>JAOWBW010000067.1:1290478-1890478 GCA_026119855.1 Campanula takesimana
CCCATAAGATATGATTAGGTTCTAGCAAACCGTCATCCTACCCCAAATAGTATAACTAGACACAAGTTCGCATTCCTTTAGAATATGTCACAATCCCTTTGTCCACGATGTCATTGACACAAGTCATGGTCAACATTCAACTTGTTTTGTTCAATACTTTCTCGATTCCGAATATGTTGATAATCCAATGACATTGATCCAATCAATTCATCTGAGTCCGGCCGAACATTTCATCACATCATTCCTACGAGTGGCCCAGCTTGACATCTCTCCGAGGAGGGACAAATCCATTTAGCTTATTATTCTTCCCAACGGGATTCCGATTATGCAATCATACCCTTTATAACTACTCTTTTAAAAGTAGCGTTTGAATATGTCAACATAATGTTCATCAAGTGGAAGACTATAATAACTTCATGTCTAAGGATTCAAATGACATAACTAATATGAGATTATGTACGACATAGACCATGACATAATCTCATAGAGCGGGTCTGTCCAGTACCTTGTTCCAAACAAGTACCCATAAATCTAACATGATCATCCCATGATCATTTAGCCTTTATACTAGTGCTTAACAAGTACTAGGGACGAGATTATTATAAGTAACATGAACAACAATAATCAAAACATCTCTTTATTTATATGAATAAATGATAACAATTACACGTTTTTAAACGTGCCTAGGGCACCACTACCAACACATGATAGGGTATTTGTGATCAACCAGCACTCGTCAGGTATTGAGCAATTTCAGGAGGTAATTATTTCGCGTCGAGAGAGCGAGCGCGTGCATTTTTAGGATCATCGCATTCTCATGTTTATGTGCATTTAGTTCATTTATTTCTCCTGAGTCTTTGACTTATGTGTTGTCAGTGTCTACTCTATGGAGGAGTGTAGGATATCGATGGGAGTCTTATGTGCTCGTGTTGTGCTTAAAGGTAGATATAACTTCCTGCTAAATTTGTTATATTGCTATTATAAGATTTTTGATGTTATTTTGAGAAAGGAAATGTCATGCTTTAGTCGATTGTTGTAGGAAAATTGTTACATCCTCTCTTCCCTTTTGCCTAAAATTGTTTTGAGAACCGTTCCTCCTTTGGTAGAGTTAAGCAAATCTTTTCTTATTTGGAATCTGGCTATTTCGCTTCGTGATGGTGACGATGGTTGTAATATACCAAGTTGTTGGATGTATTTATTATTTGTAAGAATTTCTATTTTTCTTCTGAACAGTACCTGGTATTCGGGAAAGAGCTTGGGTTAAATTGTGTTGTTAGGACAAGGTTGTTTGCTAATAATTAGATCAATATCCATATTGTATCGATTGGGTTGTAAGAATTGCGGATTCAATTGAGGATTTCTTGGTAGGAGATTTTTGTTTACTTCTAGCATCTACGTGATTGCATCGGAATTGGTTGTTATGAGGGATATATGATTTGTATGAGTGATGATTAGATTGTCGAAGTTATAATCATTAGTGGTGGTAAGCGCGTTAAGTCGAGAGGACTAAGCACATTTAGGAGAGTAATAAATTCCCGATCTATATTAAAGGCATTTTGATTTTGAGTTTTTGGTTAAATGGTTGGTTCTATGGTTCTAAATCCTTCTTGGTGGCGTTCCTCGATCTATTAGAGTATGTGAAGAAAATTGGGTATCAATACTTGGGCATATTAAGAATACTATGATTTGGTATTGGGTCAGTTAGAATGTGGCTAGCCAATTGGTTTTGTTATGATGGTAGTACTATTGAGCCTAAGTATCATTGAAATTATAAATGTATACATGAAAGACTAAGGTGGATTAGCCATTGAAGATTTAGGATTTGCTAAATTCTTTGGAGTGTGTAAGCGATCATCAATTTAAAGAGAGAGTTAGAGGAAAGCCTTGGAGATAAAATGTAGATTGTTTTACGGATTACTGAGTATTTGTAATTGTTTTAGGCTTTCAAAGAGTTGGAGTAATGTGATGATAAATTATAGCGTGTATCTAAGTAAACTTTTTGTATAAGATTTTGAGCTTACGTTGTACCTCTAGTTTAAGGTGCCATCTAAGGTGAAAGCATTATAATGGAAATACTTGGAGATATAGCCACTTTGGTGAATATTATGGGTGGAATTTCTTTAGCTTTTCATATTTTAAGAAGCTGATTTAGCTCGAGATGGTTTAATGTTTGGAATTTCTGGGAGTATATACTGAGTATATACGGCTTACAAATGGAAGTATCTTGACAGCGTAATTAAGGTTATGAATAGGCAAACTTGTAGTATCTCGAAATTTTGTTTAGGAGTAAATTGGGTTCTTCGTTTTGAGGATGGATTTTAATTAGTATTGAAGATAAGGATTGAAGGAAGTTAAGTGCGAGAGGTTATTATGTTATGGACATTGTTTAAGGTTACCACATGATGGCTTAGAATGGACCATTGAGAATTCGGGAAGTGGCGGAACTAGCACATCCGTGGCTAATTGATCCTTCGGGTAAGTATTTTTAAAATCCGGGTTATAAATAGAGCTATCTATGACTAAGGATTGATGTGCATTTTAGTGATATCGCCTTCAAATTATAGTTTGTTGTTATGGACCAAGTTTAGAAATGATGATAATGGGTTACCAATGTTGGATAATTATGTTATTCGAAAGGATAAAAATGAGTTAGTGCAAGTGGGTTAAGAAATACCAAGACTACGATTGTATATGTTTTTATTACCTAAGGAAGATAAATTTAGTAGTGGAATTGATTCCAAATACTATTGGGATAATGAAAAATAAAACTTATGGATGTTGGTGATTTAAGGGTTAATTGAATCATGGAGACTAAGTCTGAACTATCTAATAGGTTCTTGATTGGGATTTGAGTGCTAGATGAGAATCGATATTTTGTAGCCTCGATATGACTATGTGTTATGATTTTGATAAGTGAATTTGCGGGCGAATTCTTTTTAAGGAGGGTAGATTGTAACGACCCGAAAACCGCCTCTATTTTCTAGATAATAAAGATTTAATTATTTATTTATTTCTTATTTAATTGTTTAAATTATTATTTAATTAATAATTTATGTGTGCATTTTATGTGTTATAATAATTTATGCCTAGCATTTTATTTAGTTATTTGTGCTAGTGTAGAAGTGTCGGGACTTGATTGTAGTAGAGAGTTTAATTGTAATGGTAAGTGGTAGGGGAGGGGCCCTAAGTGTAACATTTCAAATATTTCTTCAACTACTCCCTCTCTTCTCCTCCCTCCATCCCATTCCCAGTTTCTTTCTCTCTCTCTCTCCAAGAGAAAGGTAAATTTCTTCTCTCCCTTCACTCTTCATTCTACCTATATTCCTCCCATTATTTCTCATTGCTCGTTTTATGAAAAGTGTTTAGATCGTCGATAGGATCGTAGGAGCTAAGAATATTTGAAATCCGTCACCTTTGAGAAATCCGGTAAGTTTACTTTCCCCCATTTTCATGCTAGAAATGTTCATCAATGGTGTATGATGTTATTGTTGTTGTTTATATTGAAATCTTGGATGAGTTTTGAATTTATTTCTATTTGTTTGATAATTTTGTGAGAATTTGATGTGGGTTAGAAACCTTGGATTTGGTGGTGTAATGTAGTTAGATGAGTCTCTTTTCCACTTATAAGTGACCTTGGTTCGTTTGTATGCTTATTAGAAGTTGGGTTGAGTAGTGTTGGAATGTGGTGAAGATTTGGGTTTGTTTTGATTTGGGTTGAAAATGGTAGAAACCCAGAATTTTGGCCGAAAATTGCCCTTCCGGGCAAGGGGGACGCGCGCACCCTTTGGGAGGAGGCGTGCGCACCCTTATGTCCTTTTTTCAAACTAGACCTTCTGATCAAAGGAGGCGCGCGCACCTTTTAAGGGAGGCGTGCGCACCCCTTTCTTTCCAAAAAATCTCACCTTTGTTGTCGTGAAGCGCGCGCACCCTTTTATTTGAAGCGCGCGCACCCTCACTTACCTTTGGCGCATTTTCCTTCTGAATTCAGGAGGCGCGCGCACCCTCCCATAGGAGGCGCGCGCACCCTCTCCCCTGTTGTGAAAATCCTTCTTGTTATGTTCAATCTTTGGAAGACCATAACTTCTTCGTCCGAACTTCCGTTTTGATCAAGTAAGCTATCGTTTTAAAGCTCTCTAGAGTACTACGAGTTGAGTGGTTTATTTAGTTGGGTTTTGGGTTAGATGGTGTTGAGTTTTCAAGTAGTGTTTCTATAACACAAAACACTTGTGATCGGTCCGTTGTGTCCAAGAACTTCACTTTTGTTGTGGTATAAGACTGGGGTGCAATCTTAGCCTAGATTTTGGGTACTACTTTAGTAGACTTAAATTACCATTATGGATTATTAAATGTTTGAATTTAGTTCCTTCGTGAACAATTTAGTGTGGAACCAATTTGATTATGGCTTGGGATTGTTGGAACATCTTTTGATGTATTGTTGGATTGATACACTTTTTTTGGTGATTTACGTGGAATGGTTTCCCTACTTTGGAATCATTAGTTGTTTATCGTGCTAGTATTTTATTACTTAGCCTTTACTTGAAAATCCAGCTGGTATTTGTGTGTTTCGGGCGATACGAAAGATTATAGTGGCAATGAGCTGAGTCCATTTATTCTTGACATTGTTTTGCCCAATTATTACCCTCCTCCAGATTGGCCTTGGATGTGAGATGAGCTACCTCCTTTGTGAGCATTCTAGCTGTTTAGTTTGGGTTATGACTTTGTGTCATATTCCCTTGCTATTATTGGTTATTGGTTCCGGTACCGGGGGTTTTCTCTTTAGCTTTTATGCGACTATGAAGATGTTGATTGGGATGATTATTGAAGCGGTGGCAACGACCTTTATTTGGTTATATCAGATGGAAACCTTGGCTCAGTATCCATGTGAATTGTTTATTTCCGCTGCTATTTGTTATCTGTTGTGTGCTATGTGCTATATGAGATTCTCTATTGTTAGAAGTTATTATTATTGCCTGTTGCATCTTAGCATGTCATGTAGTTGCATTAGTGACTTACTGAGATTTATCTCACCCCGTTTCCTTTCAATTGTTTTTTTCCTTAACCCCCCCCCCCCCTCTCAGGAAGAAAGGATTAGGATTTGCGGATCGAGGAGGACGTCGAGAGGTTTGAGATATTTGGGCAGGTTTTTATTGACCGGTTTGCATTATATAAATGTGTAACCTTCTTAGGGATAGTTGTACCAACAATGACGTCATTAAGATTTGTAATATTTTGTATTTTGGGTGTGAGCTTGTGGAGCTTATACTAGTTGTTTTATGATGTTGTTAAACTTGGATTTTTCAAACCTTGTGTTAAAATATTTTGAGTATAAAAATGGAATTTTTATCTTCAGTATTTTAGAGTTTATGGTTGTAAGTCGACGTCCAGCTCGCGAGTTCCCGGCCCGAGGGGTCGGGGTGCGACAGATATCCTTAGACCTGAGATTATCATCGTCTTCCACATGATGAACGTTGTGTTTGACGTACTCAAACGCTACCCTTAACCAGGTAGTTATAAAGGCTACGATTGGCACAATCGGATTCTTGTAGGGAAAAATGATAATGTTGGGTTTCATGCAATCATTCGCAGCGGAAGAACAACATGAGAAACCTAAAAGCCTAGATCCGTTATGTTCAATAATTCATAATAAGATGAAAGAAACCAACCCTTGTAGATCGATATGCGAAAACTTGGATTAAGACGCTAATAGAAACACCCTCTACCGGTGATCCACACTTCGAACGGATTCAAGAACACCTTCTTGAACTTGACTGCTAGGTCTTCGGATTGAATAACTTTGTTTGAAGAACGCTTCTTCAGTCTCTGATTAGGATTATTAAAGTTTGATAATTGGGAATAATCAAACCTAATAACCCAAGAATATAATGTGTATTCTCTCTCTCTCCAAGAAAGAGTTTGTGATTTCCAAAATCAATGCTATGGGAACAATTCCCGGTTGTCCACATTATATACAAGGGGTTTCCAAAACCCATTAGGACTTAGGTATTCTTGTCCAACAAGATTTGCCAAAAATTAAACTACAATCCGGAGGGCAACCGTACGGTGGCAAGCCAGCCGTACGGCTCCCCTTTTCAGTTTCATCGTTTTTCGCTCCTTTTAATTATCCGTTCTGCCTGTGTGACCCAATAGAATTGTATAAAGTTGGCAATGAGTCTGAACCATTCAAACCTCGTAAGTCATAAGCGGACTCTAGCAAGCCATTATGACTACCCAATTAGTATAACTTCGAAATCCAAAGTTTCCTAAAATAGAACATAACACAATCTCTTTGTTACACGATGTCTATTGAACGTAAGCCATAGTCAATGGTCAACTTATCTTATTCAATGTTTTCTCGATCCTGAATGTATTGATAATACAAATGACATTAAGCCATTCAATTCATCAATACCATTCATCGAGTAGCCAAAGCTTGACATCTCTCTTGACGAGGAACAAATCCCATCTTGGCTTATTACCCTTCCCTACATGATTCCGATTATGCCAATCATATTCTTTATAGCTACCCGGTTAAGGGTAACTGTAGACACCCCGCCTTGGACCTCTCACCCCGATTGCATACATAGTATTTTTATTTAACTTATTTTCGTTGATTTCTGTTACTTCGATTAAGTTCCTAACTGATTCCGTTAGTTTTGGACCGAACTACATAACAAAGTTAACTTTAGAGTCATTTATAGCATTCTGTCATTTCTCACCCGCGGGCGCCTCCAGCACTGCTTGCGGACCGCGCACGCGTCTCACTCTAAAAGCCGGACTCGCGCGCTTCCAATTATGGCAGTTATGGATTACAGTCTTTTCCCTCCATTTTCTTGATCACAAAAACTCTTTTTTACATCCACATTCATCCCCCTTATTCCATAACTCCCAATCCCATATTCTTAGCCTTTTCATCAAAATAAAATATTTATTTTATTTATTATTTGATTTTCTCTTTATTATTTATTTTCATTTATTTTCTTATTGGTTGAAAAGCCATCTTTTCCTCTCTTTTCTACCTATAAAAATCCTCTCATTTTACCTTAGAAAATGACCCCAACTTTATTATCTACCAAAAAAACTACACAAATTCTTTTAAACAAGAGTTTTAGTAACGAAACTCTACACAAATTTCTACAGAACAATTCCTCTACAACAAACACCATTTTCTCACCATGTTTGAGGTCCTCTTTCTTAAGGTACGACTTTACCTTTTTCTTCTCTTATTTTACATGTCTTCGTAATGTATGCAATCCCCATCAAATGGGACATGACCAAATAATCACTTTATTATATTAAAGTTGGTTAAGGTTATCTCCCTACATTCTAAATGCTACTTTAATTTCCCCATTTCATATTAATGTAATTGCTACATGTAATCTTTAGCATAAATTAATCAATAAAATAATTCTCTTTTATTTCCTTTTTCTTTCTCTTGAAATTGTGAGCACATTTCTCATATTATTAGAAGGACATTTAGCATTAGAACACCAATAGTAGCAAGACCGTCTTAAGCCAGGCGGAATGGGTGTTTAAGTACTACTCATTTCGTCACCTAACCCCCGAACCATTCTCTTCCCGAATCTCTGGTTTTGTATATAAAATAGGCTATTCTTAGGTTTTTCTTATGTTCCCTTAATAACATAGGTGGCGGCTCTAACAATTAAAACCAAATAGACATCCTAGGATCCTTCCATCGCTCTAGCCAAGTAGGGGGTTTTTCCGGGGTATCTACAGTGGCGACTTCGCTGGGGATAGCATAGAGGGTTAAACTAGCGTTTCTACTTTTGGTGTTCTTATTTCTGCATTCTGGGCATTCCGATGGAAAAAGGTGGGAAGAGTGCGCCTCTGGCCTTCTTGGCCTAAGGCGCGCGCCTCCGACCTTCACCACCAGAATCGTCCACCTCTCGTCTTGTCCTTCAATTTCATGTTATTGTGCTAACAGTTTCTGCAGGGGAAAAGTATTTTTATTTAGGTTCAAGGCAATCCCTTGAACCCACTGATTTGCAGGTACTGCCCAGAATCGGGCGCCTCTTACCCATTTCCTCTAACGCGCGTGCCTCCCGAGTAGGCAGCCCAAAGCGCGTGCTTCTGGGCATTTTCCAAAAACAGAACAGTGCACAGAAACAGAACAAATTGGACATGGTTACAGTGTGTGGGCACCGGGCCTGCACATAACTGCTTTTATTTTTTATTTATTTTATCGGTCATACGGGTGATTCGAAAGTTGTAAATTATGTGCTTATTTGTTTTTTTTTCTTTTGTTTTTTTTTTTTTTTTTAAAATTGTCAGTTGGCTTGAACTCACACTACATGCACATATTCCTATGAATTGCTCACAACCGAGTCGCTCAAATTTCATAACCCCAAACCCGTCGAGACCCGTCCTAGAGAGTTTCAAGCTCCACCCGACCTTGACTCTCTCGAAGCGGTAAACCTCAACCCGTGGCGTAGTTCACGACTACATGCTGGGGGTAACCTTTAAGCCTCTCTTTAGCCGAGCACAAGCCAACACATTCTTAGTCTAGGTTCTAACACTCCGTGATCAAGTCGGTTTTCGTGTTTCGAGATTTTCCTAAACTAATGTCATCAAATCATACATGCCGAAACAAGTGGTTATTATGGACGAAATAAAACTCCGTCCCCAAGTGGCTATTATGGACGAAATAAAACCCCGTCCCCGCATGTATGCTTTGTGACATTAATTTAGTTTAATCCCGTCACACTTAGGTCTCACAAGCGTGGTGGAATCTGATGAGTATATGGGACTGCGAGAAGGTCTATATACTAGTGTGATGACCCCCAAAAAGGACTACGTCCTTCCGACTTTTGTAAATAAATAAAAAAATGAGTCATTTTTCTCTATGTGGTTGAGTCTTTTTCTTGTTTGTGGGTTGAATAATTTTACTCAAAAGGTGTTTGTGGGCCAATCTAAGATCAACCATGTTCTTCCAATAGGTCCAATGGCTTCCAACGGAAACAACAACAATAGTGGGTATTTTTCCGTGTCCAACGAAAATCTATTCGACATAATAAGAGCCATGGGGGAACAAATGGATAGACTTGTCAAGGATGCCCACCGCAAGGATGATTTGTGGCAAGCCCATTTTGCTCTTGAGAAAAGAATTCACAAGGAAGAAGTTTCCAAACTCAAGGCACATTTTGATTATGAGAAAAGGATTTGCAAAGAAGAGGTTTCCGAACTCAAGACCCGTCTGCAAGAGTTCACCGACAACAAGGCAAAGGTCAACGGTAAAACTTGCTCAAGTGGCCCGCCCCTCAAAAGTCAAAAAGGTGCTGCCAACAACCGAGTTTTCACTCCTCTCCTAGGGATAACCCAAGCTGAAGCATTTGAAACTTTGGTGGCAAGTGGAAAGGTCAAGCCTTTAGAAGGATACAAGCCCAAGATGATACCAAAGAATCATGCACATAGTAAATGGTGCGACTACCACAAGCATAGTGGTCACACTACCGAAAGATGCTTCGCTATCCAAAACATCATCCAAGACTTGATTAACAATGGTGAATTTACCGTGGGTGAAGAGCAACTCATCAAGGAAGAGGCTTAGACTTGAAATGGGGCTTCAACAAGAGATCATTCCATAAGGAGAACCACAACGACAAGGATGACGACAGCAATCTCCGTTTCTCTTTCTCTACCTAGAAATAGGATTAAAAAAGAAAGAAAAAAGAGTCAAAGTCCTCTTAAGTGTGTGTTGGGTATGAATATTATAAACCACTCCTATTACCTAGATTTGATTGATCCCATAACCTTATTTTAATTTTTATGGACTTTAGGTTCTATTGTAAGAAGTTTTATAACTTCATTAGTTTAGTCCAAATTTAGTTTAGCTAGGCTTAGAAGATTAGCCCCTCAAATTTTGAAGAATATTGCTGCTGTTGATTTTTCTGAAAATGACCAAGTCTGCTTACCGCACTAGGCGACCGCACCAGGCGACCGCACCAGGCGACCACACCTATTGGCGACCGCATGAACTATGCTGCTGCATGGTGACCGCAAGCCATTAGCCGACCGCAGACTAAGCGACCGTATCAAGACCAAGTAAAGACAAACTTGATTTAAACGTTGCAAATTCAAATTTGAATTTGGTCGTACAAGATAGTACATCTGGACCACTATCTTCTGCAACTACAAGACAAAGATATGAGCTCCAATCAGAATGCTCCAGCTCATCATCTTCCAACAGCTATTTCTCAACCCAAGGCTATAAATAGACCTTGAACTCTTCATTGAAGAGTGCTGAGATTCAAAGAGAGAAATTGCTGTCGAAATACTTGGTGATTGAAGATCATACTCAAGATTTCCAGAATCATTTGAATCTTCAAGCATTCGCCTTCAAATCTTCAAAGATCCCCAGCAAGCCTTCAAGAACATCAAATCTCAACCCCAGCAACACTTAAAGATTCATTAGGCTCTCAATCATTTAGATTACATAGAGCTCTTGATTCTTTACACACACACACCCCGATTGATCAATCACATAGATTGCATCATTAAGGATACACTGGTCTAAGTCTAGGATTTGTTCTTCATAGAAAGTAGGTGTTGATTCAATACTTCATCTTTGTAATTTGTACTCAAGAAGAATCAATATAACCTCCATTCAAAATCCAAGACTGACCATCTTGGTAAAGGACGTAGATCTTTTAACAGATCGAACCTTTCCAAATCATTGTGTCATTTACATTCTGCAAATTTACTTTCTGCAATTGTTCTTATTGTTCATATTTACTTTGTTTGTCGTTTAGTGTTTTGATCTTTCCAGATACTCAAACGATTGTGAATTGTGTTTGTTGCTTGCCTATTGCCTAAGTTATTACTTCTGACTACTTATCATTTTGCCAAAACTCTAAGACACAAACTTTCATTTTCAACCTTTCTAGTCAGTAACCTTGCTTACCGCAAATAGCCGACCGCAAGGGTTACCGCAACTTGCTTGCCGCATTTTGCTTACCGCAAATTGAATCTTTCAAACCTCTATCTCTGCCGACCGCAATATTGCCGACCGCAATATTGCTGACCGCACGTTTTGCTTACCTAGCAGTTTTTAACTTCAAAAACAACTCTACTCCGTTTTATCGAAAACTTCCGCTGTGCATTTTACTTTGAACTAGTGGTTTTTACTTGACCACAAAACTCAATAGTAAGCATAAGGTTGAATTTTGAAAAAGGGTTGATAATTTTAAATAGGCTATTCACCCCCCCCTCTAGCCTCTTTTCATACCCTTGTTGTGTCTTTGGGACCAACAGTGTGCATTAAAATTTTCTCTCGTCCCATATTAAAGTTTGAGTCGGTCTTATCAAATAAAAGTCGTTCTTTTCCTCATACACTATTCCAATTTGTTCAATTTAATTCTTGGCAAAATGATGAAAAGATGTCTAAACAAGTTTTAGAACGAAGGCTAGCACTTGAATGCCTAGTGGCTAAACATGAAGAAGACGAAGTCAAGACATCAAATGACGAAGAAAGGTGGAGCAACAACCATGGAGAAAAATCAATCAATGTTTCAAAGGGGGATTAAAAAAAAAAAAAAAGCTCGCTAGGTTGACTCTTCAAAACAACCTAGGCAAAATTTAGAGCAAAAAAAAAAAAAAAAAAAAAAACCCCCCTCATTAAAGAAGTTCACATCAATATTATCATTATCATCCACCAATGAAGGACGAAGCAACCATCACAGCGAATGGAGCATCCACAAGAACTACGGTGACCTGAGCCTCTACACTAGAGGAACGTAGGCAACCTTCGGGTCTGGTCTCATGCAAGAAAGAAGATATGTTTAGCCCTAATGCGTTATGGTGATCGGCCTTAATCTCGAACCTGTCAAGACATCTTTGTATGAGTCATTTGCCAATGAATTAATCACCTCAATATTGAACAACTTTCCTAGATTTGAAATCATTTCACGTTCCTTGTCGAGTCTAGGGGCTTCTTATCTTTCAGCGATACTCCCAGTTTCTTGCAATCAAATTGGGGATTTCCTTATCTTCTCTCGTAATGACTTACTTGCCTTTGTGAGTCATTCAAAAAATATATATATAAATGCAGAATCACATATCTCTCATCCTCAGCTAGAGTCAATGCACACTTCCTCATTAATTGAGTTAAAAAAAATGAAGACGCAAAAGAGATGCCTGCTAGATTGAAAACCCGAAAGGGCGGTCTAGGCAAAAAACAGGGTGCGTCATAAAAAATGAGAGAATGAGAGAGAGAAGGGAAAAAGAAATGGAGATCCGCGGACTCTAAAGAAGACAACTGCACAAGTTCTACATTGAATCTCCTCAACAAGTCAATTCCCCACCGAGTCAACTTCGGAATTGCAAAAGGCTCGACAAGATACGACACAATCAAAGGTTGTCTTGGGTTATTGGCATAAGAGAGACTGTTCTTGAAATGTACATTATTGGGTTCATGAGAAAGAAGGCCCGTGGTAACCAAGATCCATCCGAGAACGAGCCCATCATTGAGGGGTACGAGGTTGCACAAATGGTCCCCAGTGAGTCAATTGGTTTGGGCAGCAAATGGCAACAACGTGTGACTCAGTTTTCAAGCTTCTCCAAGGATGTGCCCCTACAGTATGTCAAAAGGTTTCACGAGAAATTGAGTAACTCTTGCCATATCCTCTTATGTTTGTTCCCTCGCACGAGGACGAGTCTTTTGCTTTGTTCGACAAATGATGATGCCCTAGAGGCTATGTGACTCAAGAACGAGGGCTTCTTTTGCTTCATTTGACAGTTAATGAGCCCTAAGGGCTGCGCTTAAAAAGATGTGTGAAACTATCCTCAAAGTCTCTCAAAAGGAATGTCGAAAGGCCTTCTTGCCATATGTGCTCGTGCCTGTTCCCCAATCAAGTATAGGCCTTTCTTGCTCTACTTATAATCGGTGATGGCACTCTAGGGGCTAGACTCAAGTTTGAAAGGCTCCCTCAGCAAAAATGTAATTCACTTCACCTCCCCCAATGGTGGCCCTAGCAAATTCATGTGCAACATTTGAAGCTTACTCTATCAATTGGGCACCGAAAGTCTTTTTAAAGGGATTCGACCATATTTTGGGCCATGATACTCGATGCAATGCAATGTGGGGAGTGGTCCAAACTCAAATGGTCTCTCAGTACTTCACGTCAAAGGTCTTCTGGTTTGAAAGGAGGGCTCCGATGTTATGAATGAATTTGATGATTCTTATGTTGTGACTTACGACGAGATTATGAAGAAAGTCTTAGAGAAAAGGAAAAGGATTCAAGGAAATTCCAATATGTCACCTCTACAAACGGAGTTATGGCCAATCCAAATGTTTCTGCAATTCAGCACCCCCTCCAAGATCAAAAGCAAAAAGCGTGGCTCAAAAAAAGTTGCGCCTCAAGCACTAGTTGCATCCGAAGATCCTTCATTAGTTCAACTCAAGAAGACTCAAGCAAGCATATCCATTTGGGACCTTATCACACCAAGACCTTATCATCCACAATCTCTCCCAAGATTTTTTCTGAAGACCTTTATACACTTGGACCTTCGCCATTTGGGTACCGACCACAATAAGGCCATTCATCTTCAAGAAAGAGTAAGAGGGAGATCACTATCAAGAGTTCTTCCAAACAATGCATCCGCTCTCAATATAATGCCAAGCCGATTCCAAGACATTTTTGGGGCTTTACATCGAAAGGTCTTCACATTCCACCATCTTGAAGCTCGCAAACAACAGGTACATGACATTTGGGGCTTGGCAATCTCTCTAAGCTTGGTATCAATAATCTTCTCTTGGGGCTTGCTCACGTCAACAACAAAAGGCGATTCAATTGAATGGGCCAAGAGCTGGTTTATCTTAGGGCTATGCAAGTCACTCAAAGTTTGGCATCGAAGGCATTCTAGGGGCTTTACAATTAACAACCCCCTGGTATCTCGGCATCGAAAGTCTCTTGAAGCCCCATAATCGACAAATGTCTTGGGGCTAGACATCAATCTTCGTTGGGCACAGCAGCGACAATAGAATTCAAGCGAGGCAATCTGGACATCGACCGAACATGACTTGATCTTGGGTTGGATTTACAAACACACAATGGTTAAAATGGTTCACCCACGAACTAAAAAAAAAAAAAAAAATCTTTTTTCTCACATGTGTACATATTCTTTTCCTACTAACCTTAAAAAATTTAAAAAAAGAAAGATTTTTATTCTTTTCTCCTTACTTGTGTAAAAAAGTATGTGTTTCATTTTACTTTGCCCCTAGCTTCTTCCCCAGCGTTTTGCATCATCTGATTCTCTTCAAGTGATACGTAGGCAGCCTTTTGGCACGACCAACCCATCATCAAGAGTGATCAACTCATCAACATCCAAAGCATGTACATTCTTCATCAAAGCCACAACATCAGAAATCCATCCCAAATCAAGCGGCCATGGTAAGTGAAGGTATGAACATCATTCAGGCTTTCTGCAAATCACGTCACACACAAAAGCAACCATTCTTGAAAAATCTCTCTCTCAAGCTATCTCTGCTTTCCAAATCACATCACACCACAACCACAATTTTCTCTCGCAATTTCTATTTCACATCTCACAAAAGAACATATATCTGCAAAGCATACACATAACAAGTACAAGCACACAGCAAATGGATTCACAAACGGATTAGACCAATGGATTCACAAACGGATTAAGTCAACGGATTCACAAACGGATTCGACTAACGGATTCACAAACGGATTCGACCAATGGATTCACAAACGGATTTAGCCAACGGATTCACAAACGGATTCGACCAATGGATTCACAAACGGATTCAGCAAATGGATTCACAAACGGATTCAGCAAACGGATTCGGCAAACAGATTCACAAATGGATTCGACCAATGGATTCACAAACGGATTCAGCCAATGGATTCACAAACGGATTCGACCAATGGATTCACAAATGGATTCAGCCAACGGATTCACAAACGGATTCGACCAACGGATTCACAAATGGATTCGACAGATAAATTCACAAACGGATTCAGCCAACGGATTCACAAACGGATTCGACCAATGGATTCACAAACGGATTCAGCCAACGGATTCGACCAACGAATTCACAAACGGATTCGATTAATGGATTCACAAACGGATTCAGCCAACGGATTCGATCAATGGATTCACAAATGGATTCAGCCAACGGATTCACAAACGGATTCCACCAATGGATTCACAAATGGATTCGACCAACAGATTCACAAACGGATTCGACCAATGGATTCACAAACGGATTCGACCAACGAATTCAAGCGGATTCGATCAATGGATTCACAAACGGATTCAGCCAATGGATTCATAAACGGATTCGACTAATGGATTCACAAGCGGATTCAGCCAACGGATTCACAAATGGATTCGACTAATGGATTCACAAACGAATTCAGCCAACGGATTCACAAACGGATTCGACCAATGGATTCACAAACGGGTTCAGCCAACGGATTCACAAACATATTCGACCAATGGATTCACAAATGGATCATGCCACCGCACCTCTTCTATTAACAAAAGTCGCTCATACAGGGAGCACACCTCTATCTCTTGCAATTTCAAATTCCTGCTTTCAGTGAGTCTTTGCTTTCTTTTCTTCTTTTTCTTTGTCGATGTCCTCGGCGGTTGTCTTTCTTTCGTCGACGCGTTTTTCTTTGCAATCCACATCGCCGAGAGGCTCTGTAAACACCCAGATTGCATACATAGTATTTTTATTTAACTTATTTTCATTGATTTCTGTTATTTCGGTTAAGTTCCTAACTGTTTCCGTTAGTTTTGGACCGAACTGCATAACATAGTTAACTTTTAGGGTCATTCAGTCATTTTTACCCATAGGCCTTCCGGCACTGCCAGTGAGCCGCACACGCGTCCCGCCCCAAAATCCGTACTCGCGCGCTTCCAATTTTGGCAGTTACGGATTGCAGTTTTTTCCCTCCATTTTTCTTAATCACAAATGACCTCTTTTTACATCCAAGTTCATGCCCCCTTTTCTATAACTCCCAATCCCACACTTCTAGCCATGGATTTAAAATAAAAAATATACCTTTTTATTTTATTTTATTTTATTTTTTCTTTATTATTTTTTACTTATTGGTTAGAAAAGCTTCTTTTCCTCTCTTTTTCACCTATAAAAACCTCTTCTTTTTACCTTAGAAAAGGATTCAACTTTAGACTTTGGACCACTTCTTGCACACCTAAACTCTACACAAATTCTCTTAACAATATTTCTTTACAAAAACACTACACAAAGTGTTGCACAACAATTTCTCTACAACAACTCTATCTCCAAGTTAAAGTTTGAAGTTCTTCTTTTCTAAAGGTACTTTATTCTTCTTCTCTTATTTTACTTGTCTAGTAAACGTATGCAATCCCCATAAAAAGGGAACATAACCAAAAAGTCCACTTCACTATTGAAGTTTGGTCAAGGTTATATTCCAACATTCTAAACTCATTTTAATTTATCATTCATTTCTTAATGTGATCGTTTGACATGTAATTGTTGGCATAAATCAATAATATTATTTACCTTTTTATTTCCCCTTTCTTTTCATTGTAATTGTTAGCACATTTTTAATATCAATAAAAAAAAAGACATTTAGCATTAGAACACCCTTAGTAGCAAGACCCGCGTAAGCGGGGCGGAATGGGTGTTTAAGTACTTCCCACTCCATCATCTAACCCCCGAACCCTTCTCTTCCCGAATCTCTGCTTTTGTACATAAATTAGGCTATCTTTAGATTTTTCTTATGTTCCTTTAAAACATAGGTGGCGACTCTAACAACTAAGACACAAATAGACATCCTAGGATAATTCACCGCTCTAGTCAAGTTGTGGCTTTCCCGAGGTATCTACAGTTGCGACTCTGCTGGG
This sequence comes from Campanula takesimana, assembly GCA_026119855.1. Lineage (NCBI taxonomy): Eukaryota > Viridiplantae > Streptophyta > Magnoliopsida > Asterales > Campanulaceae > Campanula > Campanula takesimana. The sequence goes on from JAOWBW010000067.1 coordinate 1,307,357, forward strand.
GACGACTTAGAGGGTTAAACTTGCGCTTCTTAATTTTGGTGTTCTTTTTATTGTTTTCTGGGCATTCTGGTAAAAAGGGTGGGAAGCGCGCGCCTCTTGCCTTCTTGGCCTAACGCGCGCGCGTCCTACCCTTTGAACCAGAATCGCCCGCCTTCCGTCTTGTCCTTCAATTCCATGTTATTGTGCTAATAGTTTCTGAGGGGAAAATTATTTTTATTTAGGGTTAGGGCAATCCCCTGAACCCACTGATTTACAGGTTTCACCCAGAATCAGGCGCCTCTTTCCCACTTCCTCTAACGCGCGCCCCTCCCGAGTAGGCAGCCCAACGCGCGCGCTTCTGGGCATTTTCCAGAACAGAAACAGTGAGCTGAATAGACATGGTTATAGTGTGTGGGCACCGGGCCTGCACATAACTGCTTTTTATTTTCTATTTATTTTGTCGGTCACACGGGTGATTCGAAAGTTATAAATATGTGTTTATTTGCTTTTTATTTCTTTGAAAAGAAATATTTTTCCACTTGGCTTGACCTCACACTACATGCACAAATTCTTATCAACAGCTCACTATCGAGTCGCACAAGACCATAACCCCAAACCCGTCGAGGCCCGTCCTAGGAAGTTTCAACCTCCACCCGACCTTGACTCTTCTGAAGCGGTAAACCTCAGCCCGTGGCGTAGTTCATGACTACATGCCTGGGGTGAGCTTAAGCCTCTCTTTAGCCGAGTACAAGCCAACACAATTCTAGTTAGGGTCTAGTACTCTGTGACCAAGTCAGTTTTCGTGTGTCGAGATTTCCCTAAACTAATGTCATAAAATCATACATGGCGAAACAAGTATGGAGGAATTAAAACTCCGTCCCCAAGTGGTTATTATGGACGAAATAAACTCCGTCCCCGCATGTATGCTTTATGACATTAATTTAGTTTAATCCCGTTACATGTAGGTATCACAAACGTGGCGGAATCCGATGAGTATATGGGACCGCGAGAAGGTCTATATACTAGTGTGACGATTCCACTATTTTTCTAGAAACCCCAAAAAGGACTAGGTCCTTCCGACTTATAAAAAAAAAGTTATTTTCTTATGTGGTTGAGTCTTTTTTGCTTGTTTGTGGGTTGAATAATTTTGCTCAAAAGGTGTTTGTGGGCCATCCTAAGATCAACCGTGTTCTTCTAATAGGTCCAATGGCTTCCAACGGCAACAACAACGAGGTTGAGAACATTTTCGTGCCCAACGAAAGGCTTTTCAACATAATAAGAGCCATGGGGTAACAAATGGATAGACTTGTCGAGGATGCCTGCCGTAAGGATGATTTGTGGCAAGCCCGTTTTGCTCTTGAGAAAAGAATTCACAAGGAAGAAGTTTCTGAACTTAAGGCCCGTCTGCAAGAGTTCACCGACAACAAGGCAAAGGTCAACGGTCAAACATGCTTAAGTGGCCCATCCCTCAAAAGCCACAAAGGTATCACCGACAATCGAGTTTTCACTCCTCTCCTAGGAATGACCCAAGCCGAGGCATTTGAAGTTTTGGTAGAAAGTGGGAAGGTCCGACCTTTAGAAGGATACAGGCCCAAGAAGATACCAAAGAACCACGCACATGGTAAATGGTGCGACTACCACAAGCATAGTGGCCACACAACCGAGAAATGCTTCACTCTCTGAAACATCACCCAAGATTTGATCGACAATGGTGAATTTTCTGTGGGTGAGGAGCAACCGTTAGAGAGTGACAACATGCAAGAACTCATCAAAGAAAGGGCTTGGTTTTGAAATGGGGCTTCAACAAGAGATCATGCTACAAGGAGGACTACAACGACAAGACGACAGCAGCAATCTCCGTTTCTCTTTCTCTACCTAGAAATAGGATTAAAAAAGAAGAAGAGAGTCAACTGTCCTTTAGAGTATGCATTAATGTTTTCTCTCATCCCATGTTAAATTTTGAGTCAATTTAGTCATCAAATAAAAGTCGTTCTTGTCCTCATACACCATTCCAAGTTGTTCAATTTAATTCTTGGCAAAATGATGAAAAGATGTCTAAATAAGTTTTGGAACAAAGGCTATCACTTGAACGCCTAGGGGCTAAACGTCGATGACGACATCAACGACAAAGACAAAGCCAAGATATCAAGGTTAAAGACAAAGAAAGGTGGATAAATCAAGCAAAGTTTTCAAAGGGGGGTTTAAAAAAAAAGAAAGAAAGAAAAAGCTCGCTAGGTTGAATTCCTCAAATCAACATAGGCAAAAGTTAGAGCACAATAAAAAAAAAACCCCTCAATCAAAGAAGTACAAGATCAACACCCACGAAGGACGAAGCGAAATCAACAATCATCTCGACGAAAGGAGCATCCACAAGAACTACGGTGACTTGAGCCTCTACACTGGAGGAACGTAGGCAACCTTCGGGTCCGGTCTCATGCAAGAAAGAAGATATGTTTATCCCTAGTGCGTTATGGTGATTGGCCTTCATCTCGAACTTGTCAAGACATCTTTGTACGATTCATTTGCGAATGAATTAATCACCCCAAGGTTGAAAAACTTTCTTAGAATTGGAATCGATTTGCGTTCTTTATCGAGTCTAGGGGCTTCTTATCTTTCAGCGATACTCATAGTTTCTTGCAATCAAATTGGGGCTTTCCTTCTCTTCTCTCTTAATGACTTACTTGCCTTTGCGAGTCATTCAAAAAATAGATAAATACATGAAGTCAATACTAGGGGATACTTCCCTATTTGAGTCAATGTCACTCATAATTAGTGACAAAAGGTCTCCACCGCAAAATCACATGTCTCTCATCCTCAGCTAAAGTCAATGCACACTTCCTCATTAATTGAGTCAAAAAAAAATGAAGACGCAAAAGAGATGCCCGCTAGATTGAAAATCCGAAAGGACGGTCTAGGCAAAAAATAGGGTGCGTCATAAAAAAAAGAGAGAGTGAGAGAGAGAAGGGAAAGAGAAATTGAGATCCCCGGCCTCTAAAGAAGACAACCACACAAGTTCTACATTGAAACTCCTCAGCAAATCAATTCCCCACCGAGTCAACTTTGGAATTGCAAAAAGCTCGAATCAATGGTCATTGGGATAAGAGTGGTTGTTCCAACAATGTACATTATTGGGTTCATAAGAAAGAAGGCCCGTGGTAACCAAGAACCACATGAGAACGAGCCCATCATTGGGTACGAGGCTACATAAATAGTCCTGAGTAAGTCAATTGGTTTGGATCACAAATGGCAAAAACGTGTGACTCAGTTTTCGAGCTTCTACAAGTATGTGCCACTAAAGTGGGCCGAAGGACTCCCGATAAATGGAGTAGCTCTTGCCATGTCCTCTTATGTTTGTTCCCCCATACGAGGACGAGTCTCTTGATTTGCTCTACAAATGATAATGCCCTAGGGGCTATGTGACTCAAGAATGAGAGCTTATTTTGCTTCATTTGATGGTGTAGATACCCCGGGGAACCACGGCTTGACTAGAGCGCGTGAATTATCCTAGGATGTCTACTTGATTTTAAGAGTCGCCACCTATGTTTTAGAGAAACATAAGAAAAACCTAAAAAAGAGCCAATTTTATATACAAAACCAGAGATTCGGGAAAAGATGGGTTCGGGGGTTAGGTGACGGAGTGGGAAGAACTTAAACACCCACTCCGCCCCACTTACGCGGGTTTTGCTACTTTTGGTGTTCTAATGCTAAATGTCTTTCAATTTAATAATAAGAGAAATGTGCTAACAATTACAATGAAAAGAAAGGAGAAATTTATAGAGGAAAAATAAAGGAGAATTGTTTATTTATTGATTTATGATAAAGATTACATGTCGAATTATTGCTAGGTAATTACATTAAGAAATGAGAATGTAAAATAAAGTGGAATTAAAATGTTGGGATGTAACCTTGACCAAACTTCAATAGTGAAGTGGCCTTTTGGTTGTATCCCTTTTTATGGAGATTGCATACATTGACTAGACATGAATAAAATAAGAAGAAGAATGAAGTTGTACCTTAAGAAGAGGACTTCAAACGTGGACTTGGAAATGGTGTTTTGTTGTGGAGAAATTGTTGTAGAACAATTTTATGTAGAGTTCTGTTACGAAGAACTCTTGTTGGGAGAATTTGTGTAGAGAATTGTGTATAGTGTGTGTATAGAGAAAATTCAAGTCTAAAAATGAGGTCCCTTTACAAGGTAGGAGATGATGGTTTTTATAGGTAAAATTAGGAGGGAAAGGTTGGAGGGAAATTGGTCAATCCATGTGAAATGGAATTGACCAATCAAGAAAAAGATAAATAAAAGAATTAATGAAAGAAATAAAAGAAAATCAAATAATAATAAAATGAAATATTTTGTTTTTATGAAGAATGGATAGAATAAAGGATTTGGGAGTTATGAAATAAGGGGGAATGAATGTGGATGTAAAAAGGAGGTGTTTGTGATCAAGAAGAGATTTTCTAAATAAGAAAAGGGAGGGAAAAATGGTGCTATCCGTTACTGCCAAAGTGGGAAGAGCGCGGGTCCGGCCTATTGGACCAAACGCGCACGCGCCCCATGACTATTACGGGAGGCGCCCGCGGGTGATAATAACAGAATGACTCTAAAAGTTAACTCTGTTATGCAGTTTAGTCCAAAACTAACGGAATCAGTTAGGAACTTAACGGAAGTAACAGAAATTAACAAAAACAAGTTAAATAAAAATACTATGTATGCAATCGGGGTGAGAGGTCCAAAGCGGGGTGTCTACAGATGGTTAATGAGCCCTAGGGGCTACGTTCAAGAAAGATGTGTGAGAGTATCCTCAAAGTCTATCAAGAGGAATGTCGAAAAGCCTTCATATCATGTGTGCTCCTGCCTGTTCCCCCAACTAAGGATGTGCCTTTCTTGCCCTACTTGCAATCAATGGTGGCACACTAGGGGCTATAATCAAGTTTAAAAGGCTCCCTCAGCAAGAAGCAATTCACGTCACCTCCCAACAATGGCCCTAGCAAAGCCATATGCAACATTGGAAGCATCCTCAATTATTTTGGCACCGAAGGTTTTAAGGGGCTTCGCAATCTACAATCTTTTGGGCTACGTCCTTACAGTAATCCGAGCAAAGGGCAATATTGGGGATTCATAATTGGCAATATTTTTGGGGAATGATACCCGAGCAACTCAATATGGGGAATAGTGTTCATGGAACCAAACAAGCTTCAAGGGTCTCTCAGTACTTCACGTCAAAGGTCTTTTGGTTTGAAATAAGGGCTCCGATTTTATGAATGAAATTGGTGATTCTTGTTAGGACTTACGACGAGATTATGAAGTAAGTCTTAGAGAAAAGGAAAAAGATTCAATATGCTAAACTCTATCAAAACAGGGTTATAGCGGGAAATGCCATTATGTTAACTCCACAAATAGAGTTATGGCCAATCCCAATGTTTCTGCAATTCATCACCCCTTCTCCAAGATCAAAAGCAAAAAGTATGGGTCATAGAAAGTTGCGCTCAAGCACTAGTTGCATCCGAAGATCCGTCATTAGTTCAACTCAAGAAGACTCAAGCGAGCATACTCACTTGAGACCTTATCACGCCAAGACCTTATCATCCACAATCTCTCCTAAGACATTTTCCGAGGACCTTTCTACACTTGGACCTTTCACCATTTGGGTACTGACCACAATAAGGCCATTCATATCCAAGAAAAAGTAAGAGGGAGATCACTATCAAGAGTTCTACCAAACGGTGCATCCGCTCTCGATATAATGCTAGCCGATTCCAAGACGTTTATGGGGCTTTACATCGAAAAGGTCTTCGCATTTCACCATCTTGAAGCTCGCAAACAACAAGTACATGACATTTGGGGCTTAGCAATATCTTGAGGCTTGGTGTCAATAATCTTCTCTTGGGGCTTACTCACGTCAACAACAAAAGGTGATTTATTTTGGGGCTATACAAGTCACTCTAAGTTTGGCATCAATGGCGCTCTAGGGGCTTTACAATCAGCAATCACTTGGTATCTCGACATCGAAAGTCTTTTGAAGCCCCACAACCGACAAATCTCATGGGGCTAAACATCAATCTTTGTTGGGCACAGCAGCGACAACAGAATTCAAGCGAGGCGAGCTGGACTTCGACCGAACATGACTTGATCTTGGGTTGGCTTTACAAACACACGATGGTTAAAATGGTTCACCCATGAACTAAAAAAAAATCTTGTTTCTCACATGTGTACATATTCTTTTCCTCTTAATCTTAAAAAAAAAATGACAAAAATATTTTTCTTTTTTCTTCTCTAGCATTCTCCATCATCCTTGAACTACGCAGGTCTGATTCTCTTCAAGGGATACGTAGGCAGCCTTTTAGCACGACCAACCCATCATCAAGAATGTCATCTCACCGACACTCCATCAAAGGCAAAAGCGACTCATCATCATCAAGACAGCAAAATTCTCCATCAAATCATCCTCCACAACATCACAAATCCATCTTAAATCAAATGGCAATGGTAAGTGAAGGTATGAATACAACCAAAATCACACCGCGCACAAAAGAAATTTCTCCATTCTTACAAAACTTCTTTCAAATCACATATCACACCACAATCACAATTTTCTCTCGCAATTCCTATTTCACATCTCACACAAGCACATATATCTGTAAAGCATACACAAAACAGGTGCCTTACAGAGAACTAGAATCAGTAAGTGCCTCAAAGAGCACCAAAATCAATAGGTGCCGCACAGAGCACCAGGTGCCACACAGAGCACTAGAATCAACAGGTGCCACATAGAGCACCAGGTGCCGCACAAAGCACCAGGTGCCGCACAGAGCACCAGAATCAGCAGGTGCCGCACAGATCACCAATTTTGGTCCATGGTGAACCACTAAAATCACCATACCTCTTCCATCAATAAAAATCGCTCACACAGGGATCGCATTTCTATCCCTTGCAATTTCAATAATTCCTGCTTTTTATCGAGTTTTATTTTATTTTGTCGATGTCCTCGGCAGTTGTCTTTCTTTCGTCGACGCATTTTGCTTTGCAATCCACGTCTTCGAGGGGCTCTGTAGTTACCCCGCCTTAGACCTCTCACCCCGATTGCATACATTGTATTTTTAATTAACTTGTTTTTGTTAATTTCTGTTACTTCGGTTAAGTTCCTAACTGATTCAGTTAGTTTTGGACTAAACTACATAACAGAGTTAACTTTTAGGGTCATTCTGTCATATTTACCCACGGGCGCCTCCGACACTACCAGTGAGCCGCGCACGCGTCCCGCCCCAAAAGCCGAACTCGCGCGCTTCCCATTTTGGCAGTTACAGATTGAAGTCTTTTCTCTCCATTTTTCTTGATCACAAAAGACCTCTTTTTACATCCAAGTTCATCCCCCTTTTCTATAACTCCCAATCCCACACCTCTTTTTACAGATTGAAGTTCTTCTTTTCTAAAGGTACTTTATTCTTCTTCTCTTATTTTACTTGTCTAGTAAACGTATGCAATCCCCATAAAAAGGGAACATAACCAAAAAGTCCACTTCACTATTGAAGTTTGGTCAAGGTTATATTCCAACATTCTAAACTCATTTTAATTTATCATTCATTTCTTAATGTGATCGTTTGACATGTAATTGTTGGCATAAATCAATAATATTATTTACCTTTTTATTTCCCCTTTCTTTTCATTGTAATTGTTAGCACATTTTTAATATCAATAAAAAAAAGACATTTAGCATTAGAACACCCTTAGTAGCAAGACCCGTGTAAGCGGGGCGGAATGGGTGTTTAAGTACTTCCCACTCCATCATCTAACCCCGAACCCTTCTTTTCCCGAATCTCTGCTTTTGTACATAAATTAGGCTACCTTTAGATTTTTCTTATGTTCCTTTAAAAACATAGGTCGCGACTCTAACAACTAAGACACAAATATACATCCTAGGATAATTCACCGCTCTAGTCAAGTTGTGGTTTTCCCGGGGTATCTACAGTGGCGACTTTGCTGGGGATGACTTAGAGGGTTAAACTTGCGCTTCTTAATTTTGGTGTTCTTTTTACTGTTTTCTGGGCATTCTGGTAAAAAGGGTGGGAAGCGCGCGCCTTTGCCTTCTTGGCCTAACGCGTGCGTGTCCTACCCTTTGAACCAGAATCGCCCGCCTTCCATCTTGTCCTTCAATTCCATGTTATTGTGCTAACAGTTTCTGCAGGGGAAAAGTATTTTTATTTAGGGTCAGGGCAATCCCCTGAACCCACTGATTTACAGGTTTCACCCACAATCGGGCGCCTCTTTCACACTTCCTCTAACGCGCGCCCCTCCTAAGTAGGCATCCCAACGCGCGCGCTTCTGGGCATTTTCCAGAACAGAAACAGTGAGCAGAATAGACATGGTTATAGTGTGTGGGCACCGGGCCTGCACATAACTGCTTTTTATTTTCTATTTATTTTGTCGGTCATACGGGTGATTCGAAAGTTGTAAATATGTGTTTATTTGCTTTTTATTTCTTTGAAAAAAAATATTTTGTCACTTGGCTTGACCTCACACTACATGCACAAATTCTTATCAACAGCTCACTATCGAGTCGCACAAGACCATAACCCCAAACCCGTCGAGGCCCGTCCTAGGAAGTTTCAAGCTCCACCCGACCTTGACTCTTCTGAAGCGGTAAACCTCAGCCCGTGGCGTAGTTCATGACTACATGCCTGGGGTGAGCTTAAGCCTCTCTTTAGCCGAGAACAAGCCAACACAATTCTAGTTAGGGTCTAACACTATGTGACCAAGTCAGTTTTCATGTGTCGAGATTTCCCTAAACTAATGTCATCAAATCATACATGGCGAAACAAGTATGGATGAAATAAAACTCCGTCCCCAAGTGGTTATTATGGAAGAAATAAAACTCCGTCCCCGCATGTATGCTTTATGACATTAATTTAGTTTAATCCCGTTACATGTAGGTATCACAAACGTGGTAGAATCCGATGAGTATATGGGACCGCGAGAAGGTCTATATACTAGTGTGACGATTCCACTATTTTTCTAGAAACCCCAAAAAGGACTAGGTCCTTCCGACTTATAAAAAAGTTATTTTCTTATGTGGTTGAGTCTTTTTTGCTTGTTTGTGGGTTGAATAATTTTGCTCAAAAGGTGTTTGTGGGCCATCCTAAGATCAACCGTGTTCTTCTAATAGGTCCAATGGCTTCCAACGGCAACAACAACGAGGGTGAGAACATTTTCGTGCCCAACGAAAGGCTTTTCAACATAATAAGAGCCATGGGGTAACAAATGGATAGACTTGTCGAGGATGCCTGCCGTAAGGATGATTTGTGGCAAGCCCGTTTTGCTCTTGAGAAAAGAATTCACAAGGAAGAAGTTTCTGAACTTAAGGCCCGTCTGCAAGAGTTCACCGATAACAAGGCAAAGGTCAACGGTCAAACATGCTTAAGTGGCCCATCCCTCAAAAGCCACAAAGGTATCACCGACAATCGAGTTTTCACTCCTCTCCTAGGAATGACCCAAGCCGAGGCATTTGAAGTTTTGGTAGAAAGTGGGAAGGTCCGACCTTTAGAAGGATACAGGCCCAAGAAGATACCAAAGAACCACGCACATGGTAAATGGTGCGACTACCACAAGCATAGTGGCCACACAACAGAGAAATGCTTCACTCTCCGAAACATCATCTAAGATTTGATCGACAATGGTGAATTTTCTGTGGGTGAGGAGCAACCGTTAGAGAGTGAAAACATGCAAGAACTCATCAAAGAAAGGGCTTGGTTTTGAAATGGGGCTTCAACAAGAGATCATGCTACAAGGAGGACTACAACGACAAGACGACAGCAGCAATCTCCGTTTCTCTTTCTCTACCTAGAAATAGGATTAAAAAAGAAGAAGAGAGTCAACTGTCCTTTAGAGTATGCATTAATGTTTTCTCTCGTCCCATGGTAAATTTTGAGTCAATTTAGTGATCAAATAAAAGTCGTTCTTGTCCTCATACACCATTCCAAGTTGTTCAATTTAATTCTTGGCAAAATGATGAAAAGATGTCTAAATAAGTTTTGGAACGAAGGCTATCACTTGAACGCCTAGGGGCTAAACGTCGATGACGACATCAACGACAAAGACAAAGCCAAGATATCAAGGTGAAAAAGACAAAGAAAGGTGGATAAATCAAGCAAAGTTTTCAAAGGGGGGTTAAAAAAAATAAAAGAAAGAAAGAAAGAAAAAGCTCGCTAGGTTGAATTCCTCAAATCAATATAGGCAAAAGTTAGAGCACAATACAAAAAAAAAACCCCCCTCAATCAAAGAAGTACAAGATCAACACCCCACGAAGGACGAAGCGAAATCAATAACCATCTCGATGAAAGGAGCATCCACAAGAACTACGGTGACCTGAGCCTCTACATTGGAGGAATGTAGGCAACGTTCGGGTCCGGTCTCATGCAAGAAAGAGGATATGTTTAGCCATAGTGCGTTATGGTGATTGGCCTTCATCTCGAACTTGTCAAGACATCTTTGTACGATTCATTTGCCAATGAATTAATCACCCCAAGGTTGAACAACTTTCTTAGAATTGGAATCGATTTGCGTTCTTTATCGAGTCTAGGTGCTTCTTATCTTTCAGCGATACTCATAGTTTCTTGCAATCAAATTGGGGCTTTCCTTCTCTTCTCTCTTAATGACATACTTGCCTTTGCGAGTCATTCAAAAAATAGATAAATACATAAAGTCAATACTAGGGGGTACTTCCCTAGTTGAGTCAATGTCACTCATCATTAGTGACAAAAGGTCTCCACCGCAAAATCACATGTCTTTCATCCTCAGCTAGAGTCAATGCACACTTCCTCATTAATTGAGTAAAAAAAAAATGAAGACGCAAAAGAGATGTCCGCTAGATTGAAAATCCGAAAGGGCGGTCTATGCAAAAAATAGGGTGCGTCATAAAAAAAAGAGAGAGTGATAGAGAGAAGGGAAAGAGAAATTGAGATCCCCGGCCTCTAAAGAAGACAACCACACAAGTTCTACATTGAAACTCCTCAGCAAATCAATTCCCCACCGAGTCAACTTTGGAATTGCAAAAGGCTCGAATCAATGGTCATTGGGATAAGAGTGGTTGTTCAAATAATGTGCATTATTGGGTTCATAAGAAATAAGGCCCGTGGTAACCAAGAACCACCCGAGAACGAGCCCATCATTGAGGGGTACGAGGCTGCATAAATAGTCCCGAGTAAGTCAATTGGTTTAGATCACAAATGGCAACAACGTGTGACTCAGTTTTCGAGCTTCTATAAGTATGTGCCACTAAAGTGGGCCGAAGGACTCCCGAGAAATGGAGTATCTCTTGCCATGTCCTCTTATGTTTGTTCCCCCATACGAGGACGAGTCTCTTGCTTTGCTCTACAAATGATGACGCCCTAGGGGCTATGTGACTCAAGAACGAGAGCTTCTTTTGCTTCATTTGATGGTTAATGAGCCCTAGGGGCTACGTTCAAGAAAGATGTGTGAGAATATCCTCAAAGTCTATCAAGAGGAATGTCGAAAAGCCTTCATATCATGTGTGCTCCTGCCTGTTCCCCCAACTAAGGATGGGCCTTTCTTGCCCTACTTGCAATCAATGGTGGCACACTAGGGGCTATAATCAAGTTTGAAAGGCTCCCTCAGCAAGAAGCAATTCACGTCACCTCCCAACAATGGCCCTAGCAAAGCCATATGCAACATTGGAAGCATCTTCAATTATTTTGGCACCGAAGGTTTCAAGGGGCTTCGCAATCTACAATCTTTTGGGCTACGGCATTACAGTAATCCGAGCAAAGGGCAATATTGGGGATTCGCAATTGGCAATCTTTTTGGGGAATGATACCTGAGCAACTCAATGTGGGGAATAGTCTTCATGGAGCGAAACAAGCTTCAAGGGTCTCTCAGTACTTCACGTAAAAGGTCTTTTGGTTTGAAATAAGGGCTCAGATGTTATGAATGAAATTGGTGATTTTTGTTAGCACTTACGATGAGATTATGAAGTAAGTCTTAGAGAAAAGGAAAAAGATTCAATATGCTAAACTCTATCAAAATAGGGTTATAGCGGGAAATGCCATTATGTTAACTCCACAAACAGAGTTATGGCCAATCCCAATATTTCTGCAATTCAGCACCCCTTCTCCAAGATCAAAAGCAAAAAGTGTGGGTCAGAGAAAGTTGCGCTCAAGCACTAGTTGCATCCGAAGATCCGTCATTAGTTCAACTCAAGAAGACTCAAGCAAGCATACTCACTTGGGACCTTATCACGCCAAGACCTTATCATCCACAATCTCTCCCAAGACATTTTCCGAGGACCTTTCTACACTTGGACCTTCTACCATTTGGGTACTGACCACAATAAGGCCATTCATATCCAAGAAAAAGTAAGAGGGAGATCACTATCAAGAGTTCTACCAAACGGTGCATCCGCTCTCGATATAATGCTAGCCGATTCCAAGACGTTTATGGGGATTTACATCGAAAAGGTCTTCGCATTTCACCATCTTGAAGCTCGCAAACAAAAAGTACATGACATTTGGGGCTTAGCAATATCTTGAGGCTTGGTGTCAATAATCTTCTCTTGGGGCTTACTCACGTCAACAACAAAATGCGATTTATTTTGGGGCTATACAAGTCACTCCAAGTTTGGCATCAAAGGCGCTCTAGGGGCTTTACAATCAGCAATCACTTGGTATCTCGGCATCGAAATTCTTTTGAAGCCCCACAACCGACAAATCTCATGGGGCTAAACATCAATCTTTGTTGGGCAGAGCAGCGAAAACAGAATTCAAGCGAGGCGAGCCGGACTTCGACCGAACATGACTTGATCTTGGGTTGGCTTTACAAACACACGATGGTTAAAATGGTTCACCCACGAACTAAAAAAAATCTTGTTTCTCACATGTGTACATATTCTTTTCCTCTTAATCTTAAAAAAAAAAACGACAAAAAGATTTTTCTTTTTTCTTCTCTAGCGTTCTCCATCAACCTTGAACTACGCTGGTCTGATTCTCTTCAAGGGATACGTAGCCAGCCTTTTAGCACGACCAACCCATCATCAAGAATGTCATCTCACCGACACTCCATCAAAGGCAAAAGCGACTCATCATCATCAAGACTGCAAAATTCTCCATCCAAGCATCCTCCACAACATCACAAATCCATCTTAAATCAAATAGCAATGGTAAGTGAAGGTATGAATACAACCAAAATCACACCGCGCAAAAAAGCAATTTCTCCATTCTTACAAAACTGCTTTCAAATCACATATCACACCACAATCACATTTTTCTCTCGCAATTCCTATTTCACATCTCACACAAGCACATATATCTGCAAAGCATACACATAACAGGTGCCTTACAGAGCACTAGAATCAGTAAGTGCCTCATATAGCACAAAAATAAATAGGTGCCGCATAGAGCACCAGGTGCCGCACAAAGCACTAGAATCAACAGGTGCCACACAGAGCACCAGGTGCCGCACAGAGCACCAGAATCAGCAGGTGGCGCACAGATCACCAATTTTGGTCCATGGTGAACCTCTTAAATCATCATACCTCTTCCATCAATAAAAGTCGCTCACACAGGGATCGCATTTCTATCCCTTGCAATTTCAATAATTCCTGCTTTTTATCGAGTTTTATTTTATTTTGTCGATGTCCTCTGTAGTTGTCTTTCTTACGTCGATGCATTTTTCTTTTTAATCCACGTCGCCGAGGGGCTCTGTAGATGCCCCTCCTTAGACCTCTCACCCCGATTGCATACATAGTATTTTTATTTAACTTGTTTTTGTTAATTTCTGTTACTTCGGTTAAGTTCCTAACTGATTCAGTTAGTTTTGGACTAAACTGCATAACAGAGTTAAATTTTAGGGTCATTCTGTCATATTTACCCACGGGCGCCTCCGGCACTACCAGTGAGCCGCGCACGCGTCGCGCCCCAAAAGTCGGACTCGCGCGCTTCCCATTTTGGCAGTTACGGATTGAAGTCTTTTCTCTCCATTTTTCTTGATCACAAAAGACCTCTTTTTACATCCAAGTTCATCCCCCTTTTCTATAACTCCCAATCCCACACTTCTAGCCATGGCTTTAAAATAAAATATCCCTTTTTATTTTATTTGATTTTTTCTTTATTATTTAATTTTCTTAATTTTCTTATTGGTTAGAACAACTTATTTTCCTCTCTTTTTCACCTATAAAAACCTCTTCTTTTTACCTTAGAAAAGGATTCAACTTTAGACTTTGGACCACTTCTTGCACACCTAAACTCTACACAAATTCTCTTAACGACATTTCTTTACAAAAACACTACACAAAGTGTTGCACAACAATTTCTCTACAACAACTCCATCTCCAAGTTAAAGTTTGAATATCTTCTTTTCTAAAGGTAGTTTATTCTTCTTCTCTTATTTAACTTGTCTAGTAAATGTATGCAATCCCCATAAAAAGGGAACATAACCAAAAAGGTCACTTCACTATTGAAGTTTGGTCAAGGTTATATTCCAACATTCTAAACTCATTTTAATTTACCATTCATTTCTTAATGTGATCGTTTGACATGTAATTGTTGACATAAATCAATAATATTATTTACCTTTTTATTTCCCCTTTCTTTTCATTGTAATTGTTAGCACATTTTTAATATCAATAAAATAAGGACATTTAACATTAGAACACCTTTATTAGCTAGACCCGCGTAAGCAGGGCAGAGTGGGTGTTTAAGTACTTCCCACTCCGTCATCTAACCCCCGAACCCTTCTCTTCCCGAGTCTCTGGTTTTGTACATAAATTAGGCTATTTTTAAGTTTTTTCTTATGTTCCTTTAAAAATATAGGTGGCGACTCAAACAACTAAAACACAAATAGACATCCTAGGATAATTCACCGCTCTAGCCAAGTTGTGGTTTTCCCGGAGTGTCTACAAACGTAAGCCATGGTCAATGGTCAACTTACCTTGTTCAATGCTTTCTCGATCCCTAATGTATTGATAATACAAATGACATTAATCAAATCAATTCATTTGAGCATGGCCATGCATTTCATCAATACCATTCATCGAGTGGCCAAAGCTTCACATCTCTTTTGACGAGGAACAAATATCATCTTGGCTTATTACCCTTGCCTACAATATTCCGATTACGCCAATCATATTCTTTATAGCTACCCGGTTAAGGGTAACGTTTGAATATGTCAAACGTAATGTTCATAATGTGGAAGACTATAATAACCTCAGATCTAGAGATTCCAGTAATATAACTATATGAGACTTAATTATAACATTGTGACCATGACATAAATCTCATAGGGGTCAGTCTAGTATTTGTTCTCCAACAAATACCCATGAGTCTAATTGTATCCTATACACATAATCATCATATGATTATCTATTAAACTTATACTAATAATTAATCATAATTATCAGGGACGGAGATTATTATAATAAGCATGCAAAAGATATAATAATCAAATATTTAATATCTTTATTAAGGAATAAAGAAAATGATAACATTAATCGTTCAAATAACGTGCCTAGGGCATACACACCAACAGATAAGTCAAGATGGAATGTTGTCCCTCTTTATCTCAAAGAGAGATATCTGCTTGGCCACTCGAGAGTGAGATTGATGATAGTGTATGGCTATACCTAAATGAATTGATGTGTTCAATGTCATTTGCTCATATTAATCTACTCGGGATCGAGAAAGCATTGGACACATAAGTTGACTTAGACTATGGCTTATGTTCAATATGATATCGCGTGAGCAAATGACATTAAACACATCAATTCATTTGGGTACGGTCGTACACTATCATCAATCTCACTCACCGAGAGGCCAAACAGATATCTCTCTTAAGAGAGGGACAAATCTCATCTTGACTTATCATGTGATGATTATGGTGCATAGGATGCGGATTAAACTTGTGGGTACTTGTTGGATAATAATGAACTGGATAGACCCATTATGGGATTTATGTCATGGTCAAATGTCATAATTAAATCTCATAATAGTCATACCATTTGAATCCTTAGACCTGAGATTATCATGGTCTTCCACATGATGAACATTATGTTTGACGTGCTCAAACGCTTCCGGGTAGTTATGAAGGCTACGATTGGCATAATCGAATTCTTGTAGGGAAGAATGATAAGTCAAGATGGGATTTGTCCCTCTCTCGAGAGAGATATCTGCTTGGCCACTCGATGAGTGAGATTGATGATAGTGCATGGCCATGCCCAAATGAATTGATGTGTTCAATGTCATTTGCTTATTTCTGTTCAGTATGCCCACTTATATCTCAGTTTCAATGTAATAGGATTGATTAGATTTGATTGATCCATCACCTAAGTTTTATTTAATGGACATTAGACCCATATGTAAGAAGTATTCATACTTCATTTTTTAGGTAGTCCATTGTAATAGAATAGTCTTAGGAATAGGGAAAGAATGTCAAGATTGAAGAAAATCACTCTGGTGAGTTTGAGCCGCGCCTATGCATATGCGCCATGCGCCTATTATGCGCGCGCTGTGCATTGCGCCCTAAAGGCTTTGTCTATGCTTATGCGCCATGCGCCAGTTATGCGCGCGCTATGCATTGCACCCCAAAGGCTCAACGCGCATAAATGATGCTTTTCAACACTTGGTGATTTATTGAAGACTTGAAGACTTGAAGGAATCCAAACTACGCTAATGATCCAACGGTGGTTAAATAACACGTATGCACCCGCATCTAAGGACACCTGTCCATAACAGTCGTATTTGTGTTATGTGTCTAATGGATATAAAGGACACGTGCTCCACTCAATGAGCGACATCACATCTGTCCTTCAACCTTATCCACAAGGGATTTCCAACGGCTAGTTTTTGGGGCTCTACTATAAATACCCCATAACTTCAAAAGTTTTGAAGTTGCTAAGAATCTCAGAATTTCTCTCTCAAGCATTTGTTGAAGATTTGAAGATTGCCTTTGATTTTCCAGAATTCTCAAGAACATCTTCATACCTTCATCCTTAGCCCAGATCCTCAAGCAAAATTATTTAGTTTTCTTGTGCTCTCAATCTCAAAGATTTAAAGAGCCTTGAATCTAAAATCACACACGCACCTCTTTAAGTTTGATCACTTAGATCTTTCTTTTAGAGATACACCGGTTATTGTCTAGGATTTGTTCTTTCATAGAATATTAGATCTTGAGTTAGTGTATAAGCTCAAACAATTGTAATTTGTAACACTCACTCATTATATAAGATCTCCATTAAAAATCCAAGACTAACCATCTTGGTAGAGGACGCAGATCATTTTCCCGATCGAACCTCTCCAAATAGCGCGTATTAATTTCTTGTCATTTACTTTCAAGTTATTATCTTATCTTACTATTTTCTTGTTTAATCGTTGTAGATTGATTGATCTGAATTGTGTTGTGTTGGTTATATCATTTGCCTAAGTTCCTTATTTCACCCACTTTGAGCCAAAATACTTAAAGTGTGTGTTGCGCCCCTTTTAATCATTTGCGCCTATTTTACTTAACTATTCCGTTGTGCATTTCACTCACTCAATTAGGAGCATTTCATAACGCTTATTTGATTAAGTGCGCATTTGCCATTGAATTTTCAAGGGTACGAAAAGAATTTTAAAACAGCTTTTCACCCCCCTCTAGCTATTTTCCATACCCTTGTTGCCCTTTGGGACCAACAAGTGGTATCAGAGCAAACACCTTTATAAAACGTTTTTGTTTTTCAAGATTAACAGCTTGGGTGCCGATTCAATATGGAAAACTCAAAACCTTCGGCAACTGCTAACTACACACATGTTCCAGTCATTGATAAAGATCACTTTGACGTGTGGAAATTCAGCATCTTAACTCATCTCACCTCAACCGATGAAAGGCTTCATGACACCGTAGTTTATGGACCTTACATCCCTATGAAAGCGAATCCAAATCCGCGCACCAATGCTGCTCAACCAACCATCAAGAAACTAAGGGAAGAATGGACTGAGGAAGAAACAAGAAGAGTTGCAAATGATGGCAAAGCAAGAAACATTCTCCTAAGCACTCTAAGAACGGCTATGAAGCAACAAGTCATGCATTGTGCTACTGCTAATGAGCTATGGGACGCTATTGAAGAGCATATAGAAGGAGATACTGTTTGTAAGGAGAACAAGAAATATGAAGTGCAAAAGAGATTCAACAATTTCTCTCAACTCCCCGGTGAAACCTTAAGACACACTTATGAACGCTACTGTGAAATTATCAATCTATGTATTTCACTTGGCATGAAGTTTTCAAACAAAGATTTGAATGTAAATTTCCTCCAAGCTTTTGACTCAAGATATCTTCATAAATCCAGCGCTCTTGAAGACGCCGGAACTTTAGATGTATGGACGTTAAGGAATCTTTATGCAAATCTTAAAGTTTATGAGCTCAAACTTCAGCGCATCAGTGAAACTGAAGGAAAATCGAAATCCATAGAAATGGTGGCGCATAGAGAAGAAGCGCATGCGCCTGCGCCGATTCAAGAAGAGAAATGTTCCGATCCCAAAATTTCTACCTCTGAACTATTAGACATGGATGATGAAGACTTCGATTTATTTGTGAAGAAATTTCAAAAGTTCAGAAAATTCTCAAGACCCGGCTCAGCCAGGAAATTTCAAGGATCTACCAGCAGAGCTCCTCCAAAGTTCACGAGGAGCAGTGATTCTAAAAGAAAAGAAGACCTTGTTTGTTTTAATTGCAGGAAACCAGGATACTTTGCTTCAAGCTGCCCAATTCCAAAATTTGAAAATATGCAGAAGAAGAGTAGCCATACTCCCAAGTCCACTCCCAAATTCACTTGTCACAAGGGAATGGTTGCTGAAGAAGAATCACCAGCAAATGAGCAGAACACTTGGATTGAAACAGACTCAGATGAGAGCGATGAAGATTCCGATGATGGACTCGTTTGTTTGGTGGCAAATGATGATGAAGTTGATACGTATGATTCTGATGATGACTTCTCCAAAGATGTTCCTGATATGAATGTCTTGAATAAACCTATCAAGAAATCTGCAGGTTTTCAAGAAGTGAAAAGGAAGAAAGGACCAACCATCAGCGAGCTCGTTGAACAAGAATTTCTCACTCCGGCTCAAAGCGATGGTGGATTGTTATTTTCTAGATGTGATCTGAGTGCTAGAAGCAAACTCAAAAAGAGTGAATATGTTAGACCTCAAGTTGCACCTATTCCTACAATCAATCATGGTAAGGACATTGTAAAACAAGAAAAACTATTCAAAGAGGCTGAAAAGGTAATCAGTCATTTTGGTGATATGAAGGAAGCTTTAGCACTATCATGTGATGAAATTTCCCAGGTTAAGACCGAGAAATCTCTACTTAAATCTGAACTCACCCTCCTTAAGGAACAGATAAAGAGCATGACTCCTCTTACTGTTAAAAACACTTTTCTAACAGAACAGAACTCACTTCTTAAAGTTTAAAACGATGAATTGGTTGCTCAAATCACTGATCTTAAAAAGATTACAAATGAGTGGTCCAATTCTCGTGTTACTATGGAGAATATATTTGAGTCCCAAAAAGTCAGTGGTGATAAAAGTGGCTTGGGATTCTCATCAACTAGTGACAACTTTAAATGTGATGTTTGTGCTGAAAGAGATAGTGAATTTACAAATCAGCAAACTTTTGAAATTCCAAAGGAAAAACATTCTAATTCAATGGGTAAAGGACAGGAAAAAGTCAAGAGACAATCATTCCATTATGTCTACCCAACGAAACAATTTGGGAAAGCTAAAGAGAAGGAAGTAGCTACAGATGAATCATCCTCCAGCAAAACCATTCTTGAAACAAGGCGCGCTCCTTCTCCGAGTGCACATTATGCGCCTAAGAGCCACGCGCCTAACCGCCGTGCTCTTCCTAGCCCTATGTGCCCTCCAAGAAAAAGCGCTCCAAAATTTCAAAAGCAAGATTTTGTTAAGGCTGGCTCATCTGACCCAAAGAAGGATGCTATCCCAAAGTAAAGTAAAGAGTTTGAGATTCACTCCCAATGCCAAGTGACGTAAGAATCCTAAGGTCAAGCAAGAGTGGGTCGTCAAAAATTGCTAACTCTAGGACCTGAAAAGGAATAAAGGGGACCTGCCTTAAATGTTTATATTTCAGGTTCTTTGCTTCATGGATGGATCTTCAAAAGCTAAAACGTATGAATGGATTCTCGATAGTGGGTGTTCATGACACATGACTGGAGATGAATCCTTACTTGAAGATGTTCATGAAGAAAGAGGTCCCTCAGTAACATTTGGTGATAATAACAAAGGTCAAGTTGTAGCATATGGAAAGCTCAAGAAAGACAAAGTGTGCATTGAAAGAGTCTCTCTCGTCGAAGGGCTCAAGCACAATTTATTATCCATATCTCAATTCTGTGACAAAGGATTAGAATGCCATTTCACCTCAACTCAATGTATTATCAAGCATGACAAAACTGGAGTTACATTACTCACGGGATATCGTAAGACAAATATTTACATTATTGATTTCCATAGTGTGAACTCTAGTACTAATCTTTGTTTTGTAGATAAAAGTGTAAGCGAAAATAGTTGGCTGTGGCACAAGCGCTTAAGTCACTTGAACTTCAAGTATCTATCTAAACTCAGCAGGAATAATCTTGTAAAAGGACTTCCCAAGGTTGCTGATCATCATGACAAGAAGTGCGCCGCGTGTCAACTTGGCAAACAACCGAAAATGTCTTTCTCCAGCAAGACCAATCCCTCAACTGCTAGATGTTTGCAACTGCTGCACATTGATCTATTTGGACCAGTCACCACCACAAGTATTAGAAGAAACAAGTATACTCTAGTTGTGGTGGATGATTATTCAAGATATACATGGGTGGAAATGATGATCTCAAAAGATGATTGTTATGACATTTGACCACCTTATTCAGACTGCTCCAAACCCAAAAAGAAGAAGACATCGTTAGTGTTCGATCTGACAATAGAACATAATTCAAGAACAATGGTGTTGCTCGATATTGCGACGATCATGGGATAGATCACAACTTCTCAACCGTTGGTGTTTCTCAACAAAATGGTGTTGTGGAAAGAAAGAATAGGACATTGATAGAAGCGGGAAAGATGATGATAGCTAAAGCTAAATTGCCTAAGTACTTTTGGGAAGAAGCTATCAACACAGCATGTTTTACTCAAAATCGTTCCCTCATCAACAAACTTCACAACAAGACTCCGTATGAACTTTGGCGTGGTAGAACTCCCAACATTGCATTCTTCAAGATCTTTAGTTGCAAGTGTTATATCCCCTACAACGGAAACGAACATAGACGTAAATTCGATGCCAAAGCCGACAAAGGTATTTTTGTTGGGTATGCCAAACATTCTAAAGCTTTTCGCGTTTTTAATAGATCTACATTAGTGATAGTTGAATCTGTACATGTTACATTTGATGAACATTCTCTCCTTGAGCTACATTTGGCTCCAAATATTGCTGATGATTTTGCTGAGCTAAATGAAATAGGTGCTCCTATTTATGATGCGCCTACATTGAACATATTCTATCAACTCAAGGAAATCCATCTACATCAAATGCGCCTAATTCCTCATATGGCGCGCCAAATGAATCATCATCTGCGCCTCCTTCTAATGTTGTGCCTTTCGATTCTTCTCACGCGCCTATATCTACTGATGCATCTGGTGTTAACCCTAGTTTCAATTCTGAACCAGTTTATCCCCTAAATTTTGATGATTTTGAATCTGGTGAAGATGTACCAATTGAAGACCTTCAAGTTACTACAACCCAACCTAACTTACCTCCTGAAATTTGTGAAGTTAGAGGTCACCCAATCAATAATATCATTGGTGATCTAAATGTTGGTGCTCGTACAAGGAGAGCTACAAACTTTGATGCTTACACTGCTTTTATCTCTCAAATTGAACCAAAGAAGGCTGATGAAGCGCTCCAAGATCTGAATTGGGTTGTTGCAATGCAAGAAGAACTCAATCAATTTGAACGATGTAAGGTTTGGACTCTTGTTCCAAGACCAAATGATGAAGGAGTGATTGGTAGGAAATGGGTGTTCAGAAACAAAATGGATGAGAATGGAACCATCACAAGAAACAAAGCAAGATTGGTTGCTCAAGGCTATAGGCAAGAGGAAGGAATCGACTATGATGAAACTTTTATGCCCGTAGCAAGACTTGAAGCTATCAGATTATTTTTAGCTTACGCCGCTCACAAGAACTTCAAGCTATATCAAATGGATATGAAGAGCGCGTTTCTAAATGGTGAACTCCAAGAACAAGTCTACGTAGCTCAACCACCTGGGTTTGAAGATTCACAATTTCCAAATCATGTGTACAAACTCCAGAAAGATTTGTATGGGCTCAAGCAAGCACCAAGAGCATAGTACGATACACTATCAAAGTTTCTCATTGAAAAAGGCTTCACTCGCGGTAAAATCGATACAACTCTTTTCATTGCCAAACATAATGGTCATAAATTACTTGTTCAAATTTATGTTGATGATATTATATTTGGTTCTACTAATGAATTGTTGTGCAAGGGCTTTGAGAAACTAATGAAGAGCAAGTTTGAAATGAGCATGATGGGAGAACTTACATTCTTCCTCGGGCTTCAAATCAAGCAAATGAATGAAGACATTTTTATCAATCAAGCCAAATACACAAAGGATTTATTCAAGAAGTTTGGACTTGAGAATGCTAAAGCATATGACACTCCAATGGCTACCGGCAACAAACTCGACAAAGATTTAAAAGGTAAACGTGTTGATCAAACGCTCTATCGAGGTATGATTGGCTCACTCCTTTATCTTACTGCCAGTAGGCCCGATATTATGTTTAGTGTTTGTGTTTGCGCTCGTTATCAATCTGACCCTAGAGAAGCGCACTTAATTGCTGTGAAACGTATTATAAGATATCTTCCCGGTACTGTTAACCTTGGACTTTGGTACACCAAAGATTCAAACTTTAAAATTGTAGGTTATTCAGATGCGGATTATGCAGCGTGCACAATTGATAGGAAAAGCACAAGTGGCACTTGTCATTTCCTCGGATATCGACTTGTGTCATGGGCGAGTAAGAAACAAGCTTCAGTATCTGTATCAATAACGGAAGAAGAATATATCGCTGCGGGAAGTTGTTGTTGTCAAATACTATGGATGAAGCAGCAATTGGTGGACTATGATATCATCGAAGAAAATTGTCCCATCTACTGCGACAACACTTCAACCATTGCCGTTTTTGAAAATCCAGTCATGCACTCCAAAACCAAGCACATGGACATCAAATATCACTTCCTCAAAGATCATGTGGATAAAGGAAATATTCATTTAGAACACGTGGGAACCGACTTTCAAATCGCCGACATTCTAATGAAAGCACTTGATGCGAAACGGTTCATATTTTTGAGAGGTGAAATGGGTATGCTTGAACTCAACTAATTCCATATATTTTTGTTATTACTAATGATTTTATGTTTTGTTGAGTTATAAGGATACTAGGTACAAAAGTTAAATCAATTTTAAAGTTTCAAGGAAACAATGGTGCGCCTAAATCCTATGCGCCCCATTCACTCATTGCGCGCCTAAGTGAATACTGCGCCTGAATCATTCTGCGCGCATAGATGATTAATGCGCTTCCCTAGCGCCCATTAAATATTGCGGCTCAATCAATGCTATCAAAATTTATTATTTCAATGATTGAACGTATTGAATACTCACAAGTACCAGGTATGTTTGTTCTTATTTATTATAGGAATCTTTGTCTTTTGACATTCCTTAATTGTTAAAGGGTACTTGTGCAATTAATTTTTCCCTTGTTTTACGTTTTTCAAAATTTTATTTTCTGGGGATATATTTCTTGCACCCCAAACTTACACCAAAACAGATGTTTTTAGGGTTTGTGCAAAAATTTAGTCAAAATTGCTCATACACTTAATGGGAAAGTGGAGCAGTTTTTCTTTACCCAAAATGTCACATCTATATACTTTGGGTCATTCAGCATTAAATAGCCGTCACATCATTAACATCCCTCATAAATGGCTTGTCCTTTCCAAGTACATCATCATAAATGCCCATCTCTTCATCTTCTATTTTTGTCTAGAAAACACCCCTATATATTTGACTCTACCCCTTCCCATATCCTTTTCTCATCATTTCCTATACACCCTCACCAACTCTTTCTCTCTCACTCTCTCTTACCCCTTTCCAGTCTCTCTCTCTCTCTCTCTCCCGTATCTCTCTCTATACTTTCTTCATTTCTTGTCCATTTTTTTTTGTTCTATATATATACATGGGTCCTAAGAAATCATCTAAAGCAACTCAAGATGAAATGGTATGAATCTCTAACTCTAAACTCTTTTATTTCTGCATTTTTCGTGTTTTTTGAGTTCACGTTTTTTTAAACCGAATATGGACTTTTCTTGATAAATCTTGTTTCGGTGTTCCGTTTTCAAATTTGTTTGTTAGGTTTTGTTCCTTTCATGATTTCGAATCTTTTGAATCTAACTTTACGACGATCAATGCGGTATTTGTTGCGAATCTAAAGATTTTCCATTTTTAGAATTTTCAAATTTTCGGATCTTTGAATCCATTTTCTGGAATCGTTATTGATTTTTACTTGTTTTGGTTTACATATTTGTGATCCTTGTCTTCTTGCGGTCATTTTGACATATTGTGTGCTTGATTTGGTAAAGTTTCATGATTTATGTGTTCTTGGTGTTCTTGGTGTTCTTCGAGCATTCAAGACATGTTCTTCG
Source organism: Campanula takesimana (assembly GCA_026119855.1). NCBI lineage: Eukaryota > Viridiplantae > Streptophyta > Magnoliopsida > Asterales > Campanulaceae > Campanula > Campanula takesimana. The sequence goes on from JAOWBW010000067.1 coordinate 1,332,087, forward strand.
TTATTTTTGCATGACTTGGGTTTCAAATTTTCAAAACTTGTTTTTCAAAAAATTTTCATGTTTGATTCTTAATTCCTTCTTGTTTATGATTTTTGCTTGTTTGTGTGTTTTTATGCTAAGTTCAAATTATTTACATAGTTATGCGCCTAAATATGCATCCATGCGCCTAGTGTGATTATGCGCCTATTGATATTATGTGCCTCAAAGTGATTCATACGCCTAACATGTGTATGCGCCTCTAGCTATTACAAATGTTATGCGCCTCAATTCATACTTAGTCAAATTTTTCTATGTTTTTAATTTTTCCTTAGTATTTTTTCATAGAAACATAATATGCGCCTCGTATTCCTATGCGCCTTCCAAATTTCATGCGCCTACTATAATCATGCGCCTTGACTCATAGTGCTCTCTTATGCGCCTATGACTCTCTGCGCCTCAAATTTCGCATGCGCCTAGTCTATACTTTGCTCATTTTATGTGTCTATGCGCCTAAATTCATTTCTAACTTAAATCATTTATTTTGTAGGATATTGCAAATTTTAGACCTGGTGAGACGATTGATCTTGCTGTGCTCTCACTAGATCCTATGGGGATTGAAATCATCTCAACCCTTCACACTGCTGGACTCACTCCACTATTCACGCTGGATCAACCATTCTATTCTCCGCTCCTTGTTGATGAATTTTTCTCAACCGCTGCTCCAGTTGAGGCGCCAGCTGATGGAGACGTGCGCTACAGGATATGCGCCACTGTTCAGAATTTTGCTATAACTATCTCTACGGGCACAATCAAGAACATAGTGAGTTTCAGCACTACTGGGCCTCAGAATGTTTCAGGACAAGCAAACACCTACTCTGTAGCCGCGCAGAACATTGTTGCGCATACTTATCTCAAAATTTCTACCCTTTTGAATAACATCAAAAATGTTGAGATTAGGGATGGTGGTGATCTCCTCGCTCATATAGCGCATCTTGTTGATACTTTGATCGTGTTCAAAACCAGAAATGTGAACAGATTCACTGTGGAGCAGTGGGAGTATACTGCTGCCATCATGGGAAAGGCTAGGTTGAATTGGCCTCAGATCTTGTTCAAGACTTTGTTGGAGAAGATAACCAAATACAACAAGAATAAGGATGAAGGGAAGACCAAGTTCAAGACTCATTGCAGAATCCTCACTAAAATTTTCCTAACCTACCCTGCCCTTGCTCAATTTCTCAATGAAAACCCAGCTTACAAGACTGATGATGTACCAGTTTTTTGTAAAGATAGCTTGGTGCTAAAAAAGCGCAGGAAGCGCATGGCAAAGCGCGCACCTAGGGTTAAAGGTGCTCAGTTGGTTGATGAAGCCACTGAGTCAGATGAAGGAAAAGATGATGGTGCTGAAGACCGCACAGCAGATGGCACAGAAACTGCAAATGCTCGTGGCGCTGGAACGAGCGCAGGAAAAGATAAAGGGAAAAGGATTGCAACTGTGGTTGAAAGAGAAGCCAGACCACCTAAGCGCCCCCGAACTGAAAAGGATGATCAGGAAGCTATCAAGCGCGCTCAGGCAGCCAGTTTGATTGAAACGCAGAGAAAATGAGATGAAGACTATCAAATCAAGCAAGCTGCTGAATTAGCCAAGTTAGAAAGGCGCAAAGGCGCAGGATCTAGCGCTGATGTACGCTCCCCTGCCCCTACTGCGCCTCCTCCTTCTGATAGTGCGCCTTTTTCAAAGACTTCAAAGAAGACTTCTACTGCGCCTATCAAGGAAGTTCCTATTGCGCCTGCTCCATTCATTAAAACAACATCTGTCTCACTCATTGCTGATAACAAAAACTCAGAGATCAAATATCTACTGAGTTATTTGGAGACTTAAGTAAGGATCGAGTTGAGGGGGAGCCAGAACCTTTAATCACGCGCAAATCTACTCGTGCGCGTGTGGCTCCTGCGCCTCCCCTTACTACAGAAGAACCAAGTTCAAGTGCTAAATACCTTCCTTCTCCTCCTCATAAAACAACTCCTATTTCTTCACCAACCAGGTGCCCTGATTCTAATGCGCCCCAATCTGACGCGCCTCCTCCTCCTAATGCTGATTTGGGTGTAGTTATTTCTATGCTTCAAAAACTTCATGAAGGCTAAGCTCGAATTGAGTCTCAGTTAGAGCTTCATACTTCAATGTTAACCAATCAGGCAGATGAGATTGCTGCCATTAAGGGGGAGATTACGTGCATTGGCGCTGATATCAGAGACAAACATTTTCTGACCCCTCAGCAATGGAGTGATGCTATCGCGCAAATGAATGATTTATTTAAAGACACACTTGCTGAGCTTCATGAAAGAATTGCAGGAGGAATCAAGCTCACTGATGGTCAAGCTTTTATTGATGTAATTAAGCAAGTAGAGACCAGTGTAGATGCAGACATTAAGAAGTTGCTTGACTTAGTCACTGGTGAAAGTGATAAGTTAGTGAATGTGATGGACAAGCTGAAGGAAATCAAGGATGAGCTCGAGAATGCTCCAAGCGCGCATATGGATACTGCGCCATCTTCTGTGCCCTCCTCTAGCGCCGCGCCATTTAACTCTCGCTCCTTGCTTTCAAAGTTAGATGTTTTGAAGGAGCTGATTGTTACTCACTTTAATGCTGCGCACTCTAGCGCAGATAGGCGTGCAGAAAGAACCTCTGCTGATATTGTCACCGCGCAAGCTGCTGTTAAAGCTAACTTTCAAATTGTTGCAGAAAATCTCTCTCAACAGCAAGCCATTTCTCAACGCACCATTGATGAGTATCAAAACATCAATATTTGTCATTTGCGCTATATCAGAGATGGTGTCGCTGACACTCATGGTGTTGTAAACCGTTGTCACCAACTTTCAAAGCAAATCCAGCACTCCGTGAAGGAGATTGAAGAAGGTTTGAAGGAAGACGATGACGTGCCTCCTCCTAACCCTTAGTTTTTATTTTGTTTGTAAGTTTTTAGAACTCTTGTGATAGAAAACCTTTTGTTAGTGATTTAGTGCTTATGTGTTTTAGCACTTTTTTGTCTGTGTTCTTTTAAATACTTGTAAACTGTAACTCCTATATTTTGAGTATTAATCAGAACAATGCATCACTTATTATCAAACCTTGTTCACTCAAACTTCTTGTTTGTAGAACAATGAATCTATTGTTTAAAATCATACGCATCATATTTGTACTGTTTCATATTTTCATGCATTGAGTTTAAACACATTTCAAATCAAAACTCATATATCACTTTGAATGTGTTAAACTATGTTTCTATCTTTCCATTTGTAATGTTCTATCTTTATTGGAATAGATTAGAAATCTATATCTTAGACTAGTGTGTACATTAACTTGAGACATGATTTACCAATTTCATTTATTTGGAGATGTTGTTATCAAGTATAATGTTTGTCCCTGATATAGTAGGTAATGGCATCAATCAAATAGGGGGAGATTGTTGGGTATGCCCACTTATATCTCAGTTTCAATGTAATAGGATTGATTAGATTTGATTGATCCATCACCTAAGTTTTATTTAATGGACTTTAGACCCATATGTAAGAAGTATTCATACTTCATTTTTAGGTAGTCCATTGTAATAGAATAGGCTTAGGAATAGGGCTAGAATGTCAAGATTGAAGAAAATCACTCTGGTGAGTTTGAGCCGTGCCTATGCATATGCGCCATGCGCCTATTATGTGTGCGCTGTGCATTGCGTCCCAAAGGCTCAGCCTATGCTTATGCGCCATGCGCCAGTTATGCATTGCGCCCCAAAGGCTCAACGCGCATAAATGATGCATTTCAACACTTGGTGATTTATTGAAGACTTGAAGACTTGAAGGAATCCAAACTACGCCAATGATCCAACGGTGGTTAAATAACACGTATGCACCCGCATCTAAGGACACCTGTCCATAACAGTCGTATTTGTGTTATGTGTCTAACGGCTATAAAGGACACGTGCTCCACTCAATGAGCGACATCACATCTGTCCTTCAACCTTATCCACAAGGGATTTCCAACGGCTAGTTTTTGGGGCTCTACTATAAAGACCCCATAACTTCAAACGTTTTGAAGTTGCTAAGAATCTCAGAATTTCTCTCTCAAGCATTTGTTGAAGATTTAAAGATTGCCTTTGATTTTCCAGAATTCTCAAGAACATCTTCATACCTTCATCCTTAGCCCAGATCCTTAAGCAAAAACACTTTAGTTTTCTTGTTCTCTCAATCTCAAAGATCTAAAGAGCCTTGAATCGAAAATCACACACGCACCTCTTTAAGTTTGATCACTTAGATCTTTCTTTTAGAGATACACCGGTTATTGTCTAGGATTTGTTCTTTCATAGAATATTAGATCTTGAGTTAGTGTATAAGCTCAAACGATTGTAATTTGTAACACTCACTCATTTTATAAGATCTCCATTAGAAATCCACGACTAACCATCTTGGTAGAGGACGTAGATCATTTTCCCGATCGAACCTAGCGCGTATTAATTTCTTGTCATTTACTTTCAAGTTATTATCTTATCTCACTATTTGTTTGTTTAATCATTGTAGATTGATTGATCTGAATTGTGTTGTGTTGGTTATATCATTTGCCTAAGTTCCTTATTTCACCCACTTTGAGCCAAAATACTTAAAGTGTGTGTTGCGCCCCTTTTAATCATTTGCGCCTATTTTACTTAACTATTCCGCTGTGCATTTCACTCACTCAATTAGGCGCATTTCATAACGCTTATTTGATTAAGTGCGCATTTGCCATTGAATTTTCAAGGGTACGAAAAGAATTTTAAAACAGCTATTCACCCCCCTTCTAGCTATTTTCCATACCCTTGTTGCCCTTTGGGACCAACAATTTCAATCTGCTCAAGATCGAGAAAGTATTGGACAATATAAGTTGACTTGGACCATGACTTATGTCCAATATGATATCGCGCGACAAAGGGATTGTGATATGTTCTATAAGATAACTTTGGACTTTCAAAGTTATACTAATTGGGTAGTTATAATGGCTTGCTAGAGTCCGCTTATGACTTACGGGTTCTGACTTGTTCGAACTCGTTGCCAACTTAGTATAATCCTATTGGGTCACACACACAATAGAACGGTTTGAAAAGGGTGGAAAAATCTGGGAATTTGAACTGTGACCGTACGGCTGGAATAGTGGCGTACGGCTCTCTAAGAGCGTACGGCTGCCTAACCCGTATCTGGTCAGTTTGTTCAGAATCCTTGTCTGACAAGGAATCCTGAGCCCAAACTGAATGATACCTTTCAGAACCACTTCTAAACCTTTATCGGCATATACTTGTCCACCTTTACCCTTGAAACTGAACTCTTTACTGTCAACAAGGCTTGGAGATATTAGATTCTTTTTTACGACTAGAACATATCTGACATCGTTCAATGTGTATAATTTACCATAACGTGTCCGTATGTTTATGGAGCCAACCGCAACCACCTTGCAAGTAACATTGTTGACCATATGACTTTTGTCTCCATCTATCTATCTGCTCATAAGTGGCGAACTTACTACACAAATATATATGATAAAAGCCCCATAATTTAAAAATAAAGTTCCACAACAAATTCAATAATATATATATATATATATATATATTTGTAGACACCCCGCCTTGGACCGCTCACCCCGATTGCACATTTGATTTTGTGTTTTTCCTTATTTTAAGTATTTCTCGTTAGTTTCTGTTACTTCCGTTAAGTTCCTGACTGACCTCGTTAAGTTTAGGGACCAAACTGAATAACAGTGCTGACTTTCTAGTCCATTCTGTCAGAAAGGCCATCTCCAAGGCGCGTGCCTCCACCCTTTGTGTCACGCCCCGAGTCCCAAGGTCCTATATGGTACCTCGAATCAAGTGCGTGAACCCTGCTATAAAACGAACATGACACTTGCTAATACTATCATCATCCATAAACCTGTCTAATACACGAGCTACACTTACTCGACAACAGAATACTAAAAATGATCATAGGCTAACCGCCTTTACTATTGAACAACCAAACCAACTAGAGTTGTGAAAAACTATAGACACGCCTGACAACAAAGGCCAGCACCAAAAATAATAACAAACACTCTATTACAGGCACAAAACACATCTACCCAAATTTACAGAGTTTATATAACTCAGTAAAACCATCGTCCTCACAAAAATAAACATATATAAGCTCAATAGAGCAACTACCCATAAAAGAAACAACCTTCTCAAACACGCTAAGTCGTACCTTACTAACGATCTTCATTGCCTGAAAACTAAGGAAAACAAATAAACAAAGAAACGGGGTGAGTCGAAACACAGTAAGTTACTATAAAAACAATAAAGCATTCTTAATAAGTAATGCGAACATTAAACATATAACATGTAATATGAGAGGCAATCTCAACTCATCAAGCATCACATAATAGCTTAAGCAAACACATTACAAAGGATACGGGATCAGGAAAACCCTCTGATCATCTTTAATGCACACCTTATTCCTCCTCTCGTACATTTGCTATATGTGTAGTACTCATATGCGATATGTGTCGTAAAACTGTAGCACTATGTTGTGAACCAGTATTCGTATTCACGCCACGTGACGTGCTGGCACTTACAGCCCAGCAACTAGCCACGGAAAACTAGCTTACCAAAGTTACGCTATTGCTATAACAGTGGGGCTATAAACCCCAACCGTGGCCATCGGAGGGGAAAGGTCACAAATGTATAGACCCACGGTTATTACTTAGCCCTAGCTCTCGCAATAACCGTACATCTATACATCCCCAAACACGTACGCCAGCTGGACTCAAATGCACAAGTAGATGTTTACTTGTCCTAAACAAATTCAACTAGGCCCAAAAGTAGTGGCCTTTCCATATTTCACATGAGCAATTGCATCTTATTCCTCAACATCAACATGTAACCACACGCAAATATCCATCAACCATATGGCACATAAAGTGTCCATCATAACATAACCAATCCAAATATGAGCCTATAAGTATTAGACTCAAATACAAAATAGCGCAGGTCATATTGTACCTACTCACCCTTACTTAACATGCGTATAATCACAATTATAATTTGATCGCTCCTAATTTAATTTAGGAACTTATTTATGGTACGGGGTAACTTTATTACGCCCTATACGACTCCGTCGAGTCTTTTCCAAATTTTGGGTCGTTATTACTAGTTATACTACTGCCACTCTTTCGTTCCAAAATTATTATTACAAGCAACATTGACCAATCACAAGCAACTTAGTCAACTCAAATTAGCAAGTCAAGTAAAGTAGGCTATAGTGTTAAGGTTTTACCATCACATTATGGAAAAGAAGAAATATTAAATTATATAATATACTTATATGGAATACAAATAATTTTTCCTCCAGCTCAAGGTATTTCATTCCATCATAGTAACCCAATTTTAAGTAACTGAGGTGGCATATCATCATAGGCTAGTCAACCTAGTCAAACTAAATCAATTGACATCATTATTTGATTTTGAGTCAACTCCAACAGTTTTTTTTTTTTTTTTTTTTTTTTTTTTTTTTCAGGTAGTTCCACTAAGATAAATTGAGCAAATAAATATTCATTTGAAAGCCTTAAACGTCTAGTTTAATGAGCATTTTTCAGATTTTGATTCCGAATTTTCTATAAAGAGTTATGACCGTTTTTGTCCATAGTGTCAAAGCTAGACGGGTAATACAATTTCAACTCATAGTTATATGTTTGTGTGTAGCATTTTCGATTTAAATTTTAAAATAACAATCAACAAAAGAACATAAAATTATGTCCAAGATTATTCTATAGAACTAGCAAGTAAAGGATGCATAAATAGTGCATCTCTATCATATTAAATGCAAGCACGTCAAAAATATATTTATGAAATGCACGCAAATGTGACGGGCGTTACACCCTCTCCCCCTTAAAATAAATTCGTCCTCGAATTTGCTTACCGAATCAACCAATCAACTACGAACATGTGTTTCGCATTTCCTGCTATGTTTTCATGTAGTCTTTTCCCTTTCACAATTCTTCATACTATTCTGAAAAGAGGTAGACTTGTTCTTTCAAATCAAGTATTCTCGAAAATTCTTATCAATTTCTAAGATTGCGCATTCGACTAAGGCTCAGTTGTTGTACTGAAACTCAAATTAGTACCCTTAACCCAATGAAGAACCTTCCAGAATCTAGATGAGAATTAAAGATCCATGTCAGATCCACACAAGAACCCAATAAAGTTTTATCATCTCCGATCATGTAAAGAAGAAAACTATTTCAATGAATATCCCATCCAAACAAATACAAGGTGAGCAGACTTGGTTATTCAATCTGCTACAAACAAAATATCATCACAACCTCATCGATTACGTGTTAACCCTGTTACAAAATCCATCATTATATGTTCACATATCCATTCAAGAATCTCTTATGGGTGTAGGATATAATCTCATGACCATTGATGTTCTGCTTTCACATGTTGGGGTGTCAAGAATTTAGTCATATCCACTAAAATTTCTCTTTCTTGTCATTCCTCTAGATGTGTTAATACAAGTCTCAGTATATTTTTGTGCTACATGAATGAATAGAGTACTTTGTCTTCCGAGCCTCTTTAAGTCCGAGTACCTGTTGTTTAAATCCACTATTTGTGTTGAATTCCACTATGTGTGTTTAATTCCATTAGTTGTTGAATTCATATTCTCTGCTACAAAATATTAAGATTCCATCACTTTTAAAGGTAAAAGACAGTTCTTTACCAACCCTTATTCCACTATGATCTCTTGAAGTTTTGAATCAGTCACTTGCGCTTCATTATCTACTAGAATAGAAATGGTATAAGTTTCACAATCGCAAAAATCACCCATGTCTCGATTCACGGAAATTCACTTGGTTGAATCCTCTAACATCTTCCATTCAGTACCATCAAATATGAAGCATAGGTCTTTATGTGCAATGCATCCGCTAATTAGTTGCTTTTCCTGTATAATATAACATAGTACAGTCACGATTGTTAAGTTTTCCATCCAACTATGATGTCTCATGTTTAGCTATTTTTGAAATAAATAAATACTTCAAGCTCTGGTAGTCAATTAACACTTCAAACTTGGCTCTATAAAGAAAGGTCATCCACTAATGCTATACAAATATAATTGCAACCAGTTCCAAATCATGGGTAAGATGATTATGTTCATATGAAAATATTCTCCTCGAAGCTTATGCAACTACTTTACCATTTTGATCAACATATATCTCAATCTCTCTTTAAAGATGCATCAATGTTGAATAAATCAGATCCACTAAATAACAATAACAATTGACATATCCACTGGAAAATAGTAATATTGTTCAGATCCACTAGATAACGGTAAAATATGACATATCCACTAGAGAACGGTAATACTTGCAAATTCACTAGATAACAGTGATACTGGTCAAATCCTCTAGGCAATGTTAATATCAGAACTGTTGTCAACCATAATTTCAATTCTTGATAATCACATTTGTCAATCCATCGAGTACGTGTAGCCTTCTATCTTAAAATAATTGACGGTGTAGCTATCTTAGAAATTCCATCAATAAATCTGTGACTATATCATATTAATCCCAAGTAACTGCGGACTTCCATTTACCATCGCATCCACTTTTGAAATGTCAATAACTATGTATGAACTGAGACCACCCCAAAATGATATATCCTCTAACAAGAAGACACATTATGGATGATGAATCCTCGATCAAGTAATTCCTCAAGTTGAATATTTAACTCCTTTAAGTCTACCAGTGATATATACACACTATTTTGGATAAATGTGCTGTACTTGGTAACACTCAACACATAACTCAAGTTCCCTCTCAAGTGACATGCAGTACTCAGAAGAAAAGATATCTCGAAACTCACAAGTAATGGATATATCCTCTAGTTTTGGTGCAGATGTAAACTTGTCAACCACATAAGGTAAACACCCGGCACAACCTTGTGACAACAACTTTTTGGTTTTCAATACACAGATAACATGAATGCCATATATATATCTACCATGCCTAATTACAAAATAAAACACACGAGAATATAAAACTTCACCACCTATTGATGGAAATCAGTAAATGCATAATGCAACAGATCTAGTCCATGTCAAGTATAACGTCAATATCCCCTACAGGTAACACGACTAAATCAACATATACGATGTGATCACCTAAACTTGTATCAAGATTGTTATAAACACCAATATCAATCCTTTATTTTCTCTTCAAAGAATATACCTCTAGTACATAAGGCAAAGAGTAGGAGAAACGTCGAAATATGACACAAAATAAGATCCAAGTAGGGATGAGATAAGCTTAAACGTATAAGAAATCGCACTCTCGGCTTCCTCAAACTATCCACCCCCAAATACACTAACTCTATAAACACCAGTCCCATTCCTAGTATCCCCTCAACTAAGCAAACACTCGACGTCGATAGCACACTCATTAACCAACCCACCAAGCCTTTGAATCCTATCCAGACTGATAGCTAACCTAAGCTCTGATACCAAGTGTCACGCCCCGAGTCCCAAGGTCCTATATGGTACCTCGAATCAGGTGCGTGAACCCTGCTATAAAACGGACATGACACTTGCTAATACTATCATCATCCATAAACCTGTCTAATACATTAGCTACACTTGCTCGACAACAGAATATTAAAAATGACCATAGGCTAACCGCCTTTACTATTGAACAACCAAACCAACTAGAGTTGTGAAAAACTATAGACACGCCTGGCAACAAAGGCCAGCACCAAAAATAATAACAAACACTCTATTACAGGCACAAAACACATCTACCCAAATTTACAGAGTTTATATAACTCAGTAAAACCATCGTCCTCACAAAAATAAACATATATAAGCTCAATAGAGCAACTACCCATAAAAGAAACAACCTTCTCAAAGATCCACGCTAAGTCGTACCTTACTAACGATCTTCCTTGCCTGAAAACTAAGGAAAACAAATAAACAAAGAAACGGGGTGAGTCGAAACACAGTAAGTTACTATAAAAACAACAAAGCATTCTTAATAAGTAATGCGAACATTAAACATATAACATGTAATATGAGAGGCAATCTCAACTCATCAAGCATCACATAATAGCTTAAGCAAACACATTACAAAGGATACGGGATCAGGAAAACCCTCTGATCATCTTCAATGCACACCTTATTCCTCCTCTCGTACATTTGCTATATGTGTAGTACTCATATGCGATATGTGTCGTAAAAATGTAGCACTATGTTGTGAAACGGTATTCGTATTCACGCTACGTGACGTGCTGGCCCCTACAGCCCAGAAACTAGCCACGGTAAACTAGCTTACCAAAGTTACGCTATTGCTATAACAGTGGGGCTATAAACCCCAACCGTGGCCATCGGAGGGGAAAGGTCACAGATGTATAGACCCACGGTTATTACTTAGCCCCAGCTCTCGTAACAACCGTACATCTATACACCCCCAAGCACGTACGCCAGCTAGACTCAAATGCACAAGTAGATGTTTACTTGTCCTAAACAAATTCAACTAGGCCCAAAAGTAGTGGCCTTTCCATATTTCACATGAGCAATTGCATCTTATTCCTCAACATCAACATGTAACCACACGCAAATATCCATCAATCATATGGCACATAAAATGTCCATCATAACATAACCAATCCAAATATGAGCCTATAAGTATTAGACTCAAATACGTAATAGCGCAGGTCATATTGTACCTACTCACCGTTACTTAACATGCGTATAATCACAATTATAATTTGATCGCTCCTAATTTAATTTAGGAACTTATTTATGGTACGGGGTAACTTTATTACGCCCTATACGACTCCGTCGAGTCTTTTACAAATTTTGGGTCATTATTACTAGTTATACTACCGCCACTCTTTCGTCCCAAAATTATTATTACAAGCAACAATTCTAATTATTTAGGTCCATTTAACTAAGTAATATGTATATACAATTACATATTAACAAAATAACAAACATCACAATTTCATATTTGACAATAAAAGCATCATTTATAGCATTTATGCACAAAACTATAATTAAAGGGGCAAATAGTAATTTACTATTTGACGAAATTTCACCGATTAAAATTCAAAATATTGCAGTCAAAACTGCTCCCTCACATAAACTCTATACTTCTACAAAGTTGACTTGAAGAAATAAGGATCCAATTGAGAAAGGTAGTGAAATTTGCTGAAAAACCCAGCTCCATGCGTACAGACAGAGGAGCAGAAACCAAGAATTCGAAGTGAAGTCTCCAAAGAGAATCTCTCCTTTTATATGATGAATTAATTTCAATTTATCATAACACCCCTTCAAGAAAACACTAATGACATATTGACCCCTCATTTCACTCTCTGTATTATGCGAATGAAATGGGAAAATGAATAGTTTGGTTTTGTGTGCATAAACAAACACAATCCATGTGAGCTAACATTGACCAATCACAAGCAACTTAGTCAACTCAAATTACCAAGTCAAATAAAGTAGGCTATAGTGTTAAGGTTTTACCATCACATTATGGAAAAGAAGAAATATTAAATTATATAATATACTTATATGGAATACAAATAATTTTTCCTCCAGCTCAAGGTATTTCATTCCATCATAGTAACCCAATTTTAAGTAACTGAGGTGGCAAATCATCATAGGCTAGTCAACCTAGTCAAACTAAATCAATTGATATAATTATTTGATTTTGAGTCAACTCCAACAGTTTTTTTTTTCCAGGTAGTTCCACTAAGCTAAATTGATCAAATAAATATTCATTTGAAAGCCTTAAATGTCTAGTTTAATGAGCATTTTTCAGATTTTGATTCCGAATTTTCTATAAAGAGTTATGACCGTTTTTGTCCATAGTGTCAAAGCTAGACGGGTAATACAATTTCAACTCATAGTTATATGTTTGTGTGTAACATTTTCGATTTAAATGTTAAAATAACAATCAACACAAGAACAAAAAATTATGTCCAAGATTATTCTATAGAACTAGCAAGTAAAGGATGCATAAATAGTGCATCTCTATCATATTAAATGCAAGCACGTCAAAAATATATTAAATGCAAGCACGATTTTGAAAACGGATAACCGAAGCAAGATTAAACAAGAAAAATGGGCATTCGGGTTTTTAAAAAAACGAGAACAACAAAGAAATTTCCAAAATTTAAAGAGGTTTAGAGTTTAAGAATCCATACCATTTCGTCTTGTGTAGATTTCGAAGCTTTCTTAGGACCCATAAATTATATATATAAAGAAAAATAGAGAAGGAAATGATGAATATATGTAGGTAGAGAAACGAGAGAGAGAGAGAGCAGAGAGAGACGGGAGATAGAGAGACTGGGAGAGAGAGAGAGAGTTGGTAGGGGGTGTAGGGAAATGATGAAGGAGTTGGTGAGAGAGAGAGAGTGAAGTATATATAGGTTATGATTAAAATTTTGCACTGATATAGAAATAATATGGTTAAAATTTAAAAAGATGGGAAGTTGAAAGGATGTGCATTTATGAGGGGTTTTATAATTTTGGCTCATCATGACAGGAAGGTACGGCGCATTTATGAGGGTTTTTGTGATTTGAAGAGCATTAAATGCAGAATGACATAAAGTACGATTGATGTGACATCTTGGGTTTTTGAAAAACTGCTCCACTTTCCCTTTAAGTGTATGAGCAATTTTGACTAATTTTTGCACAAACACCAAAAACATCTATTTTGGTGTAAGTTTGAGGTGCAAGAAATATATCCCCAGAAAATAAAATTTTGAAAAACGCAAAACGAGGGAAAAATTAATTGCACAAGTACCCTTGAACAATTAATGGAATGTCAAAAGACAAAAATTCCTATAATAAATGATGGGAATTTACGTACCTGGTATTTGTGAAAATTTAATACATTCAATTATTGAAATAATAAGTAAGGTAGCATTGATTGAGCCGCAGAAGTAAATGCGCGCATGAAGGGGCGCATTACTCATCAAGGCGCGCAGAAAGATAAAGATAGCATTACGTAATAGGCGCGCAGAGATGTTTGAGCGCGCATATGCATTTGGCACGCATTAGATACTAGGCGCGCATGAGATGCTAGGCGCGCAGGATAGTGAGGCGCGCACAGTGAATCTTTATGGCGCATGAAGTTTCCTTGAAACTTTGAAATGATTTAACATTTGAACCTAGTATACTCAAAACTTAACAAATCACAAAATAATTAGTATTGACAAAACTATATTGAATTTAGTTGAGTTCAAGCATACCCATTTCACCTCTCAAAGAATATAAATCGTTTCGCATCAAGTGCTTTCGTTAAAATGTCGGCGATTTGATAGTCGGTTCCCACGTGTTCCAAATGAATATTGCCCTTCTCCACGTGGTCTTTGAGGAAGTGATATTTGATGTCGATGTGCTTGGTCTTTGAGTGCATGACAGGATTTTCAGAAACTGCAATTGTTGATTTATTGTCGCAGTAGATGGGATAATTTTCTTCGATGATATCATAGTCCACCAATTGCTGCTTCATCCAAAGTATTTGACAACAACAACTTCCTGCAGCGATATATTCGGCTTCGGTTGTTGAGACAGATACAGAAGCTTGTTTCTTACTTGCCCATGACACAAGTCCGAGGAAATGACAAGTGCCACTAGTGCTTTTCCTATCAATTGTGCACGCTGCATAATCCGCATCTGAATAACCTACAAGTTTAAAGTTTGAATCTTTGGTGTACCAAAGTCCAAGGTTAACAGTGCCGGAGAGATATCTTATAATACGTTTCACAGCAATTAAGTGTGCTTCTCTAGGGTCGGATTGATAACGAGCACAAACACAAACACTAAACATAATATCGGGCCTACTAGCAGTAAGATAAGGGAGTGAGCCAATCATACCTCGATAGAGCGTTTGATCAACACGTTTACCTTTTAGATCTTTGTCGAGTTTGTTGCCAGTGGCCATTGGAGTATCGTATGATTTAGCATTTTCAAGTCCAAACTTCTTGATTAAGTCCTTTGTGTATTTGGCTTGATTGATAAAGATGCCTTCACTCATTTGCTTGATTTGAAGCCCGAGGAAGAATGTGAGTTCTCCCATCATGCTCATTTCAAACTTGCTCTTCATTAGTTTCTCAAAATGCTTGCACAACAATTCATTAGTAGAACCAAATATAATATCATCAACATAAATTTGAACAAGTAATTTATGACCATTATGTTTGGTAATGAAAAGAGTTGTATCGATTTTACCGCGAGTGAAGCCTTTTTCGATGAGAAACTTGGATAGTGTATCATACCATGCTCTTGGTACTTGCTTGAGTCCATACAAAGCTTTCTGGAGTTTGTACACATGATTTGGAAATTGAGAATCTTCAAATCCAGGTGGTTGAGCTACGTAGACTTGTTCTTGGAGTTCACCATTTAGAAACGCTCTCTTCACATCCATTTGATATAACTTGAAGTTCTTGTGAGCGGCGTAAGCTAGAAATAATCTGATAGCTTCAAGTCTTGCTACGGGCGCAAAAGTTTCATCGTAGTCAATTCCTTCTTCTTGCCTATAGCCTTGTGCAACCAATCTTGCTTTGTTTCTCGTGATGGTTTCATTCTCATCCATCTTGTTCCTGAACACCCATTTCGTACCAATCACTCCATGATCATTTGGTCTTGGAACTAGAGTCCACACCTTACATCGTTCAAATTGATTGAGTTCTTCTTGCATTGCAACAACCCAATTAGGATCTTGGAGCGCTTCATCAGCCTTCTTCGGTTCAATTTGAGAGATAAAAGCAGTGTAAGCATCAAAGTTTGTAGCTCTCCTTGTACGAACACCAACTTGTAGATCACCGATGATATTAGCAATTGGGTGACCTCTAACTTCACGAATTTCAGGAGGTAAGTTAGGTTGAGTCGTAGTAACTTGAAGGTCTTCAATTGGTACATCTTCACCAGATTCAAAGTCATTAAAATTTGGTGGTTGAACTGGCTCAGAATCGAAATTTGGGTTAACACCAGATGCAGCAGTAGAAATAGGCGCGTGAGAGGAATCATGAGGCGCATCATTGGAATGAGGCGCAATAGAGGATTCACCAGGCGCATTATAAATTGAATTAAGCGCATTTGATGTAGATGGATTTCCTTGTGTTGATAGATTCTGATCTTGAGTGGGCGCAACATGAATAGGAGCACCTGTATCATTTAACTCAACAGAATCATCAGCAACATTTGGAGCCAAATGTGGCTCAAGGAGAGAATGTTCATCAAATGTAACATGTACAGATTCAACTATCACTAAAGTGGATCTATTAAAAACACGAAAAGCTTTAGAGTGTTTGGCATACCCAACAAAAATACCTTCGTCGGCTTTGGCATCGAATTTACCTCTATGTTCGTTTCCATTGTAGAGGATATAACATTTGCAACCAAAGATCTTGAAGAATGCAATGTTGGGAGTTCTACCACGCCAAAGTTCATACGGAGTCTTGTTGTAAAGTTTGTTGATGAGGGAACGATTTTGAGTAAAACATGCAGTGTTGATAGCTTCTTCCCAAAAGTACTTAGGCAATTTAGCTTCAGCTATCATCGTCTTTCCCGCTTCAATCAACGTCCTATTCTTTCTTTCAACAACGCCATTTTGTTGAGGGACTTCGGGGACCCAAGCTTTCTGAGATTAGCTGATCCCGGTTGAAAAGTTGTGATCTATCCCATGATCTTCACAATATCGAGCAACACCGTTGTTTTTGAATTCTATTCCATTGTCGGATCGAACACTAACGATGTCATCTTCTTTTTGGGTTTGGAGCAGTCGAAATAAGGTAGTGAGAATATCATAACAATCATCTTTTGTAATCATCATCTCCACCAATGTATATCTTGAATAATCATCCACCACAACTAGAGTATACTTGTTTCTTCTAATACTTGCGGTGGTGACTGGTCCAAATAGATCAATGTGAAGCAGTTGCAAACATCTAGTAATTGAAGGATTTGACTTGCTTGAAAATGACTTCTTCGGTTGTTTTCTAAGTTGACACGCGGCGCACTTTTTGTCATGATGATCAGCAACCTTGGGAAGTCCTTTGACAAGATTATTCCTGCTGAGTTTAGATAGATATTTGAAGTTCAAGTGACTTAAGCGCTTGTGCCACAGCCAACTATTTTCGTTCACACTTTTTGCTACAAAACAAAGATTAGTACTAGAGTTCATACTATGGAAATCAATGAATATAAATATTTGTCTTACGATATCCCGTGAGTAAGATAGCTCCAGTTTTGCCATTCTTGATAAGACATTGCGTTGAAGTAAAATGACATTCTAATCCTTTGTCGCAGAATTGAGATATGGATAATAAGTTGTGCTTGAGCCCTTCGACGAGTGAGACTCTTTCAATGCACACTTTGTCTTTCTTGAGCTTTCCATATGCTACAACTTGACCTTTGTTATTATCACCAAATGTTACTGATGGACCTCTTTCTTCATGGACATTTTCTAATAAGGATTCATCTCCAGTCATGTCTCTTGAACACCCACTATCGAGAATCCATTCATAATTTCTAGCTTTTGAAGATCCAGCCATGAAACAAAGAACCTGAAATATAGACATTTAAGCAGGTCCCCTTTATTCCTTTTGGGTCCTATGGTTAGCAAATTTTGACAACCCACTCTTGCTTGACCTTAGGATTTTTACGTCCTTTGGCATTGGGAGTGAATCGCAAAAGGCATTCCACGGCCTTGTGTCCTGAACAATCACAAATGGAACAATGATGAAAGCCACCAATCACGTGAGTTTTCACAAACTCTTTACTTTTCTTGGGGATGGCATTCTTCTTTGGGTCAGATGAACTAGCCTTAACAAAATCTTTCTTTTGAAATTTTGGAGCGCTTTTTCTTGGAGGGCGCATAGGGCTAGGAGGCGCACGGCGATGAGGTGCTTGGCTCTTAGGCGCATAATGAACACTCGGAGAAGGAGCGCGCCTATTTTCAAGAATGATTTTGCTAGGAGATGGTTCCTCTGTAGCTATATCTTTCCATTTAGCATTCCCAAATTGCTTCGTTGGGTAGACATAATGGAATGTTTATCTCTTGACTTTTTCCTGTCCTTTACCCATTGAATTAGAATGTTTTTCCTTGGGAATTTCAAAAGTTTGCTGGTTAGTAAATTCACTATCTCTTTCAGCACAGACATCACATTTAAAGTTGTCACTAGTTGATGAGAATCCCAAGCCACTTTTATCACCACTGACTTTTTGGGACTCAAATATATTCTCCATAGTGACACGAGAATTGGACCACTCATTTGTAATCTTTTTAAGATCAGTAATTTGAGCAACCAATTCATCGTTTTGAACTTTAAGAAGTGAGTTCTGTTCTGTTAGAAAAGTGTTTTTAACAGTAAGAGGAGTCATGCTCTTTATCTTCTCCTTAAGGAGGGTGAGTTCAAATTTAAGTAGAGATTTCTCGGTCTTAAGCTGGGAAATTTCATCACATGATAGTGCTAAAGCTTCCTTCATACTATCAAATCTAGTGATTACCTTTTCAGCCTTTTTGAACAATTTTTCTTGTTCAGCAATCACTTCATCATCATTGATTTTGGAGATTGGAGCAGTTGGTTGAGGTCTAATGTATGCTCCTTTTCTCAACTTGTTTCTTGCACTTATCGTGAGAATAACAATCCACCATCGCTTTGAGCCGGAGTGAGAAATCCTTGTTCAACGAGCTCGCTGATGGTTGGTCCTTTCTTCCTTTTCACTTCTTGAAAACCTGCAGATTTCTTAATAGGTTTATTCAAGGCATTCATATCAGGAACATCCTTGGAGAAGTCATCATCAGAATCATAAGTATCAACTTCATCATCATTTGCCATCAAACACACGAGTCCATCATCGGAATCTTCATCGCTCTCATCTGAGTCTGTTTAAATCCAAGTGTTCTGCTCATTTGCTGGTGCTTCTTCTTCCGCAACCATTCCCTTATGTCGAGTGAATTTGGGAGTGAACTTGGGAGTATGGCTGCTCTTCTTCTGCATATATTCAAATTTTGGAGTTGGGCAGCTTGAAGCAAAGTGTTCTGGTTTCCTGCAATTAAAACAAACAAGGTCTTATTTTCTTTTTGAGTCACTGCTCCTCGTGAACTTTGGAGGAGCTCTGCTGGTAGATCCTTGAAATTTGCTGGTTGAGCCGGGCTTGGTAAATTTTCTAAACTTCTGGAATCTCTTCACAAATAAAGCGAAGTCTTCATCGTCCATGTCCAATAGCTCAGAAGTAGAAATTTTTGGATCTGAACTTTTCTCATCTTGTACCGGCGCAGGAGCAGGCGCAGGTGTAGGCGCAGATTCTCTGTGCGCCATCATAGCCATAGATTTTGACTTTCCTTCAGTTTCGCTGATTCGTTGGAGTTTGAGCTCATAAACCTTGAGATTTGCATAAAGGTTTCTTAAAGTCCATACATCTAAAGTTCCGGCGTCTTCAAGAGCGCTCGATTTATGTAGGTATCTTGATCCAAAGGCTTGGAGAAAATTGACATTCAAATCTTTGTTAGAAAACTTCATGCCAAGTGAAATACATAGATGTATAATTTCACAGTAGCGTTCATAAGTTTGTCTTAAGGTTTCACCGGGGAGTTGGGAGAAATTATTGAATCTCTTTTGCACTTCATATTTCTTGTTTTCCTTGCAGACGGTGTCTCCTTCAATATGCTCTTCAATAGCATCCCATAGCTCATTGGCGGTAGCACAATGCATGACTTGTTGTTTCATAGCCGTGTTTAGAGTACTTAGAAGTATGTTTCTTTCTTTGCCATCATTTGCAACTCTTCTTGTTTCTTCCTCAGTCCATTCCTCTTTTGGTTTCTTGACGGTTGGTTGAACAGCATTTGTGCGCAGATTTGGATTAGCTTTCATAGGAATGTAAGGTCCATAAACCACGGTGTCATGAAGTCTTTCATCGATTGAGTTGAGATGAGTTAAGATGCTGAATTTCCACACGTCAAAATGATCTTCATCAAAGACCGGAATATGAGTGTAGTTTACAGTTGCCATAGGTTTTGAGTTTGCCATTTAGAATCGGCACCAAAGCTGTTAAGCTTGAAAAACGAAAATGTTTTATAAAGGTGTTTGCTCTGATACCACTTGTTGGTCCCAAAGGGAAACAAGGGTTTGAAAAATAGCTAGAGGGGGGGGGGTGAATAGCTGTTTTAAAATTCTTTTCGTACCCTTGATAAACTCAATTGCAAATGCGCACTTTATCAAGTAAGCGTTATGATATGCGCCTAAGTGAGTAAGTGAAATGCACAGCGGAATTTAGTAATGTAAATAGGCGCAAAGTATGATAAAGGGGGCGCACACACACTCTAAGTATTTTGGCTCAAAGTGGGTGAAATAAGGAACTAAGGCAAATGAGTTAACAACACAACACAATTCAGTTCAATCAATCTACAATGAGTAAACAAGTAAATAGTGAGTGAAGATAATAACTTGAAAGTAAACGACAAGATAATAACACAAGCTATATGGAGAGGTTCGATCAATGAAAGATCTACGTCCTCTACCAAGATGGTTAGTATTGTATTTCTAATGGAGATCTTATATAATGAGTGAGTGTTACAAATTACAACTTTTGAGCTTCTACACTAACTCAAGATCTAATATTCTATGAATGAATAAATCCAAAACAATAACCGGTGTATCTCTAAAAGAAGGATCTAAGTGATCAAACTTAAAGAGGTGCGTGTGTGATTTTAGTATCAAGGCTCTTTAGATCTTTATGATTTAGAGCACAATAAAACTAAAGTGTTATAGCTTGAAGATCTGGGCTAAGGATGAAGGTATGAAGAGGTTCTTGAGGAATTCTGTAAAAACAAAGGCAATCTTC
Organism: Campanula takesimana; assembly: GCA_026119855.1. Lineage (NCBI taxonomy): Eukaryota > Viridiplantae > Streptophyta > Magnoliopsida > Asterales > Campanulaceae > Campanula > Campanula takesimana. The sequence continues at coordinate 1,352,955 of JAOWBW010000067.1, forward strand.
AACAAATGCTTTGAGAGAGAAATTCTTGAAATTCTTAGCAAAACTCAGCAACTTCAAAATGTTGAAGTTATGGGGTATTTATAGTGAACTTCCAAAAACTAGCCGTTGGAGATCCTTGTGGATAAGATGTGATGTCGCTCGTTGATTGGAGCATGCATATATTATGGCCATTTTGACACTCAACATAAATGTGACCGTTGTGGACACGTGTCAACAGATTAGGCGCATATGCATCTTTTAACCACCGTTGGATCATTGGCGTAATTTGAATTCTCTTCAAGTCTTTGAATCTTCAATAAATCACTGAGTGTTGAATAGACACTTTGAGTCGCGTTGAGCCAAGAGGCGCATAGAGAATGCGCGCGCTAAGGCATATGAGGCGCATGGCGCGTATGTTCAAAATGAGGCGTATAGCATTTCTTAGAAGAATGCTTATATGCGCGCGCTAGAAGGCGCATGGCGCATAGGCGCATGGGCGCATGGCTCAACTCAAAATGTGATTTTCTTGAATCTTGATCTTCTTGCCCTATTTCTAAGCCTATTCTATAACAATAGACAACGTAAAAAATGAAGTATAAATACTTCTTACATGTGGGTCTAAAGTCTATGAAATAAAACTTAGGTGATGGATCAATCAAATCTAATAAATCCTATTACATTAAAACTGAGATATATGTGGGCATACCCAACAGGATCAATGTCATTTGGATTATCAATATATTCGAAATCGAGAAAATATTGAACAAAGACAAAGTTGACTTGTTGACCATGACTTGTGTTCAATGACATCGTAGAAAATAGGATTATGATATATTCTAAATGGAATGCGAACTTGTATCTAGTTACACTATTTGGGTAGGTATGATGGTTTGCTAGAACCTAATCATATCTTATGGTTTCATGTTTGAACCCATTGCCAACTTAGTGTAATCCTAGAGGGTCACACATAAATAGAACGAATCCTAAAAGGACTGTATTGGAATATTGGGTCAAAGGAACATTCGGGGATTTAAGGAATTTAGAGGAAGAAAAGTGGAAAAGGAGAGGTCTGGGCGGACCAAGGCCTAGACCCGGTCGGACCATGGTCGATACCCGGCCGGACCAGTCGGTTTCGGCAGAAACTTTCTTTAATCCGTTTTCTTACGGGTTTAGACAATTGTTACCTATTTGGAATAGGTCTAACAAGTATTTAAGCATCCCTAATTTTGCTAAAATCAGTACATGTGTTTTTGCAAGCCTCCAAAGAGTTTTTGAGAGTTATTTCTTGTTCTAAGAAATCCCTAGATTGAAGAACAAGAACAAACACAATAATATTCCATATAGTCAAAATACAATTGAGAAAACGTGTTTCTCGATTTGGTCTAGCAACCAAGATCAAGTGCTCTTGATATTCGTTCGAGGTGTGGATACCGCTAGAGGGTGAAGCTCATCATCTTCAAAGTTTGTGTTCTTACTTGTTCGTGATGAAGCTTTAAATTCTCCACCAAGATCAAAGGCTAAAATTCAAAGGCATCAAGGGTTAGTATTCTAGTATTCATATTGTATGTATTTGATATAATCATATGAACGGATCTATGGTTTTGGGTTTCATGAAAATTTTAAATGCTTAATTCCGCTGCGCATGTTACTACAAAACCCAACAGTGGTATCAGAGCCCCATTCATGTTGATTATTTCAATATTAGATCATGTTGTGTGTATATAAATTGTTTGTTTATGTGCCTAGCATGATATGAATATTGGATTATGATGTTTATGTGTTATATGCATTTATGTGGTTTAATGTTTTAATAAACTTTAATCGCACTATTCAATCCCAATAAAAATTATGTTGGATTTAAAATTGTTTGGGTTATCAATTTCTGATTGGATCAAAATTTTGATAATCGGGGAAAAACAATTTTGAGACAAATTTTCGAACTTTAAAAATTCTGGGATTTTTAGCGTAGGTCCGATCGGACCAGAGCAGGCACCCAGCCGGACCATCTGGTCTGGAGCGGGGGTCAGGCGTTTGGTTTTGGGTTCGAACTTGGAAAAATCTAGGCTTTTCAAGGTAGGTTCGACCGGACCAGTGACAGTACCCGGCCGGACCTTCTGGTCTGGAGCGGGGATTGGGCAGTTGGTTTGGGTGTGGATCTCGGGGTTTAATTTTCCTATTTGTTTTGATCTTGTGTTTCTGAGATTGGATCAGAGTTTGGATGGCTAATCTACGTTTATCGAGATTATGTTTCCCAAACTTGATCGCATTCAAAGTTTCAAAGATAAAACGAAGTTAGAATTATGAAGAGTTCATAATTGCTAAAATTGAGAAACAAAGTTCTCGATTCAAAGATTGGAGATACATGTGGAATTGTGGATGCAATTGCCCTACGTTCATCGATACCATCTATTGCTTAGTTTCGGCCACATGGACTACTTTCTTGGTTTTTTGAATTAGTACGGGATTGTGGTTTCCTATGGCTTAGTTCGATCGCACTTCTTGTTGTCTTGATTTGGAGATGATAACCAAAGTTCAAAGAGTCTCATCCTCATAATTATACAGAAACTAATGACACATAAATATTATGCTTAAATTAATGATGATTAATTTAGTGGCTAAACTTGATGTGTAACATGTTTATATTATGTGCTCATAAATGTGTTATATGATATATGTGATAAACCTTCAAGAAAGTTTTAAGTCCCTTTTTGCCATGCCATGATTAAAACACTTGTTAGTATATAGGTAATTTTAGTGTAGATTCGCCCTAGCGAGGTGCATTAACTTTATTTATGTATGAGCAAGATAGCTAATGTGGGCACGCCCTAGCGAGGCACATTAACTATACGTTTAAAATGGTTAGACTTAACTAAGCGTCAAAACAGTTTTGGGCCTAGGCAAAGATGAGATTAAACATGATTTTTGAAATTAGATTTCTTAAAGAATCTCAGAAAAGGATCTAAGAGTCATATGGGATATGATTGACATGATTGTCTACCTAATTAATTTGATTTTGTGTAATCCGCCTTAGCGGACTTAAAATTAAATTAAAGTTGAATCTTAGCCCATTTAAATTATATTATACATTGGATGTATAAGAAGGTTGTATAATTTATTGGGAGTATTTTTTAGAAAAATACATAGTTTATTTCTTTAATGAAACTGGTACTTATTAAATTTTGGAAATTTTGCATAATTGTAGATACTGACTACCAACACTCAATCAATTTCGTTACGATCGATCCTTGAAAAGGATAAGCTCCAAGAGAATGGTACGAACTTTATGGATTGGATCCGTAGCCTAAGAATAGTTTTTAGGCAAGAAGATAAGTTGTACATTCTCGATGGGCCTCTTCCTGTTGAACCCGAAGCCACTGCCCCTAGGGCAGAAAGAGACAGTTACAAGAAACATCATAATGATTCTGGAGATGTAAGTTGTTTCATGCTTGCTACTATGTGCTCAAAACTCCAACAAAGATTGGAACATTTGGAAGCCTATGAGATAGGCGTGGAGTTAAGAGCCATGTTTCAAGAGCAAGCTAGGCAAGAGAGGTACAAGACCATTGTTGCATTCACTTCTTGTAAAATGAGTGAAGGGCAACAAGTGAGTCCTCACATGCTTAAAATGAAAGGCTATGTAGAGCATCTTGAGAAACTTGGATATCCAATCCCATTGGAGCTAGCCACGGATCTCATTCTTAATTCATTGCCTAAATGTTATAATCAGTTTGTGATGAATTATAACATGCATGGAATGGATAAGAATCTCTCCGAGTTGCATGGTATGCTTAAAACTGTAGAGATGAAGATTGTGGAGAAAGGTTCTCCTGTGCTCATGGTTCAAGATGGGAAGAAGGCTAGTGCCAAAGGAAAGGGTAAGAAAGTTGTCAAACCCAAGATAAGCAAGGCAAAGGTTGCCAAGGATCCAGAGGCAAAACCCGATTAATAAAAGGATGCAATTTGTTTCCATTGTCAAGAAATTGGTCATTGGAAACGTAATTGCAAAGCTTTTAATGAAGAGCAAAAGAAGAAGAAGAGCAGTGGGACTGCGTCGTCTTCAGGTATCTATATGATATATATTCTCCTTTCTACCACTGATTCTTGGGTATTGGATACCGGATGTGGTTCTCACATTTGTTTAAATGTGTAGGGACTAAAGAATAGGAGACTGCTTAAAGAGGGTGAAGTGGACCTACGAGTGGGGAATGGAGCAAGAGTTGCTGCATTAGCCGTAGGGACTTATGAAGTCACTTTACCTTCCGGTTTAATACTTGTTTTGAACAATTGCTATTATGTACCGGATTTAAGTAGAAATATTATTTCAATTTCTTGTTTGGATAATGAAGGTTTTAAGTTTCTTATTGAGAATAAAAGATTTTCTATTTATTTAAATGATGTTCTTTATGGTATTGCAAATTCATTTAATGGCCTTTATGTCTTGGATGTCAAGAATGAAAATAATGAAAATGTCTATCATATAAATAAGAAATCTAAACCTAATGATGTAAATCATACGTATTTGTGGCATTGCCGTCTTGGTCACATTAATGAGAAGCGTATCTCAAAACTCCATAGGGACGGTCTTTTGGGTTCATGTGATCTTGAGTCATATGATACTTGCGAGTCGTATCTTTTTGGAAAAATGACTAAGACACCTTTTACCAAGCTAGGTGAAAGGGCGAGTGACTTATTGGGGTTGATACATTTCGATGTATGCGGACCATTAAGTAGCAATGCTAGGGGAGGGTTTCAATACTTCATAACCTTCACTGATGATTATAGTAGATTTGGGTATGTTTACCTAATGAAACATAAAAGTGAAGCCTTTGAGATATTTAGAATATTTCAAAATGAAGTAGAAAAACAACTTGGCTAAAGTATTAAGGCACTTCGATTGGATCAAGGTGGAGAATACTTAAGTCATGAATTCGATGATCATCTAAAGAATTTTGGAATAATTTCACAATTGACTCCACCCGGAACACCACAATAGAATGGTGTGTCTGAGAGGAGGAATCGAACTTTGTTGGACATGGTTCGATCAATGATGAGTCGAGTTGATCTTCCTTTATCCTTTTGGGGTTATGCTCTAGAAGCCGCTGCTCTCACACTAAATCAAGTTCCAACTAAATCGGTTCAAAAGACTCCATATGAGATGTGGAGCGGAAAGAAACCTAGTTTGTCTTTCATGAGGATTTGGGGTTACGAAGCTTTTGTCAAAAGACTTGTCTTCGACAAGCTAGCACACAAATCTGATAAATGTATTTTTGTGGGATATCCTAAGGAAACTAGAGGATATTACTTTTACAACCGAGAGGACAACAAGGTGTTTGTTGCCCGTACTGGTGTCTTTCTAGAGAAATAGTTTCTCTCCAAAGAAATCAGTGGGAGTAAAATAAATCTTGAAGAAATTCGAGACCCAGAAAATGACATTGAATCGATAGTGGAACAAGAACAAGAACCACAAGGAATTGTGGAACCTGTTCAAAATACACAAGTAACTCGCAGATCTAGTAGGTTACGATCTGAGCCTGAGAGATATGGTTTTCTCGTAACGGATAGTAATAAGGTGGAGATCATTGATAATGATGAACCGACCACCTACCAAGAGGAGATGTATTCTCCTGATTCGAAGAAGTGGCTTGGAGCCATGGAATCCGAATTACAATCCATACAAGATAATCAAGTTTGGAGCTTGATTGATGCGCCCGAAGGTGTAAAAACCATAGGATGCAAATGGGTCTTCAAGAAGAAGACTGACATGGATGGGAAGGTGCATACTTATAAAGAGTTTGGCTTTATCAAGAACGAAGATGAACCTTGTGTATACAAGAAGATTAGTGGGCATAGTGCTATTCCTTATTTTATATGTGGATGACATATTGCTCATTGGAAACGACATTCCTACACTTCAGTCTGTAAAGACTTGGTTAGGAAAGTGTTTCGCAATGAAAGATATGGGTGAAGCCGCGTATATCCTTGGCATTTAGATCTACATATCAAAGAAGCTAATTGGCTTAAGCCAAAGTACATACATTGACAAGGTCATTAGAAGATTCCGCATGAAAAATTCTAAGAGAGGTACCTTGCCAGTGCTACATGGTGTTTCTCTAAGCAAGACTCAATGTCCTAAGACAAAAGATTAGCGTGAGAATCACTGGATGGCTGTAAAAGCGATTCTTAAGTACTTGAGAATAATTAAAGATTCGTTCTTAATCTATGAAGGAATGGAAGATGATCTCGTTGTAAACGGTTACACGGATGCAAGCTTCCAAACCGATAGAGATGACAGTCGATCGCACTCGGGTTTTGTGTTTATGTTAAATGGTGGAGCTGTAAGCTGGAAGAGTTCCAAGAAGAGTACAACCGCTGATTCGACAACTGAAGCTGAGTATATTGCTGCATCAGATGCTGCAAAGGAAGCTGTTTGGATTAAGAAGTTCATTAGTGAACTTGTAGTGGTTCCTAGTATTGCTAATCTTATAGGCCTTTATTGTGATAATAATGGTGCTATTGCTCAAGCAAAGGAACCAACGGTGACACGCCCCCAAGTCCCGAGATTCCCTAATAGAACCTCGAACCTGGTGCGCGTGACTAACAAGAATCAAGAAACTAACAAGAAACAGGATGACATCAGCTTATAACAAACTGACATGATATATATACTCTAGAGTAAGGAGCTAAGATAGCTCACAACAAGAGTTCTAGACAAGAAAATTAAAACCAAACTTGGTTACATACAGCGGAAGACATGCCTAGCACATAAGCTGGCATTACAAGATGTCTAGAGACAACAAGTACTATACAAGACTGTCTACCCTAAAATAAGGAGTTATACAACCCATAAAAAATCGTCCTCACCAAAGTGTAAAAGGACACAAGCCCCAAAAGAATAACAACCTGCGTAGTAAGCTCCCAGCTATGTCGAGCCTCACTGCGCACTATCACTAGCCTTCCTTTGATCTAAGGAAAACAAATAAACAAGGAACGGGGTGAGATAAATCTCAGTAAGCTATTAGATGCAACTACATGACATGTTATCATGCAATTCAAGTAGATACTCAAGTAATCATGTATCAAGTATCATCAAGTAACAAGTATATGAGAGGCTAAGCCAACTCATCAAGTAGAACATAAGGCTAAGTTATCACGTTACAAAGGATATTGCTTCCTTCCTTATTTCTTCCAAGAATACCATTGTTGTCATAGCTTGTATTACTTTGATAAATCACGATCAATATCAAGAAACTGCTTATGCGGTATATATAAGAAGACCCGATAACCAGTGTCATTCCCAAGATCAAGATTCACGAGGTGTTCATGAGTTTAGCATTCACTTTTATCAGGCGTATTGCTCTAACAAAGGAAGCTATGACCTTACTATGGCCTATAGTAAGAGGTCAAGCGCAGATACATAGATCCCCGATTATCACTTTGGCCCCAGCCTCATGATAAGCGTGAACCTATATACCTCCGAACAAGCAAGGACCAGCTAGACTCACACAAGAATGCATAAGTAGGTATTTAATTGAACTACGGGTATAGAACTAATCCAAAAGTAGTGGACTAGCTCATCAAGAAACATGCTTCAAGGAATCAAGAAGTCACATTATTATCAAGTAGCTATATGCAATGTTTGCACATACACATCAAGAACATGTCTCATACACGTTAGTGCTTGTTCATAGCACTTTCTAGTTCATTACCATACACATGTATTGGTTTCAAGGCATGTACAAGATTTTATCATCTTATATTCAAGTTCTCAATCCACTTCTAAGGATGTTTAAGACATGTACAAGATTTTATTGTCTTATACTCGAGTTATCATTCCAATCTTTGGACATTCAAGTCATATATAAGAGTTAGACATCTTATACTTCAAGTTCATCATCCTATACTTTGGATGTTTAAGTTCAAGACATTTTTCTAATGCCCCTAAGGTGCACAAACATTGGTTTTAAGACACATATAACACATTAGTGCTTGTTCTTAGCACTTCCAAGACATATGAAAGAGTTGTTACTCTTATACTTAAGTTCTCATTTGAGTTCTATAAGTGTTCATGTTCAAGACTAAGTTCTAATGCCCCAAAAGGTACATATACACTTTCTAGGAAATCTTATACTAAGGCTCTATGCCTTAGGAGAGGTAAAGTTTCATTTCATTTGGGATTTAAAACACTTTTGTTAAAACAGGGGACTTGGGCGGTCGCCCACTCCCCACCTGGCCGGTCGCCCAGACTAGACTTTTGGAACCAAAAACCCTGGTAAAATGGGCGGGCGCGCAAGGCTCCTTTGGGCGGTCGCCCATAGACCGGCCGGGCGCTCGGGGTCACGCGGGCGGGCGGCTGGTACAAGTTTCAGCAAATGTTCATTTCTTCCCAGGCTTATAAATTCTTCGTCCCAAGCGTAGGAGTAAACTTTTTACTAACATTCTAACATTCCCAGAAGTGCATAACAATTTCAAAATAACTATTTCAAGTATTTCAAGGCTACACAGAGGGTCAATACTCCCTTTGTCCCAAAATTACAGGTATCACAAAAATTGCCCCAAACACGAAATTAACAATCACAAGTATCAGGAATAACATATATGCATGTTATTACAAGCAAAGGGGAGCTAATAACTTACCTAGTCCGAAATCAAGTTCACCCAAATTAATTTCTGTTCGGTAGGAAACGCTCTATTCAACGCCACGAATATTTATCCGGGATCGGAATCAAGAACAGAGGGATAATTAAACTCGAGGAGTCGAGAATAGGGTAAACCCTAAACCCTAGCTTTTCTTCTGAGAAAGAACGTAAAGAATTTTGGGGAAGAAATGCTTTTTCAGGCAAACAAACAAGATATACTTGGAAGTTTTAAGAAATGACCAGTATGCCCCTCAAGTTTCAATTTTAACAAAAAGGCCCATAAAGTCATATTTTCACAAATGACCCAAAAGTCAAAACTAGACATTTAACCACCTTAATATTCTAAAGCAGTTAAGAAATTAATTCAAGTAAAACTAGTACATAATATGCAAGTTCAAGAATTTAACAAGCAAGTCAAATATTTAACAAGAATAAGGATGGGCGTTACATCCTTCCCACCTTAAAGAAAATTCGCCCACGGATTTTACTTACCAAGATTTTCAAATAGGCTCGGGTATTTATCTCGTATCTCTTTCTCGGTTTCCCAAGTAGCCTCTTCTATTTCATGATTTCTCCAAAGGACCTTCACAATAGGAATCCTTTTGGTGCGCAAGACTTGCTCTTTCCAGTCAAGAATTTTAACAGGTTGTTCCTCATAAAACAAATCAGGCTGAAATGGAATAGCCTCATACTCAAGAACATGTGACTCATCCACCATATATTTTCGAAGCATGGACACGTGAAACACATCATGAATACCAGATAAAGAAGGTGGTAAAGCAAATCTATAAGCCAACTTCCCAACTCTTTCAAGAATTTTAAATGGACCGATATAATGAGGAGATAACTTTCCTTTCTTAGACCTCTAAGAGGAGAGACTTTCAAGAATACAAAGTCACCTACCTAGAATTCAAGATCCCTTCTGCGATGATCAGCATAACTCTTTTGTCTACTTTGAGCTGTGCGCAATCTATCTCGAATGAGTTTCCCACTCTCAACTGATTGTTGAACCATTTTAGGTCCCAAGAATCTAGCTTCTCCCACTTCATCCCAGCATATAAGAGATCGACATTTCCTGCCATAAAGAGCTTCATAAGGAGCCATCTCAATGCTAGATTGATAACTGTTGTTATAAGCAAACTCAGCCAAAGGAAGATGAGTATCCCAACTGCCTTTAAAATCAACAACACAAGCACGTAACATATCCTCGAGAATCTGTATAAGTCTCTCAGATTGCCCATCAGATTGGGGATGAAAAGCAGTACTGAAATTCAATTTAGTACCTATGGCACCCTGAAGAGCCTGCCAGAATCGAGAAGTAAAATGAGGATCTCTGTCAGATACAATACTCACAGGAACTCCATGGAGTCGAACAATCTCCTGAACATACAAAGATGCCAACTGAGACAATGAATATCCCATGGAAACAGACAAGAAGTGAGCTGACTTGGTCAGTCTATCCACTATAACCCAAACAGCATCATGACCTCGTCTGGTACGTGGCAAACCAGTCACAAAATCCATCGTGATATGCTCCCATTTCCACTCTGGAATTTCTAATGGTTGCAACAAACCTGCTGGACGTTGATGTTCCACTATTACCTATTGACAAGTCAAACATTTGGACACATACTCAGCAATTTCACTTTTCATGTTGTTCCACCAAAAATGTTTCTTCAAGTCTTGGTACATTTTAGTACTTCTAGGACGAATAGTATACTTGGATTAGTGATCTTCTTCAAGAACTCTCTTCTTAATCTCAAGATCAACTGGAATACAAACTCTGCCTCGAAAGGTAAGAATTCCATCACTATTGAAAGAAAAATCTGGTTGCTTTCCTTCATTCATTCCACTAATAATTTTCTGCAATTCAGAATAACTTAGTTGAGCTTCTTTGATCTGTTGGAGTAAATCTTAAGTAGCCTTTATATTTGCAAGGATAATTCCATGTCTTGATTCACAAGGACTCCAATCACATAAATCCTTTAACGTCTTCCATTCACGAATCATTAAGCAAGAAACATAAGTTTTTCTGCTCAGTGCATCTGCCACAACATTTGCTTTCCCTGGATGATAAAGGATAGTACAATCATGATCCTTGAATTTCTCCATCCATCTACGCTATCTCATGTTAAGCTCTTTTTGACAAAACAAGTACTTCAAGCTTTTATGATCAGTAAAGACTTCAAATTTTGTTCCATACAAGTAATGCCTCCATTTATGCAATGTAAAAATGATCGCATCCAACTCTAAATCATGAGTAGGATAGTTCTTTTCATAAGGAGACAATTTCCTCGAAGCATAAGCTATTACCTTTCCATCTTGCATTAGAACACAACCCAATCATTCTTTAGAAGCGTCAGTATAAACCATGAAATTCCAAGAACCACTAGGCAAAGCCAAGACTGGAGCTGTCGTTAAGCGCCTTTTCAATTATTGAAAACTTGCTTCACATTTGTCACTCCACTCAAAAGAAATAGCTTTCTGAGTCAGATTAGTCAATGGAGTAGCAATCTTGGAGAATCCCTCAATGAATCTCCGATAATAACTAGCCAAGCCCAACAAACTACGGATCTCTGTCACTGTAGTTAGCCTCTTCCAGTTTACAACTGCTTCAACTTTGGAAGGATCTACTGCAATACCACTACCAGACACAACATGTCCTAAGAATGAAGCCTCTTCTAACCAGAAAGTGCATTTGCTGAATTTTGCAAATAATTGTTTCTCACGAAGAACTTGCAATACCACTCTGAGATGTAGTTCATGCTCAGCCCGTGATTTAGAATACACAAGAATATCATCAATGAATACCACCATGAAACAATCAAGATATGGTTTGAAGATACGGTTCATCAAATCCATAAATACAGCTGGAGCATTTGTCAAACCGAATGGCATAACAATAAACTCATAATGTCCATACCTGGTACGGAAAGCTGTCTTTGGTATATCCTCAGATCTGATTTTCAACTGATGATAACCACTTCTCAAGTCAAGCTTTGAGTACAATCAAACAAGTCATCAATATGAGGTAACAGATATTTGTTCTTGATAGTTACCTGATTAAGCTCTCTGTAATCAATACATAATCGCAGAGTCCCATATTTCTTCCTGACAAATAACACTGGTGCACCCCACGGTGATACACTAGGCCTGATAAAGCCCTTTTCAAGTAATTCCTCAAGCTGTGTTTTTAACTCTTTCAACTCAGCTGGAGCCATTCTATAAGGTGCTTTAGAGATTGGTGCTGTACCTGGTAATAACTCAATACAGAACTCAAGCTCTCGATCAGGTGGCATGCTATACTCAGAAGAGAATACATCTGAAAATTCAGACACAACATGAATATCTTCCATCTTGGGAACAGATAAACTCTTGTCAAGAACACATGCGAGATGCCCGGCACAATCACGAGATAAAAGTTTTCTAGATTTTAAAGCAGAAATAACACGTATATCATACATAGGCCTATCACCTTCAAAGGTAAAATCAGGCAAACCAGGTATAGAAAAAGTTACTACTTTTCTATGACAATCAACAGATGCATGATGCACATAAAGCCAATCCATGCCAAGAATCACGTCGAATTCCCTTATAGGTAACACGACCAGGTCAGCAAGAAGGGCATGATCACCCACAAGAACTTCACATTTCTTATAAACCTCAGAAGCAAACATGCAATATCCCATAGGGGAAGATACTTCTAGCACATAAGGCATAGAATCAGGAAGAACATGCAAGTGCGACACAAAATGAGATGCCACATAAGAATGAGATGAGCCCGGATCTATCAGGACTCGCGCTCTCGTACTAGAAAGTAATATAGTACCTCCTATGACCGCAGAAGACTCAGCTACACCCTGCTGATCTAGAGCAAACACTCGACCCTGAACTTTAGGTCGACCCCCACTATCTCTCTTAGTACCTGAGGCCTGTTGATTCGTACCCCCAACTTGACTTCCTTTGCCTTTTGGACAATTCTTGATAAAGTGCCCTGTTTCCCCACAAGATAAACATTTCCCAAGCTTTAGCTAACACTTGTCTTCAGAATGGCCTTCTTTCAAGCAATAACCACACACTTTCTTTGAACCTTGGACTGTTGTCTTAGAACCAGTTGATACACTACCTTTACTTTCAGATGGTTGTCGGAATCGACGATCTTGGCGGCTAGATTTACCACCCTTAAAACCAGATCCCTGTGCTTTCTCTGAAACACGACCTGTCATGATTGTTCCCAACTTCACTTTATGTTCTTCAATATCATTTTCAATGCCATAAGCCCTCTCCACTGCTTGTTTGTAACTAGTAAGCTGTAGAGAAAGAAGTTGCTTCCTGTACTCGGTCTTCAACCCTTTCACAAACCTCTGTGCTTTCTTTGTTTCATTTGGAACTAAGTGATCACAATACCTAACCAATTCTGTGAACTTGGTTGAGTATTGCCCCACTGTCAAGCTTCCCTACTCCAGATTAAGAAATTCCATCTCTTTTATGTCTTGGACCACTGCTGGAATGAACTGTGACTTGAATGCTTTCAAAAAAATTCTCCCAAGTCTGTGGTACACCTTCCAGTTCCCAGCTTTTATTTAACACTTGCCACCAATGTTCAGCAGCTTTTTCAAGTTTAAAGGTTGCAAATGTTACCTTATCACCTCCTGCACATCTCAAGGCTGTAAAGATCTTTTCTATACTTTCAATCCACTCTTCTGCCTTCTTAGCATCAGGTTCCCCGTCAAAACTATGAGGTTTCAACTTCAAAAACTTTGTAACTCGATTAGGATAATCCCAGTCCATATTATCAGCCATCTCTTCTTGAGGAGTTACAGATCTTAGCTGATTACTACCACTAGTACCTTCAGAACTCATTGTACCTGTAGGTAAACACTCGGCGTTAATAACAAACCAAGACTAACCCATACCTAGGCCATAGACCCTATCCAGACTTAGAGAAAACCAAGGTAGCTAAACAGAGTAGCTAAACCAGGGTAGCTCTGATACCAACTGATACGCCCCCAAGTCCCGGGATTCCCTAATAGAACCTCGAACCTGGTGCACGTGACTAACAAGAATCAAGAAACTAACAAGAAACAGGATGACATCAGCTTATAACAAACTGACATGATATATATATACTCTAGAGTAAGGAGCTAAGATCGCTCACAACAAGAGTTCTAGATAAGAAAATTAAAACCAAACTTGGTTACATACAGCGGAAGACATGCCTAGCACATAAACTGACATTACAAGATGTCTAGAGACAACAAGTACTATACAAGGCTGTCTACACCAAAATAAGGAGTTATACAACCGATACAAAATCATCCTCACCAAAGTGTAAAAGGACACAAGCCCCAAAAGAATAACAACCTGCGTAGTAAGCTCCCAGCTATGTCGAGCCTCACTGCGCACTATCACTAGCCTTCCTTTGATCTAAGGAAAACAAATAAACAAGGAACGGGGTGAGATAAATCTCAGTAAGCTATTAGATGCAACTACATGACATGTTATCATGCAATTCAAGTAGATACTCAAGTAATCATGTATCAAGTATCATCAAGTAACAAGTATATGAGAGGCTAAGCCAACTCATCAAGTAGAACATAAGGCTAAGTTATCACGTTACAAAGGATATTGCTTCCTTCCTTATTTCTTCCAAGAATACCATTGTTGTCATAGCTTGTATTACTTTGATAAATCACGATCAATATCAAGAAACTGCTTATGCGGTATATATAAGAAGACCCGATAACCAGTGTCATTCCCAAGATCAAGATTCACGAGGTGTTCATGAGTTTAGCATTCACTTTTATCAGGCGTATTGCTCTAACAAAGGAAGCTATGACCTTACTATGGCCTATAGTAAGAGGTCAAGCGCAGATACATAGATCCCCGATTATCACTTTGGCCCCAGCCTCATGATAAGCGTGAACCTATATACCTCCGAACAAGCAAGGACCAGCTAGACTCACACAAGAATGCATAAGTAGGTATTTAATTGAACTACGGGTATAGAACTAATCCAAAAGTAGTGGACTAGCTCATCAAGAAACATGCTTCAAGTAATCAAGAAGTCACATTATTATCAAGTAGCTATATGCAATGTTTTCACATACACATCAAGAACATGTCTCATACACGTTAGTGCTTGTTCATAGCACTTTCTAGTTCATTACCATACACATGTATTGGTTTCAAGGCATGTACAAGATTTTATCATCTTATATTCAAGTTCTCAATCCACTTCTATGGATGTTTAAGACATGTACAAGATTTTATTATCTTATACTCGAGTTATCATTCCAATCTTTGGACATTCAAGTCATATATAAGAGTTAGACATCTTATACTTCAAGTTCATCATCCTATACTTTGGATGTTTAAGTTCAAGACATTGTTCTAATGCCCCTAAGGTGCACAAACATTGGTTTCAAGACACATATAACACATTAGTGCTTGTTCTTAGCACTTCCAAGACATATGAAAGAGTTGTTACTCTTATACTTAAGTTCTCATTTGAGTTCTATAAGTGTTCATGTTCAAAACAAATTTCTAATGCCCCAAAAGGTACATATACACTTGCTAGGACATCTTATACTAAGGCTCTATGCCTTAGGAGGGGTAAGGTTTCATTTCATTTGGGATTTAAAACACTTTTGTTAAAACAGGGGACTTGGGCGGTCGCCCACTCCTCACCTGGGCGGTCACCCAGACTAGACTTTTGGAACCAAAAACCCTGGTAAAATAGGCGGGCGCGCAAGGCTCCTCTGGGCGGTCGCCCATAGGACCGGTCGGACGCTCGGGGTCACGCGGGCGGGTGCCTGGTACAAGTTTCAGCAAATGTTCATTTCTTCCCAGGCTTATATATTCTCCGTCCCAAGCGTAGGAGTAAACTTTTTACTAACATTCTAACATTCCCAGAAGTGCATAACAATTTCAAAATAACTATTTCAAGTTTACTCTTTCTTTTCTACACAGAGGGTCAATACTCCCTTTGTCCCAAAATTACAGGTATCACAAAAATTGCCCCAAACACGAAATTAACAATCACAAGTATTAGGAATAACATATATGCATGTTATTACAAACAATGGGGAGCTAATAACTTACCTAGTCCGAAATCATGTTCACCCAAATTAATTTTTGTTCAGCAGAAAATGCTCTATTCAACGCCACGAATATTTATCCGGAATCGGAATCAAGAACAGAGGGATAATTAAACTCGAGGAGTCGAGAATAGGGTAAACCCTAAACCCTAGCTTTTCTTTAGAGAAAGAACGTAAAGAATTTTGGGGAAGAAATGATTTTTCAGGCAAACAAACAAGATATACTTGGAAGTTTCAAGAAATGACCAGTAGGCCCCTCAAGTTTCACTTTTAACAAAAAGGCCCCTAAAGTCATATTTTCACAAATGACCAAAAAGTCAAAACTAGACATTTAACCACCTTAATATTCTAAAGCAATTAAGAAATTAATTCAAGTAAAACTAGCACATAATATGAAAGTTCAAGAATTTAACAAGCAAGTCAAATATTTAACAAGAATAAGGATGAACGTTACAAAGGGCACATCAGAAATCCAAACACATACTTAGGCGTTTTTGTGATATCCCCCATCCCACATCGGAAATATGTGGGAATTGAGTGTGCTATATAGAAGGCCCATACACTCCTACTAAGCATAAAATCATCCATTGGACTTTTGGAGGCCTGTGATGGGCTGTGGTTGACCCAATTGAGGAGATGCTTGGTGGGCTAGTGTATGGTACCTATGTGGCGGGTCGGGTCTGCAGACTCGAGTCATTACAAATGGTATTAGAGCGGAAACCCGGCCTTAAGGCTTGCGGGCTAGCCCGGGGGTACGATCTGGGTATTGATTGACCTTGCCAGGGACGGCAAGGGTTTGAGTGGGGGAGATTGTGATATCCCCCATCCCACATCGGAAATATGTGGGAATTGAGTGTGCTATATAGAAGGCCCATACACTCCTACTAAGCATCAAATCATCCATTGGACTTTTGGACGCCTGTGATGGGCTGTGGTTGACCCAATTGAGGAGATGCTTGGTGGGCTAGTGTATGGTACCTATGTGGCGGGTCGGGTCTGCAGACTCGGGTCGTTACAGTTTTCATATCATTTGAGAAATCATTAATAGGGGAGACGTAAACATATGTTACCTATTTGGAATAGGTCTAACAAGTATTTAAGTAGCCCTCATCATCTTCAAAGTTCGTGTTCTTACTTGTTCGTGATCAAGCTTTAAATTCTCCACCAAGATCAAAGGCTAAAATTCAAAGTTATCAAGGGTTAGTATTCTAGTATTCATATTGTATGTATTTGATATAATCATATGAACGGATCTATGGTTTTGGGTTTCATGAAAATTTTAAATGCTTAATTCCGCTGCGCATGTTACTACGAAACCCAACAAAGAAAACTATACAATGACTACTTCACCTCATTGAAGCTAGTCAAGGAGTTATCTCCCTATATTCAAAACACCATTTTGAAACCCCCTTTTTTTTGTCATTATTAAGAATAAGAAAAATATTTTATTTATGTAGACTTTGATCAAGCAAGACCAACATTAGTTGGGCGAAATGGGTGTTTAAGTACTTCCCATCTCGTAACCTACCCCCGAACCTCATAACAAGAATCTCTGTTTTCGTATCAAACTTAAGCTAAATATTAGGTTTTTCTTATGTTCCTCTAAAACATAGGTGGCGACTCTAACAAATTAAAACACAGATAGACATCCTAGGATAAGTCGCACGCTATAGCCAAGCCGTGGCCTCCCGGGGTATCTACAGTGGCGACTCCGATGGGGATGTTTAAGGGGTAAACTTGCATTTCTGATCAAAGGCTACATTTTTCTGGGCATTCTGGTTCCTGATGGGGGAAGCGTGCGCCTCTAGCATTCTTGGCCTAAGGCGCGCGCATACCACATCGAGAACCAAAGTCACCCGCCTCCCATATGTTCTTCCTATTCTTCTTTTTTTTTTACGCTAATCACATTTGCAGGGGTTCCAATAGACATTCAGGACCAGGGCAATCCCCTGAGTCCAAAGTCTGACAATCTGGCAGGTTTGCCCAGAAGCGGGCGCCTCTAATGTACTCTGCGCCAGGCGCGCGCATCCCACAATATAGGCCAAAGGCGCGCGCTTCTGGGTGGTTTTCCAGAACAGGAACAATTTCAGAATAGGGCAGAATGATAGGGGTGTGGGCACAGTTGCCTGCATCATGGACTGATTTGGACCTCTTAACTGTTTTATTGTGTATTTTGTTTTATCGGTCACACGGGTGATTCGAGAGTTGTAATTTATGTGCTTATTTGCTTTCCTTTCATAAAAAAAAGTAAAAAAAATGTTTTATCACATGTTGGACCTCACACTACGTGCAAAAATTTCTGTAAATTGCTCACTATCGAGTCGCACAAGTTCATAACCCCAAACCCGTCGAGGCCCGTCCTAGAAAGTTTCAAGCTCCACCCGACCTTGACCATTTCGAAGCGGTAAACCTCAGCCCGTGGCGTAGTTCATGACTACATGCCGGGGGTGACCTTTAAGCCTCTCATTAGCCGATCACAAGCCAACACAATTCTAGTTAGGGTCTAAACACTCCGTGACCAAGCGGTTTTCATGTGCCGAGATTTCCCTAAACTAATGTCTTCAAAACATACATGCCAAGTGGTTATCATGGACGAGATAAAAGGCCGTCCCCAAGTGGTTATTATGGATGAAAATTAAAATCCGTCCCGCATGTATGCTTTACCACATTAATTTAGTTTAATCCCGACACATGTAGGAATCACAAGCGTGGTGGAATCCGATGAGTATATGGGACCGCGAGAAGGTCTATATACTAGTGTCATGATTCCATTATTTTCTTAGAAACTCAAAAGGGACTCCGTCCCTCCGACTTATAAAAAAAAATAGTCTTTCCTTTATGTGGTTTAAGTCGTGTGCCCACTGTGTGTTCTAAACCTCTTCATGGACCGAAATTGTTACTCAAGACTGACAAGGGCCTCTTCTGCAATATAGCTTCAATTGGTACTTACCGTGTCTACCAGGATTCAGCGAATCGGTTAGTTCGTGAAGTGATTACTCCAACAGCTCCATCAGCAACCATGACCGGCAGCAGCAACACCATGTCTATTGAACAACTCTCAGCTATGGTCCAAGTGCTCTAAGAGCAAGTCTCCACTCTTAACAAAGAGTCCCAAAACAAGGATGATCTTTGGCAATCCCAACTTGACAATCAAAGGGAGGCCCACGAGGCCGAAATGGAGCAAATGAAAGAGAAGCTCACCAAGCTTGCCAAGGGTAAAGACAAGAAAGACAATGACGAGTCCGAATGGACCAAGGGTTTGTTTGAGAGCCCCTATGTCAGTGCACGCACCATGAAAATGGGGGAACCGAGCACCGAGAACAATGAGAAAAAGATGGTTGATTCAATTATGGCCTACATAGATCAACATTTCAACGACCTCAACTTGGGAAAAATCCCCGACACGAGCCTTTATCAGTCCTCCATTCTCATGAGCACCATAGCCGCCCTCCTCGACAAATTCAAGATGCCCGACATTAGAAAGTTCAAGGGCAACTCTTGCCCCATGGCACACATCGAGACTTACATATGGGCTATGGTTCCGAAGAAGGTCTCTCCTAAAGTTATGGCACAATGCTACCCTCTTACTCTCGAGGGGGCGGCAAAGGATTGGTATGCAACTCTCCCGCTCACAGTCTGTCTTGATTGGGACGCTGCTATGCTTGCCTTCAAGAGTCAATACCAAGGCAACACCACTCATCGCCCAACCAAGAAAGAGCTCGAGAACACCACCCAAAGGGACAATGAGTCCTTTATTGATTTTACAAGGAGGTGGAATGACAAACTTGCCGAAATTGTCGAGAGGCCTAACACTAAGGAGCAAATGGACATCTTCCTCAAGTGTCTAAAGATTGATCTCCGTACCCATTTAAGTGGGTCTTGCTACGCAGATTTCTCTCAAATGTATGAAGCGGGGGTCCGAATGGATGACTTACTTAAAGAAATCAAGAAAAATTCTCCTAGCTTCCGATACAAGGCCGCCTCTAACTCAAACAAAGAGGCTTCGGTTAATGCCGTCATTACCGACAAGGGGAATTACAAAAGGGTTCCTCCTCCACAAGGCAAGAAATTCCAAGATGATCGTGTCTACACTCCCCTCTAAGGCATGACTATCACCGAGGCCTTTGAAGCTCTCAAGGCCAAAGGGCAAGTTACTCCTCTCCAAGGGTACAAACCCAAGACGATGCGTCCCAACCATGCCCACCACAAGCATTGTGACTACCACCAACATAGTGGCCACACCACCGAGGAATGTTTTATCCTCCGCAATGTAATCCAAGATCTCATAGACAAGAAAGAGTTCATAGTGCCTAGTGGTGACGATGTCAATGTAATAGAGTTAGGAGAGTTTGAGGAGACGACTTATTCAATCCCAATTATGAATAAGGGCTCCAATGTTATAAATGCAATTGATAATTTTTGTTACGTTGTGACTTACGATGAGGTAGTGAGGGAGGTCTTAGAGAATAGGAAAAAGAAGCAAAATGGGAACGTCAACATGCTAACTCGATCCGGATGAGTCATAGCAAACAACCCCCCACTACTTCTGCACCAAGCACCTCTTCTCAAAGATCGCAAGCTCGCGACACTCCCGAAGATCCTTTGTTGACACAATTCAAGAAATCTCAAGCCAACATCTCCATTTGGGACCTCATTGCATCCTCAAAGAAGCACCGAGATCTTGTTATCAGCAATCTCGATGACACATCAGTCTCCCCTGATACAACTCCCAAGGACCTTTCTGCAATGATAGGCCACATTCATTTTGGCAATGTCATCACTTTTGCCGACATGGACCTTCCACCATTTGGGTCCGATCATAATGAAGCCATCTACCTCAAAGTAAGAGCAAGGGGGAGGCCTATTTCAAGAGTCTTGGTTGACGGTGGTTCCGCACTCAACCTAATGCCCGGCCGAATCATGGGCATACTGGGGCTTAAGAGTTCAGATCTAAAGGCTTCTACTCAAGTAATTCGAGGTTATGACAGCACTGCCCGAACATTCATGGGTATGGTGGAAATAGAAATTGAGTTTGGGAGCATGGTTATGTCGATCCCATTCCAAGTGCTAGATGTCCCCTCCTCATTTAATTTGCTCTTGGGCTGACCATGGATACACAGTTCTAATGTCGTCCCTTCAACTCCCCACCAATGCGTCAAGTTCCAAAATGGGGATGAAATAGTGACCTTCATGGCAGAAAATGTCACTATCCACAGAAAAGGGGAACTTGTCCACCAAGTTCAACAAGGCTTAGAGGAATCCACTCTCTCTGGTGTCTCAATCAACGCCATTGACAAAGAAGGGGGAAACGGATCATGGACCCTCGGCAATCGCAAAGTCCTCCGCATGATGAGGAATATGAATTACTTCCCTGGTTTAGGCCTAGGGAAATATCAACAAGGAAGGATGCAACCTATTGAAGTCCCTTTTGTTAAGAACAAGTTCGGTTTGGGATATGAGCCTTCCAAAGATGACTTGAAATACGAGCAAGCCAACAAGAACGAAAAAGCCCGAGCTCATAGGGAAGGCCGTTACTATGAAATTCCCAACTTGAGGCCTTACCGCAAGACACTAAACGGCTACTTCGTCCGCCAGGGGGAAGACGTCCCGTACGTAATCTTTCCCGAACCATGGGTTAACAGTAAAGGCATCAGAAATCCCGATCTCGAAATCTTTTCCGATTGCGAGATTCAAAAGCATGAAAAGGAACCAACTCCTATGTCACCCCGAGAGTGGTGGGGTAAGAAAGTGACTATAGAGTCCGAGACAGAGTCACCGTAGGAGAAGAATTGACGGATTTAGCCTCCATGTTCGAGGAATTTACCATCATGGACGAGTGCCAGATCAATACCATCTACGACACCGACACGAGAAGGGGAACTATCGGCGAGATCCAGCCAAGCTCCTAGCCAATCAACAACTGGTATTCTATAAAGGGGCCCGTGGTATCCGATGAATTCTTGGTCGAGAAGATAGGTTGCATCCCGCGCAAAGTTACAAAGGAAGATTTGTTCACATTCACTTTCGAGTCCGAGAGTGTTTCCGATACCCTCACCCAAGAGGATATGGAGGCAATAGCCGAGCGTGTGTTCCCTTTCTTTGTTAATGAAAAATTTGATCTTTCTGAGTACCCCGAGATTGCAAACATCATGAATGATGAATTAACTAATAATAAATTTAATGAACTAGTTAATAACAATTCAAACAATGATGAATTAGACCACGAAAACATAACATACTTAAATGAACTTGCTCAACAGGTCCGTAGTCGTGGTGAAAATGGTCCAGGGGCTGATGAAGAATTGCATGTTGTTAATCTGGGTACCGATGAAGAGCCGAAAGAAACCAAGATCGGAAGCTTCTTCAAGGGGGAAGAGAAAAACAGATTGACTGCACTGCTTAAAGAGTTCGTGGATGTATTTGCATGGTCATACAAAGACATGCCGGGTTTAGACAGAAAGGTCGCCGAGCACAGGATTCTGATCAGAGACGACGCTAAGCCGACAAAACAGAAACTCAGAAAGATCAAGCCAGAATGGTCTTTACAAGTCAAAGAAGAGATAGAGAAGCTTCTCAGTGTGGGCTTCATCAAGGTTATTGAGTATCCAACATGGCTTGTAAATGTCGTGATAGTCAGAAAGGCTAACAGCAAGGTCCGTATTTGTGTGGATTTCCGAGATTTGAACAACGCTTCTCCAAAGTATGACTTTCCACTACCCAACATCGACATGCTCGTCGATTCCACCGCCGCCTATGAGGTCCGCTCATTTATGGATGGCTTTGCTCGGTATAATCATATTCTCATGGCAGAAGAATATCAACACAAGACTGCTTTCACAACACTGTGGGGCACCTTTTGCTATACGGTTATGCCATTTTGGTTGAGGAACACTGGTGCTACTTACCAAAGGGCTGTGACAGACTTATTCCATGACATGATTCACAAGGAAATTGAAGTCTATGTGGACGATATGATTATCCACTCATAGGGGACTTTTTCCAACACAAGAAAACTATACAAAAATCACTTTCAAAGTATTCTCAAGGCATTTTCCTAAGAAGAACTTGGAGTCATTTTGAAGGATAGGTAAACAAGACTTTTCTTCCTCTCTTCTCTACTTCATCTCCCTTCTTCTCTTTTACTTCATCAAAAGTGCAATCACCCAAACATTTTGGGACATGACACCAAAGACTACTTCACTTCATTGAAGCTAGTCAAGGAGTTATCTCCCTATATTCAAAACACCCTTTTGAAACCCCCTTTTTTGTCATTATTAAGAATAAGAAGAATATTTTATTTATGTAGACTTTGATCAAGCAAGACCAACATTAGTTGGGTGAGATGGGTGTTTAAGTACTTCCCATCTCGTAACCTAACCCCCGAACCTCATAACAAGAATCTCTGTTTTCGTATCAAACTTAAGCTAAATATTGGGTTTTTCTTATGTTCCTCTAAAACATAGGTGGCGACTCTAACAAATTAAAACACGGATAGACATCCTAGGATAACTCGCGTGCTCTATCCAAGCCGTGGCCTCCCGGGGTATCTACAATATTACTTAAGAAGGAAGATATGTTCGTTGGGTTAAGAGAATGGTGGAGGAGAGGGGATGCTGTGGGACGGCATGCAGAGTTGGTAGAGATATATGTGGGGTGAAGTCGGAAATGAAGAATGTTGTTCATCGAGGTGAGGGAGACAATACCGGACTGTGGTGTTGGAGCAAGAGAAGGTGAAAAAGCGCCAGAGGTGAAGATGCAGGAGTTTTGAAGTAGTGCGACTATGGCGTCGATGTTGTAAAGACACTAGAGTTGTTGTAAATCGGATGGAGAATGAATGTGAGGGTAAGCTTTCGCTTGAGAAGAGAGCAAGCCATGCCAGATAAATAGAGGCGTGTAATTGCTAGGTAAGGGTCGAGGGGTGGGGAAGGAATGAGGGAGGGAGGAGGGAGGAGAGGTCCGACGTGGTTTGATGTCAGAGAAGAAGGGAGAGGTGAGGGAGTGGAGATCTTCTGGATAAGTGGCTTTATGTCGGAGAAGAGGAATGGTGAGGCATATGAAGGGGAGTGGGAGGGGAGGTAGATTGTGAGAATATTGAGGGAGAGTGTAGTTTTTATATTCGAATAGACGATAAGGATTAAAAAATTTAATTTTAAATTGTTACGAGGCTTTGGATCAGATTTAAATGATCTTAAAATAAGGGGCAGTATTGGTATTTAAATATCTTATTAATGAGGCAAGGGGTTCTCATGGAATTATGATTAATATTGAAAAGAGGCTTGGAAAATTAATCCCTTTTTTGTATTATTATTATTAGTTTTAAAACCTTAACTGATATTTAAATTAATCAGACTCGAAAATAGGTACTCCCTCTGTTTCATAATACTCCCTCCATCTCAAAATAGATGTCGTTTTGAGAGTTAATTTTTGTCTCAAACGTCGTTTCACTATTTTCAAAGTTTTTTTTATTGCTCTATACCAATTATACCCCTAATAATGATAGTGAACTATCTCTTACCTAACCATTTAATTACCCAGGTAGTTGAATTAAATTAGGGGTATTTGGGACTTTTTCACTTGCATTAATGACATTTCTTAATATGTGTGAAACACTTCAAAACGACATATATTTTGAGACGGGGAGAGTAATGTTTAGTTTTGGTCAAATTTATTTGAACTTTAACTAATATTTTATGGTAAATTATTAATGTCCATAAAATTTAAAAATTGTTATTAACTCACCAATAAAAACATTATCAATAACTATTTTTTAAACTTTATAAAAATAATTAATTTAGCATATAATATTAGTCAATGCTAAGTCAGAGAGAGTATATATTAGTATAAACTTTCAGTGATTGAATTTCCAAATAATAGCTTTTTAAAAAAATAATTACCAAAATAACAACCCTAAAAACTTATTTACCAAAGTAACACTTTTTGCTAAAACCGGAAGTGGGATTTCCGGTTTTAATGTTGAATCCGGAAGTCCCACTTCCGGAATTGACTTTTTCCTTTTTTTTTTTTTTTTTTTTTTGAATCCGGAACTGGTATTTCCGGTTTTAATTTTTTTTTTTTTTTTTTTGAAATAACTAAAAACATTAAAACAATTCTATAGGATGTTTATTTGTTTAATTTGGACTTAAATTGAATGAGTTATGGTTGCTCAAAGTTGAGTATTTAATCAACAATTCAAATTTTTTCATGATTTTGAAGGCTGTTTTTGACATACTTAGACTAGGATTTGGCGAAAAGTGTTAAAACAAATTTTGTTGTACTCTGTATGATCTTTCTATAGAATGTTTATTTGGTTAATTTGGACTTAAATTGAATGAGTTATGGTTGCTCAAAGTTGAGTATTTAATCAACAAGTTTATTTATTTACTGTATTTATTTCGTATGTGACCGGGATGCGGTCACTGAATAATCGGATTTATGTATTAATGTTGGATTTGTGGACAAGTTTATTCTATTATTCAGTGATCACATCCCGGTCACATAGGAAATAAATAAATAAATAAACTTGTTGATTAAATACTCAACTTTGAGCAACCATAACTCATTCAATTTAAGTCCAAATTAACCAAATAAACATTCTATAGAAAGATCATACAGAGTACAACAAAATTTGTTTTAACACTTTTCACCAAATCCTAGTCTAAGTATGTCAAAAACAGCCTTCAAAATCATGAAAAAATTTGAATTGTTGATTAAATACTTAACTTTGAGCAACCATAACTCATTCAATTTAAGTCCAAATTAACCAAATAAACATCCTATAGAATTGTTTTAAGGTTTTTTGTTATATCAAAAAAAAAAAAAAAAATTAAAACCGGAAATACCAGTTCCGGATTCAAAAAAAAATCAGATTTCGCAAAAAAAAAAAAAAAAGAAGGAAAAAGTCAATTCCGGAAGTGGGACTTCCGGATTCAACATTAAAACCGGAAATCCCACTTCCGGTTTTAGCAAAAAGTGTTACTTTGGTAAATAAGTTTTTTAGGGTTGTTGTTTTGGTAATTATTTTTTTAAAAAGCTATTATTTAGAAATTCAATCACTTTCAGTCGGTTTGAACCAGTAATTTTGGCTTCAACAGTATGGTTTTTCATTTTGACCCTCTTCATACAATATACGTGTACCAGTGGCGAATCCCCACACTGTTGATTTTTTTAGTTTCAAAAAGAAAAGAAAAACTATGACCACATATATACAACTAAAAATTGAGTTTTATTATTATTTGTACCCAATAATGTAGGGTTTCTTTTATACTATACTCCATCAAAATGGTAATATATTCATTTTCAAATTACTTGTTTAGTTCACTTGTCAAATTGTTCGTACTACATCATTTAGATACACATTCAATATTCTGGACTTAACAAATATCCATTGAACACATTTTAATCCCAACTTTTATACGGAGTAGTGATTAAATGACATGGTAAAATGCAATCTCCTGGAAGTCACCAACTATTTTGGTCCAAATGTTTTTGGTAACATCCGAGTATCTCCAGTAATTGATGTGGTAAACTCGGGAAGTAAAAATAATTATACGAGTGATAAATTAAAGTTTTTTTAAAAACTAATTAATAAAAAATTAAGAGTCAGTCTTATAAAAAACTTGTTTTACACTAAGAGATGTGTAAAACATGTTTTATATTAAGAGATTATGTTTTAAATAAGGATGAAAACAAATTTTACACTAAAACGAGTATAAAACAAGTTTTTCCCGAGTGAAAATCTCTAGAAAAAAATTTGTTTTACACTCGACGTTTTAGTGTGAAACATAATAATCTGTTAATGTAAAACAATTTTTACACATCTCTTAGTGTAAAACAAGTTTTTCATAAGACTGTCTCTTTCTCGAAATTTTCACAAAAAAATAATCTGAAAATAAAAAATAAAATAAAAACACTTTGCCGTGTACACTAGCCGTTGCATGCCATTGCTAGACTCCTATCACCAAGAAAATCAATCTTCCATATACGTATAATCACATGCCAGTACTCTTAGTCTTCATGTGAATCACATGCACCCTAATTTATCACTCACTTATCAAACACAGATCCCTCTTCTCCTTAATCTTTATTAAATACTCTAATTAAAAGCTATCTTTTCATGCCCTTTCTTCATCATCAATCTTCTACCCTTCTTTCATGCACTCTTTTCATTCTTCACAACATAACAACAACTAGATAATCTATCTATATGAACCTACTCTCATTTAACTTATTTTTCTTCCTTTTACTCGTTTTTCTACCCAAAAACCCACATAGAAAAGCACTAGATTGTGTTTTTTCTTACCTACCTTTGATTTATATAGCTATAACAATGCAAAGATCTAACGGATCTCCTGCATGTGCATCTTGCCGGCATCAACGGAAGAGATGCACTGAAAACTGTTTACTCGCACGCTTCTTCCCAGCAGAAAAGATCCGGGAATTCCAGGCAGTCCACAAAGTGTTTGGGGTCAGTAACGTTACAAAGATCTTGAAGGACCTAAATTTTGAGGATGGCAAAAGAGCGGTTGATTCCCTCATTTGGGAAGCGTTTTGTCGTTTAAAAGATCCGGTCCTCGGTCCATATGGAGAATATAGAAGGGTTTCTGAAGAATTGAAGTTGTATAAAAATCAGTATCAGCAATATATTCTTCGTCATCAATTGCAAGGAGGAGGAGGAGGAGGAGGGGTGGGTTTGATAGGGTGGAATGGTCATGTGTATAGTAACAATGGTGAGGGTGTCATAGAGGATTCGCGCCCGTATACGGTTTTCTCTTCCATGCAGAATATGGAGAAAGTTTTGAGGCAAGAAAATGGTTCTGTGAATGTGGCTCAACAGCAGCATTCAGTGAATGGTTTCAATGAGCAGTTTTACTAGCGAGGTATATTTCTAAGTTTGATGTTCATAAATTTACATCTCTTGGGCTTGTACTTCTATACTACCTCGTTATGAGGATATGTTTTCTAGTTAATTTGATTAAACTTTAACCAAACAGTCATAAAATTTTAGTAATCATAAAATTTTGAAAATTGTCACTGATATTGTTCATTGATATTGTTCATTATGTTTATCAATAACAAATTTTTGGAATTTCATGAATATTTGTTAAAAAAAAAAAAGAACTTCATGAATATAAATAACTTTTTTCATAATTTATTGGCCAAGTGCTTGTTTTAGCTTGAAATTTCTATCCCTTTTTTTTTTTTTTTTTTACAAATTCTCTCTCTGTCTCTCTCTGCCACACTCTGTCCCCCTTAATTTTGGTGAAAAATGGATTAAAATCAATGCAAACCCTCTCAAGAAAAAGTGACAATCTCAAGAAAAACTTGTTTTACACTCGTTTTAGTGTAAAATTTGTTTTTATCTGTTAATGTAAAACATATTTTACACAACTCTTAGTGTAAAACAGGTTTTTCTTAAGAATGATATACAAACAAAAGGAAAGGAAAACATGGTTTCAAAAATAAAATAAAAGGTATAAATAAAAAGGAAGGGAAGGGAAAGGAAAGGAAACTATTGAAGGAAAAAGATACTGCAACTTCATGAACAAATTGTTTTCACTTGGTATCATATAATTCTCTATAAGTTTTTAAATTCAAAATAGACTGCATGAACAAATTTTTTTCACTTAGTATCTATTGGTTAAGAATTTCCTTCTAAAACAGCAAGGTCGCATTATTTATCACTAATTTCTTTACACATGGCCAAATTTTACTGATTTTTTTTTATATTCGTGTTTAATATTTTTGTTTTTTCTGTGATGATCAGAAGAATGATCCAGTTGATGGGAATCTAAATCAAATAAGTACAACCAGCACTGAAAGACGACTCCTCTCTTCTCAATGAAAATTATTTTGTTTTAGTTATTATTCTAAGCTACTTTTATGAATATATTATACGTTTGAGAATCGCAATGTTGATTGAACATAAATATAGTGTTAGATTTAATTTGTCTCTTAAATCACGGGAATATAAATTATTGTGATTCTTATTAAAGAGATTTGTTAATTATGTTTTTTTTCTTTCTATTTTGTCTAATTATTTAGTTGTATGTGTTGCGAAAATGTCTTGAATCTGAGCGAGCTAAAGAAGTCTGCATCGCAGGCTCTGCGCCTAGATAGAAGTGATTATGCGGGCTAATGAGTTGACCGCATACCAATTTGAGAGTAAGGCTTTATGGGGTATGCAGAAAAAAAAGGTTATGCGCGTTGGAAAAATGTGTTTGTGTGAAGGAATTAAGAGTTATTTTATCAAAGGTAATTTTTGTTGGGGAATTGGGGGATCACCGCATCCACTAGCCCATACTAGCAGTCATCACCATGGACAAAATAATCAACACATGATAATATGAAAGAACAAAGAACACCATGATTTGTTAACCTGGTTCACCACCCCCATGTGGCTATATCCGGAGGCCCCAAGCCAGGATATCACTATAATAATATGTTTGATTGTTACAATTTACATATGCACTCACACAGATCTAGCATAGTAACTCTCCATGAACAACCCTCTCCTACATATTATTATCTCTCCCCAAGAACACACAAACATGATTATGGCCGGGTTGTAGGATCGCCCCCCATGGCTCTCCTAGGCCCCCGGCCCCCTCCTATACAATATTTTGTGCTCTCTCTTGATATCCTAACTATCTCCTTTTGGGTACACAATATTCTGGACGAAATCATGCTTATATAGCAGTACAAGGAAGCCCTAAGTCTATTTGGAAGAGATACAATCAAAATAGGAAACAAATCAGGAAACCAGATCCGGCACCAGGAGCCCGCTCGCACCCCACCAGGCGCCCGCTTGGATTCTTTTCCCAGAATCTGATCCTTTCTGCCATCACGAGCGCCCGCCTGGTCTTGGCCAGGCGCCCGCCTGATCCTCCGCCCAGAAAGCCTCCTCCGTTTTGAAATCCTTTTGATCTCCACCAACTCCCCCGACTTGGACTCCTTTTCCCCCTCTGCTTCCCCTTAGGTTTAGGAATCTAATCCCAACAATCTTCCACCTGGATACTAAACCCATAAGCCTAGTAATCGTCCCCGTCAAGCTCCCACCACGAAGATGACCTCCTTTGAATATTGTAACACCGTGCACTAAGCTTCTCCATTGTGTTGATGATAGGCCTCCACGCTCCACCATTACACCATGTTGAGCCTCCACGCTCCTCCACCATGAGCCTCCACGCCCAATTAATAAGGCGAGTTGAAACCAAGCGACGTTTCAACCTCTCCGTGTTAGATCCTTCTTGCCTCCCCAAATCAACTTCGACCTTGATTTATTTGCAAGACTAACTTCGCCTTCTCCCTCTAGATCCACTCCCCTTGCAATGCTCCCCATGAAACTCGGACACACCTTGCTTCTTGCATTGACTTCTTGTGGTCTTTTCTCGCTCTCTGTTAGGGCCACTTGACTCCCATCGCGTTGCAACTTTTGAGTCACTCTCCCCCCTAACACACCGTTCATTGATGTCTCTCTGTTTTACACCGATAGGCCGGTCTCCAAGCCTCTTGCTCCCACCTGGAACGAAGTTGATGTTGTCGGTAGAGTACAACATCCTCCTTACTCATATCCGTCGTTTGCGAGAATTCCTCCTCTTCTCACGTGGTCAAACCGGCTTATACCACTCACCTCTGCATCGTCGGTTTCTTACGCAAGTGCCTGATGCAATCTCCTTTCTTTCATATTTTCTCCAACCACCTTGACTGCCCCAAAATCCTTTTAACACCTCCAGATCTGATCTCTGCATCTCCAAATTCCACCTCGAATTTTCTGCAGATCTCATAAGAAACAAATGAACTTTTCAGACTTTCTGATCTTCCACACGATCGTTGACCTATTTGGCACGTGTCTTGCTTCAACCATAAACCCTAGAAGCTCTCAGATCTCTGCACATCTTCCACACGAAGAATCTGCAGTGCACGAAATCTGCACGTGCGCTCCACCGAGCCTGTTGGGTTTTGATGCATCATGCGCAACGGAATAAACAGATAAAATCAAACACCCAAGATCCCGGATCCGTGAATGTTGATTAAATTAAATACAAGATGAAAGAAACATACCCTTGAAGATTGAATCCATGAACACAGACTATAAGGTGTTAAAGAAAACACCCTCTATTGGTATCCACACGTCGAACGGATATCAAGAACACCTTCTTGATCTGGATTGCTAGATCCAAGGCTTGACGAAGAAACAATTTCTTCATAGGAATTATTTTGCTTCATTGATTATTGAGTTTTTATGATTATAAATCTCAAAACTAATAATCCCCTCTATATGTGTATAATTGTTTCTCAAATAACATGTTATGATTTCTAAAATCAACCATTAGGTTTCTCAAACCCGACTGCACACATATATAATAGGGTATAAACTTAATTCTTTTTGGGATCAGAATTCCTTGTCAAACAAGAGATCTGAACAAACTGTTTTCCGTCTGGACAAACCATCCGTACGGATTGGTTGGGTGGCTCCCAAACCATCTGTACGGATCCTTCCAGCAGGATCCAGTTTTTCCCGTTTTCTGTGCCTTATTCAATCCGTTCTATTGTGTGTTACCCAATAGGATTATACTAAGTTGCCAACGAGTCCGAACGATTCAGAACCCATAAGTCATAAGCGGACTCTAGCAAGCCATTATGACTACCCAATTAGTATAACTTTGAAAGCCCAAAGTAACCTTATAGAACATATCACAATCCCTTTGTCACACGATATCATATTGGACATAAGTCATGGTCCACGTCAACTTATGTTGTCCAATGCTTTCTCGATCTCGAGTAGATTGATATGAGCAAATAACGTTGAACGCTTCAATTCATTTGGGTACGGCCGTACACTATTATCAATCTCACTCATCGAGTGGCCAAGCAGATATCTCTCTTGAGAGAGGGACAAATCCCATCTTGACTTATCATTCTTCCCTACAGGAATCCGATTATGCCAATCGTAGCCTTTATAACCACCCGGTTAGGGGTAGCGTTTAAGTATGTCAAATATAATGTTCATCATGTGGAAGACTATGATAATCTCAGGTCTAAGGATAAATGATATAACTATTATGAGATTTAATTATGACATTTGACCATGACATAAATCTCATAATGGGTCTATCCAGTACTTGTTCTCCAACATGTACCCACAAGTTTAATCCGCATCCTATGCGCTATAATCATCATATGATTATCCATTAAACTCATGCTAGCCCTTCATAAGTGCTAGGGACAATGATCATTATAATAAACATGCAAAAGATATAATAATCAGGTTTGTTATCTCTATAACAATGAAGCTATGATATAACGCATAGACCTTTCTCAAGGGCCTAGGGAATAATATCCAACAATCTCCCACTTGCACTAGGCCCAATCAACGCGTATCCAATACCCATTGAGCTTAGTTATGATCTCCATCATAATTGCAAACGAGCTTATGTAGGATGATTATCCTTGTTATTATCATAAGGTATTTTGTATATTTTGACATCTCCCATCTTTGATGATTTCTCGAGTAAGATAGAAATGTATGAGTATATGTCTAGATAAGATATTAGTCCCTTGACTTGTGTAATAACGATTATTGACACAATGAAGGTACATTAAATTAGTGATACTAGAAATGATTTCTAGTTTACTAATTAGAATCTTAATCTTAACATTTTCTAGTTGCATCTCATGCCACTAGACACTCAACCCTTATGTAGAATAGTAATGGTCCATTTAGAACTCTTCTAACACCATTATTAGATGTAAACATGTATTTATACTGCAATATTTATCTTTGTTGGTTTATAAGAATGCATCTATGTAACTATTACAAGATCATCTTTCATTCCATTAAAGATCAAGAACGCATCCTTTAGTTCCTTTTAGAGAATATACGAGTGTTTCTTAACTAGTGACTCTCACTAAGATCCGATTGGTATCATCTCATCATACTCCAAGTATATGAGACATACGGTCTTAGTACATTTATATGGCTTACATGATAGATCCAATTGCCGAAGCATATGGAATCCTAATCATGTACTCTTGCTCATTAGTCTTCCAGTAAGACTAAATATTGCAAAGATTAATGCCATTAGACTTTCACAAGTAACCTCTCTAAGAGTCTTGCATAGTGAACTTTTCACTATCTTGTCTTTACTTGTACTTTGACTTTAACCAAACAATGTTTTAGATTTATCTCCATAAATCTAAATTCCAATGATATAGGTCGCTTTATCAAAGTCTTTCATTTAGAAACTCTTTCAGAATGAATTATATGTCAACAACATATATATGACTAGGAATAATATTACGCTCCCACTAAATTTATTGTAATCACAAGTCTCATCTTTGATAAATACTTCATCAAAATGAAATTTCACTCCAAGTAGTTTGCTTCAATCCATCTCATGAATTTCTGCAACTTGTA
Organism: Campanula takesimana; assembly: GCA_026119855.1. Classification (NCBI taxonomy): domain Eukaryota; kingdom Viridiplantae; phylum Streptophyta; class Magnoliopsida; order Asterales; family Campanulaceae; genus Campanula; species Campanula takesimana. The sequence goes on from JAOWBW010000067.1 coordinate 1,386,086, forward strand.
TATTTTATTAGAATTTTATGGATCAATCAAAACTTTTAGGTTGTATTAAACACATCCTAAAGTATGTTCCTGTTAAGGAATGCTATTTTGATATCCATTTGTCATATTTCATATTCAAAATATGAGGTCATGATAATAAGAATTCTAATAATATTAAGCATGATTACAGGTGATAAAATTTCATCATAATCGACATTATGAATTAACTTTTCTCAATTAGTCTTGCTTAATCAATATACACTTTTAGATTTTATGACTCCAAGTCATTGATCTAAATCCGGAGCGGACTTTGCATCTTGATAGGTAATAGGTCAATCATTCGCAATGATATTTTCCTAATTACTTTCTATTACGAGAAATCAATATTTCTTGTTATAGATAGTATCCTATCATTTATGTAAATAACTTTGTATATACTTGAACGAATTTCCACAACTCCTTGTGAAACTTTGTTCAACTTCCATCTTAGGTTCTATGTCATTTTGTGGGTCTCGAACTCTTCGAGATACATCTTACTCCCACTAGCTCTTTAGAGATAAACAATTTATCTAGAAAGTACTATTTAGAGTAACAAACGATTTGTACTCTAAAGGGTGTAAAATTAATATCATTAAGATATCCCATAAAATACATTTATAAGATTTAGGTGTGATTTTGTCCAAGACAAAACTTTTCTCAAAAGTATCACATCACAAATCTTTATGAAAGACAAATCAAGTTTTTCTTTCATTCCATATCTCATATGGCATCAGTCGAACCTCCTTAGATGGAACTCAATTTAGTGTAATCGCAGCTGTTTCCAGCACATAATCCAGAAGGATAATTAAAAAATCAGTTTGACTTATCATGGGGCGAAAAACTGCAGTTTTAAGACAATCTATAAACTTCTGGAGCAGGGTCCGTACGGCTTCAGATTAGGCGTACACCTGATATTCAGCCATACGGATCTTGTTCCCAGTATCATTTTTTCTTATTCTGGGAACAAGATCCGTATGGCTGAATAAGAAAAAAACATGATGAAAAAAACAGATAAAATCAAACACCCAAGAGCCCGGATCCGTGCATGTTGATTAAATTAAATACAAGATGAAAAAAACATACCCTTGAAGATTGAATCCATGAACACGGACTATAAGGTGTTAAAGCAAACACCCTCTATCGGTATCCACACGTCGAACGGGTATCAAGAACACCTTCTTGATCTGGATTGCTAGACCCAAGGCTTGACGAAGAAACAATTTATTCGTAGGAATTATTTTGCTTCATTGATTATTGAGTTTTTATGATTATAAATCTCAAAACTAATAATCCCCTCTATATGTGTATAATTCTTTCTCAAACAACATGTTATGATTTCTAAAATCAACCATTAAGTTTCTCAAACCCGACTGCACACATATATAATAGGGTACAAACCTAATTCCTTTTGGGATCATAATTCTTTCTCAAACAAGAGATCTGAACAAATTGTTTTCCGTCTGGACAAACCATCCGTACGGATTGGTTGGGTGTCCCAAACCATCCGTACGGATCCTTCCAGCAGGATCCAGTTTTTCCCGTTTTCTGTGCCTTATTCAATCCGTTCTATTGTGTGTGACCCAATAGGATTATACTAAGTTGGCAACGAGTCCGAACGAGTCAGAACCCTTAAGTCATAAGCGGACTTTAGCAAGCCATTATGACTACCCAATTAATATAACTTTGAAAGCCCAAATTAACCTTATAGAACATATCACAATCCCTTTGTCACACGATATCATATTGGACATAAGTCATGGTCCACGTCAACTTATGTTGTCCAATGCTTTCTCGATCTTGAGTAGATTGATATCAGCAAATAACATTGAACGCTTCAATTCATTTGGGTACGGCCGTACACTATTATCAATCTCACTCATCGAGTGGCCAAGCAGATATCTTTATTGAGAGAGGGACAAATCCCATCTTGACTTATCATTCTTCCCTACAGGAATCCGATTATGCCAATCATAGCCTTTATAACCACCCGGTTAGGGATAGCGTTTGAGTACGTCAAACATAATGTTCATTATGTGGAAGACTATGATAATCTCAGGTCTAAGGATAAATGATATAACTATTATGAGATTTAATTATGACATTTGACCATGACATAAATCTCATAACGGGTGTATCCAGTACTTGTTCTCCAACATATACCCACAAGTTTAATCCGCATCCTATGCGCTATAATCATCATATGATTATCCATTAAACTCATGATAGCCCTTCATAAGTGCTAGAGACAATGATCATTATAATAAACATGCAAAAGATATAATAATCAGGTTTGTTATCTCTATAACAATGAAGCTATGATATAACGCATAGGCCTTTCTCAAGGGCCTAGGGCATAATATCCAACAGAGCCTGCACGTGCATTGCACGAATTCTGCACGTGCGCTGCATGAAAATCTGTTGTCGCTTTTCTTCACCTTAGATCTCCCCTAGATCTCGAATCAAAGCTCTGATACCAGTTGTTGGGAATTGGGGGGATCACCGCATCCACTAGCCCATACTAGCAGTCATCACCATGGATAAAATAATCAACACATGATAATATGAAAGAACAAGAACACCATGATTTGTTAACCCGGTTCACCACCCCCATGTGGCTACATCCGGAGGCCCCAAGCCAGGATATCGCTATAATAATATGTTTGATTGTTACAATTTACATATGCACTCACACGGATCTAGAATAGTAACTCTCCATGAACAACCCTCTCTTACATATTATTATCTCTCCCCAAGAACACACAAACATGATCATGGCCGGGTTGTAGGTGTAGATACCCCGGGGGAAACCACGGCTTCGGGCTAGAGCGCGTGAGTTATCCTAGGATGTCTAATTTATGTTTTAGAGTCGCCACCTATGTTTTAGAGGAACATAAGAAAAACCTAATGTTTATGAGCCTAAGCTTGATTTACGAAAACAGAGATTCTTTGGGATGAGGGGTTCGGGGGTTAGGTTACGAAATGGGAAGTACTTAAGCCCCCATTTCGCCCGAGCAAAGTCGGTCTTGTTTGTTCATAATTCACTTTCTAAGATAAATGTGTTCTTCCTATTAAAATGATGATAAAAAGGGGTTTAGAGTTTGAAATGTAGGGAGATGACTCCTAGGCCAATTCAATGTAATGAAAGGACCGTTGGTGTCATGTCCCAAATGGTTTTGGGTGATTGCACATTTGATTGAGAGAGAAGAAGAAGAAGAAGAAGAAGAAGAAGAAGAAGAAGAAGAAGAAGAAGAAGAAGAAGAAGAAGAAGATAAGTGCTTAAGACATTTACCTATAGTATCCTTCGAAAAGAGAACCTCTTGTAAAGCCTTGAAGAAGAGGTTGAGTACTTTTGTTGAAGAAGTCTTAAAGGAAAAGCCTAGGCAAAGAGTGAGTAAGAAGTCTAAAATGATGATTTTTCCAAGTCCTCCTCCAATGATGGATTGGAGGGGTTTTTATAGTTGAAAAGTGATGTTTTTTGGTGCCAAAACGGAGTCACAAAGATTAGTTTCCCGGGCAAAATCATATAAAATGAGCAAGGGAGAGATTCTTGGGCAGAATCTGTAACTGACACGCCCCAGAAGCGCGCGCATCCCACCTAGGCAGCGGAAGGCGCGCGCGTCTGGCCTCAAGGGGCGGAGGTGCACGACTCTGAGAAGCGACTTTTGACAGAATGGACTAGAAAGTTAGAACTGTTATTCAGTTTAGCCCCGGGACTTAACGGAGTCCGTCTGGAACTTAACCAAAGTAACAGAAACTAACAGGAAACACTTAAAAGAGGGAGAAACACAAAATCATGTCGTCTACATAGACTTCGATTTCTTTGTGAATTATATCGTGGAATAGATCCGTAACAGCCCTCTGGTAGGTAGCCCCAGCGTTCCTTAGTCCGAACAGCATGACTGTGTAGAAGAAGGTCCCCCACGGAGTTGTGAAAGCTGTCTTGTGTTGATCCTCTTCGGACATGAGAATCTGATTGTAACCGGCAAACCCGTCCACGAATGAGCGGACTTCATAGTTGGCAGTTGAATCGACGAGCATGTCGATGTTTGGTAGTGGAAAATCATCTTTCGGGGAAGCTTTGTTCAAATCCCGGAAGTCCGGACAAACACGAACCTTGCCGTTTGCCTTTCTGACTGTCACAATGTTGGCTAGCCAAGTTGGATACTCAATGACTTTGATGAAACCCACACTGAGGAGATTTTCAATCTCTTCTTTGACTTGCAGAGACCATTTTGGCTTGATCTTTCTGAGCTTCTACTTTACTGGCTTGGCGTCCTCTCTGATCGGAATTCTGTGCTCTGCGACCTTTCTGTCCAAACCCAACATGTCTTTGTATGACCATGCGAATACATCTACAAATTCTCTGACCAGTGCAGTCAGTATGTCTTTGTCTTCCCCCTTGAAGAAGCTGCCAATCTTCGTTTCTTTCGGCTCTTCGTCGGTACCCAGATTAATAGTATGCAATTCTTCATCAGCCCCTGGACCATTTTCACCACGACAACGAACCTGTTGAGCTAGTTCATTTAGGTATGTTATGTTTTCGTGGTCTATTTCATCATAATTTGAATCGTTATTAACTTGTTCATTGAGTTCGTTATTAGTTAATTCATCATTTATGATGTTTGCAATCTCGGGGTACTCAGAAATATCAAATTTTTCATTAGCAAAGAAAGGAAACACACGCTCGGCTATTTCCTCCATATCCTCTTGGGTGAAGGCATTGGAAACACTCTCGGACTCGAAAGTAAGTGTGAGCCGCTCTTCCTTTGTTGCTGTGCGGGGTATGCAACCCATTTCTTGGATCAAGAAATCCTCGGATACTAAAGGCCCCTTCGTTGAATACCAGTTGTTGATTGGCTCGGAGCTTGGCTGAATCTTGCTAATAGATGGGCTCTCCATTTCTGTGTTGTCGGACATGGCGTTGACTTGACAATCGTCCATGATAGCAGATTCTTCGAACATGGAGGCTAGATTGGATAGTTCTTCCCCCACGGTAATCTCCACCTCGGACTCTATAGTCACCTTCTTGCCCCCACCACTCTCGGGGTGACATTGGAGTAGGTTCCCTTTCTAGTGCCGGTATTTCACAATCGGTGAAGATCTCGAGACCGTGTAACGACCCCAAAAATCCGTTTTATTTATTTTATATTTTTGAGAATTTTAAATTTAAAATTATGTGTGCATTTTATTTGTTGCATCATATTAAATGAATTTACACATTTTATTTGATTATTTGTGTTAGTTAAAATGTTAGTAGTAAAGTTTATTTGGGGAGTTAAGTTGTTAGTGGGAAATTATGGGGGCTTTATTGAAAATGTGAGTTGAGGGGCTTAATTGCTTAAAATGAAACTTGAGTGATTTAAGTAAGAATGAAGTAAAATCTTTACATTTATCCCATCTCCCTCCCTCCCTTGCGTTTCACACACACACATTCACCACCTCTTTCCCAAATCAAGTTTCCCTGAGAATTGCCATTGTTGGAGAAAGAAAGAAAAGGTAAGATTTTGTTTTGTTAATTTTCCCTATTTTAATCTATTACTCCATTTCCAAATCTAAAAATATATAAATGTTCAGGGTGTTGAGTAGGCCATTTCTACCGGGTCAAATATTATTTTCTTGACACTTTTCCGAAAAATAGGTAAGTTACTAATCCCTCTTTAAATGTTAAAATGGTCATAAACATGCTTTATATGCTTAATATGTTGAAAAAAAGATGTTTTAGTATACTTTTTATATACTTGTAATTTTGGGACAGAGGGAGTAGTAAAACTTGTTATAGACTTGTTATTTGTGGGAAATGGGTATAGTAGTTTTGGTTTTGGGGGAGTATGAGATGATGCAACATTATATATGCTTTATATGTTATACTCCTACTCGTGGGACGGTAAAATAATATCTTTAGTTAAATGTTACATAAATGTATTATAAAATTATACTATTACTTATGGGACGGGGAAAGAAGTGAAAGTATCCTAAAGTGGGTATATTAGTATATTAAAAATTATAATGATACTTGTGAAACGGAGGGAGTAGTAATAATTTGTTGCATGTGGGAAATGTTAATACAAATGGGTGTTGTAGTATTGTGAAAGTATAGTAATGTTGTTGTACCTAATAAAATGGATATAAACATGTTATATATGCCTAGTAGGTTGTGAAATAATGTTTTGGGTATGTTTTATTTATACTTGTAAATTTGGGACAGAAGGAGTAGTATGGAAATGGTTCTTGTTGGGTGTTAGAATTGTTTAAAGACTGAATTTGTAGTCTTTGTATTAGTTGCAAATGTTAAGTGTTACAAGTACAAGTAGTTTTGGGTTGTGAAACGAAAGGAGTGAACTTTGGTTAAGTTTTGGTCTGCCAGGTGATGTGGGCGGCCGCCCAAAAAGGGCGTGCGGACGCACATCTATCTGAAAGGTTTTACTCTTGGGACAGAGTATTTTGGGCGGCCGCATAGCCCTGTTTGGGCGACCGCCCAGTTCATCTGAAAAGTTTAGAGTTTTCAAACCAAGGGATTTAGAGGTCAATCTTGGTCTAGTTTTTGGGGAGTGTCCTAAAGTACTTAGATGATTGTTGTGGATCACTAAAGTGGTAGAATTGGTTCCTTTGTGAACCCAAGTGTTGTGAAATGTGAGTAATTGATTAAGTGAGCATTGTTGAACACTTTGTAATGTGTTGGAATGGTTCATCTTCTTGATGTGTTTGGCATGGTTCCCTACATTGGAATCATTGTCCCTGATTGTTGTTTAAACAAATATTTCTATATGGTGCTTGCGTGTAAAGTCCAGCTGGTACTTTTGTGTGTGTTTGGGCAGTGATAGGGATTATAATGGTCTCACGAGCCAAGTACATTATAAGGCTCCTATCATTGGTTTCCCATTTTTAACCCCCTTCCTTAGGCCAAATGTTGGGCACTTTGGGTTATGACTTTGTGTCATTTTCCCCGTTGTTGTTGTTGTTGTTGTTTGGTTCCGGAACCCGTCTCAGCTCTTCGATGCTGCTCAGTTGATGCCTCTCAGATGGCTATTGTTTGGTTTGAGAACATTGGCTCAGTATCCACGTATGAGTGTTTATTTCCGCTTTATGTGTTGTATGATGAGTTGGTCGTTATTTCCAACCGGTATGGGACGGTTGGCGATAGGGAGCCTCTCATATTATGTGCTATATGCTATATGATCATTTGTGGCATTGTTCCTTTTATGTTTCTCATATTAGCATGTAATGTAGTTGCATTTTAGTAACTTACTGAGATTTATTCTCACCCCTTATTTGTTTACCGTTTTAGATAAGAAGGAGTCCAGGGAATAGGTCACAGCACAGGGAGGACGTCGGTAAAGAGAACTTTGGTAAGACTTTTGGGAAGTGATGTGTATAAAGGATACATTATGTAAATGTAATACCTTTAGGGTAGTGTACCCGTGACTCAGTTATTTGTATCATCTCTTTTAGTAGGTGTTCGTGTTTGTAAATTTTATAAGTAAAGTTTGTTATAGCCAAGTGGCTAAGTACTAATTTGAGAAAGTTTGTTTTGTGACTTAAAGTCATGTTTTGGTAACGTGTTGGTTGTGTGAATCTTTTTATGAAAATATATTTTGAAAATTTTTCTTAGAGTTGCTTTACGACGTCTTCCTCGCGTGTCCCGGGTGTGGGGCCAAGTAGGACCACGGGTCGGGGCGCGACAGTTGGTATCAAAGCTAGGTTGTATATGGTCTAGAATGACTAAATGACCTAGGAGGGTAGTTGTGTATAGGGTAAGTAACGTTGAGAGTTTTATGCAGGTACTTATTGAAAATGGTTGGCACCGAAGGGAATCAGTCAGGGCCTTCAGGGTCGGGTAACGCTAGAGAAGAGGTTCGAGCACTGTTCCAAGGTATGTTTGATGCTGTCATGAAAATCATTGACGATATAGAGGAGCATAAAACCAAGATTGAAACCTCAGATGTGACAAAACGAGGAGAACAGGTAAAACCGCAACCCCAGCGTGGAGATAGTAGAGAATATCAAGGAACACCTTCGCAAGCTAGGGCATCTTTTCAAAGGCCGCATAATGGAGGAACTCGAAGTAAACGAGTATGTAACTACTGTCAAAGGATGGGACATTTAGAAGAAAAATGTTGGAAAAAGCAAGGCAGATGTTTGAGTTGTGGTCAGTTGGGTCACTTTCAGAAGAGTTGCTTTAGATTTAAGAATCAGTTATCGGGAAGTGCAGCTGGGTCATCTCGGGGCCAAAAGAGGGATGCTTCAGGAAAGGTTAAGGTGCAAGATCGTGTTTCTTCCATCAATCAACAACAGATTTCAGATTCTTCTAATGTGACTGGAGGTATAATTTCTATGTCTAGTTTGAGAGCACACACACTTATAGACCCTGGCTCTTCGCATACTTGTGTGTTTGTGCATTGTGCTTCTTGATTGCATGAGTCTTATGAGTCTTTACCTTATGTGTTAGATGTTTCTTCCTAAGGGGTAGTGTTAGACGACCGATAAAGTGTCGTATACTTGTGATGTGCGTATTCATGGGCATGTTTTATTTGCCGGTTTAGTGATGTTGTCATCACAAGATTTTGATGTTATGGTGGTGGAATTTTATATGCTAGTGTGTTTTAGTTAAGCATGGTATATATATGTGTTTAGCTTTCATGCTATTTATGCATTAAGAAATTTGTAAATTGTTGTTGCAAGCTTGTGCCTGGTAGTTGGTTTATGGAGTTAGTAGTGAAAAATTTGCATTTAAATTGAAAGATATCTTTTCCTTGTGAGATTTTAAATTTATTTCCCTTGAGTGGTACTTGTTCTTGAGGATAACCTTGGGTGATCTTGAGTGGTTGGGTGCTATGTTTGAGCAACATCAGAGATCAGTAATTGTTTAGTGGTTGATTTGAAGTGATTATCATTTGTTGAGAATTTTAGTTGAGTATATTTCAAAGATGGCTTTTATATCGGGTATGGACATCATGAATGGTGGTTATATAGTTTGAATTCTCACCTGCTTCAGTGGTATTGTTGGATACGTTGAATTGTATAAGTAATCCTAGTCTGAGTTCTTTGAGAGCGGTAGCAGTTTGTAAAATCAGGGTAGAATGTCTTCATGTTAGAGGATATATTATTTTGAGGAAAGTTTCAACTCAGGCATAGGGTTGAGGATTTATTGATGGATTTCTAAGGTAGCTACACTGTTAACTACATAACACAGAAAGATGCACTATCTCGATGGGTTGGTAAGAGTGAACGAGTTTAATTGTTGCGAGTGTTAATTGATGAATCGAGAGTTGATGACAACTTCAGTATTGATATTGCTTAATGGATTTAACTAGTACTATAGTTATCTAGAGGATATGATTAGTGTTACTAATTTCTAGTGGATATGTCAAGCTTACCCTTATAGTGGATTTGATAAATTCATTATTCATAGAGATGCCTTAAAGAGTGATTGAGATGTTCATTGCTTCAGGATGGTACGGTAACAATGTGTGCTTTGAGAAGATTGATTCCTTATCAACAAAATTATCCTACCCATAAATTGAGATTTATTGCGATTATACATCCATTGCATTAGTGAATGACTTTGATGGAGTTAGATTTGAAGTGTTTACCATATTATATCATCGGGAAAGGTATTGTGTTAGAGGATTCATTGACTTATAGTTCATGGGTGATAAAACTAAATGGGGAATGTTAGAGGAATTAACACTTTGGAGTCTTCGTGAGTTGAGACATGGTGTGACTTTGCGATTGTGAAAGCTTTAAATTTCTACTCTATTGAATAATATCAACTATCGAAAATTACTCGTGGAATGAATAATAACAGACAATAAGATTTTGTTCGTGGCTAGTGATGGAATTTTAACTTCTATAGCAGAGTATGTAGTCAACACTTAGTGGAATTAAACATGTATAACGGAGTTCAACTATAGATACTTGAAGGGATACACAAGACCAATTTAATTATGAATCCAAGTAGAAGTAGAGTATTGAGATAAATTCGAGGAGTTACCTTTAATTGTTTGATGCGAGGAATTCTAAGTATTCAACTAAGTCCTTGAGTTGTGAATAATCTGGAAGTAAATTATCAGTTGTCAGTTATTTGTTCAGAAGATAGTTCGATTTCATGGGATGTCTACGAGCATGGTAATAGATATGGGTTCCTTATTTACATCTTGATTTTGGCAAGCATTTCAGAAGGCCTGGGGTTCGGAATTGAGACTTAGTATGACTTTCACCCTCAGTCAGATGGTCAGTTAGAAATAACCATTCAGATTCTTGAGAACTTGTTTAGTTGATTCTAAGAATTCGAGGGATATACCTTTACTTCTCGTGGAGTTGTTTAATATGTCAGTTCTTTTGAGATTTTGGAAAGAGCTAGAGGTTGAGTTTATCGTCTTGTGTTACTTCCTTCTCTCGACGAGGTTGATAATGAGTTCCATGTGTTGATGCCACGCAATTGTGTTTATGATTCTTCTCCGATATGTCTAAAGTTTTAGAGGATATTGAACTCAGTATGGAGTTTCGGGATTGAAATGAAAGGAAGTATCCTGGGTTGTTTGAGGGTTGAGGTAAACAATCCTAAAATTCGGGTCGAATTTTCTTTAAGGGGGAGTGAGTGTAACGACCCCAAAAATCCGTTTTATTTATTTTATAATTATTTTATATTTTTGAGAATTTTAAATTTAAAATTATGTGTGCATTTTATTTGTTGCATCATATTAAATGAATTTGCACATTTTATTTGATTATTTGTGTTAGTTAAAATGTTAGTAGTAAAGTTTATTTGGGGAGTTAAGTTGTTAGTGGGAAATTATGGGGGCTTTATTGAAAATGTGAGTTGAGGGGCTTAATTGCTTAAAATGAAACTTGAGTGATTTAAGTAAGAATGAAGTAAAATCTTTACATTTATCCCATCTCCCTCCCTCCCTTGCGTTTCACACACACACACACATTCACCACCTCTTTCCCAAATCAAGTTTCCCTGAGAATTGCCATTGTTGGAGAAAGAAAGAAAAGGTAAGATTTTGTTTTGTTAATTTTCCCTATTTTAATCTATTACTCCATTTCCAAATCTAAAAATATATAAATGTTCAGGGTGTTGAGTAGGCCATTTCTACCGGGTCAAATATTATTTTCTTGACACTTTTCCGAAAAATAGGTAAGTTAGTAATCCCCCTTTAAATGTTAAAATGGTCATAAACATGCTTTATATGCTTAATATGTTGAAAAAAAGATGTTTTAGTATACTTTTTATATACTTGTAATTTTGGGACATAGGGAGTAGTAAAACTTGTTATAGACTTGTTATTTGTGGGAAATGGGTATAGTAGTTTTGGTTTTGGGGGAGTATGAGATGATGCAACATTATATATGCTTTATATGTTATACTCCTACTCGTGGGACGGTAAAATAATATCTTTAGTTAAATGTTACATAAATGTATTATAAAATTATACTATTACTTATGGGACGGGGAAAGAAGTGAAAGTATCCTAAAGTGGGTATATTAGTATATTAAAAATTATAATGATACTTGTGAAACGGAGGGAGTAGTAATAATTTGTTGCATGTGGGAAATGTTAATACAAATGGGTGTTGTAGTATTGTGAAAGTATAGTAATGTTGTTGTACCTAATAAAATGGATATAAACATGTTATATATGTCTAGTAGGTTGTGAAATAATGTTTTGGGTATGTTTTATTTATACTTGTAAATTTGGGACAGAATGAGTAGTATGGAAATGGTTCTTGTTGGGTGTTAGAATTGTTTAAAGACTGAATTTGTAGTCTTTGTATTAGTTGCAAATGTTAAGTGTTACAAGTACAAGTAATTTTGGGTTGTGAAACGAAAGGAGTGAACTTTGGTTAAGTTTTGGTCTGCCAGGTGATGTGGGCGGCCGCCCAAAAAGGGCGTGCGACCGCACATCTATCTGAAAGGTTTTACTCTTGGGACAGAGTATTTTGGGCGGCCGCACAGCCCTGTTTGGGCGACCGCCCAGTTCATCTGAAAAGTTTAGAGTTTTCAAACCAAGGGATTTAGAGGTCAATCTTGGTCTAGTTTTTGGGGAGTGTCCTAAAGTACTTAGATGATTGTTGTGGATCACTAAAGTGGTAGAATTGGTTCCTTTGTGAACCCAAGTGTTGTGAAATATGAGTAATTGATTAAGTGAGCATTGTTGAACACTTTGTAATGTGTTGGAATGGTTCATCTTCTTGATGTGTTTGGCATGGTTCCCTACATTGGAATCATTGTCCCTGATTGTTGTTTAAACAAGTATTTCTATACGGTGCTTGCGTGTAAAGTCCAGCTGGTACTTTTGTGTGTGTTTGGGCAGTGATAGAGATTATAATGGTCTCACGAGCCAAGTACATTATAAGGCTCCTATCATTGGTTTCCCATTTTTAACCCCTTCCTTAGGCCAAAGGTTGGGCACTTTAGGTTATGACTTTGTGTCATTTTCCCCGTTGTTGTTGTTGTTGTTGTTGTTTGGTTCCGGAACCCGTCTCAGCTCTTCGATGCTGCTCAGTTGATGCCTCTCAGATGGCTATTGTTTGGTTTGAGAACATTGGCTCAGTATCCACGTATGAGTGTTTATTTCCGCTTTATGTGTTGTATGATGAGTTGGTCGTTATTTCCAACCGGTATGGGACGGTTGGCGATAGGGAGCCTCTCATATTATGTGCTATATGCTATATGATCATTTGTGGCATTGTTCCTTTATGTTTCTCATATTAGCATGTAATGTAGTTGCATTTTAGTAACTTACTGAGATTTATTCTCACCCCTTATTTGTTTACCGTTTTAGATAAGAAGGAGTCCAGGGAATAGGTCACAGCACAGGGAGGACGTCGGTAAAGAGATCTTTGGTAAGACTTTTGGGAAGTGATGTGTATAAAGGATACATTATGTAAATGTAATACCTTTAGGGTAGTGTACCCGTGACTCAATTATTTGTATCATCTCTTTTAGTAGGTGTTCGTGTTTGTAAATTTTATAAGTAAAGTTTGTTATAGCCAAGTGGCTAAGTACTCATTTGAGAAAGTTTTTTTTGTGACTTAAAGTCATGTTTTGGTAACGTGTTGGTTGTGTGAACCTTTTTATGAAAATATATTTCGAAAATTTTTCTTAGAGTTGCTTTACGACGTCTTCCTCGCGTGTCCCGGGCGTGGGGCCATGTAGGACCACGGGTCGGGGCGCGACAGACCGGGGTTTCTGACGCCCTTGTCGTTAACCCATGGTTCGGGAAAGATCATGTATGGAACATCTTCCCCTTGGCGAACAAAATAACCATTTAGTGTGTTGCGGTAGGGTTTCAAGTCAGGGATTTCATATCATCGACCTTCTTTGCGAGCTTGGGTCCTTTGATTTTTGACTGCTTGCTCGTACTTCAAGTCATCCTTGGTAGGCTCGTATCCCAGACCAAACTTGTTCTTGACAAAAGGAACTTCCACGGGGTGTAATATCCCTTGTTGATGTTTCCCTAGGCCGAGACCGGGAAAGTGATTCATGTTCCTCATCATGCGGAGGACTTTAGGATTGCTGGGAACCCACTGTCTGTTTCCCCCTTCTTTGTCAATGGTGTTGTCGCCGGAGAGAGTGGCATCTTCTATCCCGTGTTGGACTTGGTGAACGGGTTGTCCCCCATTTCTGTGGATGGTGACATTTTCAGCTATGATAGTGACTATCTCGTCCCCGTTTCTGATCTTGACACACTGATGGAGAGTGGAAGGCACCACGTTGGAACTGTGGATCCAAGGTCGGCCCAGAAGTAGGTTGAATGAAGCAGGGACATCAAGTACTTAGAATGGGACGGACATGATCATGCTTCCGAATTCGATATTAACTTCTAACATTCCCATGACTGTACGGGCAGTGCTGTCGTACCCTCTAATGACTTGTGCGGAGGGTTGTAAATCGGAGCTTTTGATCCCCAGTATGCCCATGACTCGGCTAGGCATTAAGTTGAGTGCAGAGCCACCGTCTACTAGAACCCTTGAGATAGGTCTCCCCCTCGCCCTTACTTTGAGGTAGATGGCTTCATTGTGTTTGGACCCAAATGGCGGGAGGTCCATGTCGGCAAAAGTGATGACATTGCCGAAGTGAATGTGACCTATCATTGCCGTGAGGTCCTCGGGAGTCATGTCGGGAGATACTGATGTGTCATCCAAATTCTTGATGACGAGGTCTCGGTGTTTCTTTGATGATGCAATAAGGTCCCAGATGGATATGTTGGCTTGCGTCTTCTTGAGTTGTGTTAACAAAGGATCTTCGGGTATGTCGCGTGCTTGCGATCTTTGAGAAGAGGTGCTGGTTGCTGCAGTATTGGGAGGGATTGTGCTCGTTGTTACTCGACCGCTGTGAGTGAGCACGTTCACAGTCCCTTTTAGCTTCTTCTTCCTATTCTCTAAGACTTCCCTCATAATCTCATCATAAGTCACAACATAACAAGAATTATCAAGTTTATTCATATCATCGGAGCCCTCATTCACAATTGGGATCGAATGAGTGGTTCCTTCAAACTCTCCTACCTCTATTACATTGACACCACCCTCATTAGGGAATATGAATTCCTTCTTGTCTATGAGGTCTTGGATGGTGTTGCGGATGGAGAAGCAATCCTCGGTGAGGTGGCCGGTGAATTGATGATAGTCACACCATTTGTGGTGAGCATGATTGGCACGGAGCGGTTATGGTTGCTTGTACCCTTGAAGAGGGGTGATTTGTCCCTTAGCCTTTAGAGCTTCATAGGCCTCGGTGGTGGTCATGCCGTTGAGAGGAGTGTAGACGCAGTCGTTTTGGAACCGCTTGCCTTGTGGTGGAGGAACCTTCTTGTAATTCCCCTTGTCAGTAGTAACGGCATTGACAGAAGCCTCTTTGTTTGAACTAGAGGCGGCTTTGTATCGGTGAGTAGGAGTGGACTTTTTAATCTCCTTGAGCAAGTCATCCATGCGTACCCCCGCCTCATACATTTGGGAGAATTCGGAGTAGCAAGCCCCACTTAGGTGGGTGCGGAGATCAATCTTGAGACATTTGAGAAAGATGTCCATTTGCTCTTTTGTGTTTGGCCTCTCAACAATTTCAGAGAGCTTGTCATTCCATCTCCTTGTGAAGTCAATGAAGGACTCGTTGTCTCTTTGAGTGGTATTCTCGAGCTCTTTCCTTGTGGGCCGGTGAGTAGTGTTGCCTTGATATTGATTCTTGAAGGCAAGCATGGCGGCATCCCAATCAAGACGGACAGTGAGCGAGAGAGTTGCATACCAATCCTTAGCCGCCCCCTCGAGGGTGAGAGGAAAGCATTGAGCCATAACTTTTGGGGAGACCTTCTTCGGAACCATAGCCCAAATGTAAGTCTCGATGTGAACCATCGGGCATGAGTTTCCCTTAAACTTGCTAATGTCGGGCATCTTGAATTTGTCGGGAAGGGCGGCCATCGTGCTCATGAGGATGGATGACTGATAAAGGCTTGTGTTGGAGCCTTTTCCCATGTTGAGGCCGTCAAATTTCTGATCAATGTAGGCCATGATGGAATCGACCATTTTGGGGTCGTTGTTGTCGGTGCTTGGTCCCCCTACTTTTTTGGTACGGGCACTGACATACGGGCTTTCAAACAAACCCTTGGTCCACTCGGATTCCTCATTGTCATTAACCTCCTTGTTCTTGGAGAGTTTGAGGAGCTTGGCTTTCAGTTGGTCAACCTCGGCCTCGTGGGCCTCCCTTTGACTGTCGACATGAGCTTGCCACAAGGCTTCTTTGGTTTGAGCCTCTTGGTTAAGGGTGGAGACTTGTTGTTGGAGTGTTTGAACCGTAGCAGAAAGCTGTTCGAGAGTCATGGCGTTGTTGGTGTTGGAGTCGCCGGCCATTGATGATGTAGAAGCTGTTGGAGTGATCGGTTCACGGACAAGCCTGTTGGATGAATCTCTGTAGATGCGGAGAGTACCAATCGGACCTATAATTGGAGAAGTAGCCCTTGTCAGTCTCGGTTCACACTTTCGGTCCATGAAGAGGTTGAGAACACACAGTTAGGCACACGACTCGAAGCACATAAGAAAAAAGACTCTTTTTTTTTTTTTTTTATAAGTCGGAGGGAATAGGTCCCTTTTGGGGTTTCTAATAGAATAATGGAATCGTCACACTAGTATATAGACCATCTCGCGGTCCCATATACCCATCGGATTCCATCACGTTTGTGAATCCTACATGTATCGGGATTAAACTAAATTAATGTAGTAAAGCATACATGCGGGGACGGATTTTTATTTTCGTCCAAAATAACCACTTTTGGGGACGGATTTTTATTGCGTCCGTTTCAACAAGTTGGCATGTATGTTTTGAAGACATTAGTTTAAGGAAATCTCGGTACATGGAAACCGACTTGAGTCACGGAGTGTTAGACCCTAACTAGAATTGTGTGGTTTGTGCTCGGCTTGAATATGAGGCTCAAAGGTCACCCCCGGCATGTAGTCATGAACTACGCCACGGGATGAGGTTTACCGCTTCGAAAGAGCCAAGGTCTAGTGGAGCTTGAAACTTTCTCGGACGGGCCTCGACGGGTTTGGGGTTGGACTTGTGCGAATCGATAGTGAGCAGTTTATAGGAGTAATGTGCACGTAGTGTGAGGTCTATCACGTGACAAATTTTTTTTTTTTTTTTTTGAAATGAAAAGACAAGAACACATAAACACATAAATTACAACTCCCGAATCACCCGTGTGACCGGTAAATAAAACATAAAAATAAACAGTCCTAGGGTTCAATTCTGTTCTGATGCAGGCAACTGTGCCCACACCCCACTGTTCTGCTCAGTCACTGAAGCCTGTTCTTGTCCTGGAAATTGGCGCAGAAGCGCGCGCCTCGGGATAGTGGAGGCGCCCGCTTCTGGGCTCACCTGTCAGATCGTCAGAAACTTATGGACTCAGGGGATTGCCCTGGTCCTGGTTGTGTGATGGAACCCCTGCAATGTTTGTTAGCACGAAATAATAGGAAGAATAGGAAGAACACATGGGAGGCGGGCGATTCTGGAATTTGACGCGGGACGCGCGCGCTTTGGGCCATGAAGGTCCGAGGCGCGCGCTTCCCATGTCAATTTCCAGAATGCCCAGAAGAGTGAATTATGAACAAAAACAGAAGTTTAACCCTCAAGCAATCCCCAGCGGAGTCGCCACTGTAGATACCCCGGGGGAAACCACGGCTTGAGGCTAGAGCGCGTGAGTTATCCTAGGATGTCTAATTGATGTTTTAGAGTCGCCACCTATGTTTTAGAGGAACATAAGAAAAACCTAATGTTTATGAGCCTAAGTTTGATTTACGAAAACATAGATTCTTTGGGATGAGGGGTTCGGGGGTTAGGTTACGAAATGGGAAGTAATTAAGCACCCATTTCGCCCGAGCAAAGTCGGTCTTTTTTGTTTATAATTCACTTTCTAAGATAAATGTGTTCTTCCTATTAAAATGATGATAAAAAGGGGTTTAGAGTTTGAAATGTAGGGAGATGACTCCTAGGCCAATTCAATGTAATGAAAGGACCGTTGGTGTCATGTCCCAAATGGTTTTGGGTGATTGCACATTTGATTGAGAGAGAAGAAGAAGAAGAAGAAGAAGAAGAAGAAGAAGAAGATAAGTGCTTAAGACCTTTACCTATAGTATCCTTCGAAAAGAGAACCTCTTGTAAAGCCTTAAAGAAGAGGTTGAGTACTTTTGTTGAAGAAGTCTTAAAGGAAAAGCCTAGGCAAAGAATGAGTAAGAAGTCTAAAATGATGATTTTTCCAAGCCCTCCTCCAATGATGGATTGGAGGGGTTTTTATAGTTGAAAAGTGATGTTTTTTGGTGCCAAAACGGAGTCACAAATATCAGTTTCCCGGGCAAAATCATATAAAATGAGCAAGGGAGAGATTCTTGGGCAGAATCTGTAACTGACACGCCCCAGAAGCGCGCGCATCCCACCTAGGCAGCGGATGGCGCGCGCGTCTGGCCTCAAGGGGCGGAGGCGCGCGACTCTGAGAAGCGACTTTTGACAGAATGGACTAGAAAGTTAGAACTGTTATTCAGTTTAGCCCCGGGACTTAACGGAGTCCGTCTGGAACTTAACCAAAGTAACAGAAACTAACAGAAAACACTTAAAAGAGGGAGAAACACAAAATCAAGTGTGCAATCGGGGTGAGCGGTCCAAGGTGGGGTGTCTACAGTAGGATCGCCCCCCATGGCTCTTCTAGGCCCCCGCCCCCCTCATATATAATATTTTGTGCTCTCTCTTGATATCCTAACTCTCTCCTTTTGGGTACACAATATTCTGGACGAAATCATGCTTATATAGCATTACAAGGAAGCCCTAAGTCTATTTGGAAGAGATACAATTAAAATAGGAAACAAATCAGGAAACCAGATCCGGCACCAAGCGCCCGCTCGCACCCCACCAGGCGCCCACCTGGATTCTTTTCCCAGAATCTGACCCTTTCTGCCTTCACGAGCGCCCGCCTGGTCTTGGCCAGGCACCCGCCTGATCCTCTGCCGATAAAGCCTCCTCCATTTTGAACTCCTTTTGATCTCCACCAACTCCCCCGACTTGGACTCCTTTTCCCCCTCTGCTTCCCCTTAGGTTTAGGACTCCAATCGCAACAATTTTATCAAGTGACAAAATTGTTGAATTTGTGTTTTACTCCATGAGAACAATGCAATCAATAATTTATTTGTCCAAAATGATTGTTGGACGAATGAGATTTTAAGGCTCAAAGTAAGTGGGTTAGAAAAGAGTGAAAGTGGTTTTCCCATATAACAATGAAAGTGAGCGTTTGCTTGCAAGGGAAAAGTGATTTCTAAATGTGGATTCCCACATAAATGTAACCTTTAGCTAGTATAAAATCTTGGATACTATTGTAGTGGTCAAGATTGTGGAGCATAGAGTCTCTCTCGTGCACGGGTGCACATGGGGTGCAATTTAAAGTCCAATTTGACCTACGTGTAGCTAACTCATGCATGTGTGCGTCATGCGGAAACCAAATTTGCCTACTCAAGCAAGCTTATCTTTTGTTATTATTTTTGAAATAAAAAATTAAAACCTTAATATCATCCTTATAGTTTCGAATTTGTAACAGTTGCAAGGATCAATGTTGACTTAAATTTGAATTAAGTGGAAGGAATAAAAACTGAAAACCTGAAATTAGTATTGTCTTAATTTCGGATTAATAAGCAGATTTTCAGTTTTATGATCCTTGATATTGCAGCTATATAGAGGAGAGAACAACAATAGTTTGAAACAGAACTGTTGGAGTTTATGCCCTAGGCCCTTGAAAAAGGCGTTTATGTTACATCATGTTTTCATTGTTATAGAGATAACAAGATGTATTATTATACTTTTGTATGTTTATTATAATAATCATTATCCCTGTAAGATACATGGAAAAGTTTCCCCTCGAGAATCGAACACGGCACTTTAAATGTTCAAGAAACGGAGTCACCACGTTAATTTAATTTTAAACCCAAATTTAACGGAAAAGGTTAGAGAAAGTGAGTTCGGAGGTCAGGTTACGTCTTGGGAAGAACTTATCGCGGTTCACCCAATCCGCCTCGGAAAAACCGAGTCTCCCTAGTTTGTTGACCAAAAATGTGCAAGTGTGTGTGTGTGTTTTAAAAATGGGAGAAACCGCTTTGTTTTTAAAAGGTGATTTTGGAAATAAAATGTAGCATGTTAATCCCCCCTTTTTGATATTTTGAATGAAAGAGATAAACTATCCAAGTAAAATAAGGTATTCTTTAGGAACTGACTTTCACTTAGCCATGGAAAAGGCTAGCAAAGTTAAGAGGGACAACTTTGGTCATCCTATGCATCAAACCCATATAAGAATAATCAAGACAAGGGTCAAGGCCATGGTTTGAGCAATCATTGGAGAATAATAGCAATAATACATTTACTTGGATAGAATCACAACTTAGATGAATAAGAATTAAGACCCTATCATCTAAATCAGGTTAATCTCTACAAGATTTGGAATATATAAATATTTAGGGGGCGTTTGGTTCGGCAGAAAAAAAAAAATGAAGGAATGAAATGGTCAATGGAAAAGGAATTGGAAAGGAATGGAATGGGAATGGAAAAAGTCAAACCTCATGTTTGGTTGCCAAAGAATGGAATGGAATTCCTTCAATAATCATGTTTGGTTTGAATATACAAATTATAGGAATGGAATGAAAACATATAAAATGTCCAATTTACCCTTCTTTTAAAAAATTAATGAGTAAAAAAAATTGTAATGATTAAAAAAATTTTTTTTAGGGGTGGGTGGGGGTGAGTAGGGTGGGGTGGGGTGGGGGTGGGGTTGGGTGGGTAGGGTCGGGTGGATAGGGCGGGTGGGGGTGGGTGGGTGGTAGGGGTAGGGTGGGGTAGGTAGGGCGGGCGGGTGGGTGGGTGGGTGGGTGGGTAGGGTGGGGTGGGTAGGGCGGGTGGTGGGTAGGATGGGTGGGTGGGGTGAGGTGGGTGGGTGGGGTAGGTGGGGGGTAGGGTGGGGGTGGGTAGGGCGGGTAGGGGTGGGGCGGGTGGGTGGGTGGGTGGTAGGGGTAGGGTGGGTGGGGGGTGGGGTGGGGTGGCGTGGGTGGGTGGGGCGGGTGGGTGGGTGGGTATGGTCGGGTGGTGGGTGGGGTGGGTGGGTGGCGGATGGGTAGGGTGGGGAGTAGGGGTAGGGTGGGGGTAGAGGTAGGGTGGGGTGGGTAGGTCGAGTGGGGGTAGGGCGGGTGGGTGGGTAGGGCTGGGTGGGGAGGTGGGTGGGGGGTAGGGTGGGGTGGGTGGGGGTAGGGGTAGGGTGGGTGGGGGTAGGGGTAGGGTGGGTGGGGTGGGTGGGTGGGTCGGGTGGGGGGTAGGGGTAGGGGGAGTTAAAAAATAATGTGCAGGGAGGGGTTTTTTTGGGTTTGATTTGAGGGGGTATTTTGGTCATAAAAATTGATTCAAATCCATTCCATTGGAATGGAATGTTTTCCATCCAAATTTGGAAGGAATGAAAATTCATTCCAAGGAATGGATTTTCATTCCTTAGGGAATGGAATTTTTTTTGCAAAAATGAACCAAACAAGAGGAATGGAAAAAGTCAAAGGAATTTTTCATTCCATTCCCCCCAATTCCCCCCAACCAAACGCCACCTTATAATATATATATATATATATATATATATATATATATATATATATATATATATATATATATATATATATATATAAGAGAGAGAGAGAGAGAGAGAGAGAGAGAGATTATGATAATAAATAAACAAATACAAGATAAATGTGCAAGGCTCTCTCCAAGATGTAGAATGGATCACCAAGCTAAAATTAAAGACACAAATGTAAATGACATAAATGTAAAATGACATAAATGTAAAATGACATAGATATAAATGACATAAATATAACAAATACTCCTCTCCACTTAGTTCATTATTTTAATACACTATAAAAGTGTAAGATGAAACCATATAAGAATAATCAAGACAAGGGTCAAGGCCATGGTTTGAGCAATCATTGGAGAATAATAGCAATAATACATTTACTTGGATAGAACCACAACTTAGATGAATAAGTATTAAGACCCTATCATCTAAATAAGGTTAATCTCTACAAGATTTGGAATATATAAATATTTATAATATATATATATATATATATATATATATATATATATATATAGAGAGAGAGAGAGAGAGAGAGAGGGAGAGAGAGAGAGATTATGATAATAAATAAACAAATACAAGATAAATGTGCAAGGCTCTCTCCAAGATGTGCAATGGATCACCAAGCCAAAATTAAAGACATAAATGTAAATGACATAAATGTAAAATGACATAAATGTAAAATGACATAGATATAAATGACATAAATATAACAAATACTCCTCTCCACTTAGTTCATCATTTTAATACACTATAAAAGTGTAAGATGAAACCATTGGGATCATGGGAGTACTTGGATCCAATCATGTACATATATAAAGACTACATTTTTATGAGCAAGAAGATGAACAAAATGGGGGCATTTTCGGATATTAAAAGGGTTGGGAATTTATTTTCTAGAAGGGGGGTTGTTGGTGACAGAAGGTGAGTGAAGGGCGAATGAGGGAGTGCCACGGAGAGGCTGTGACGGGTGTGGGAGACAAGGAGGGGTGACAGACCAATCAGAGCGAGGCGAGTGGCTGGCTTGTCGGGCGCGTGCGCCTCACGCAGGGGACAAGGCGGCTTCGTCGAGCGACTCGTGGGTGGCCACATGGCGGCTGTCGGCTGGCATTCTGGAGAAGGCGCGTGCGTTTTGTGAAAATGCACATCCCATTGTAGATACCCCAGGGGAGCCCACGGCTTGGCTAGAGCGCGTGAGTTATCCTAGGATGTCTAACTTGTTTTTAGAGTCGCCACCTATGTTTTGAGGAACATAAGAAAAACCTATTGATAATAGCCTAAGTTTGATTACGAAAACAGAGATTCTTTGTTTTGAGGTTCGGGGGTTAGATTACGAGATGGGAAGTACCGAAACACCCATCTTGCCCAACTAAAGTTGGTCTTTCTTGATCAAAATCTACATGAATGATAAACGTTCTTCTTCTTCTTCTTTAAATCATAAAAAGGGGTTTTAAAATAGAGTTTGGAATGTAGGAGATAACTCTTTAACCGACCTCAATGAGATGAGGTGATCATTAGGGTCATGTCCCAAAATGATTTGGGT
Organism: Campanula takesimana; assembly: GCA_026119855.1. Taxonomy (NCBI): domain Eukaryota; kingdom Viridiplantae; phylum Streptophyta; class Magnoliopsida; order Asterales; family Campanulaceae; genus Campanula; species Campanula takesimana. The sequence goes on from JAOWBW010000067.1 coordinate 1,408,775, forward strand.
GATTGCACTTTGATAAAACAAAAAGAAAGAGAAAAGAGATGAAGTTAAGAAGAGGAAAGAAATAACTTTACCTAGACTTCAAGAGACTTCAAACACTTCTTGATTAATTCTTTGGGAGAAATCCTTTGGAAATGCTTTGTAAGTGTGAAATTTTAGTGTCTTATTGAGAATGTAAGATTGAGAGCCCAAGGTCCAAGGTCCTTGAAAATGGAGGTAAAGGGGGGTTTTTATAGGTGAAAGAGAGATGTTTTTGGTGCCAAAACTCAGTCACCAAGAAATCTTTCCCGGGCAAAATCCTGTAAATTGAGCAAGGGAGAGAATCCTGGCCAGAAATCTGTAACCGACGCCCAGAGGCGCGCGCTTCCTGCTTTGGGGGCGGGGCGCGCGCGCGTCTGGATCCTCCTGTCGGAGGCGCGCGACTCAGAGAAGGCGATTTTGACAGAATGGACTAGAAAGTCAGCCCTATTATTCAGTTTAGTCCCTAAACTTAACGAAGTCAGTCAGGAACTTAACGGAAGTGACAGAAACTAACGAGAAACACTTAAAATGGGGAGAAACACAAGATCAAATGTGCAATCGGGGTGAGCGGTCCAAGGCGGGGTGTCTACAGAGCCCCTCGGCGACGTGGATTGGAAAGCAAAACACGTCGACGAAAGTTAAAAACACCCGCCGAGGACATCACCATGAAAAAGTAAAGACTCGATGAAAGCAGGAATTTGAAATTGCGAGAGATAGTGGTGCGCTCCCTGTGTGAGCGGCTTTTGTTGATAGAGGGGGTGGCATGATCCGTTAGGTGAACCTGCCGGCTGAATATGTTGAATGAGGCCGTTAGTGAACCTTTGAACGAGGCCGTTAGTGAACCTTTGAAGAGGCCGTTAGTGAACCTTTGAGGAGGCCGTTAGTGAACCTTTGAGGACGAATCCGTTAGTGAAATCTGTTGATGAGGCCGTTAGTACCCTTGAATGAGGCCGTTAGTGAACCTTTGTAGAGGCCGTTGGTGAACCTTTGGAGAGGCCGTTAGTGAACCTTTGAAGAGGCCGTTAGTGAACCTTTGTTGACGAATCCGTTAGTGAAATTCGTTGATGAAATATTGCTTTGAAGTCGCGTGCCACTTGGAGTCACACTTGACTTTTTGACTTGTGGGGTGCGGGCACAGTTGACCGCGACCAGAAGAATGTTCCTGCTGGGGATGAAATGTTGAGATTGACTCTTGAGGGGGGTATGGCACCCGTGACAGAACTTAGGGAGTTCGGAATCTGGAGAAGGACAGCCTACTTTTGAGTGGGAGTTTCTATCCTACTTTCAATCTTTGACATGCCTTAAGGGCGGACCAGAAGAAGGTGTGCCCAACTGGGTGTCCGAGGACCGGGGCTGTGTCTTGATTCAGGCTGGAGATTTCTGACAAGGTCTTTTCTGAAGTGATCTAGACTTGGGAGGCGCGCGCTTTCCCCTGTAGGCTTGGGACGCGCGCGCATTTCAGACCGCTGGCGGGTGGCGCGCGCGTCTGGGAGGCGAAATTCCGGGCTTGACATTTGCTGGCCAAAAGACCCCCCAACAGCTATAATACCAGCTTCTGTTCGACCACTTGATTCTCACAGCTCCTTTATGCCATTTTTGAACATCATATTATTGCTCAACTTTGCTTGTGATCAACATTTTCCATGGCTTCCAATTCTTTCGTTCTTGATGCCAAGGTTGTTAGTGGGTATGAAAAGGACTTGGACACTTTTGTGTATTCTTTCAAGACCCCTCCCAAGAAGGCCTTCGTTAAAGACTTCGGGTTCTGAATTATTTTCACTTTGCGGACGTTGAAGCCGGATTGGGATTTGTTGAGAGCTGCCGCGGCTTTCTGGGATTGCGATAGCCATACCTTCAACTTTTCAGCTAATGAAATGGTGCCGACTGTTGATGATTTCGGGGCCATCCTTGGCATGCCTTTGGCCGGTCGGATTGCCGTCCCTAAATATCACCGTGGTGCCATTGACTCTTGGGTTGAGTTGCTGAATCTCCCTGTTGAGGACGTGAGGAAGATGTTGCACGGTACTGTGATTGACATAACTGAGTTGCCGATGTTCTTCAGTTTACACTCGGAGGATCCGGTGGTTCAATCTTTCAAGAGGAATGCCATGGCCGCTTGTCTCTTTAGTGAAGTACTGTTTGTCACACCCTTCGGGACTGCGGATGTGCAGCTGGATGAGATTATTTTGCAAGCCAAGGAGCAACAATTTAGTATAATCCCTCTTATTGTAGGGGAGACGTTGCACGGCCTTGATGAGTTACATAGGACGGACAAGATGTGTCGGGGAAGCCCTTTCCTCTTGACCATATGGCTCCGAGAACACTTCAAGATTTATTCCCCGGATGGTGGTTTGTCTCCTTTTGCTGTTGGGATTTGATTTTGCTGCAGGTTGGATATGTTGAAGTGCTTGGGTTCTTCTGAACTGACAAGGGCTATTTCTGTCTGAACTGCTGTCAAAGGCGCGCGCGTTGAGTCTTGCTAGTGGGAGGCGCGCGCGTTGTGAAGCCTTGGTCGGAGGCGCGCGCTTCTGGCCTACTGAATTACAGCCCCTTTCTTTTTCTGATCAGAATGTTCCAACGGCTATAATTTTGAACCATTTTCGACCAGAATGGTCACACAGCATTCTTCTGCAAACACTTTCTCCTCCTAAACCACAAAATTCTTGTCATAATGGCCCCAATGACTTTCTCTTTTGAAGTCAAGGTTTCCGTCCCCGAGGGTGAAAGTCCGTTCCAATGGTGAACGCCGTTCCAGCTGTGGGGTCTGTCTCGATGGTGGAGAAGCGTCCGAGCGTTTTTGATCGTTTGGGAAGGCCCAATGACGATGTTGTTGACCCCGTGAGACCGGTGGTTCATGTGCGGGACTATAGACCCCGTCATTTTCCCAAGAAGAAGAAAGGTAAGGGAAATTCCTCCCATGTATGGAAGCGTCCTATGGTTGTCCCCGCTAAGGCTCCGCTTGATAAGGGCAAAGGGAAAGCCGTTGATGAAGCTCCGTCCCGTCCTAGCGTTTTCTCCCGTCTTGGCGGTCCCAAGAATGTTCCGTCCCCATCCAAGAAGACTAAAGGGCATAACAAGAAGCAATGGGTTCCCAAACCTAAGAAATATTAGATTTTTCTTTGTACCCCAAGAGATTGCAATTAAATTAGACCACTTTGTTTTAGGATTTAATGTTTTGATGTCTTTTGTTGCTCAATAAATCCGTTGTAATGGCTTGAATAACTCATTGGATGAATAAAAATTGCATCTTGTTATTTGAAGTGAATTGGGTATTTTTGATATGTTTTAGACCGCACCCGAAGGTTGCCTACGTTCCTCCAGTTGGGAGGCTCAGGTCTCCGTAGTTCAAACAAACAAAGACCATTTTTTTTTTGTGTGCACCCTGTTTTTTGCCTAGACCGCCCTTTCGGGTTTTCAATCTAGCGGGCTTCTTTTTTGCACGTGCTCTAATTTTTGCCTAGGCCGCCCTTGCGGGTTTTCAACCTAGCGAGCGATTTTTTTTTTTTTTTTTTTTATGGTCTTTTTATTAAGCATAGAACCTCTTGAGCTTGTCGAGGTTGACCTCCTTTGGCAGCTGGTCACCATCTAAATCCACGAGTCGGACTGCACCGCCGCTTAGTATCTTTTTGACCACGTACGGACCGATCCATCGGGGTCCCCATTTCCCCAGGGGATTCATGGAATTAGGAGGATGTTGTCTTAAGACCAAATCTCCCACATTGATGTTTCGAGGCTTCACCTTTTTGTTGAAAGCTCTTGCCATCCTTTGCTGATACGCCCTTGTGCGTTCGAGTACTCTTAGCCTTTTCTCGTCGAGTAAGGCTAGCTGTTCATATCGACTTTGCATCCAATCGACCTCGTTGACGTGATTCTCGAGGAGGACCCGTAGAGATGGGACTTCAAGTTCGATTGGGAGTACGGCTTCAGAACCATAGACTAATGCATAAGGAGTTTCTCCTGTTGCTGACCGTATTGATGTGCGGTAGCCCCACAATGCTAATGGTAGCTTCTCGGGCCATTCCCTTCCTGTTGAGGCCATTTTCTTGACGATGGTCTCGATGGTCTTATTTGCTGCTTCAACCGCGCCATTTTCTTGGGGACGGTAAGGAGATGACTTGTGCTTGGTGATCTTGTATTCTACCAAAAGTGCATCCATTTCCTTCTCAAAGTGAGAGCCATTGTCGGAAATGATTTCGTGAGGCACGCCGTATCGGCACATGATATTAATCATTACAAATTCGGCCACTTTCTTGGCGTTGAGGGTCCGATAGGCTTGTGCTTTGACCCACTTTGTGAAGTAGTCGACGGCCACTAGGACGAATGATTGCCCATTGCTTTCGGCAGGATGGACTTTACCGATGATGTCTATCCCCCAACAAGAGAAAGGCCAAGGTGTGACCATGTTGTAGAGTTGCGAGGGTGGAGCATGTTGCAGATTAGCATGGAATTGGCACTTGGCAAACCTTTTGACTTTCTCGATACAGTCTCGTTCCATAGTGCTCCAATAGTAACCAATGCGGAGTATCTTTTTGACTAGCATAAACCCATTCATGTGGGGTCCACACTCTCCTTCGTGGACTTCACACATTATCTCTTGAGCTTCGGTCTCATTGGCGCATAAGAGATTGATCCCGTCGTGGTACCTTTTATAGACTCGGTCCCCAATCAGTACGTACCGAGAGGCTAGCCTTTGCAGAGCCGCTTGAGACTTCTTATTGCTATTCTCGGGATAAGCGCCATCTTTGAGGAAATTCATGATATCCGAATACCACGGAGAGTTTGTTTGAACCTCGTTGATCTCGATACTCATGCAGTACGCCAGACTGTTTCTTCGGGCAATTTTGAAAGGCTTCACCATTTTCCCTTTGGGCATTTCGACTTATGAAGCTATGGTGGCCAGTGCATCGGCGAAGCGATTTTTATCCCTTGGCAGGTAGTTGAAAGTGATCTCTTGGAATTGTTCAACCAATTCTTCAAGGTGCGGACCATACTGTTGGAGGGTCGGGTCTTGGATTCCCCATTTACCCGATTGCTGATTGATAAGGAGCAAAGAGTCGCCGAATACTTCTAGTTCCGTGACATTTCTTTCGAGAGCTGCTTCGAGCCCTGCTATGCATGCTTCGTACTCGGCAATGTTGTTGGTAGCTTCGAATTCCATACGGATGGCAATGGGAGTGTAGATGTCTTTTGGATCGACAAGCAATACTCCTATACCAAAACCGTGTTTATTGGCGGCGCCATCGAAAAAAAGTTGCCACTTATTTTCCTCGGTTGCAGTACAAATTAAATGCTCGTCGGGGAACTGTACGTCTTCCCCCTTCACTTCGTCACACGGGAATTCGGCAAGCTGGTCACTGAACACTTTCCCCCTGACGGATTTTAGTGTGACGTAAGTGATATCATAGCTGGCGAGCATGAAGTACCATTTGGATATTCTTGTTGACATGAAAGGCTTCTCGAAGATGTAGCGGAGCGGGTCCACCTTTGCTAATAGCTTGATCGGAAAAGCTTCCATATAGTGTTTGAGCTTTTGAGTAACCCAAACCAATGCTGCACATGACTTCTCTAAGACAGAGTAGTTCTTTTCGCCTCCTTGGAATCAGCGACTGACAAAATAAATGGCATTCTCCTTTGTGGACTCTCGTTGCTCTTGTGCTAACATAGCCCCTAGGGCTTCATCATTGACAGTGAGATAGAGCAAAAGAGGCTTCTCCTTATGCGGCGGAACTAGAACAGGAGGGCACGTCAAGTAATGCTTCACTTGGTCGAAGGCTTCTTGGCATGCGTCGGTCCATTCTAGAGCCACATTCTTCTTGAGTAGCTTGAAGATTGGCTCGCACATGGAAGTGAGTTGGTGCACAAACCGACTGATGTATTGCAGTCTGCCCATGAAACCTTTGATCTCTTTCTGCGTCTTTGGAGGAGGCATGTCAATGATTGCCTTGATTTTGGAGGGATCTACTTCAATTCCCCTTTCAGTGACCATATAACCAAGGACTTTGCCTCGGATAACCCCGAACGTGCACTTTGCAGGGTTGAGCCTCATCTTTTGTTGACGAAGCCTTTCGAAGAACTTGCGGAGATCGATTAAAAGTTGACCATCGGTCCCTTTGGAGTGAATGATCATGTCGTCCACATAGACCTCGATTTCTTTGTGAATCATATCGTGGAACAAGTCTGTCACGGCTCTTTGGTAGGAAGCCCCAGCGTTTCTTAACCCAAATGGCATGACTGTGTAGCAAAAGGTACCCCACGGTGTTGTGAAGGCTGTCTTATGTTGATCTTCCTCGGCCATGAGAATCTGATTGTTCCCAGGGAACCCATCCACGAATGAGCGAACCTCGTAGGCAGCAGTGGAGTCGACCAGCATGTCGATGTTAGGGAGTGGAAAATCGTCTTTCGGGGAAGCTTTGTTCAAATCCCGGAAGTCCACACAAACTCGAACCTTGCTGTTTGCCTTTCTGACTATCACGATATTGGCTAACCATGTCGGATACTCGATAACCTTGATGAAAAGCACACTGAGGAGCTTCTCGATCTCTTCTTTGACTTGCAGAGACCATTCTGGCTTGATCTTTCTGAGCTTCTGTTTTACCGGCTTGGCATCTTCTCTGATCAGAATTCTGTGCTCTGCTACCTTTCTGTCCAAACCCGGCATGTCTTTGTATGACCATGCGAACACATCCGCGAACTCCCGTAGTAGTGCAGTCAGTCTGTCTCTGTCATCCCCCTTGAAGAAGCTTCCGATCTTAGTTTCCCTAGGCTCTTCGTCGGTACCCAGATTAACAACATGCAATTCTTCGTCAGCCCTGGACCATTTTCACCACGACTACAGACTTGTTGAGCAAGTTCATTTAAGTATGTTGTGTTTCGTGGTCTATTTCATCATAATTTGAATCGTTATTAACTTGTTCATTAAGTTCATTATTAGTTAATTCATCATTTATGATATTTGCAATCTCAGGGTACTCAGAAATATCGAATTTTTCATTAGCAAAGAAAGGAAACACACGCTCGGCTATGGCCTCCATATCCTCTTGGGTGAGGGTATTAGAGACACTCTCGGACTCAAAAGTAAGTGTGAGCCTCTCTTCCTTTGTGGCTGTGCGGGGTATGCAACCCATTTCTTGGACTAAGAATTCCTCGGATACCACGGGCCCTTTCATAGAATACCAATTATTGATCGGCTCAGAGCTCGGCGGGATCTCACTGATAGTCTCATTCATGATGACGGTGTCATGGATGGCGTTGACTTGGCATTCATTCATTATGGCAAGATCTTCGAACATGGAGGCTAAATCTGTCGGTTCTTCCCCCACGATGATTTCTGTCTCGGACTCTATAGTCACTTTCCTTCCCCACCATTCACGGGGCGACATGGGATTTGGTTCCCTTTCGGATTTCTGGATCTCACAATCGGAGAAGATTTCGAGACCGGGCTTTTTGACACCCTTATTGTTAACCCATGGTTCGGGAAAGATCATGTATGGAACGTCTTCCCCTTGGCAGACAAAATAGCCATTCAACCTCTTGCGGTAAGGCCTTAGATTAAGGACCTCATGACGACGGCCTTCTTTATGGGCTCAGGCCTTTTCATCCTTGATCGCTTGCTCTTGTTTCAAGTCTTATTTGGAAGGCTCGTACCCCAAACCGAATGTGTTCTTGACAATGGGACTTGCACAGGATGTAGGATTCTTTGTTGATATTTTCCTAGGCCTAAACCAGGGAAGTAGTCCATATTCCTCATCATGCGGAGGACTTTGTGATTGCTGGGGGTCCATGATCCGTTTCCCCCTTCTTTGTTAATGGCGTTGATTGAGACGCCGGAGAGAGTGGAGTCTAGTAAACCATGCTGAACTTGGTGGACGGGCTCACCTTTTATGTGGATAGTGACGTTTTTGGCCATGACGGTCACTATTTCATCACCATTTCGGATCTTGACACATTGATGGAGAGTTGACGGGACGGCATTAGAACTGTGAATCCATGGTCGACCCAATAGCAAGTTGAACGAGGCCGGGATGTCAAGCACTTGGAATGGAACGGACATAACCAGGCTCCCAAACTCAATGTCTATTTCGATCATGCCCATGACTGTACGGGCGGTGCTATCATAACCTCGGATTACTTGAGTAGAAGGCTTCAAATCGGAATCCTTAAGCCCCAGTATGCCCATGATTCTGCCAGGCATGAGGTTGAGTGCGGAACCACCGTCCACTAAGACTCTTGAGATGGACCTCCCCCTTGCTCGTACCTTGAGGTAAATAGCCTCGTTGTGGTCGGAACCAAATGGTGGAAGGTCCATATCGGCAAAGGTGATGACGTTGCCAAAATGAATGTGACCGATCATTGCCGTGAGGTCCTCGGGAGTAGTATCGGGAGAAATTGATGTATCATCGAGATTGCGGATGACAAGATCTCGGTGTTTCTTTGAGGATGCGATGAGGTCCCAAATAGAGATGTTGGCTTGAGTTTTCTTGAGTTGGACAAGTAGAGGATCTTCGGGAGTGTCGCGAGCTTGCGGCCTTTGAGAAGAGGAGCTTGGTGCGGAAGTGGAAGGGTTGCTTGCTATGACTCGACCGGATCGAGTTAGCATGTTGACGTTCCCATCTTGCTTCTTTTTCCTATTCTCTAGTACTTCCCTCATTACCTCATCGTAAGTTACAACATAACAAGAATTGTCAAGTTTATTCATAACATTGGGGCCCCCATTCACAATTGGGATTGAATGGGTGGTCCCCTCGAGTTCTCCTATTTCTATTACATTGACATGTTCGCCATTAGTCACTACAAATTCTTTCTTGTCTATGAGATCTTGAATGACATTGCGGAGAACGAAGCATTCCTCGGTGGTGTGGCCACTATATTGGTGGTAGCCACAATATTTGTGGTGAGCATGATTAGGGTTGACCGTCTTGGGTTGGTACCCTTGTACGGGTGTGACTTGACCCTTTGCTTTGAGGACTTCGAAAACTTCGGTTTGAGTCATGCCTTGGAGAGGCGTGTAGACACGGTCATTTCGAGACTTCTTCCCTTGGGGTGGAGGAACCTTTTTGTAATTCCCCTTATCGATAGTGACGGCGTTGACCGAGGCCTCTTTTGTGGAGTTGGAAGCGGCCTTGTAGCGGTAGCTAGGAGAACTTTTCTTGACTTCCTTGAGCAACTCGTCCATTCGGACCACCGCCTCATACATTTGGGAGAAATCCGCATAGCAAGCCCCACTTAGGTGGGTGCGGAGATCAATTTTGAGACATTTGAGAAAGATGTCCATTTGCTCCTTGGTATTTGGCCTTTCCACAATCTCGGAGAGTTTATCATTCCATCTCCTTGTGAAGTCGATGAAGGACTCCTGGTCTCGTTGAGTAGTGTTCTCTAGCTCTTTTCTTGTGGGCCGGTGAGTGGTGTTGCCTTGGTATTAGTTCTTGAAGGCAAGCATGGCGGAGTCCCAATCAAGACGGACAGTGAGCGGGAGAGTAGCATACCAATATTTTTCCGCCCCCTCGAGAGTGAGAGGAAAGCATTGAGCCATCACCTTGGGGGAGACCTTCTTCGGAACCATTGCCCAAATATAAGTCTCAATGTGAGCCATAGGATAAGAGTTGCCCTTGAATTTTCTTATGTCGGGCATCTTGAACTTATCAGGAAGAGCGGCCATAGTACTCATGAGGATGGATGATTGATAAAGGCTTGTGTCGGAGCCTTTCCCCATGTTGTGCCTATTGAATTTTTGGTCGATGTAGGCCATGATAGAATCCACCATTTTGGGCTCATTGTTCTCGGAACTTGGCTCTCCCACTTTCTTGGTGCGGGTGTTGACATAAGGACTTTTGAACAAACCTTCGGTCCATTCGGATTTGTCATCGTCATTTTTGCTCTTCCCTTTGGCAAGATTAGTGAACTTTTCTTTCATTAGCTCCATCTCGGCCTCGTGGGCCTCCCTTTGGCTGTCGAGGTGGGATTGCCAAATGTCGTCTTTGCTTTGTGCCTCCTTATTAAGGGTGGAGACTTTCTCTTGGAGGAGTTGGACCATGGTTGCGAGTTGCTCGAGAGTCATGGTATTGTTAGTGTTGGAGCCGCCGGCCATTGTTGATGTAGGAGCTGTTGGAGTGATCTCTTCACGGACTAACCGATTTGCCGAATCCCGGTAGACTCTGTAAGTACCAATTGAACCTATATTGCAGAAGAGGCCCTTGTCAGTCTTGAGTAACACTTGCGGTCCATGAAGAGGCTTAGAACACACAGTTGGGCACACGACTCGAACCACATAAGAAAAGACTCTTTTTTTTTTTTTTTTTTTTTATAAGTCGGAGGGAATGGATCCCTTTTTGGGGTTTCTAAGAAAATAATGGAATCGTCACACTAGTATATAGACCATCTCGCGGTCCCATATACTCATCGGATTCCATCGCGTTTGTGAATCCTACATGTATCGGGATTAAACTAAATTAATGTAGTAAAGCATACATGCGGGGACGGATTTTTATTTTCGTCCAAATAACCACTTTTGGGGACGGATTTTTATTGCGTCCGTTTCAACAAGTTGGCATGTATGATTTTAAGACATTAGTTTAGGGAAATCTCGGTACATGGAAACCGACTTGAGTCACGGAGTGTTAGACCCTAACTAGAATTGTGTGGCTTGTGCTCGGCTTGAATATGAGGCTCAAAGGTCACCCCCGGCATGTAGTCATGAACTACGCCACGGGCTGAGGTTTACCGCTTCGAAAGAGCCAAGGTCGAGTGGAGCTTGAAACTTTCTAGGACGGGCCTCGACGGGTTTGGGGTTGGACTTGTGCGACTCAATAGTGAGCAATTCATAGGAATATGTGCATGTAGTGTGAGGTCTAACAGGTGACAAAATATTTTTTATATTTTTTTTTTCAAAAGAAATAAAAAAAAACAAATAAGCACATAATTACAACTTTCGAATCACCCGTATGACCGATAAAATGGAACATAAAACAGTCTGAAGTTCAGAATAACCACTGATGCAGGCAACTGTGCCCACACCCCCATCATACTGCTCTGTTCTGAGACCTGTTTCTGTTCGGGGAACCAACCCAGAAGCGTGCGCCTCTGAGTGTTGATACGAGACACGCGCGCATGGCGCGATGCTATTGGGAGGCGCGCGCTTCTGGGCACACCTGTCAGATTGTCAGATTTTGGACTCAGGGGATTGCCCTGGTCCTATGTGTATATTGTAACCCCTGCAGAAATGATTAGTGGAGAATAGCAGAAGAAGAAAATGAAGAACATGAAGAAGCGGGCGATTCTGGTCCTTGATGCGGGATGCGCGCGCCTTATGCTGAAGAGGCCAGAAGCGCGCGCCTCCCCCATCAGGAGTCAGAATGCCCAGAAAATATGTAGATTTTGATCAGAATGCAAGTTTAACCCTCAAACGTCCCCAGCGGAGTCGCCACTGTAGATACCCCGGGGGAGCCCACGGCTTGGCTAGAGCGCGTGAGTTATCCTAGGATGTCTAACTTGTTTTTAGAGTCGCCACCTATGTTTTGAGGAACATAAGAAAAACCTATTGATAATAGCCTAAGTTTGATTACGAAAACAGAGATTCTTTGTTTTGAGGTTCGGGGGTTAGATTACGAGATGGGAAGTACCGAAACACCCATCTCGCCCAACTAAAGTTGGTCTTGCTTGATCAAAATCTACATGAATGATAAACGTTCTTCTTCTTCTTCTTTAAATCATAAAAAGGGGTTTTAAAATAGAGTTTGGAATGTAGGAGATAACTCTTTAACCGACCTCAATGAGATGAGGTGATCATTAGGGTCATGTCCCAAAATGATTTGGGTGATTGCACTTTGATAAAACAAAAAGAAAGAGAAAAGAGATGAAGTTAAGAAGAGGAAAGAAATAACTTTACCTAGACTTCAAGAGACTTCAAACACTTCTTGATGAATTCTTTGGGAGAAATCCTTTGGAAATGCTTTGTAAGTGTAAAATTTTAGTGTCTTATTGAGAATGTAAGATTGAGAGCCCAAGGTCCAAGGTCCTTGAAAATGGAGGTAAAGGGGGGTTTTTATAGGTGAAAGAGAGATGTTTTTGGTGCCAAAACTCAGTCACCAAGAAATCTTTCCCGGGCAAAATCCTGTAAATTGAGCAAGAGAGAGAATCCTGGCCAGAAATCTGTAACCGACGCCCAGAGGCGCGCGCTTCCTGCTTTGGGGGCGGGGCGCGCGCGCGACTCAGAGAAGGCGATTTTGACAGAATGGACTAGAAAGTCAGCCCTGTTATTCAGTTTAGTCCCTGGACTTAACGAAGTCAGTCAGGAACTTAACGGAAGTGACAGAAACTAACGAGAAACACTTAAAATGGGGAGAAACACAAGATCAAATGTGCAATCGGGGTGAGCGGTCCAAGGCGGGGTGTCTACACCCATGTGCGACCGTTTCTTTCCTTTGGGCAATTTTGGAAATTCCCACAAAGTCCTTTTGGGCTTTGTGGGGAATAAAACCAAGGTCCTAGCCTTCTGGAAATTACCAGAAGGTCCTTCCCTTTCTGAAATATTTTAATTAATGCCTAAAATACCCTTTGAACATTGTAATGACCCAATTAAGTCCTAAATTACCCCTTAACTCTGTAATTTGATTATTTGAGAATAGTAATCCGGATCGGGGTACTTACAATCCCTAGCACTTATGAAGAACTAGCATGAGTTTAATGGATAATCATATGATGATTATAGTACATAGGATGTCGATTAGACTTATGGATACTTGTTGGAGAACAAGGTACTGGATAGACCCGTTACGAGATTGATGTCATGGTCAAATGGCATAATTAAAACTCATAATAGTCATACCATTTGAATCTTTAGACCTGAGAATATCATGGTCTTCCACATGATGAACATTATGTTTGACGTAGTTAAATGCTACCTTTAACCGGAAAATTATAAAGGCTACGATTTGCATAATCGGATACTTGTAGGAAAGAATGATAAGTCAAAATTAGTTGTGTCCCTCTCTCAAGAGAGATATCTACTTGGCCACTTGATAAGTATGAATGATAATAGTGCATGGCCATGTCCAAATGAATTAATGTTTTCAATGTTATTTGCTCATATCAATTTTCTCGGGATCGAGAAAGTACTGGATAATATAAGTTGACGTGGACCATGACTTATGTCTAGTATGATATCGTGTGACAGAGATTATGATATGTTCTATTAAGGTGATATTAGACTTTCAATATTTATATTATTCGGGTAGTCATAATAGCTTGCTAGAGTCCGCTTATGACTTATGGAATTTGATTATATTGGGCCCATTACCAACGTTATATAAACCTATTGGGTCACAAACGTAGAACGGATCGAAAAAGACTAGAAAAATGAGATTTGGAAACATGTCCACGCGTTGCCATCTGGAAAGGTTGGCCACGCGGCCACTTTCACCCGGTGGCTGATTTTTCAAGGTTTTCTTTTCTTGCAAAAAAAGAAATCTAAAACCTACCTAAATTAGGTCAATGCTAACTATGTATAAAGACATCTGGGTTTGAGAAACTTACACCTAATTAAAAGTCATTGTTTGAGAAACAATAACATATAGTGAGAGAGGATAATTAATTTTGAGATTTAGAATCATCAAAACTACATAATCTTGTGAGGCAAAATAATTCCAATGAAGAAATTGTTTCTGTTGGTGTGTATGCCTTAGGCACGTTATTTGAACGACTAATGTTATCATTTGCTTTACGTTTTAATAAAGATATTGAATGTTTGATTATTATATCTTTTGCATGTTTATTATAATAATCTCTGTCCCTAATAATTATGATTAATTACTAGTATAAGTTTAATGGATAGTCATATGATGATTATGTGTATGAGATACAATTAGACTTATAGGTATTTGTTGGAGAACAAATACTGGACTGACCCCTATGAGATTTATGTCATGGTCAAATGTCATAATTAAATCTCATATAGTTATATCACTTGAATCTTTAGACCTGAGGTTATTACAGTCTTCCACATGATGAACATTATGTTTGACATATTCAAACGTTACCTTTAACAGGGTAGCAATAAAGGATATGATTGACATAATCGGAATCATGTAGGGAAGAGTAATAAGACAAGAAGGGATTTGTTCCTCTTCAAGAGAGATGTCAAGCTTAGGCCCCTCGATGAATAGTATTGATGAAATACACGGCCGTGCTCAAATGAATTGATGGATCAATGTCATTTATGTTATTAATACATTCAGGATCAAAAAAGCATTGAACAAGTAATTTGACCACTGACCATGTCTTACGCTCAATAGACATCGTGTGACAAAGAGATTGTGATATGTTCTATTTTAGGAAACTTTGGGATTTCAAAATTATACTATTTGGGTAGTCATAATGGCTTGCTAGAGTCCGCTTATGCCTTGTGAGGTCTGAATGATATGGACTCTTTGCCAACTTAGTATAATCATATTGGGTCACACACACAGAGCGGATAATTAAAAAGAGCGAAAAACAAGACAGTACGAAATTGGAGCCGTACGGCTCCTTGAGAGCCATACGACTGTCTTGAAGCCATACGACTGTCTTGAAGCCATACGGCTAGGGTGTCGAACTGCAGTTTATTTTAGGTTTTTCTTGTTGGACAAGAAGTCCTAAACCCCAAAAGATCTTGGAGATCTCTAGTATATACTCCCTTCGTCCCAAAACAACCTGCACCCTTTTTGAAATGCATGGGAATTAATAAAATGTGTAAGAAAAGTGGGTGGTGTGAGTGGGAAGGAGAGAGAAAGTGGGGTAGAGAATAGTAAGTGGATAGTTGTTGTGAGTGGAGAGGAGAGAGAAGTAGTGGGAATCTTTTCCATTTTAGGAAAGTGGGACTTACCAATGGGACACCCAAAAGGGAAATATATGCAAGGTATTTTGGGACGGAGGGTGTAATATTTACAACCGGGATTCAGTCCCATAACATTGATTTGTGAAATCAGAACTTCTTTCTTGGAGAGAGAAAATACACATATTATACTAGGGTTATTAGGTTTGATTATTCTAATTTATCAAACCATAATAATCAAAAGGGAGAAATTGAAGAATCATTCTTCATCAAGTTTTTCAATCCGAAGGACCTAGCAGTCAAGTCAAGAAGAGTTCTTGAATCCGTTTGACGTGTCGATCACCGGTAGAGGGTGCTCATCTTAGCATCGAAATCCAAGGTTTCATATATCGATCTGCAAGGGTTAGTTTCTTTCATCTTACATATTATGAATTCTTGATCATAGCGGATCTAGGCTTTGGGTTTCTTCATGTAATGTCTTTCGCTGCGCATGATTGCACGAAACCCAACAGTGGTACCAAAGCCCCGTTTATGATTAATAGTTCTAATATTATCATTATATAATTATTTAATTAGATTATTTAATTGCTATGATCATGATAAGATGAATTTATGTGATAAGATTTTATATGAGATATAAAATATGCATACTAGTTGATGATGGTATTATGTGATTATAATGTTAATTGGATTCATATGTATGATCGCATGCTTAGATCATTGTGTTATAATTGGATTATGTTTATTGATGATCTTGATCTAATTTGTATATGGAATAAATTGGTTATTGATTATATAGATTACATTGGTTAAAATTCATAATCTGAAAATTCGTGTTATTTTAATTAGATAATGTATAAACACGATATTGGGATTGATCGAATTTTGAAATTTCTGAAAATCTGGAAATCTAGGAATTTAGGACAAGGGCTTCATACGGTTGTTTCAGGAGCGTACGGATCCTATGGTGCCGTACGACGGTTCCTCGATTTTCTAGAAACTGTTCTATTTTCTGGTGTTCAGATTGTTTTGTAAATTGTTTACAGAATCCGAATTTGGAAACTGAAACTGCTTTCGGACGGCTGGTTTTTAAAACTGTGTTTCCTGAAACCGATTTCAATTAAGGAATCTAGAAAATTGCATAAATCAGGATTCTAAAGAGTTTAGGATTGCTGTAATCTGTGAGATTGATGAGACAATGAAGGATCTTAAAACAAGTTACATTTCTACACGGAATTGTGGTTGCCTTTTGGCTTAGTATCGGCCGTGTTAAATAATTACTTGGTTTCTTGATCTTAGTACCGAATTGTGGTTGCCTTTTTGACTTAGTTTCGACCGTACATTTTGGGTTCTCAATTTCAAGATGCTCTGCAGATTCAATTTCAGAAATTAAATCCTGTAACTAGTGGAACTAAATACATTAAAAATACTTCGGTTATTGAATAACTTTTATGTGTTTTCAACCTTCTTGAAAACTTAATTTCTATGCCATCCACAATTAAAACACTTGTCAAATACTTTGATTGTTTCGATGTGGTTTATTCGCCAAAGCGAGGCACATCACTCTATCTTTGTGAAGCAAGATGAGACAAAGGTTGTCTATGCGTTTAAAGTGGTTGAACTTAATTAGACTATCAAAACAGTTTTGCGCCTAAAGCATAAGATGAGATTAAAACATGCTCCTGACATAAGATGTCTAAAGAATCTCATAAAATAATCTAAGAATCATATATGATATGATTGATAAAGAGTTATCTACCTAAATATCTTGATTTTGAGGTTCATGCCAAAGCAGACTCACAAATCAAGTGAAATATGGATCTTAGCTCATTTAAATTCTATTATGCATGATTGCAAATGAAGCTTATATAATTTAGTGGGAGTATTTATGAAATATTGTTGATAATATCTTTAATTAAGTTGGTACTTATGTATGGTTACATGTTTGCATATATGTGTAGATAATGGCATTAAACAATAGTCAAACCCCGTTATTGCGATCTATCCTTGAATTAAATAAGAATGCTACAAAACTCATTGATTTGATCATGAGCTTAAGAAAAGTTTTTAAACAAGAATGGGAGTCATGCATTCTAGACAATCCTGAGTCAAGAGAAACCGTTGTCAATGTCATTGGGACACTCAAAGACATATATAAAGAACATGTTGATGATTCTTTAAATGTCTCTTGTATTAAGCTTGCTACTATGTGTTCAATGCTTGAGAAGTATCAAGAACACATAGATGCTTCTGTGATAAGCAATCTCTTAAAGGAAAGGTTCCTACTGCAAGCTTGGCAAAGAGGTTTTGAGACGGGGATATGATTTAAATATCTAGATAAGACAAGAGTTTTCATGTCTAAGGCAGAGGATGTAGCTAAGAATAAAACTCTAAAATGTACAATTTATCACCATGGCAATAAGATTGACCAGTGAGATGAAAATTGTAATCTATGTTTTGAAGATCAAAAGGAAGTAAAGGATATTGAGATTACTACTTCGCATATTTATATTATAGAAATTAACCTCTCTACTCCTAGTTCTTAGGTATTTGATACCGGATGTGGATCCCACATTTGTACAAATGGGCAAGGACTGAAGCATAAGAGACTACGTGGTAAAGGTGAAATCGACCTACGTGTGGGAAATGGAGCAAGGGTTGTTGCATTAGCCGTAG
Source organism: Campanula takesimana (assembly GCA_026119855.1). Classification (NCBI taxonomy): domain Eukaryota; kingdom Viridiplantae; phylum Streptophyta; class Magnoliopsida; order Asterales; family Campanulaceae; genus Campanula; species Campanula takesimana. The sequence continues at coordinate 1,426,272 of JAOWBW010000067.1, forward strand.
GGACTTATGAAGTTACTTTACCTACTAGGCTAATGCTTGTTCTGAACAATTGCTATTATGTCCCAAGTTTGAGTAGAAATATTATTTCAGATTCTTCGTTAGATAATGAAGGATATTCTTTTCTTGTTAAGAACAAGAAATGTGCAGTTTATTATAATGATATGCTCTATTGTATTGCGGATTCATATAATGGACTTTATATCCTAAATAATGAATAACAAAATAATAAGGATATTTATAACGTAAATAAAAGATCCAAACCTAATGGTGAAAACTATACATATTTGTGGCATTGCCGTCTTGGTCATATAAATTATAAGCGTATCTCAAAACTCCATGGGGATGGACTTTTATATTCACATGGTTTTGAATCATATGAAACTTGTGAGTCTTATTTACTTGGAAAGATGACTAAGGCACCTTTTACTAATAGTAGTGAAAGGGCTAGTGACTTATTGGGACTTATACATACTGATGTATGTAGACCATTAAGTAGCAGTCCTAGAGGCGGATATCAATACTTCATAACATTCACTGATGATTTTAGCAGATATGTCACGACCCAAAAACCCGCCTCTATTTTCTTAGTAATAAATATTTAATTATTTATTTATGGCTTATTTATTTATTTAAATTATTTATTTATTTAAATATTTATGTGTGCATTTTGTGTTTCATGATGTATTCGTGCCTAGCATTTAATTGGTTAATTGTGCTAGTGTAGAGTGTCGGGTCTTAAATGTTAGTGGGGAGTATAAGATTATTGTGTTAGTGTGTAGGGGAGGGGGTCTATGTGTAAATTCTTTAAATCATCCTAATTACTCCCTCTTTTCCCCTCACCTCCCTCACTTTCACCTCACCATCTTTCCCAGACATTTCTCTCTCTCTCCATAGCCATTTGTGAAGGTAAGAAAACTTCTCTCTCTCTCTTCTTATTGACCATCTTCTAGTCTTTGTTTCTCATTTCTCATTATACGAAAAATATTTAGATCGTCGATAGGATCGTAGAGAACAAAGAAAATTCGAATTCCGTCAACTTTCATAAAATCCGGGAAAGTTACTTTTCCCCCATTTTTATGCTAAAATGTTCATCTTTAGTTTATGTAATGCTTTAGTTCATATATATGTAATTTTGGTTGAGTTTGGAATTTATTTGTATTTTGTTCATCTTTTGTGATTTTAGAGAATGTTGGGATCAAATCTTGGTTTTGGTTGTTAATGATGTTATATGAGTTACTTTAGACTCATAAGTTGTTCTAGTACCTTATTATACTTGTTAGAGGTGTTGGATTTTGGTTTGGTTTTGGTTTGGCTTGGATTTTGGTTGAAACCCAGGAAAACTCGCCGAATTCCGGCAGTCAGGGCTCGTGGGCGACCGCCCATGAAATCAGTTCATCCGGAGTGTTGGAGTCAATGGTCTTGGGCGACCGCCCATTAATGGGTTGGGCGACCGCCCATGGAGTCAGTCTGATGGGTTGTGGGTTAGTGATCTTGGGCGACCGCCCGGGCTGGTTATGGGCGACCGCCCATAGCAGCTGATCTGTGTATCTTTGTTTTAATTGTTTTCGAAATCAAGCTTAGTCTAGGCTCGGGTACGACTCTAATTAATTTAATTAGACATTGTGGGATACTCTAGTGTTGAAAATAGTTCCTTCGTGAACAATTGTTTTATGGGATTTGATTAATTGTTATTCGGAATTGGTTGAGCACTTTATTATGTGTGGTTGGTTTTATTTCATCTTCTTGGTGATTATTTGGTATGGTTCCCTACTTTGGAATCATGAGTTGTTTATTTGAGCTAATATTTATTACTTTACATTTATTTGAAAGTCCAGCTGGTATTCGTGGTTGTGTCGGGCGATGGAAAAGATTATAATGGCAACGAGCCGAGTCCATTATAATGTTGACCATTGTTTTGCCCCATTATTTCTCTCCTCCAGATTGGCCTTGGATGTGAGATGAGCTAGCTCCTTTTTTGGGAACAGTCTAGCTATTATAAGGGGTTGCGACTTCGTGTCGTATACTCAGTTATCGTTTGGTTATTGGTTCCGGTACCGGGTTTTCTCTTCAGCTATTATGCTGCTATCGTTGATTGGTTTATCGGCTCTTTGATGCTGCTTATTGATGTTATTCTTCGATGCGGTCCTATCGTCATTGATCAGATTGTTATATCCTTTGTTGGGGAAACCTTGGCTCAGTATCCTTTGTTACTTGTTTATTTCCGCTGCTATCTGTTAAATAATATTTGCTACGTGCTATGTGAGATATTATTATTGCTTATCGCATCATAGCATGTCATGTAGTTGCATTAGTAACTTATTGAGATTTATCTAACCTCCCTTTCTTTTATCTTTGTTCTTCCTTAACCCCCCCCCCCCAGGAGGAAAGGATTAGGATTTGCGGATCGAGAAGGACGTCGAGAGGATTGAGGTTTTGGGCAGGTTGTTATTGATAGGTTTGCATTATTTAAATGTATAACCTTTTGGGGATAGTTTTACCAACAATGACGTCATTAAGATTTGTAATCTTTTGTATTTTCGGTGTAAGCTTGTGGAGCTTATACTAGTAGTATATTGTTGTTGTTAAACTTGGATTTCTAAAACCTTGTTTTAAATCTTTTGAGTATAAAAATGAAATTTTTATCTTCAGTATTTTGGTGTATTGTTGTAAGTCGACGTCCAGCTCGCGTGCTCCCGGCCCGCGGGGTCGGGGTCGCGACAGTTGGTATCAGAGCTATGGTTTAGCTCTAAGTATAAGTATAGGTGGACTAGAACGACCTAGGAGGGTAGTTGTGTTCGGAGTGAGTAACGGTTGATGTTTTATGCAGGTATTTGTTCTAAATGGCTAGAAGAAGAGCTGGTGAAGGTTCTAGTGGGACTCCGAATCAGAATGATCTACGGGAAGAGAACCGTGCAATATTTCAGGGGATGTTTGAAGCGGCGATGAAAGCAATTCATGACCACGGGCCGAGAGAGGAACATGTAGCACCTCCACGATATGGGTTGGAGCAGTTCTTAAAGTTGAAACCAAGTGAGTACGATGGTGAGCCTGATGTAAAAAAGGCGGAAATGTGGGTTGAGTCAATGGAGAAGATTTACGAGGTTTTTGGTTGCACGGACGAGGATAGGGTTCGGTTCGCGGATTTTAAGCTAGTTGGGACCGTGGAACATTGGTGGAAGTCACTTAAGGCCAGTTGGGATACTACTCTTGTACCATATTCTTGGGAGTTATTTGTGAGGAAATTCAAAGAACACTTCATTCCTCTAGTGGATCAAAATAGGAAGGAGATCGAGTTCCTCAACTTGGAGCAGGGCGTGTTAACAGTAGCACAGTACTCGGCTAAGTTCACAGAATTAGCCAGGTATTGTGACTACCTTGTGCGGACCGAGGAGCAGAAAGCAATGAGGTTTATCAGGGGCTTGAAGACAGCTATTAGGATACAGTTAATAGCCCAGAGAATCCAACTTTTTCAGGATGCGGTGGACCGTGCCTATTTGATAGAGCAAGACATCGGGGAACATAAAAGGAAGACTGAGATGGTTAACCCGAGTAAGCAAGGAGGGCAGAGCAAGTCACAACAGCAACATTCGGATAACAGAGGTAATTCTGGAATGAAAACTCAATTCGGAGAGCAACCTCAGGGACAACCAATAGTGAGGAATCAAGGTACTAATCAGGGGACACGAAATGGGAAGATCTGCAACTATTGTCAGAGGGAAGGACACTCAGAAGACAAGTGTTGGAAGAAACAAGGAAAATGCGTGAATTGTGGTCAGTTGGGGCATTTTGTGAGAGATTGTCTTAGGGGCAGATATCAACCATCCGGGAGTGACGCTGGTACTGCACAGGGTCAGAAGAGAGATACTTCGGGAAACCCTAAAGGTTCAGGGTAGAGTATTTGCGATCAATCAGCACTCAACGGGTGACTCATCAGTTTCAGGAGGTATTAATTTTGTGTCGAGAGAGCGAGCGCGTGCATTTTTAGGATCATCGCATTCATATGTTTCTATGCATTTAGTTGCATTTATTTCTCCTGAGTCTTTGACTTATGTGTTGCCAGTATCTACTCCTATGGAAGAGTGTGGGATATCTGATGAAGTCGTATGTGCTTATGTTGTGCTTAAGGGTAGACATGCCTTACCTGCTAAATTAATCATATTACTATTATAAGGTTTTGATGTTATTTTGAGAAAGGAAATGTCATGCTTTAGTCGATTGTCGTAGGAGGATTGTTACATTCTCTATTCCTGATTTCCTAAAATCGTTTTAAGACCGTTCCTTTGGGTATAGTTATACACATCTGTTCTTATATGGAAATTGAATATATAACTTAGGTAGGTGACAATGGGATGTCTATACCAAATTATTGAGTGTATTTACCATTTGTAAGATTTCCATTTTCTTCTGAATAGTGCCCAGTGTTTGGAGAGGAACTTGGGTTAAATTGAGTTGTTATGGTACAAGGTGGTAGTGCTAATAATTAAATCAATATCCGTGTTGTATCGGTTAAGTTATAAGAGCGGAGGATTCAATTTAGGATTTCATGATAGGAGATTTTTGTTTACTTTTAGTACATCTACGTGAGTGCATCGAAATTGGTTAGTATGAAGAAATGCATGATTTGCTATGAGTGACTAGTATATTGTGGAAGCTATAATCATTAATGGTGGTAAGCGCGTTAAGTTTTCAAGGATTAAGAACATTTTGAGAGGGCAAGAATTTCTCGAATTGTATTTAAGGCATTTTGAGTTTTAGTTAAACGGTTGTTTTATGGTTCTAAATCTTTTCTTGGTGGCGTTTCTCGATTTGGACTAAGGGTATGTGAAGAAAGTTGGGTATCAATACTTGGGCATATTAATGAGTACTATGACTTGGTATTGGGTCAGTTGGAATGTGGCTAGCCAATTGGTTTATTACGATGGTAGCACGATTGGGCCTAAGTATCATTGAGATTATAAATGTATACGTGAAAGACTAAGGTGGGTTGGCCATTGAAGATTTAGGAATTGCTAAATTTCTTTGGGGTGTGTAAGCACGGATTATCAATTAAAAGGGAGTTAAAGGAAATCCCTTGGAGATAAAATTTGGATTGTTTTACGGACTACTGAGTGTTTGTAATTGTTTTAAGCTTTCAAAGATTTGGAGTAATGTGATGATGAAATTATAGCGTGGATTTAAGTAAACTTTTTGTATTAAAATTTTGGGCTTACATTGTACCTCTAGTTTAAGGTGCCATCTAAGGTGAAAGCACTACAATGGAAATCCTTGAAGATATAGCCACCTTGGTGAATATTGTGGGGACGGAAAATTTCTTTAGCTTTCCATATTTTAAGAAGCTGATTTAGCTCGAGATGGTTTAATGTTTTGAATCTCTGGGGAGTAATACTAAGTATGCGATTTACAAATGGAAGTATCCTTGCAGTGTAATTAAGTTTATGAAATGAGATAAGTTTGTAGTATCTCGGGAGTTATGTTTAAGAGCAATGTGGATTCTTCGATTTTGAATACGGATTCTAATTAGTAGTGAAGGTAATGATTTAGGGAAGTTAAGTACGAGAGGTTGATATGTTGTGAACATTATTTAAGGTTACCATGCGGTGGTTTAGAATGGACGATTGAGGAATTTGGGAAATGGCGGAACTATCGTATCCGTGGCTATTTAATCTTTCGGGTAAGTAATTTAAAAATTCAGGACGAATTTTCTTTTAAGGTGGAGTGAATGTCACGACCCGAAAACCCGCCTCTATTTTCTTAGTAATAAATATTTAATTATTTATTTATGGCTTATTTATTTATTTAAATATTTATGTGTGCATTTCGTGTTTCATGATGTATTCGTGCCTAGCATTTAATTGGTTAATTATGCTAGTGTAGAGTGTCGGGTCTTAAATGTTAGTGGGGAGTATAAGATTATTGTGTTAGTGTGTAGGGGAGGGGGTCTATGTGTAAATTCTTTAAATCATCCTACTTACTCCCTCTTTTCCCCTCACCTCCCTCACTTTCACCTCACCATCTTTCCCAGACATTTCTCTCTCTCTCCATAGCCATTTGTGAAGGTAAGAAAACTTCTCTCTCTCTCTTCTTATTGACCATCTTCTAGCCTTTGTTTCTCATTTCTCATTATACGAAAAATGTTTAGAACGTCGATAGGATCGTAGAGAACAAAGAAAATTCGAATTCCATCAACTTTTATAAAATCCGGGTAAGTTACTTTTCTCCCATTTTTATGCTAAAATGTTCATCTTTAGTTTATGTAATGCTTTAGTTCATATATATGTCATTTTGGTTGAGTTTGGAATTTATTTGTATTTTGTTCATCTTTTGTGATTTTAGAGAATGTTGGGATCAAATCTTGGTTTTGGTTGTTAATGATGTTATATGAGTTATTTTAGACTCATAAGTTGTTCCAGTATCTTATTATACTTGTTAGAGGTGTTGGATTTTGGTTTGGTTTTGGTTTGGCTTGGATTTTGGTTGAAACCCAGGTAAACTCGCCGAATTCCGGCAGTCAGGGCTCGTGGGCGACCGCCCATGATGGGTTTGGGCGACCGCCCATGAAATTAGTTCATCCGGAGTGTTGGAGTCAATGGTCTTGGGCGACCGCCCATTAATGGGTTGGGCGACCGCCCATGGAGTCAGTCTGATGGGTTGTGGGTTAGTGATCTTGGGCGACCGCCCGGGCTGGTTATAGGCGACCGCCCATAGCAGCTGATCTGTGTGTCTTTGTTTTAATTGTTTTCGAAATCAAGCTTAGTCTAGGCTCGGGTACGACTCTAATTAATTTAATTAGACATTGTGGGATACTCTAGTGTTGAAAATAGTTCCTTCGTGAACAATTGTGTTATGGGATTTGATTAATTATTATTCGGAATTGGTTGAGCACTTTATTATGTGTGGTTGGTTTTATTTCATCTTCTTGGTGATTATTTGGTATGGTTCCCTACTTTGGAATCATGAGTTGTTTATTTGAGCTAGTATTTATTACTTTGCATTTATTTGAAAGTCCAGCTGGTATTCGTGGTTGTGTCGGGCGATGGAAAAGATTATAATGGAAACGAGCCGAGTCCATTATAATGTTGACCATTGTTTTTCCCCATTATTTCCCTCCTCCAGATTGGCCTTGGATGTGAGATGAGCTAGCTCCTTTTTTGGGAACAGTCTAGCTATTATAAGGGGTTGCGACTTCGTGTCGTATACTCAGTTATCGTTTGGTTATTGGTTCCGGTACCGGGTTTTCTCTTCAGCTATTATGCTGCTATCGTTGATTGGTTTATCGTCTCTTTGATGCTGCTTATTGATGCTGCTCTTCGATGCGGCCCTATCGTCATTGATCAGATTGTTATATCCTTTGTTGGGGAAACCTTGGCTCAGTATCCTTTGTTACTTGTTTATTTCCGCTGCTATCTGTTAAATGATATTTGCTACGTGCTATGTGAGATATTATTATTGCTTATCGCATTATAGCATGTCATGTAGTTGTATTAGTAATTTATTGAAATTTATCTCACCCCCCTTTCTTTTTATCTTTGTTTTTCCTTAACCCCCCCCCAGGAGGAAAGGATTAGGATTTGCGGATCGAGGAGGACGTCGAGAGGATTGAGATTTTGGGCAGGTTGTTATTGATCGGTTTGCATTATTTAAATGTATAACCTTTTGGGGATAGTTTTACCAACAATGACGTCATTAAGATTTGTAATCTTTTGTATTTTCGGTGTAAGCTTGTGGAGCTTATACTAGTAGTATATTGTTGTTGTTAAACTTGGATTTCTAAAACCTTGTTTTAAACCTTTTGAGTATAAAAATGAAAGTTTTATCTTCAGTATTTTGGTGTATTGTTGTAAGTCGACGTCCAGCTCGCGTGCTCCCGGCCCGCGGGGTCGGGGTCGCGACAAGATATGACTATATTTACCTAATGAAAAGCAAAAGTGAATCATTTGAGATATTTAGAATATTTCAAAATGAAGTACAAAATCAACTTGGCAAAACTATTAAAGCACTTCGATCAGATTGTGGTGGTGAATATTTAAGCCAAGAATTTGACGATCACCTTAAAAATTATGGAATTGTTTCACAATTAACTACACCTAGAACACCACAATGGAATGGTGTGTCCGAGAGGAGGAATCGGACTCTATTGAATATGGTTCGATCTATGATGAGTCAATGTGATCTTCCACTATCCTTTTGGGGTTATGCATTATAAACTGCTGCGTTCACACTTAATAGAGTTCCAACTAAATCGGTTCAAAAGACTCCATATGAGATATGGAATGAAAAGAAACCTTGTCTTTCTTTCATGAGGATTTGGGGTTGTGAGGCATTTGTGAAGAGACTTGTCTCTGACAAACTTGCACACAAATCCGTTAAATGTATTTTCGTGGGATATCCTAAGGAAACTAAAGGATATTACTTTTACAACCGAACTGACAAAAAAGTGTTTGTTGCTAGAACTGGTACCTTTCTAGAGAAACAGTTTCTCTCCAAAGGAATCAGTGGGAGTTAAATTAATCTCGAAGAGGTTCGAGAACATGAAAATAACATTGAACCAATGGTGGAATCTGAACAAGTTACACAAGGAGTTGTGGAGACCATTCAAGATACACAAGTCCATTGCAAATCAAGTAGGTTACGATCCGAACCCGAGAGATATGGAAGACTCTAAGAGAGGTAACCTGCCAGTATTACATGGTAAAAGTCTTAGCAAGACTCAGTGTCCGTAGACAACTGATGAGCGAGAACGCATGAATGGAATCCCATATGCTTCTGCAATTGGATTCATATGTATGACATGATTTGTACTAGACCAGATGTCTCATATGCTTTAAGCATGACGAGCAGACACCAATCGGATCCTAGTGAGAGTCACTAGATAGCTGTCAAAGCGATTCTTAAGTACTTGAGAAGGACTAAAGACTCATTTTTGATATATGGAGGTTTGGAAGATGATCTCATTATTGTTGGGTTTCGTAGTAACATGCGCAGCGGAATTAAGCATTTAAAATTTTCATGAAACCCAAAGCCATAGATCCATTCATATGATTATATCAAATACATACAATATGAATACTAGATACTAACCCTTGATGACTTTGAATTTTAGCCTTTGATCTTGGTGGAGACTTGAAGCTTGATCACGGAGAAAGAAAGAACACAAACTTTGAAGATGATAAGCTTCACCCTCTAGCGGTATCCACACCTCGAACGAATATCAAGAGCACTTGATCTTGGTTGCTAGACCAAATTGAGAAACACGTTTTCTCAATTGTATTTTGACTATATGGAATATTATTGTGTTTATTCTTGTTCTTCAATCTAGGGATTTCTTAGAACAAGAAATAACTCTCAAAACTCTTTGGAGGCTTACACAAACTTATGTACTGATTTTGGGAGAATTAGGTCTGTTTAAATACTTGTTAGACCTATTCTAAATAGGTAACAATTGTCTAAACCCGCAAGAAAACGGATTAAGGAAAGTTCCTGCTGAAAAACCGACTGGTCCGGCCGGGTATGCAAGTGGGTCCGCCCGGACCTATCATGGTCCGACTGGGTGCAGCACTTGGTCCGATCGGACCTCCCTTCTTTCCACTTTTCTTCCTCTAATTTCCTTAAATCCCCGAATGGTCCTTCGACCCAATATTCCAATGTAGTCCTTTTAAGATTCGTTCTATTGTGTGTGACCCTCTAGGATTACACAAAGTTGGCAATGGGTTCAAACATGAAACCATAAGATATGATTAGGTTCTAGCAAACTGTCATACCTACCCAAATAGTGTAACTAGATACAAGTTCACATTCCTTTAGAATATGTCATAATCCTTTTGTCCACGATGTCATTGAACACAAGTCATGGTCAACAAGTCAACTTGTCTTTGTTCAATACTTTCTCGATTCTGAATATGTTGATAATCCAAATGACATTGATCCAATCAATTCATTTAAGTCCGACCGAACATTTTCATCAACATCATTCCTACAAGAGGCCTAAGCATGACATCTCTCCGAAGAGGGACAAATCCATATAAGCTTATTATTCTTCCCTACATGAATCTGATTATGCCAATCATGCCCTTTATAACTGCCCGATTAAAGGTAGCGTTTGAATATGTCAAACATAATGTTCATCAAGTGGAAGACTATAATAACTTCATGTCTAAGGATTCAAATGACATAAATAATATGAGATATATATATATGACATTGACCATGATATAGATCTCATAAAGCGGGTCATGTCCAGTACCAAACAAGTACCCATAAATCTAACATGATCATCCCATAATCATTTAGCCTTTACACTAGTACCTAACAAGTACTAGGGACGGAGATTATTATAAGTAAACATGAACAACAATAATAATCAAAATATCTCTTTATTAATATGAATAAATGATAACAATTACAACGTTTATTTAACGTGCCTAGAACCAACACCAACAATCTCCCACTTGCCCTAGGCCCAATCTCCCATGTATTTAATACCCATGGACCTAACATGACCATCATGTTTAGCTTGTAGAAGTCCCTTTGTTAGCGGGTCCGCAATATTGTCATCAGTTGGTACTCTGCATATATTTACGTCTCCCCTATCAATGATTTCTCGAATGATATGAAAACACCTAAGTATGTGTTTGGATTTCCGATGTGCCCTTCGTTCCTTTGCTTGAGCAATAGCACCATTATTATCACAATAAAGGTATATTGGATTAGCAATACTAGGAACCACTTCAAGTTCACTAATGAACTTCTTAATCAAAACAGCTTCCTTTGCAGCATCCAATGCAGTAATATACTCAGCTTCAGTTGTAGAATCAGCGGTTGTACTCTGCTTGGAACTCTTCCAGCTTACAGCTCCACAATTTAACATAAACACAAAACCGATTGCGATCGACTGTCATCTCTGTCAGTTTGGAAGCTTGCATCCGTGTAACCATTTACAACGAGATCATCTTCCATTCCTCCATAGATCAAAAACGAATCCTTAGTCCTTCTCAAGTACTTAAGGATCGCTTTTACAGCCATCCAGTGATTTTATCTACTTGTCATGCTCAAAGCATAAGATACATCCGGCCTAGTACATATCATGGCATACATGATGGACCCAATTGCCGAAGCATATGGAACATCATTCATTTTCGCACGCTCATTTTTTGTCTTTGGACATTGAGTCTTGCTTAGAGAAACTCCATGTAGCACTGGCAAGGTACCTCTTTTAGAATTTTCCATGTGGAATCTTCTAATGACCTTGTCAATGTATGTACTTTGGCTTAAACCAATTAGCTTCTTTGATCTATCTCTGTAGATCTTAATGCCAAGGATATACGCGGCTTCACCCATATCTTTCATTGCGAAACACTTTCCTAACTAAGTCTTAACAGACTGAAGTGTAGGAATGTCGTTTCTAATGAGCAATATGCCATCCATATATAAAACAAGGAATAGCACTATGCTCCCACTAATCTTCTTGTATACACAAGGTTCATCTTCGTTCTTGATGAACCCAAACTCTTTGACTGATTCATCAAAACGGAGATTCCAACTCCTAGAAGCTTGCTTCAATCCATAGATGGATTTCTGTAATTTGCATACTTTAGAACTTTGTTCAAAACCCTTAGGTTGTGTCATATAGACATCCTCTTGCAAATTCCCGTTAAGGAAAGCGGTTTTGACATCCATTTTCCATATTTCATAGTCATGATATGCGGCAATGGCAAGCAAAATTCTTATAGACTTGATCATTGCTATGGGCGAAAAGGTTTCATCATAGTCAATACCATGAACTTGCCTATAGCCTTTCGCTACAAGTCTATCTTTGTAAGTATGCACCTTACCATCCATGCCAGTCTTCTTCTTGAAGACCCATTTGCATCCTATGGTTTTTACACCTTCGGGCATATCAATCAAGTTCCAAACTTGATTATCTTGCATGGATTGTAATTCGGATTCCATGGCTCCAAGCCATTTCTTCGAATCAGGAGAAGACATCGCCTCTAGGTAGGTGGTCGGTTCATCATTATCAATGATTTCCACCTCATTACTATCCGTTATGAGAAACCCATATCTCTCGGGCTCGGATCGTGACCTACCAGATCTGCGAGTTACTTGTGTATTCTGAACAGGTTCCACAATTTCTTGTGGTACTTGTTCTTGTTCCACTATCGGTTCAATGTCATTTTCTGGGTCTCGAAGCTCTTCGAGATTTATTTTACTCCCACTGATTTCTTTGGAGAGAAACTCTTTCTCTATAAAGATACCATTTCGGGCAACAAAGACTTTGTTGTCCGTTGGGTTGTAAAAGTAATATCATTTAGTTTCTTTAGGATATCCCACGAAAATACATTTATCAGATTTGTGTGCAAGTTTGTCTGAGACTAGTCTTTTGACAAAAGCTTCACAACCCCAAATCTTCATGGAAGACAAACAAGGTTTCTTTTCGCTCCACATCTTATATGGAGTCTTTTGAACCGATTTAGTGTGAAAGCAGCGCTTTCTAGAGCATAACTCCAAAAGGATAAAGGAAGATCAACTTGACTCATCATTGATCGAACCATGTCCAACAAAGTCCGATTCCTCCTCTCGGACACACCATTCCATTGTGGAGTCAATTTTTAAATTATTCCACAATTCTTTAGATGATCATCAAATTCATGACTTAAGTATTCTCCACCTCGATCCGATCGAAGTGCCTTATTAATCTTGCCAAGTTGTTTTTCTACTTCATTTTGAAATATTCAAAATATTTCAAATGCTTCACTTTTATGTTTCATTAGGTAAACATACCCAAATCTACTATAATCATCAGTGAAGGTTATGAAGTATTGAAACCCTCCCCTAGCATTGCTACTTAATGATCTGCATACATCGGAATTTATCAACCCCAATAAGTCACTCGCCCTTTCACCTAGCTTGGTAAAAGATGTCTTAGTCATTTTTCCAAGAAGACACGACTCGCAAGTATCATATGATTCAAGATCACATGAACCCAAAAGACCGTCCCCATGGAGTTTTGAGATTCACTTCTCATTAATGTGACCAAGACGGAAATGCCACAAATAAGTATGATTTACATCATTAGGTTTAGATTTCTTATTTATATGATAGACATTTTCATTATTTTCATTCTTGACATCCAAGACATAAAGTCCATTAAATGAATTTGCAATACCATAAAGCACATCATTTAAATAAATAGAAATTCTCTTATTTTCAATAAAAAACTTAAAACCTTCATTATCCAAATAAGAAATTGAAATAATATTTCTACTTAAATCCGGTACATAATAGCAATTGTTCAAAACAAGTATTAAACTGGAAGGTAAAGTGACTTCATAACTCCCTACGGCTAATGCAGCAACTCTTGCTCCATTCCCCACACGTAGGTCTACTTCACCCTCTTTGAGCAGTCTCCTATTCTTTAGTCCCTACACATTTAAACAAATGTGAGAACCACATCCGGTATCTAATACCCAAAAATCAATGGTAGAAAGGAGAATATCTATCATATAGATACCTGAAGTCGACGCAGTCCCACTGCTCTTCTTCTTCTTTTGCTCTTCCTTAAAAGCCTTGCAATTACGTTTCCAATGACCAATTTCTTGACAATGGAAACAAATTGCATCTTTTTGTGAATCGGGTTTTGCCTCTGGAGCCTTGGCAATCTTTGCCTTGCTTATTTTGGGTTTGACAACTTTCTTACTATTTCCTTTGGCACTAGCCTTCTTCCCATCATGAACCATGAGAACCTTTCTCCACAATCTTCATCTCCGCAGTTTTAAGCATACCATGCAACTCGGAGAGATTCTTATCCATTCCATGCTTGTTATAATTCATCACAAACTAATTATAACATTTAAGCAATGAATTAAGAATGAGATCTGTGGCTAGCTCCAATTGGATTGGATAGCCAAGTTTCTCAAGATGCTCTATATAGCCTTTCATTTTAACCATGTGAGGACTCACTTGTTGCCCTTCACTCATTTTGTAAGAAGTGAATGCAACAATGGTCTTGTACCTCTCTTGTCGCGACCCCGGACCCCGCGGGCCCCGGGACCGCGATCTGGACGTCGACTCTAAAACCAAAACTATGAAATACCGAAGTTAAAAATTTCATTTATACCAAAAGGTGGTAATCCAAAGTTTTACAAAACCATGTTTGATAAAAACCCATTTACAACTATCATAAACTTCCACCAGTTTATGCTTAACAAAATACAAATACATAAATCCTAATGACGTCAATGTTTGGTACAAATATCCCAAAAGGTTACACATTTATATAATGTAAACCAACCTATACAACTTTCCCCAAAAGAATGTATCCACACTCGACGTCCTCTTTCTCGTGATCAGCGAGACTAATCCTTAGCACCTGGGGAGGGGGTTAAGGAAAAACAAAGATAAAAGAAAAGGGGGTGAGATAAATCTCAATAAGTTACTAATGCAACTACATGACATGCTATGATGCAATAAGCAATAAACAATAATTATTGTCACATAGCATATAGCAATTATCATATAACAGATAGCAGCGGAAATAAACACATAACAAAGGATATAGCCAAGGTTTTCCAAACCGGAACATCCAAATAAAGGATCGCTGCGCAGCTTCAATAATCAACAAATCATCATCTTCATAATAGCATGAAAGCCGAAGAGAAACCCCGGTACCGGAACCAATAACCATAACAGTGTCACAAAGGACAAGGATCATGACACAAAGTCATACCCGCTAGCCAGATACATTCACAAAGGAACGCTGACTTATCCTTTCCAAGGCCAATCTGGAGAAGGGGTAAAGAAGGGGGCAAAACAATGGTCAACATTATAATAGACTTGGCTTTGCCATTATAATCTTTCCCATCGCCCAAACACACACAAAATACCAGCTGGGATTTCACGTAAAGGCTAAGTAATAAAATACTAGCACGATAAACAACAAAGGATTCCAAAGTAGGGAATCATGCCAAATAATCACCAAGAAGATGAAATGAACCAACAATACACAATAAAGGTGCTTCAAAGTCCCAATTAACCATTAATGAATTTCAAACACAAACTTGGTCCCAAAGGACCCAATTCCATCACTAAAGTGTACAACAATGTTCACTAAGGTCAACTAGAAGGACACCCAAGACTTAGACTAAACGCGTCCTTCATTCACACAATTTTAACAAATGTAAATTTTCAGGGATTCTGTGCGGCCGCCCAAAGTGGGTTGTGCGGTCGCCCAAAAAGCCTCAGACCAAGAACAAAAGCTTTCAGAAAGATGCGCGGCCGCCCAGGAAGTTTTGTGCGGTCGCACAATGCTCTGGATTTCCAGAAATCGGGAAGAACAACATGGGTTCTTCCATTTTCAAACCCAAAACACATCACACCCAAAATCCAACACTCCCAACAAGATTTCTAAGGTACCCAAACATTATCTAAACAAAAAGGGGACCTTAACAACACCCTTTATCAACCAAAACCAAGATTGAATCAAGATATTCATCAATTCACCATTTTCAACCAAAAACTCAATAAATTCCAAATAAATTGCAAAACTCATCCAAACTTCAAATGTAATACATCAAACACTATCTAAACATGATATGAACAATTTAGCATTAAAATGGGGGAAAAGTAACTTACTTGAATTTTCTCAAAGTTGATGGATTTCAAATCTTTTTGATTCTACGCGATCCTATCGACGATCTAAACAATGTTTACGTTTTAAGAAATGAATAATAATGAGAGGAAGAAGGAGAAAATGAAGAGAGAAGATAAAGAAGAAAACTTACCCAAAATTGCTAGAGAGAGAGAGATATGGCTGGGAAGGAGAAGAGAGTGAGGGAGAAGGTGAGGGGAGGTAAGGGAGTAGGGGGAAATCATTTTGAAACGTTACAACTAGACCCCCTCCCCATACTAACACAATTACTTACACTCCCGACTAACAATTAAGACTCGACACTTCCACACTAGCCCAAATAACTCGAATAAAATGCTAGGCACAATTATTATAACACATAAAATGTACACATAATTATTTAAGTAAATAATAATTTAAATAAATAAATAAGCAAATAATTAAATAAAAATCATTTAATTACTAATAAAATAGAGCCTAGATTTCGGGTCGTGACATTCACTCCCCCTTAAAGAAAATTCGACCCGAATTTTAACGAGACTCACCTTAAACAAAAAGCCACGGAAATTTCCTCTCGATCTCATCACGAAGCTCCCACGTCGACTCCTCGATGTTATGATTCCTCCAAAGGACTCTAACCAACGCAATGCTTTTGCTCCTCAACTCTTGGACCTTGGAATCTAAAATCCGAACCGGTCGTTCCTCATAAGACATATCGGGCTCAATATCTTCCGGTATCCTCGGTAACACGTGAGACGGATCATGAACATACTTCCGAAGCATAGAAACGTGAAAGACGTTGTGCAACCGGTCCAAAGATGGCGGTAACGCAAGACGATACGCTAGAAGTCCAACATTTCCCAAAATCTCAAACAAACCAATAAACCTCAGAGCTAATTTGCCTTTCTTCCCGAATCTACGAATACCCACCTTTGGAGACACTTTCAAGAATACCAAATCACCAATCTGAAAACTAATATCTCGCCTTCGGTTGTCTGCGTAGCTCTTATGTCGACTCTGGGCTGTCTTCAATCTATCCCGGATAACTTTGACTTTCTCAACCGAATCCCGAAGCAAATCAATACCCACAATCTTCGCTTCACCAACCTCATCCCAACAAATAGGCGATCTACACTTCCTTCCATACAAGGCCTCAAACGGCGCCATCTCGATACTAGCCTGATAACTGTTGTTGTAAGAGAATTCCACTAACGGTAGGTGCGAATCCCAAGAATCGGAAAAGTCTATCGCACAAGCTCGCAACATATCCTCCAAAATCTGAATAGTCCTCTCGGATTGACCATCGGTCTGAGGATGAAAAGCTGTACTGAATCGCAAATCTGTACCCAAAGCTTCCTGAAATGCCTTCCAGAATCTAGAAGTAAACCTCGGGTCTCGATCTGACACGATGCTAACCGGAACCCCATGCAATCTAACAATCTCATCAATATAAAGGGTCGCAAGCTTCTCCATCGAATACCTGATGTCAATAGGCAAGAAATGGGCACTCTTGGTCAATCTATCCACTATTACCCAAACACTGTCATACTTCCTACGGGTACGAGGCAGTCCCGTAACGAAATCCATAGTCACATGCTCCCATTTCCACTCGAGAATCTCTAACGGCTGAAGTAGTCCCGCGGGTCTCTGATGCTCGGCTTTGACCTGCTGACACGTTAAACACTTCGAAACATACTCGGCTATTTCCCTTTTCATATTAATCCACCAAAATTGTTGCTTCAAATCCTGATACATCTTCGTACTACCTGGATGAATAGTAAACCTCGATTTGTGACCCTCATCAAGAACTCTCTGTTTAATTCCATCAACATCCGGAACACACAAACGACCACGGAATGTCAAAACTCCACTCGAACTCAAAGAAAAATCCTCGAAATTCTTTTCTTTCAGTTTACCCATTATCTTCACCAACTCGGGATCTTCTTTCTGAGCTTCCTTTATCCTCTGAACTAGGGTCGGAGACACCCTAATATTCGCAAAAATAGCCCCATGTCTCGATTCACGAGGAGACCAATCTCGAACATCCTCAAGCATTTTCCATTCTCGAACCATCATCGAAGCCACATAAGACTTTCTACTAATTGCATCGGCTACCACATTCGCCTTCCCCGGATGATAAGAAATCGTACAATCGTAATCCTTCAATAATTCCATCCATCGGCGCTGTCGGTTGTTCAACTCTTTCTGGGAGAAAAGGTACTTCAAACTCTTGTGATCCGTAAAAATTTCGAACTTCGCCCCGTAAAGATAGTGCTTCCACTTGTGCAACGCAAGGACAATAGCCGCTAACTCCATATCATGAGTCGGGTAATTCTGTTCACTCGGGGTCAACTTCCTCGAAGCATAAGCAATTACTTTCCCATTCTGCATCAACATACAACCCAAACCCTCTTTAGAAGCATCACTGTAAATCACTAGGCCATCGCTCCCATTAGGCAAACTCAAGATCGGTGCAGTAGTCAACCTCTTCTTCAATTCCTCGAAACTCTTGTCACATTTCTCGGTCCACACAAACGGAACATTCTTCCGAGTCAACTGCGTCATCGGAGTAGCAATCCTCGAAAACCCCTCAATAAACCTTCTGTAATACCCGGCTAAACCAAGAAAGCTTCTAATCTCTGTCACTGATTCGGGTCTCTTCCAATCCACTATAGCTTCAATCTTTGACGGGTCCACAGAAATCCCATCTTTCGAAATAACATGACCCAGAAATGACACCTTCTCGAGCCAAAATTTGCATTTACTAAACTTCGCAAATAATTTCTCCCTCGCAAGAACGGATAAAACTGTCCTCAAGTGCTGCTCGTGCTCCTCTCGAGATTTCGAATAAACAAGAATGTCGTCGATGAAGACCACCACAAACGAATCAAGATAGGGATGGAAAACTCGGTTCATCAAATCCATAAATACGGCCGGCGCGTTCGTCAACCCAAACGGCATAACCAAGAACTCATAATGACCGTACCGAGTGCGAAAAGCAGTCTTCGGAATATCCTCCGATCGAACCTTCAACTGATGGTACCCACTCCTCAAATCAAGTTTGGAAAACACAACGGACCCTTGAAGCTGATCAAACAAATCATCGATATGCGGTAGAGGATACTTATTCTTCACCGTAACCTGATTCAACTTCCGGTAATCTATGCACAATCTCAACGAACCATCTTTCTTCCGCACAAATAAAACCGGTGCTCCCCACGGGGAAACACTAGGGCGGATAAACCCTCTATCAAGCAACTCTTGCAACTGAACTTTCAATTCTTTCAACTCTGCGGGAGCTAACCTATAAGGCGCTTTCGAAATTGGAGTCGTACCCGGCAAAAGATCTATACAAAACTCAATCTCACGATCGGGAGGCATATCATACTCGGTAGAGAAAACATCGGGAAATTCCCGAACTACCCGAACACTATCAAAACTAGGGGATTCTTTCCTAGTATCAAGAACACTAGCCAAATACCCCTCACAACCACTATGCAATAATTTTCTCGCTTTCATAAAAGAAATTAAGCGAACCTTTCTACTCAGAGGACTAGCCTCAAAAACGAACTTAGGCACATTGGGAATAGAAAAAGTAACAGTTTTCTTACGGCAATCAACAGAAGCATGAAACTTGCTCAACCAATCCATACCCAAAATGATATCAAAGTCTTGGATAGGAAGAACCACCAAATCCGCACAAAGGACACGACCACAAATGACCACATCACAAGCACGAAAGACTCGATCAGAAATCAAGCATTCTCCTATAGGGGTCGACACCTCTAGCACGTACGGTAAAGACTCGAATGCAGCATTTAACATAGAAGCAAATTGCACAGAAATGTATGAATGAGATGATCCTGGATCTACTAACGCTCGTGCGCTCACATTAGACACAGAAACAATACCTCCAATAACGGATGGATCATCGGTCGCTTGTTGTTGATTCATGGAAAATACTCTTCCTTGGACCTTGGGCTTCCCTGCGGCATCCCTCTTCTGACCCTGATTAATACCAACTCCCGACCCGGATGCTTGACCTCGGTACCTCGTGCAGTCTCTCACAAAGTGCCCCATTTCACCACAATTGGTGCACTTGCCTTGCTTTTTCCAACACTTATCTTCCGAATGGCCTACCTTCTGACAAAAGGTACAAGGCTTTCTAATTTGGCTCCCTTGGTTCCCGGAAGTGGTACCCGGGTTCCTTGGGATTGGTTGCCCTCGGAACTGAGATTGTCCCCCAAAGTTACCTCGGTTATCGGAACGGTGCTGTGGCTTGCCTTGTGCTCCTTGCTTACTCGGGTTAGCTACTTCGGTCTTCCTTTTATGCTCCCCAATATCTTGCTCTATCAAATAAGCTCGGTCCACCGCATCTTGGAAAGTTACAATCCGTTGAGCAATCAGTTGAGTACGGATGGAGGTCTTCAATCCCCGAATAAATCTCATAGCTTTTTGTTCCTCGGTCCTCACCAAATAGTCGCAATACCGGGCTAATTCTATGAACTTAGCCGAGTATTGTGCTATAGACAACAATCCTTGCTCCAAGTTGAGTAGCTCGATCTCTTTTCGGTTTTGATCAACAACCGGAATGAAATGCTCCTTGAATTTGCGCACAAACAACTCCCACGCATACACCGTGCGAGTATCATCCCAAGTAGCTTTGACACCCTTCCACCAATGCTCGGCGGCTCCCACAAGCTTGTAAGCCGCGAACCGGACCTTGTCCTCATCCGAACACCCAAACACATCATAAATCTTCTCCATAGACTCAATCCATAACTCAGCTTTCCTTACATCGGGTTCCCCATTGAATTCAACCGGTTTCAACTTCAGAAATTGCTCCAATCCATAACGGGGTGGTGCTTTCTCTACCCTCGGACCTTGATCATGTATGGCCTTCATGGCCGCCTCGAACATGCCTTGAAACATGGCACGTGCTTCTTCCCTTGTGTCATTCTGATTCTGTGCCCCACTAGCACCTCCTCTGTTTCTTCTTCCAGACATTGAGAACAATTACCTATATAAAACATCAACCGTTAATCACTCCGCACACTACTACCCACCTAGGTCATACTAATCCACCTAGACTTATACTTAGAGCTAATGCCATAGCTCTGATACCAACTGTCGCGACCCCAGACCCCGCGGGCCCCGGGACCGCGATCTGGACGTCGACTCTAAAACCAAAACTATGAAATACCGAAGTTAAAAATTTCATTTATACCAAAAGGTGGTAATCCAAAGTTTTACAAAACCATGTTTGATAAAAACCCATTTACAACTATCATAAACTTCCACCAGTTTATGCTTAACAAAATACAAATACATAAATCCTAATGACGTCAATGTTTGGTACAAATATCCCAAAAGGTTACACATTTATATAATGTAAACCAACCTATACAACTTTCCCCAAAAGAATGTATCCACACTCGACGTCCTCTTTCTCGTGATCAGCGAGACTAATCCTTAGCACCTGGGGGGGTTTAAGGAAAAACAAAGATAAAAGAAAAGGGGTGAGATAAATCTCAATAAGTTACTAATGCAACTACATGACATGCTATGATGCAATAAGAAATAAACAATAATTATTGTCACATAGCATATAGCAATTATCATATAACAGATAGCAGCGGAAATAAACACATAACAAAGGATATAGCCAAGGTTTTCCAAACCGGAACATCCAAATAAAGGATCGCTGCGCAGCTTCAATAATCAACAAATCATCATCTTCATAATAGCATGAAAGCCGAAGAGAAACCCCGGTACCGGAACCAATAACCATAACAGTGTCACAAAGGACAAGGATCATGACACAAAGTCATACCCGCTAGCCAGATACATTCACAAAGGAACGCTGACTTATCCTTTCCAAGGCCAATCTGGAGAAGGGGTAAAGAAGGGGGCAAAACAATGGTCAACATTATAATGGACTTGGTTTTGCCATTATAATCTTTCCCATCGCCCAAACACACACAAAATACCAGCTGGGATTTCACGTAAAGGCTAAGTAATAAAATACTAGCACGATAAACAACAAAGGATTCCAAAGTAGGGAATCATGCCAAATAATCACCAAGAAGATGAAATGAACCAACAATACACAATAAAGGTGCTTCAAAGTCCCAATTAACCATTAATGAATTTCAAACACAAACTTGGTCCCAAAGGACCCAATTCCATCACTAAAGTGTACAACAATGTTCACTAAGGTCAACTAGAAGGACACCCAAGACTTAGACTAAACGCATCCTTCATTCACACAATTTTAACAAATGTAAATTTTCAGGGATTCTGTGCGGCCGCCCAAAGTGGGTTGTGCGGTCGCCCAAAAAGCCTCAGACCAAGAACAAAAGCTTTCAGAAAGATGCGCGGCCGCCCAGGAAGTTTTGTGCGGTCGCACAATGCTCTGGATTTCCAGAAATCGGGAAGAACAACATGGGTTCTTCCATTTTCAAACCCAAAACACATCACACCCAAAATCCAACACTCCCAACAAGATTTCTAAGGTACCCAAACATTATCTAAACAAAAAGGGGACCTTAACAACACCCTTTATCAACCAAAACCAAGATTGAATCAAGATATTCATCAATTCACCATTTTCAACCAAAAACTCAATAAATTCCAAATAAATTGCAAAACTCATCCAAACTTCAAATGTAATACATCAAACACTATCTAAACATGATATGAACAATTTAGCATTAAAATGGGGGAAAAGTAACTTACTTGAATTTTCTCAAAGTTGATGGATTTCAAATCTTTTTGATTATACGCGATCCTATCGACGATCTAAACAATGTTTACGTTTTAAGAAATGAATAATAATGAGAGGAAGAAGGAGAAAATGAAGAGAGAAGATAAAGAAGAAAACTTACCCAAAATTGCTAGAGAGAGAGAGAGATATGGCTGGGAAGGAGAAGAGAGTGAGGGAGAAGGTGAGGGGAGGTAAGGGAGTAGGGGGAAATCATTTTGAAACGTTACAACTAGACCCCCTCCCCATACTAACACAATTACTTACACTCCCGACTAACAATTAAGACTCGACACTTCCACACTAGCCCAAATAACTCGAATAAAATGCTAGGCACAATTATTATAACACATAAAATGTACACATAATTATTTAAGTAAATAATAATTTAAATAAATAAATAAGCAAATAATTAAATAAAAATCATTTAATTACTAATAAAATAGAGCCTAGATTTTGGGTCGTGACATCTCTTGCCTAGCTTGATCTTGAAACATGGCTCTTAACTCCACGCCTATCTCACAGGCTTCCAAATGTTCCAAACTTTGTTGGAGTTTTGAGCAAATAGTAGAAAGCATGAGACAACTTACATCTCTAGAATCATTACGATGTTTCTTGTAATTGTCTCTTTCTGCCCTAGGGGCATTGGCTTCTGGTTCAACAGGAAGAGGCCCATCGAGAATGTACAACTTATCTTCTTGCCTAAGAACTATTCTTAGGCTACGGATCCAATCCATAAATTTTGTACCATTCTCTTGGAGCTTATCCTTTTCGAGGATCGATCGCAATGAAATTGATTGAGTGTTGGTAGTCATTATCTACAATTATGCAAAAAAATTCAAAATTTAATAAGTACCAATTTCATTAAAGAAATAAACTATGTATTTTTTCAAAAAATACTCCCACTAAATTATACAACCTTCTTATACATCCAATGTATAATATAATTTAAATGGGCTTAGACCCAACTTTAATTTAATTTCAAGTACGCTTTGGCGCACCGTTCAAAATCAAATTAGTTAGGTAGACAAACACGTCAATCATATCTCATATAATTCTTAGATCCTTTTTCTGAGATTCTTTGAGAAATCCAATTTTCAAAAGCATGTTAAATCTCATCTTTGCCTTAAGCCCAAAACTGTTTTGACGCTTAATTAAGTCCAACCATTTTAAACGTATAGGAAACTCTTATTCACTCATCTTGCTGATACATGAATAAAATTAACACACTTCGCTTTGGCGAACCCATATTAAAGTTACCCATGCACTTACAAGTGTTTTAATCATGGCATGGCAAGAGGACTTAAAATTTTCTTGAAGGTTTATCACATATAGCATATAACACATTTATGAGCACATAATATAAACATGTTACACATCAAGTTTAGCCACTAAATTAATCATCATTAATTTAAGCATAATATTTATGTGTCATTAGTTTCTCTATAATTATGAGGATGAGACTCTTTGAACTTTGGTTATCATCTCCAAATCAAGACAACAAGATGTGCGGTCGAACTAAGCCATAGGCAACCACAATCCCGCATAATTCAAGAAACCAAGAAAGTAGTCCATGTGGCTGAAACTAAGCAATAGATGGTCTCGATGAACGTAGGCCAATTGCATCCACAATTCCACATGGATCTCCAATCTTTGAATCAAGAACTTTGTTTCTAAATTTTAGCAATTATGAACTCTTCATAATTCTAACTTCGTTTTATCTTCGAAACTTTGAATGCGCGATCAAGTTTGGGAAACACAATCTCGATGAACGTAGATTAGCCATCCAACCTCTGATCCAATCTCAGAATCATAAGATAAAAAAAATAGGATAATCAAACCCCGAGATCCACACCCAAACCAACTGCCCAATCCCCACTCCAGACCAGAAGGTTCGGCCGGGTATATTCACTGGTCCGGTCGGACCTACCTCTGAAAAACCCATATTTTTTTTCAAGTTTGAACCTAAAACCAAACGCCTGACCCCCCGCTCCAGACCAGATGGTCCGGACGGGTGCCTGCTCTGGTCCAGTCGGACCTACGCTGAAAATCCCAGAATTTTTAAAGTTTGAAAATTTGTCTCAAAATTGTTTTTCCCCGATTATCAAAACTTTGATCCAATCAGAAATTGATAACCCAAACAATTTTAAATCCAACATAATTTTTATTGCGATTGAATAGTGCGATTAAAGTTTATTAAAACAGTAAACCACATAAACGCATATAACACATAAACATCATAATCCAATATTCATATGATGCTAGACATATAAACAAACAATTTACATACACACAACATGATCTAGTATTGAAATAATCATCATGAACGGGACTCTGATACCACTGTTGGGTTTCGTAGTAACATGCGCAGAGGAATTAAGCAGTTAAAATTTTCATGAAACCCAAAGCCATAGATCCGTTCATATGATTATATCAAATACATACAATATGAATACTAGAATACTAACCCTTAATGACTTTGAATTTTAGCCTTTGATCTTGGTGGAGACTTGAAGCTTGATCACGGAGAAAGAAAGAACACGAACTTTGAAGATGATAAGCTTCACCCTCTAGCGGTATCCACACCTCGAACGAATATCAAGAGTTGATCTTGGTTGCTAGACCAAATTGAGAAACACGTTTTCTCAATTGTATTTTAACTATATGGAATATTATTGTGTTTGTTCTTGTTCTTCAATCTAGGGATTTATTAGAACAATAAATAACTCTCAAAACTCTTTGGAGGCTTACACAAACTTATGTACTGATTTTGGGTGAATTAGGTCTGTTTAAATACTTGTTAGACCTATTCCAAATAGGTAACAATTGTCTAAACCCGCAAGAAAACGGATTAAGGAAAGTTCCTGCCGAAACCGACTGGTCCGGTCGGGTATGCAAGTGGGTCCGCCCGGACCTATCATGGTCCGACCGGGTGCAGCACTTGGTCCGACCGAACCTCCCTTCTTTCCACTTTTTTTCCTCTAATTTCCTTAAATCCCCGAATGGTCCTTCGACCCAATATTCCAATGTAGTCCTTTTAAGACTCGTTCTATTGTGTGTGATCCTCTAGGATTACACTAAGTTGGCAATAGGTTCAAACATGAAACCCTAAGATATGATTAGGTTCTAGCAAATCGTCATACCTACCCAAATAGTGTAACTAGATACAAGTTCGCATTCCTTTAGAATATGTCATAATCCTTTTGTCCACAATGTCATTGAACACAAGTCATGGTCAACAAGTCAACTTGTCTTTGTTTAATACTTTCTCGATTCCGAATATGTTGATAATCCAAATGACATTGATCCAATCAATTCATTTAAATCTGGCCGAACATTTTCATCAACATCATTCCTACGAGAGGCCTAAGCATGACATCTCTCCGAAGAGGGGCAAATCCATATAAGCTTATTATTCTTCCCTACCTGAATCTGATTATGCCAATCATGCCCTTTATAACTTCTCGGTTAAAGGTAGCGTTTGAATATGTCAAACATAATGTTCATCAAGTGGAAGACTATAATAACTTCATGTCTAAGGATTCAAATGACATAACTAATATGAGATATATATATATGACATTGACCATGATATAGATCTCATAAAGCGGGTCATGTTCAGTACCAAACAAGTACCCATAAATCTAACATGATCATCCCATGATCATTTAGCCTTTACACTAGTACCTAACAAGTACTAGGGCCGGAGATTATTATAAGTAAACATGAACAACAATAATAATCAAAATATCTCTTTATTAATATGAATAAATGATAACAATTACAACGTTTATTAAATGTGCCTAGGGCACCAACACCAACAATTATAAGGGGTGACACAGATGCAAACTTCCAACCTAACAAGGATGATTATAGATCTCAATCTGGTTTTATGTTTATGCTAAATGGTGGTGCTGTAAGCTGGAAGAGTTCTAAGCAGAGTATCGTAGCTGATTCTACAACTGAAGCTGTGTATATAGCTGCATCCGATGCTACTAAAGAGGTTGTTTGGATTAAGAAGTTCATTGGTGAACTAGAGGTGGTTCCTAGCATTGCTAATCCAATAGACCTTTATTATGATAATAATGGTGCTATTTCTCAAGCAAAGGAACCTAGATCGCATCAGAAATCCAAACACATACTTAGGCGTTTTTATATTATTCGAGAAATCGTTGATAGAGGAGACGTAAATATATGCAGAGTACCAACTGAGGATAACATTGCTGACCCATTTACAAAGGGTCTTCCGCAAGCAAAGAATGATGGTCATGTTAGGAATCAATGCACCTCGCTTTGGCAGAGCCCACATAAAACTAACCATGTACTCACAAGTGTTTTAATCATGGATTGGCATATGACTTAAGTTTTATGAAGGTTTATTTACATAGAGACATGCATCACATATTTAATTATGTCAAACATAATGTAATATAGTCTTTGCATAATTTATGTTAACTAATCAAATTAATTAACAGAAACAAAATCTTGTGATTTAATTATGAAGTAACATTATGGGGACGGATTCTAAATTCTCTGTAAACAATTTACATATTGGATATTTCATCCTTGTGTCCAGAAACAAGGCATAAGCCCGTTATTGGCCCTTACAATGAATCAATCCAAATTTAGTTTCCTTCTCTGCAAACAGTTTGCACTTTGTTTATAGGGAAAAATTCTGAAACTATTGTATCCGCAGAATATCTATAGATTGAGAGCACAAAACGCATGGCCGAAACTAAGTCATAAGGCATCCACATTTTCGTACTAAGATCAGGAAACTAAGTAATTATTCCATGCGGCCGAAACTAAACCAAAAGGCATCCACATTTCCGTATAAAAAAGTAACTTATTTCAAGATCATTCATTGTCTCATCAATTTCACAGAATACAGCAATCTTGAATTCTTCAGAATTCTGATTTCTGCAGTTTTCTAGATTGAATCATATTTCAGGAAACACGGTTTCGAAAACCTGCTATCTGAAACCAGATTCAGTTCCTGATTCGAATTCTGTAAACGATTTACAGAATTAGAAAACCAGAAAACCAAAACAAATTTGTCAGAAAAAACTAGGCCAGACGTACGGCTCTGTGGGAGGCGTACGCCTCCACAGGCGCCGTACGGTGGTGATTTCCAGTTGTCCCAGATTTCCAGAATTTTCAAATTCGATCAATTCCATTATCGTGTTCATGCATTAATCAGATTAAACAAACACGAATTTACAGATTACGAATTTAATTAGATCTAATCAATATCATTAATAAATAATTTATTACATATACAAATTAGATCTAAATTATCAATACACATAATCCAATTATTTATTGATAATCTCAACATGTAATATTCATATAGATCAAATCAACATAATAATCACATAATCCTCATATAATCATGCTCATAAATTTTATATCTCATATATAAAACTCAAATCACACATTCATCTTTATCATCATGCAAAATCATATAATCGAATTAAACAATTTAAACATGATATATTAAAATAATCAATAGTAAACGGGGCTCTGATACCACTGTTGGGTTTTGATGCATCATGCGCAGTGGAATAAAACATAAGATCAAACACCCATAAGCCCGGATCCGTGCATGCTGATTAAATTAAATACAAGATGAAAGAAACTAACCCTCTACCGGATCCATGAACATGGACTTTAAGGTGCTGAAAAGCGAACACCCTCTACCGGTATCCACACATCGAACGAACTCAAGAAAACCTTCTTGATTGATTGCTAGATCCAAGGCTTGATGAAGAAACGATTTCTTCATAGGAATTATTTTGCTCCATTGATTATTGAGTTTTGATGATTCTAAATCTCAAAACTAATAATCCTACCTCTCTATAATTTATTGTTTCTAAAACAATTGTTATTAATTTCTCAAATCAACATTAGAGGCTGTCAAACCCGGCTGCATATATTTATATGAGGGTTCGACCCAATTCCGTTTGGGATTGTGATTCCTTGTCACATAAGAATTCCAAACAAACTGACCAGAATTAGGGGGCAAGCCGTACGGCTCACCAGGAGCTGTACGGTGGCTTATCAGCCGTACGGTGGCCAGTCAAATTCCCAGATTTTTCAGCCTTTTCCAATCCGTTCTATTGTGTGTGACCCAATAGGATTATACTAAGTTGACAACGAGTCCGAACCATTCAGAACCCGTAAGTCATAAGCGGACTCTAGCAAGCCATTATGACTACCAATTAGTATAACTTTGAATGTCCAAAGTTACCTTATAGAATATATCACAATTCCTTTATCACGCGATATCATATTAGACATAAGTCGTGGTCCACGTCAACTTATGTTGTCCAATACTTTCTCGATCCCGAGTAGATTGATATGAGCAAATGACATTGAACACATCAATTCATCAGGGTACGACCGTACACTATCATCAATCTCACTCATCGAGTGGCCAAGCAGATATCTCTCTTGAGAGAGACACAAATACCATCTTGACTTATCATTCTTCCCTACAAGAATCTGATTATGCCAATCGTAGCCTTTATAACCACCCGGTTAAAGTTAGCGTTTGAGTACGTCAAACATAATGTTCATCATGTGGAAGACCATGATAATCTCAGGTCTAAGGATATCAAATGATATAATTATTATGAGATTTAATTATGACATTTGACCATGAAACAAATCTCATAACGGGTCTATCCAGTACCTTGTTCTCCAACAAGTATCCACAAGTTTAATCCGCATCCTATGCAGCATAATCATTATATGATTATCCATTAAACTCATGCTAGCCCTTCATAAGTGCTAGGGACAATGATCATTATAATAAACATGTAAAAGATATAATAATCAGGTTTGTTATCTCTATAACAATAAAGCTATGATGCCACGCATAGACCTTTCTCAAAGGCCTAGGGCATAATATCCAACACAAACCAGCTTCAAATTTATGTGCCTTTTGTGCTTCATTATCGAAGAACTTTGGGGCAAATTCTAGCAGATCGGTGAACTTTGCACAATACTCATCTACTGTTGAACTTCCTTGAGTCAACATTATGAACTCTGCCATTCTGGCATTCCGAACAATCATCAGATAGTACTTCTCATTGAACACACCTTTGAACCTTTCCCATGTGAACTCTCCATCTCCACGTGCAATAGCCGCCCTTTTCTCGGCTTCCCACCATTTCAGAGCTTGCCCCTTCAGCATAAACGTTACAAACACCACTTTTGCTCAGGTGTGCAATTCAGAGTTTCGAATATCTTTTCCATATCTTTCACCCAGTCCTCGGGTTTCTCTTTACTAGTACCAGAAAATGATTATGGGTTCCTTTTCTGAAATAACTCTAGCGGATCCCGTAACGGTATCAGCTGAGCTTGTTGTTGTGGCTGGGTTAAGGTTGCTACAACTTGTATGATTCCTGCCATCGTCTGATTCAATGTCTGCAATAAATTCGACATATTCGGTTCGGCCTACCTGTCATTATTCCCAGCATTATTGGTGTTTGCATTTCTCCTTGCCCTACTTCTTGACATCTGGGGGTAATATACTCTTATTAGTACCGCGACAAAACGCTATTACTCACGCCAACACAAGCATTTTACTATGCTTAATACTTTCACATAAATAGGCCGTCTTAAAAGACGTAAACAAAAAAAAATCGGTTCGCTAGACCTCTGGTCGTTTCAATAGACCAACGCTACTTCAGTAAGTCATTTCACTAGACTTGACTATAAATCACATGTCGATTCACTAGACCCACTATCATTCACACTTGGCCATTTCAATAAGCCAATTACTTTTACACTTGACCGTTTCAATAGGTCACTTTACTTCTTGTTTCGATCATTTCAATAGACCAAAACTAAATTCACTTGGCCGTTTCAATAAGCCAATTAATACTCATGGTCTTTTCACTCGACCAATACTTTCTCTCTCTATGTTAGTTCACACGCTTTAACATTCTAGAACGAAAACAAATCAACAAGCCATTTGCTCAAAATAAATCAAAACTTTTTATTGCAAAGAACTTCTTGGAACAAAACTAAATAAAACAAAATTCTAGTTTTTCTCTTTAGACTAGAACTAACTATCAAAACAAAATAAACTCTACGTT
Organism: Campanula takesimana; assembly: GCA_026119855.1. Taxonomy (NCBI): domain Eukaryota; kingdom Viridiplantae; phylum Streptophyta; class Magnoliopsida; order Asterales; family Campanulaceae; genus Campanula; species Campanula takesimana. The sequence continues at coordinate 1,456,762 of JAOWBW010000067.1, forward strand.
CCACTTTTCAATCATGGAATAACACCTTCCTTGGCCTTCCACTAGGCACCTTTGGAGTCTTTTTAGAGCCTCTTGGTCTAACTCTGGACATACGAACTGGTATCTCTTCTTGTTCTAGCTCTTCCTCATCATCAAGAATGATCGGGGTAGCTTCACTACCCTCAACATCAATAGCTATTTCCTCAAGCACTTCAACATTAGGCACACTCTCTTCTAACACTGGATCTTTTTGAACTATAGGGTTCTCTTGGATATTATTTCCAGCCATTTGTGCCTTTAATTCTTCTAGCTCATAGTACCAACAATACCCTTCTTCTCTGACATTAGCAGTGTATACCTCATTATCATTCCATTTTTCTCTTGTCTCGTTCAGCTCCTTTCGAACTTTCCTAAGTATGTCATGAGCATGCACAAATTTAACTAAAGCACTTTTCGTCCTTGCTTTCTCATCCTCTACTATCTTCTTCAGACCTTTGATCCCAAAAGCATATCGTTGAATCAATTTCCTTCTTAAGACTCTATGTCTCCATAACATCATTGATCGGCTAGCTCCGTCTATCTCCTACAATTAAGACATAACTATTATTAGTACCATATAACTCAAAGGTATATGACCATAATTATCGTTTGCATAAGCAGCTTAAAAGAAATAACATTCTAGTGTAACCCTTCAATACTTAAGTTTCACTCCCAACGTATTCACTTATATTCCTCGAGGAAATCTTATTTTAGATTCTTTCCTAAAATAGAAAGTTTCCATAATTAGAAAGTTTCCTAAAATAGGAGGTTTCCGACTATAGAAGGTTTCCTAAAATAGTAACTTCCCAAAGTACTAGGTAAGGCCAATCATGGTTAAGTACTATTTCTCCTAACAGTGTTAACTTCTAATGTCTCCCATGTAAACCTAAACCGGAGCTCTGATACCAACTGTAACACCCCAAACTTTCCAATAGTAAAATAGTCTTTAATCAAATACAAAATCCTCAAAATAAAGCCCGTTATCCCAACGGCTAGTACAATCTAACCATAATTCAAAATAATGTGGAAGCATAACTGTGTTTCAACCTTAACGGCTAGTACAACCACTAGCTTATTCAACTAAAACATTAAAGTAATAACTTCAATCTTCTTAACTGCGCCGCCATCTTCGTGACTATCCCTTCTCCTACTCTTTACTGGGAGGGGAAATAAATGAAAGGGGTGAGCGAACAATGCTCAGTAATTTCATACGGGATCTCTCCTGGTACTAAGAAGATATGACCGAAAGAACGGAGCCAAACAATACTTTCAATGAAAGAATAATCATCAATAAATTAACTGTAACACATTCAATATTTATAGTTCCAAATACTTAGAAGAAATTGTGGCACTATCACAAGTTCTTCAATTCCATAGTAATAATACACCTTTTCAGGGTGCTCCCTAATTAAGATAGATCATGATCATTAAACTACTTCATCAAGTAGCATATAAGTGTCTAAGTTCTTTTTCAATCAAACTAGACAGTTTTCCATTTAAGTCCCTTTCAATCAAACTAATTCCTGCTAAGTCCTTTTCAATCAGACAAAGCTATCTGTACCTGTTTCACTTAGATACAACAACATTCACACATAGTGTTCATAGGTACGAGAACACATAAAACAATTAAATTCATTCCAGATACCCATTGAACAAGAACATACCAAGCGTAAGATCATTCCAAAAGACGTTCATGTCACAGGAGTTCAAATACTACCGGCCAATTGGTAGCTACACTTTAGAAAGAATATGGGAATCCTACTTCAAAGGATGAAACTCAAAATACTTAGGAACGTAATCCCTTACCTTGGATTGCTTACTTCTCTTTGCAAAACCACGCGCACGAATCTACAATCATGCAAAATAATACTCTTAGGAACAAGTAAATACTATTTACTTTCCGTCCCAACATACTTTACTTTATTTCGTTATCCTATGAGTTATTCTCTTTTTAACTCCTTTTAAGGTTAGTTACACATTCTAGGGTTTCCCAAATTACTCATTTAGATTCATACCCAAAACATCCTTTTTGGTTTACCAAAATACCTCTAGGGTTTCTATGATCAATTCACAATCTTTACTTTCAATAATACCATTACACATACTAATTTCACCTTTTCCTGCACACACAAAACATACGCGCACACACACACACGCACGCACACACTGCGCACACTGTGCACACACACACACTCACTGTAGACGCACACATACTCTCGGCACACACTGCACGCATATACACACTCTCGGAACACACACACATGCACACACAATCTTATTCTTAAACCCTAACATGCAAACCCTAGTTCATCAAGTTACTTTTAGGGTTTCTAAATCATTATGTTCTAACGATTGTAATCATGGAGACGAAGAAGAAAAGTTAGGGAGATTGGATTTACCTTCTTCATCCGACTCCGATCTTCTCTCTATCTTCTCCCTTCTCTTTCTCTCTCTCTCGGCCTCTCTCTCTCTCTCTCTCGGCCGCCCCTCTCTCTCCCTCTTTGCCTCTATCTTCCTTTCTTGATTGAAACAATAATGAGGCTAGGGTTTTTAGAGAGGTTTGTATAGTAGGAGTTTCCAAAACCTAACCCATAAAGGATCCATACTCCAATTAAAATAATGACTTGGGTTTTACTTTGACCCCATAATTAAAGCCCAATTACTCGAGCTCAACTTAACTAATACTAGCACGGGATATATTTTTCCTATGGGTTATTCCAAGTTAAATAATTATAGTTCATCGTTTTTTTTAAACAATAAAAATAATATACATGGCACATCATGTTGTAAATTAAAGAAGGAAATATACTAAATTTTGACAAAAAATATAAAATGAATGATCACAATAACAAACATATATTTTATTACTTTTCATAATCATACATAAAAACATCTCGCCTTAGATAATTCTTTATTCGCGTAATAGTCATTTCACTACAATCACAATGCATATTTTTTGTAAGTTGTACACATCTAGTTTTATAATAAAACCATACAACAAAATCATAGAAATAATGGATGGAGTTTGAGGAAAGAAAATGAGTGGGTCAATTGCACATGATTTTTTTTTATTTTTTTTTTTGAAAGAATTGCACATGAAGTTAATGATTGATTCTATATTTCGATACCCAATACTACAAACAATTGAAATTATTCATTTGTAGAAAATGAGGGCTTGGACTATTCAACGGTCTGACTTTTAAAACATCAGACTATATAGGCCTCAACTTTGTGGGTTTGCTAGTTCATTGGTTTTTCTTTTTGGAAGCTTCCTACTACACATATGCCACACAATAAGTGAATCGTTATTTTATATTCTTTTCTAGAGTAAATGTACAAATTTATTTTTAATTGTCATCATGTCATGAATGATTGCATTCACACTGCATTGACCTTTGAAATTTTCCACATTTTCATTCCCCTTCTTCATGTTCATGCACACATATATTCTCTCATTCTACTCCCTCCATCTTTAAAGATAATTTTTACTTTTTTTTTAATAGCTTTTTGATATTTATGGTCAATTCAATTAAATTTATATCATGATAAAAAACAAAACTTAATATTTCAACGTATTGTATAATATAATCTAAATTGCATATGTGGTATGGTAAGTGAAAGTTGAAGAGGCAAAAATATAAAAGATTCAAGTATTATTTAAATTTAATTTTTCTCAAAAAGTTTAACTGCGACTAATTAAAGTTTTATTTTACACCATTACTAACAAATCTTTTCAATTCCAATGTTTTCCCAATACTCATATTTCTTAATGAATCATTTAATTTGCTTTACTTTTCAGTGTTCTTAACCTTTCAATGTTCTTAAAACCTCCAGATTTCATTGCATTTGAAAGTGAATATCTAAATATTTAAAAATAGAAAAGTTCATTTGAAAGTGAATATATGAATAATAAAATTAAATAATAATTATAATCATAAGTACTATTCATAAATAGGCAATTGAGACTCCACTTTTTAATTTTTCTTTGTTAAACATAACTAATTAGAAAAAAATCACAAATATAAAAATTTAAAAGCTATGGAAAATAAAAACATAAACTAAATGTAAAAATAAAATATTTAAAAAAAGTAAATAATATACAAAATAAAAACTTAATTAAAAGAACAACAATAGAAAAGGAACATTCATAATCTTGATGAAAATAGAATATTTTTGTCACAAAATAAAACATAATGTATATGCACTTTTACATAATATCACTATACAAAAATAAAAAAATTATCATAATAAAAATAGGAAAATTTTAAATTTTAATTCTAATAAAAATAAAAATATTAATATTTTTTCACAAATTTAATCAAAATAGACAACAAAAGGAAAATAAATAATGTAATTAAAATTAATATCAACAAAAAAATTATAAGAAAATCATAATGTAAAATTAAATATCAAAAAATTAAAATTAAAATCAAAAGACGTAAGAAAAATAAAATCAAAATAAAAAAGTAAGAAATATCATATCTTAATCAAAGGAAAAACAATGGAAAAGAAGTATTCAAATATAAAAAATTGGCTAAAATAAATTTAAAAAAAAAACTGTAAATTTACTATCAAAAAACAAAAACTCAAACTAAAATAAATATTAAAAATATACATATACAAAGTTAGAAATAAATAGAAATAAAAAATCAAATCGTAATCAAACTAAATAAAAACAATGGAAAACAATTCACAAACGCAATCAAAATAGATAAAAATAACAAACGAAATGTTCAAAAATACATAACAAAGAAAATTAATATAAAAAACACAATCAAAGAAAATTGTACATTGAAATACGTAAATTCAAATTTAATTAAAAAAGAAAAAAAGAAAACAGTAACAAACAGTGGCGGATCCAAGAATTATGGTCAGTGGAGGCCAAAAAAAAATCTCCCGCACAACAATATTATTCATTTTATTGTGTTTTACAATATCAATGTAAAAAAAATAAAAATAAATGATATGATAAATGCAAGATATCAAATGCTATCTCCGTTTCAAAATGAATGTTTAAAAAATTTTAAATTTGCTTTTGACAAGAATAAATTTGAAAACTTTTTAGATATTCAATTTTGGACAAAGAGAGTATATTTAAAAAAAAAAAAAAAAAAAATTGGATAGTAACTCAAATATTATTTATATAACAATGTTTGGAACTCTTGTGCCCTTCTATAATACTTCACGACTGAAGAGCACCAAAATATTAAATACTTCCTTCATCTCAACATGAATGTACAGAGAATTTTCAAATTCTTGAATATTATTTTGGGATGGATGGAGTATCTTTAATCTCAGTTATGATTTTTTTACAATAAATTTGTAAATTGTCTATAATTTTTATTAGTTGAAATGACAAACATGAAAATAATATAATTTAATTCAATTTTATTTATCTTTTTATTTGAAAGGATTTATCTTCTTTTTTCTTTTTTTTTTTGTGTGGAAAGAAAGAGGATTTATCTTAGTGATAAAGTAATGAGTTTAAAACAATTGTAGTGAGTTTTAAAGGATAAAAACAGTTATAGTAAGTGGGTTTTCTAAAAACTAAGAAAGAAAATTAAAAGAGTTGTTGAGGGTGGGGATCGAACCAAGCACGCGCATATCATAAGCAACAACCATTACCAACTTGGCAAACAAAATAGTTGCATATCTGTATCATTTAAATATATATATGTAAGGTTCAAAAAAAAATTGGGAAATTCAGTGGGGGTCGTCGCCCCCACTCATACCTGAATAGATCCGCCCCTGGTAACAAAAGTAATCAAAATAAACCAAAAAAGTGATAATAAAATCAAATCAAAAATAAATCAGGCAAGATAAAATAAAGAGTAAAACTAAAATCAATATCAAATTTAAAAACATAAACAAGGCAAAAATAGATAACTAAAAAGTATATATACATATATATTTAAAAAATCAAATCTTAATCAAAACTAAAAATAATAATTAAGAGCAAATTGATAATTTGTATCAAGGTGTAATGCGACAAAAAGAAATGAAAAACAAAAGAGAAGTAAATGAAATCGAATTATAAAAAACAAATTTAAAGAGAATGGAAAATAATTCAAAATGAAAGATTATAATGAAAAGAATGATTAGTGTTAACTTACTTGGAACTGGATCTTTCTTGGAGCTTGATTGGCAATGGCATATAAGACAAAAGATCATGTCTCCTAACCTATTTGAGAGAAACACATAATTGTGTAGGGGAAAAAAATATGTGGGAGATAGAGAGATGGAAAGGGAGGAGATTGTGTGAGCATTTGAGAATTGTGTTTATTTTACTAATGGGTCTTATCGTGTGACTTTTCAATTATTGGGCTCTAATGCTTCCACTTCTCAAATTTTAAAATGAAGGCTTTCAAAGGTGTTACCAAGTATATTGCAAATGTATGTTATTCTTCTTATAGCAGTTGGTATATTTTAATTCACATAATCATAGAACTATATATATAGTAATACATCATAAGTAAGTTCAATAGTCCTATATTAAAAGTAAATAATTATCTACAATGATTATTTACCTATTCCTATTCCTATTGAATAAGGTTTAATGACATGTACTTATTCTTATTACATTTATAATTATCATTGTAATAGTTACAACATGCATAAGTACAATGCATGTTCACATTATCTTTATGACTATAACTACTTTCATATGAATAGATACTTTCTGATTATGACTATATATCTTACATATTCTTGGTACATATGAATAGATACTTTCTCATTATGACTATACATCTTACATATTCTTGGTACATATGAATAGATATTTTCTCATTATGACTATACATCTTACATATTTTTAAAGTACTTATACCCATAACTAAGAATGTAACTTATAGTATGTGACTAAGTAGCAACAAACGAAGAGTTTTAGCATTAATGACATTTATCCTACGTGGGAACCTTAGAGGCAAGATAAACCAAATTCATGATGAGGTGTCATTCCCATGGTGAGTTTGGCCTATTATAATATACTATAAGTATAGATTTTATTATGGCTCAAACTAATAAAATAAAGGAGTTTATTAAAGTTAAAAAATTTCGGGTATTACAGTTAATAACAATTTTGTCATTTAAATGATAGCAAGAATACTCCTACCATCACATAAAGGCATAAAGATAGTCTCAAATTTTTTAGGATGATTTTGCTTGAACTTTGACCAATATTTTTAATAAAAAATTATAAATAAATATTGTTAGCACTTTCAGTGGTTTATCAATATCATGGTTTAAAGTTTATTTAGATAATTATTTTTTCCTAAATTTGATCAAAATTGAGTCATATTAAACACTAAAAACGTAGATTATCTGTAAGAGAATACGAAAATATTTTTGAATATTGTATTTTATAAAAAGGTTGTGAATGTTTTTGAAAACACAGGTAAACATGATATATATTAGGAATATCATAATATTTCAAGAATATATTGTAAATATATTTTAGTTATTATTTATCAAATTTAAAGATATCGTGTATATCAATTAGGAGATTTGTATCTTGTAAACCAAGCTAGATTATTCTAGAATACTCTTTGTAACCCTATAAATATGTACCTCTAGAATCAATAATATTTGAGTCATTCACTACAACATTTCTCTCTAGCATGTGTGTTTGACTTCGTCTAACTTTTCTCTCATCCTTAATATGGTATCAGAGCTATTTGATACATAATGGGACCTCTCCATCAAAACCCTAGTAGCAAACCCTAAAAGCCGCCCCACCCCTAAGCGGCAAACCCTAGCCTCCACCACTCACCAGCCAACACCACCACACACACTTCCGCTACCACCTTCAAAACCCCACCCTCATCTTCTTTAAAACCCCTCGGCAACCACCCTTCTTTGCCGAAAACCAACACCCTTTGCAGCAAACCCTAGTCGCCCCTCTCTATCTCTCCACCACACGCTTCGCCCATCCACCATAAAAAACAACCACTCACCTCCGCCCCACCATAGAAACCCACCACCAAACACCACCATCGGCTAATCCCTCTAATGCCAAAATCCTTTTTTTTTTCCTTCTTCAAACCACCACCCTCGGCACAACCCTACACCACGTGCCACCACCTCAGAACCCCACCTTCATCTGCTACATATCACCCTAGGCAACAACCTCTTTCTTACGAACCTCACCCAAAAACACCACCACACTCACCTTTACCACCACCTTCAAAAACCACCACCCTCGGTAAAACCCTAAATGCCAAAACCATATTTTCATTTGTTTTTCTTTTCTCTTTATTTTATTCTCCAACAACACCTCTTAAAATTCTAGCGGCCAACCCATAGCCGCCTCACCCTAAAACACCACCTCACCACCCACTTCCTCCCTACCCCTAACACCAAATATTCATCTCCACCAAAAACCCTTGGCAACCACCTCTTTGCTGAAACCCTAAAACTACCCAGCCATCCTCACCCGGCCGCACCTCGAACACCCTTCTACCACCCTCCGAACATTCAGACGAACCCACACCCTGACCGGGCCGAACCCCACCCCACTTTTTACCCAGTTCGACCGCACCCCATTCACCTGACCGGCTACCGTACTAGGGCTGTAAGTGGTTCAGTTCAAACCTTGGTTTGGTTTGGTTTGGTTTTCAAGAACCAATGGTTCGGTTCAGTCTCAAATATTAACAAACCACATGGTTCGGTTTGGTTTGTGGTTTGACCTTCCCAGACTAAACCAAACCAAACCGCTGTTTGAGACCGCGAGACCGACCCACCAAGCCGAACCGCCAGACCAAACCACATTACATAAACTAATCCTAACCCCAGTTTCACATCTTATTTAATATTTTTCTATATTTTTGTATATTTATTATTAGATCAATAAGAACGCCTACATTACATAGACTATTCTTAACTCCCATTTTGTATTTTATTTAATATTGATTTCATCGTTTGTTATCTTCATTGCGATTTGCGATACATAAATTACCAATTTCTATCCACGATCTATATTGTAAAGTGTTTTTTTTCCTTCGGCCTCTCTCTTCCTCTAGTCTCTCTCTTCATCCGACTCTCCTCTTCAAGACCCACATCTTTCGCACTTCCTCCCTGATCACGGAAAATTAAAACAAATGTAATAATGAGTTGTGGTTTGAATCGTGATTTGAACCGTAGTCTAAACTATGGTTTGAACCGCAGTTTGAACCACGTTGTTGAACCGCGGTTTGAACCAAACCGAACCAAACCATAGCGGTTTGGTTTGGTTTGAAATTTTTCATGGTTCGGTTCGGTTTTTAATTTTCACAAACCGATGACTAGTGGTTCGGTCCGTAAATCCCCCCAAACCGAACCATTTAAACCCATATACCGTACAACCTAACGCATACCTTGCCCCACCGTCTACAGCACCACCTACTGCACCATCATCGGCAAAACCCTACTGCCGACCAACCTTATCTGCCTCCCTATTATACACACCAGTCATTGCGACGTAAAAACCTCACCCCATCATTGCGACGTAACAACCCCACCCCGTCATTGCAATGTAAAATCATCCCACATGTGAGAGATGCAACCCCTACTTGTACAAAAGATGACGAACAAGGTGACCCCACGTAAAATCATAATATTATAAGAATATATTGTAAATATCTTTTAGTTATTATTTTCCAAACTTAGAGATATCGTGTATAACAATTAGGATATTTGTATTTTGTAAACCAAGCTACATTATTCTAGAACACTCTTTGTAACTCTATAAATATGTACCTCTAGTATCAATAATATTTGAGTTATTCACTACAATTATTCTCTCTACCATGTGTGTTTGACTTCGTCTAACCCTCCTAAAATCCTATAATATAGACATTCAATTCATTTTGGAAATGCGGAGTAATATTGTTGAGAATTAGTTGATATAAAAATATACACCAACGCGTTTTACCCTAAGCTTAGGGTAAAACGTGTATTTTAAATGAGGCGGTGGCAATTTTGTAAATAAATTGGAAGTTGTTTCAACGCACGTGGTGGTATTTTTATAATAAACTGGAAGTTATCGTAACTGTCAGTGTTAGTTTTAAGAAGTGTCAGTGATATTCCACTGGCACATATTAACATAGACACTGGCATTTTTCATAACTGCTAGTGCCAGTGCTAAAAAAGTGCCAGTGTATGTGCCTGGCACTTTTTAACACTAACACTGGCACTTATGAAAGTACCAGTGTCTATGTTTTATGAGTGCCAGTGGCCAAGCCTGGCAGTTTTTGATATTAACACTGGCATTTTCTGAAAAAACGGTTTTCAATCCTTAGGGTAAAACACGTTTTTCACAAGACCAACTCAAAAATAGATTTGTTTATGTCTTTACAAATAATATTTTAATAATATAATGCACGGAAAAAGAATAGAAAGTTAACAGAATAAAATGTCAAAAGCTCAAATGTTTGAAGAATCCTAAATATAATTGAATTAGGATTCGTTACTGAGTGAATAAAGAGTTAGATAGCGTTTTTTTTTTTTTTTTTGTTTTTTTTTTTGAAAGACATAAACCGACTTGGTTAAACGGAACCCAGACACTCTGGGTCCCACATACCTAACAGACCTATACCGAGAAGCCCAATCCCTAGCCGGCCTATATGACGAGCCGAGTTAGATGACGGGCCGACTTACATCAGGAACCTCCCATTATCGGTGGGAAACCACTTACAGAGTTTAATTACAACTCTAATAGTGAAGAACCTTATCTAAACAAGGATATCTCTTCTATCAGATAACAGGATATCATCCATCCTCATCAGGAGTCTATCTCCAAGGAATGCGAGTCCTACATCAACACGGGCATCCTAGCTTCTCTAACAAGCTAGGACTCATTCACCCACGCCTATAAAAATAGGTCCTCAAAACAGGAGAAGGGTAATGAACTTTTGGCTCTTATCTGGTCAATTGATTTCATTATTTCATATCACCCGTATTCTTATTCTCACACCGGAGGGCCTTCGCCGGTGAAGCCCCGGTGTAGTTTACGTTTATTTCGTGTGTGCAGCTCCGGCCATCAAGAACTGTCGCTGGGATTATCCGAACCGCTAGACGAAGGCTGATCCAACCAGATTTCGGCGTCATCAGTTTGGTTCCATTGCCGGGAAATCGGTTGGTCAGTTCTTTAGCCAGATAACTCCAGACCATGGCCGGAGAATTGGTTGACGGGCGAGAAGCCAGCCCTTCAAAAGAAACTGCAAGAGATGAACCGCCCCCCGAAAACACAAACGCTGCTGCACAAAATCAGAGGCTCCCACCTACAGCACCTGCACAAGGGGGAGGAATGCATACCCGTTCAAAGGGGCCGGCCCCCAATGTTGTTAACCAATATGGGCACCGCCGACGGACAGGATCCCAAAACAATGGAGTAGGACCATCACAGCCGCTGCCATTGGACAAGAGAACATTGCTTCAACAGAATGTTCAAACACTCCAACAGCTGGCCGACGCACAGCGGGCCCTGTTAGAACTTGACCCCGAAAACTCCTTGGCTAACCTACTCCAGCCGTCTGGAACGAGGGGGACAAATCTGGATGACAGAGCAAGCAGAAGGGAGCCCCTACAAAATCGTAGACGGGATGCGCCTCCCAGGAGCCGTGTAAGTCGCCAAGACGGACGGCTAGGAAGACTCAATATCGATGGGGACCTGAGAGACCACATCAATCGCCGCCGGGAAGAACAAGAAGATGAATCCCCAGGAGTGGAAATTATAGAGGAAAGACGTCGTGGGGACGCCCGGCGTCGTTCACCTCCCAGGCAGGATCCACCCCGGCAGGATCCACCCCGGCATACTCTGCCTCGCCGTACTCCTTCAAGGCATCGTCTCGAATTAAACCAAGGTGAAAGACTCGACAACATTGAGATGATGAATGAATCAGGGGCCGTCACACCTTGGCATTCAGCACAAGGGACATTTTCGACCTTAGAGAAAGACTCGACAACATTGAGATGATGAATCAGGGGCACAGGAAACCCAATAATGACTACGATGCTATGCGCCCTTTCGCGCAGAGGATTAAGGATGCACCACCTAATCAACAATTAAAGCTTCCACACCTAGACAAATACTCCGGCAACGCTGATGCTCTGGATCATGTCCAAGCCTTTAAGGCCACCATGGCCCTAGTGTCCAATCAGGACGACGTACTGTGTAAGGCCTTTGCAAGCACCTTAACAAAGGCAGCTTGGTCCTGGTTCATGGATCTTGAGAAAAGCAGTACCAATTCCTTTGCCAAGTTGAAATCACAATTTTTGGAATATTTTGCTACCGCTGGGGCGAGGAAGAAAAGATTGTCTGACCTAGCCAACATGGTCCAGAACAAAAACGAGTCCACCCTAAGCTTCTACAACCGGTTTACGGACCTTGCCGACTCAATAGAAGAACGCTTGACCAACAGGGAGATCATTGTATGCTTCACGAATGGTCACAGGTCGGAGCAGCTAACTTATGAACTGTCGGTCAGAGAGGCCCTCACAAAAGCCAAATTGTACCACGTTCTTACGCCACGGCCATCGCCGAGGAGAAGAAAAAGATGTTATATGGTCATAAGGAACGAGACCGAGATCATGACAAGTCACATAACGGGAACTCATCCCAAGGGAACAACGGGGTAAACGGCAAAGGCAAGAACAGGACCAGGGGGACCGAGACATTCACCACATTCAATAAACCGATCTCTGAGATCATGAATCTGGTGGATCTCCCCAACCCCAAGCCTCTAAAAGACAACCCGAGATAACCGAGAGATACCACAAAGTATTGCTCCTATCACAGAGATAACGGCCACGACACCGAGAACTGTTTTGCTCTGAAGAAGATTCTACAGAAATGGGCCGATCAAGGCAAGCTCAATCAGTTCATGGCTAAGGACAATAAACGCCCAAGGGAAGAAGATAAAAACAATGACCAGGTAGACAGCCCACCTCGGGCCAGGTTGATAGGTGTGATCAGAGTGCAAATTCCATCAAACAAGAAACTCAAGGAGCATATTTACGAGCTAAGTAAAGTCTTCCACATCCCTCCTTGGATACGTGAGATGGAGGAAGTGATTAGTTTTTCTCCGAATGAGTTGGCAGGAAACCGTGCGATGAGAGAACAACCATTGGTCATTATGGGCCGCATTGATAATTGTGAGTCAGACAGGCTCCTCATAGACTCCGGAGCGGCCAAGGATGTACTATACTATCGCACTTTTAAAGAGATGGAACTTCCTGATACAATGCTGACCCCATGTAATGGAAGGCTAGAAGGGTTCACTAATCATAAGGCCGAGGCCAAAGGAACCGTCGACTTACTCTTAGAAATCGGCACTCATCCCTACAAAACCTCAGCCACGGTCACCTTCATAGTCATGGATCTGGACAGTGATTACCATGCTATCCTAGGTGCACCCAGTCAAGGAAAGTTGGGTCTGGTTGCCTCCCTCCCCCACCAAAGGGTGAAGTTCCCCACCCCGGCCGGAATTGGGTGCGTCCCAGGCTCGCCTAGAGATTTTTTGGAACATGTGATGAAGTCCAGGAAAGCAAAGGCCAAAATGGAGATTGATACTCCAGATAAAAGAATCACGATTTCATAATCAACCACGGTTACAACCTCGACGCCACATTTCGGTGTTATATTGGTGACTGTTGAAGATGAACCTGAAGAGTGGGTTATTCTTGACAACGACGTCCCAACTAAGGCCGAGGTTACTTACGGCTTAGACGGCTTCGGCTGCATCTCGATGAACACAGCTTCAGAGGAGCCGAGTAACTTGGCTCTCGCCATCGTCCCAAGCTCGGGGGCCACACAGCCGACTAACATGGAAACCGAGATCGAGAAACTGTTAGACATGGAAAACCTAAGTTTGGAAGGGGAGGACAAGGAGAAGGTCAAGCAGATCATTGTTGAGACCCTAGAGTTCAGAGACGGCCCCGAACTTAAACCTGTGGATCAGTTAGACGAGGTCGTCATCAACCCAGACTATCCAGATCAGAAAATAAAGGTTGGGAAGCAACTCTCCCAACAAGAACGAGAAGAGCTCATCTCTCTACTCCAAAACAACTTGGACGTATTTGCCTGGAAAGTAGATGACATGGTGGGAGTAAAGAAAGCCGTCTCTCTCCACAAACTGGAAGTCGACAAGTTCTTCAAACCGGTCAAGCAGGCGAGACGAGTCTTCTCTACCGACAAGGAAAAAGCAATTGGGACCGAGGTTGACAAACTCCTCAAAGCTGGCATCATAAGAGAGGCAACATACCCCGAGTGGCTTGCCAACGTCGTCATGGTAAAGAAGCACAATGGCAAGTGGAGGATGTGCGTGGACTTTACGGACCTGAACAAGAGATAGCTATCCCTTCCCCAGGATTGACAAGCTCGTAGACTCTATTGCCGGCCATCAAACCCTCAGTTTTTTGGACGCCTATTCCGGCTACCACCAAATCAAAATGGCCGAGGACGACATAGAGAGGACAGATTTTCAAGCTGCAGGTGGCATATACTGCTACGTCATGATGCCTTTCGGCCTAAAGAATGCAGGAGCCACGTATCATAGGATGGTGAACAAGGTCTTCAAATCTCAGATAGGCCGGAATATGGAGGCCTACATTGATGACATGGTGATCAAGACCAAGATCGGCAGCCATGTACCAGATCTGAAAGAGACCATTGACAACTTGAAAGCTAACGATATGAAGCTCAACCCTAGCAAGTGCGTCTTCGGGGTTACCGCAGGCAAGTTTCTAGGTTTCATGGTTTCTCAGCGAGGCATCGAGGCTAATCCAGAAAAGATCCAACCCTTGATTGACATGAGGAAGACGACTTGTATCAAAGAGGTTCAAAGGTTGAACAGGAGAGTAGCAGCACTCAGTAGGTTTATCGCCAAATCGGCAGAAAAATCCCTCCCCTTTTTCAAAGCCTTGAAGGGAACGAAGGATTTTGCTTGGACGCCTGAGTGCTCGACCTCGTTCCAGCAACTAAAATACTATCTCGGCTCCCCACCTCTACTCAGCAGCCCGGTTATGGGAGAGACATTGTGCGTCTTCTTAGCAGCAACCGACCGAGCCATAGCAGCTGTACTCGTTAGAGAAGAAGGCGGCATCCAGAAGCTGGTCTAGTACATCAGCAAGGCACTGTCAGACACCGAGAGCAGGTACTTCAATGCCGAGAAAATTGCTTATGCCTTGGTAATTGCGGCCAGAAAATTACGAGCCTACTTCTCGGCTCATCCAATCACGGTCTACACCGATGCTCCTCTTAGAAAAATACTTCACAAGATGGACAGCTCAGGACGCCTACTTAACTGGTCGATCGAACTGACCGAATTCGACATAACCTACAAGCCAAGGAAGACTCTTCTGGACCAACCTCTTGCCGACTTCTTGGTCGAGACCGCCTTCACAAGTGAACATATGCCGACCACCCAAAAGAGGAAGTTCCCTATGGATAGAGAGCCCTTGGAAAAGCTACCGCCCAACTGTTGGGTCCTATACACCGACGGGTCAACTACCCAAGGTAGAAGCGGCGCCGGAGTCTACTTGACTAGCCCTGCCGGTGAGCATGTTGCACGTGATTTTATCAGGTTCAAGTTCCCTGCCTCAAATAATCAAGCTGAATATGAAGCCCTAATCCTAGGACTAGAAAGAGCCAAGTTCTTTGGTGCAACGAGATTGGTAGCATACAACGACTCCCAACTGGTGGTGAATCAAGTTAAAGGGGAATACAACACCAAAAACCACATACTGACCAAGTACAAAGATCTCGTCCTAAACCTGACCAAGAACTTTGAGTTCTGGGATGTACGGCAAGTTGGTAGAGAATACAACCTGGAAGCCGACCTGCTTTCAAAGATGGAAACAGCTGAAGACTCGGATCCCCTAATCATTTATGCTGACCAGCCTGCTTATGAAAGACTGGAGATCTTGCTCCTGGATGATGGGGAAAGGACATGGATCAACAACTACAAAGACTACTTAGAGAAGGGAAAGCTTCCTGAAGACGAGTTAGAGGCCAAGTCGATCAAAAAGAAGAAGGCAAGATACATAGTCTGGAACGGCATCCTGTACAGAAGGTCATTCTCCAGACCTCTCCTTAGATGTGTTGCGCTAAAAAGCACCGAGAAACTCCTCGCTGAAGTACATGGGGGAGTTTGTGGGGGACACCCGGGGGCCAGAACCCTTGCCGACAAGATCATCACACTTGGTTACTATTGGCCAAATATAAGGGAGGATGCCCAAGCCTATGTAAAGAAGTGTGACAAATGTCAACGCTACTCCGACTTACCCAAAGTACCTGCCGTGGAGCAAAGCTTGGTCATACCGACATGGCCATTCGACATGTGGGGAGTCGACATCATTGGACCGTTCCCACTAGCCAAAGGGAGTAACAAATATGTAATTGTGGCAGTCGACTACTTCACCAAGTGGGTAGAGGCGAAACCACTAGCAAAGATCACTGAAGAGAACGCCATCAACTTTATCCATGATTACATATGGTGACGGTTTGGCGTGCCTCACACAATAGTGACAGACAACGGTTCTACAATTCTCTAATGCTTTCACCGAGGAGATTAATAGGTTGGGAGTCAAGCACAAGAAGTCGTCAGTCAGCCACCCTCAAGGCAACGGACAAGCCGAGGCCGCCAACAAACTTGTCTTAAGAGCACTCACCAAGAACTTAGAAGGCAGTCAGGGAAAGTGGCTGGACGAACTCCCCCTAGCTTTATGGGCCGTCCGTACAACCACTCGGTAGCCAACTGGAGAGACACCCTTTGCTATGACTTACGGTTCAGAAGCAATGGCACCAGCCGAGATGGCCTTGCTGACTTTCAGAGTAACCAACTATGACGAGGTCGTTAATGAATATAACCGACTACTGGACCTAGACCTAGTTGACGAAAAAAAGGCTAACTGCCCAACTCAGAATGATCAATTACAAGCAAAGAACCAAGGCCTACCATGACAGCAAAGTGAAAAAGAGAACCTTTGAAGTCGGTGACTGGGTACTCAGAAAAATTGAGTCGACACACTTGAAGGCACAACAGAATAAGCTCTCGCCAAACTGGGAAGGCCCTTACATCATCACCCACATTATACGGGAAGGGACCTACATGCTCAAAACTCCAGAAGGAAAAGAGATTAAACACCCATGGCATTCCGAGCACTTGAGGAAGTACTATCAGTAGCACCTCGGTTAGCTATTTATTCCTCTTATCAGATTTTCGGTCTTAGATTCTATAGTTGATATCTAGTTGTTTCTTAGTTTGATTTCATCAATAAAATTTCCTTTATTTTTATCAAGTTTTGATTATGGTACATAGCACGGTCTTAGCGTTATCTACAATGCCGAGATCACCTAACGAAGTCGATGAGCACACTTAAAGAATGACTTCTAAAGCCTAGTTTCAATAACTAGCGACCTAACGAAGTCGATGAGCACACTTAAAGCATGACTTCTAAAGCCTAGTTTCAATAACTAGCAACCTAACGAAGTCGATGAGCGCACTTAAAGCATGACTTCTAAAGCCTAGTTTCAATAACTAGCGACCTAACGAAGTCGATGAGCACACTTAAAGCATGACTTCTAAAGCCTAGTTTCAATAACTAGCGACCTAACGAAGTCGATGAGCGCACTTAAAGCATGACTTCTAAAGCCTAGTTTCAATAACTAGCAACCTAGCAAAGTCGATGAGCACACTTAAAGCATGACTTCTAAAGCCTAGTTTCAATAACTAGCAACCTAACGAAGTCGATGAGCGCACTTAAAGCATGACTTCTAAAGCCTAGTTTCAATAACTAGCAACCTAGCGAAGTCGATGAGCACACTTAAAGCATGACTTCTAAAGCCTAGTTTCAATAGCTAGCACCCTAACGAAGTTGACGAGCACACTTATGCATAAAGCCTGGTTCTAACTAGCACATAAGACGATTTGAGCTGGTCCTAACGGTTAGACTCAAATTGGGATAGTAAACTCCCAACGATTTGAAACTAATCTCGAATGCTAGTTCTCGGCTACCGTCAAAACCTAATTCTATCGGCTTGATCGATCACGGCTGACAATATAGCCTGAACCAGCTACCACATCTCATCACCTCAGATCGTTGAGATATCTCAAACCGAGATAAAAAACATGAACTGATAACGAGATAGCACTTAACTAAACAGGTTAAGGAAACAAAGGCTAAACGCCTCAAACCGAGGTTCACAGGTCCTTACAAAAAGTGTGCCCCCCAGACTACCCTGGGCCCTGGCATACAAATACCAAGCAAAAACAAATTGTTTTGAGCCAAACCGGCTTACAGCAACAAACCAAACATTGTACCAAGATGCCCTACTGGCCTAAATGTCAACAACAAATATTGAGTATCACGGAGCCTGCTGCTCATCACCTTCCTCTTCTTCCTCTTCATCATCGAAGCCCAACTCTTCCCTGAAACGCTCCACCAAGGCATGAAAGTTGTTGGGATCCACCGGGGGAACGCTCCAGGCCGACCTCTTGTCAGCCTCATCGTTCTGAGCTATCAACCCTAAAGTCCTTTCGGATTAGGGGATCACGGAGTGAGCGGCGTGGGCCTTGACGCTATACGCGTCGTTTAACAAAAGGCGAGCAAGTTTTTCAACAGGGACGTCCACTTCAGGATCAATGTGGAGCTGGCGAGCTGCGTGCGTATAGCCATCGACATAAGTAGTTTTCACCTGGTTGTCAATGATCGATGGCATCACGGTACGTTGAAAGTTCAGCACGGCAGCCTTCTCCTTAGCCGGAATACTCTCTTCCAACTGTTGAAACTTCATCTCCACCTCCTCATTCTCCCTGGCTAACAGGGCAGCACTCGCCCTCTCCTTACCGATCTCCACCCTGAGTAACTTGGCCTCCTCTTCAAACTGCCTTGCTACGGATCTCTGCTTCTCTACCTCGGCCTCGGCATCCCCAACAGCTTTGACCCTCTCGGCGTGAGCCAGTTTGGCGCTTTTGCGCGCTTTATTAACCAACTCCACAGTTTGGCCTAGCTTCACTTGGGCACGGGATGCCTTGCCTTCCAGATCGGCCATCTTCTTGCCACTCCAGCCCATTGTGCCGCCTCATGTTTGGCAAGGGTAGCAAGCTGAACGAGAAAATCGAAATCAATTACAGGAACAGAGAACAATCAGAAAACAAACAAGTTAATACGTTACCTCGGCTATAATGAGCCCCTTGCGTTCAGCCATGTGGGCATAAGTAGGCGGCATGGAGTCCAATCCTCGCAAAAGGTCCATATCAAAAGCCCGTTCCAAAATTGGTCGGCCAAGTCTCAGCATTAGGCCAGATCGAGCGGTAACATCCAAGCTCGACAGTGGACGGACATCGGCAAAATCGGCTATCAAAGCATCTATCTCCTCGGAGGAAAAAAACAGGCGGAGTACCAGTTGAAACAGCAGATGAATGCCTTTTTGGAGAAGGCTCCTCTAACACCTCGTCACCACCATCTCTACCCCTTTTCTCACCAAGGGACTCACCGCCATTTCCTCCACCTATATCTTCGTAAACTGTATCAGCAGCCTGGTCCGACTCCGGAGCACCCATCGTTGCCGCTGCGCCACTAGCCGGTACCTCAGCTCGCCCTCCAACAGCTACATTAATTATAGGATGTGGTCCGGCTTCCTTGGTGATCAAAACCTCCTGTCGAGCTCCCATATCGGCGTGCCTCTTGGAGCGACCCAAAGCCTTTGATTTCAGCCTCCTCTTGTTCAGAAGCTTATTAGGGTCAGAGGAATACACACGGGCCAGCTCACTCTCCTCCTCCATGGTCAAATCTGATAATCACAAAGGTAAGAATTAGAAGCCGAACACGAGGTTATCATAGTATGAACAAAAATGACGAGATCAGGAGTTTTACATCCAACAACTTTACGGACTTTCAGGCAAGCCTCGTCCTGAGTACGGCAAATATCACAATCCTTGATAAAAACAAAATCAGGGTGAACAACCCAGTCCGGATAACGATTGCCCCTAGCTATGGGCACCATAACGTCCACACCGGCCCATGGTCCCGGCATAATACCAACTTGGACGTAATAGCCGTGGTTGTTCTCTAAGGCCGACCATTCCAACTGCTGCACCGAGCCAAACTCTGTTAACCTTTGGACTAAGGCATCGCTCCACGGGGCCTTGTAACATGTCTCGGGATCCCGGGGAATGCTTGTCGGAAAGGGAAACTCCCAGCCATTACGGCTCTCGACCTTGATGAAGTGATTGTTCAAACCCGACACTTTACTGACCGAACTAGAGATCGGAGCAATAATTTTGGGCCTCCTCTGTTTGCTCCTCAAAGTCAACACGCAAGTATTTTCGTTAAAGCGTCCCTCAAAAAATTGGTAAAATGCCTAGGGACATGGCTCGAAACACAAGCTACGGCATAGAGTGATAAAGGATGTAAGGTACCTAACTGTATTAGCACCTAGCATGGCGGGGACGGCCTGCCAATCGTCTAAGAACTCACATATGAAAGGATCAAGGGGTAAACGGAGCCCTAGCTCAAATTGCTTAAAAAAGAATGCAACCTCGGTGTGGTTCAAATAAAAGGAAACCTTTTCCTCACTAGTACTCAAGGGGGAATCACGCTTGTACACCAGATCATAATCTTCACGGGAAATCCTACAAGTGTCATGAAGGTACTCGATCATCTCGTCTCCGGCTTTGGGTTGTTTCGGCCTGGTAGACGCTACTGCTTTCCCCTTCCGACCGGCATTTCTTTGACCTAGACCTCCTTCGGGGATGGCGGCACTAAACTGATCCACTATTTGTTCCGAAGTACTCTCCCCCGACATAGCTGCAGAGGAAAGAAGGGGGTTAGCATCAGAAATCAAGGTAGGAGCTGCATTTACCCCCCTCTCCTCGTTCACTGAAGCCGAGGGGAATATCTCGTCTTCAGACAATACAGAATGGGAATAAATATGAGTCAAAAGGTTAGATAGGCAAGGAACAACCACTAAGTCGGAATTCATCTCTCCCAAACGATCGAACCGACGGCTATTGACAGGCCAATTCACGGTGCCTTTAAAAGCCCTGTGTGTTACAAGGAGTTTTTCAACTTTGGTCAAAGCCAGTAAAAACCAGGGCCCATCCGTCCTCTGGTAAACCCTACGGGTCTTTCTATGGAAGCCCAGACGGACCAAGGACAAACAATCAAAAGGCATTTGAATAAAGAACAAGGGCGAAACAGAGCTAAGCCAGAAAATGGCGAACAAAAACCAAAAAAGCAAGGGGAACAGAAGGATACCTGGGAAATCGACGAGAATTGAGGTAGGAAGATGGGCAAACCAAAAGAGGAAGTATCGCCGAAAACACTGGTTGAAGCTCGCCGGAATCAAACAACGAACAAGAATCGCCGGTGTAGTCGCTGTAAGGCTTGAAGTCAAAGGATTTTATGGCTATTCAAAATAGAATCAAAGGATGAAAGGGGGGATTCTAGGGATTTCAACCGTTTAGAATTCTCGGGTTCGGGTATTCCCGAGAAATTGACCTCAACTCGCCCGAGATCTCGTGAAATCTCACGGTAAGTGGCGGTTACACACGTAATCACCCCAGACCATCATTACCTACAATTAAGGATGGTGATTTCCCCATAAACCACATGTCCTTTCACTCGCCCCTCGCCGCCTGGCACAGCCAACGTCACAAGTCTGACATCACTAGCCTGGGGAGTATCGAACGGTCAAGAGACTGCCAGCACAGACCGACCTGTGGCTTAACGACACCTCGACTTTGACTAGGTTTGGCTAAACTATGAAGAGATTACCAGGTACACATCCCATGCCGACATGTCAACAAGGATCAGATGATCGGCACTACTTTGAGACGACGTCAGGGAAAAGGTAGTGTTAACAGGAAAAATTCAAGGTCATGTAAGATGCAAGGAGTTCAAGCTATAAAGTCAAATCTCAATCAGAGCCAAGGTGACAAAGGGTAAAATCCCACTATATACGTATATAACAAAAAGGACCCCCACAACAAGGCCGGGGGCCTGACCTATATAGGAAAGAAAAAACTACTACTGGATCATGCTAGCTAAGGGATTCAAGAAAGATCACAATCTTGATTTGGGTCTTCATCATCCTCCCACTCAACGTCTCCATCATACCCATATTCATCAATGATGATGGGTTCGGGATCATCCTCACTGTCATCTTCATCATCATCATCATCCTCGTCCTCATCCTCTGACTCTTCTGCGCTAGAGTCGCCGGAGAATTCATCAACGGGGGCCGGCTCCGAGTATTCGCCATTACTATCGGACGGTGATTCTTCCGCCGGAAAAGATGAACGTATCTTGGATGGGAACATTGAACCATCGTTGCTCGAAGAATCATGATAAACTTGATTTTCTGATTCTGTACTCACTTCTTCCGGGAACGCATCATCGTATTTCCTCTTTGGAGCCATCTTCGAGTTCTTCGTGAAATTTGGGATGTTCTTGGAGAATTCTGGAAGGTGAGGGTAAGATAAAAGACAACCAATAGCCTGATCGTCTATTTATACCCAGGAATATGAGGGGGTGGGGAGCTTATCAATGCTACTCATAATTGGAGTGCAATTAATGAAGCCTTCGATTTCCAAGAAGGGCAATGATTCCACCTGTACCAAATCCACAGTGATGTCAGCAAATCCAAGCAAAATAGGATTTTTGGTGGCTGCCGGTCAAATCAACATAAATAAAGTGCTAAGCAAGTACAAGGGCACAGTTCCTACTCGGCGTGCCGAGATAGAAACTCGGGGGCCACTGAACGACATAAACCGACTTGGTTAAACGGAACCCAGACACTCTGGGTCCCACATACCTAACAGACCTATACCGAGAAGCCCAATCCCTATCCGGCCTCTATGACGAGCCGAGTTAGATGACGGGCCGACTTACATCAGGAACCTCCCATTATCGATGGGAAACCACTTACAGAGTTTAATTACAACTCTAATAGTGAAGAACCTTATCTAAACAAGGATATCTCTTCTATCAGATAACAGGATATCATCCATCCTCATCAGGAGTCTATCTCCAAAGAATGCGAGTCCTACATCAACACGGGCATCCGAGCTTCTCTAACAAGCTAGGACTCATTCACCCACTATAAAAACAGGTCCTCGCAACAGGAGAAGGGTAATGAACTTTTGGCTCTAATCTGGTCAAGTGATTTCTTTATTTCATATCACCCGTATTCTTATTCTCACACCAGAGGGCCTTCACCGGTGAAGCCCCGGTGTAGTTTACGTTTATTTCGTGTGTGCAGCTCCGGCCATCAAGAACTGTCGTTGGGATTATCCGAACCGCTAGACGAAGGCTGATCCAACCAGATTTCGGCGTCATCATTTTTTTTTTGGTTAAAACTTAAACAATTTAGGAAACAAAAGGACGATTATGTTTTAGTTAAGCTTTTCATGAGCTTTTACTAATGGAAAATTTCCCCAAGGGCCCCCAATCCCAGATTTTATTACAGATAAGGAGAGGCCCAGATCAAATTCCAAATAAGGAGTTGGGTCGAGATCCAAATTCCTCATACACCCTTAGGGTTTCGTTGACTAGTCAAATTAAACGCTTAAATTCCAAATCTACCCCCACACCTCAAACAATACCCTCCCCTCCCCTCCTTCCCATTTCCAGCTCAAGCTTTCTCTCTCTAAAACACACACACACACTAACACTTTCTCTCTCTTGAAAAACACGCACACACTCACTTTTCAGCCGGTGCCCTCATCTTCTCCGGTCCACCATCACGTCCGACCTCCTCCTCCGTCCCCGGCGTCTCCGTCTCCTCTAGGGTTTCCTTTTCAAAAATCCATAAGAGTTTGACTGTTGTGTTGACCAAGTTTGACCAAATTTGACAAAAAAAAAATATATTATTTTTTTGTAAAAAATGGAAAAAGTAATTTTTGTAACTCTTATATGATAATTTTGTGTTAGTTATAAGAGTTTGACTGTTGTTTGACCAAGTTTGACCAAAAATTTTATTATTTTTTTTGTAAAAAAATGGAAAAAGTGAAATTTTTGACTCTTATGTGTTAGTTATAAGAGTTTGACTGCTGTTTGACCAAATTTGACCAAAAAAAATATTATTGTTTTGTAAAAAAAATCAAAAGGTATCTTTTTTAAACTCTTATATGATAATTATGT
This sequence comes from Campanula takesimana, assembly GCA_026119855.1. Taxonomy (NCBI): domain Eukaryota; kingdom Viridiplantae; phylum Streptophyta; class Magnoliopsida; order Asterales; family Campanulaceae; genus Campanula; species Campanula takesimana. Next base: position 1,480,903 of record JAOWBW010000067.1, read on the forward strand.
GTAAGTTATAAGAGTTGACTAAAATATGACTTAAAAGGTAAGGTTGGGAAGAGATATGAGGGTATTTTAGTCTTCTTACATCATTTTGCTAGTGGAGTGTATGAGGAATTTTCCATCTGGATTTTCCTTATTTGGGTTTGAATCTGGGCTCAGGGGTCCTAGAGTCCAAGGGCCATTTACTAATTAAGACAACAATTTGATTTGGGACACTACGGAGTTTGTCAAAGATATTGAGAGGGTGAGAGTAGTAATTAGGAGTAGTCAACACGGTGTAAATTACTGGCACAAAACAACGGTTGGGCGTAAGTGTGTAGTTAAGTAGCTTTACCCCTAAGCAAATTTCATTGATATATATCATCATCATCTTTCACTTTGACACTGACAATCATACTCATACTCACAGTGAAAGCAAAGCGATAGTAATTACAGCCATGGCGATAGAGTTGATATTCAAGAATGCTAATTCACTACCCTTTGATGAGCTAATCAAAGAGCTGAATGGAGGCTATTACCTGGATACTTTTGAAGTTGGGAGCGTCAAATTTGAGGATTTTTCAAGCCCTGCTGCACCAGCAATCAAGAAAAGACGCAGTAATGAACATGTTATTCTTGAGCCCCCATCATCCATTCATCATGCAGCTACGTTCAAGAAGGGAGTCGGGTGTCGTGCCAACTTGTTTAAGGAAGATGAATCAAGAATCAAGAGCAAGGATGGTAATTATGACAAACAAGATATAGTTGATCATATTCTTACCAGGCCTTGGATCGATCCCCACAAGGTTGATGACAACAAGTCATGTAAGATTCCTGAAAACAAGGTAATCGAGTGTCGTCATGCCAACCTCTTGTTCAAGGATGAATATGATGGATCACAAGTTGGGAGGATAACAGAAGAAAAGAGGTCGAGGTCAATGTTTAAAGACCATTCTTGTGTGATGATTCAAGAGATCAATACATCCTCTTCCAAGAATGTTAAATCAGCTTCAAACTCTATTCTTATCAACAAACTCGGGAGCTGCGGAAAGTTGTTAAAAGATGATGGATCACAAGTTGTTGGGAGGATCCCTGCAGGAGAGAACAAGTCAGGGTCAAAGCTACCTCCATTGTCCAAAGACCTTGTCGACCATGCTTCTCGTATTATTAAGGAGACTACATCTTCTTCTTCTTCCAAAAAAAGAGCTTATTTTCCAACTACTATTATAACCAGCAAGAAAGAAGGTACTGACCTTGTGGGGTGCTGCAGCAAGTTGTTAAAGGATGATCATGGACCAGAAGAGGTTGGAAGGAAGTTTGGGTCGAAGCTACCTCCATTGTTGAAAGACCTTGTCGACCATGCTTGTGTTATTCCAGTGAGAATAACTTCTTCAAAGAAGAGAGGTTACATTCCAACCACTATAACCAAGAACGATCATTCTTGTATGATTAAAAGTGTTTGCGTTTCAACCTGTCTTACCAAGAAAGATGACGAAGACAAGAAGATAGAGTGCTCTGGGAGAAAGATGAAGAACCAATATGATGCGATTGAGAGTGCGAAGAAAAGGAGACGCATCCAAGTAATAGACCCTCAGAAACCTCAACTAAATGGGCAAAGGCAAAAGAAAGTTCCCCTGGCAAGGAAGCTACAGAGCAGAAGGCAGAGTAGTCAGTTGAAACTTGATCCTAATATGTTTGTTTAGTTTAATTCAAACATCATGAATGATGTATGTAATATACTGAACAAGAACTACGTATGTGCAGCTTGATCCCCCCCCCCCCCCAATGCATTTGGATTAGGGGTACGTAGGCAGCCGATTCCAATTTTTTAGTCGGTTCAGCTGCTTTATATAAATAAAAAATATTCCTCCGTGCAATCAGATTATGAAAGTATTTCATTCTCCTACTTGTTAATTCTTGTACACGGAAACATTTGATATTAGATATCACAGCTGTGTTGTTGTTTGAATTTTTTATGTTGCTCTGAATTGATGGATCAGTTTGTGGTACTGACTTTTAACTTATTTTTATGATCATGCATTTGTTTAATGTAGATCCATTAATTCAGATTGTAACTTGTTCCCAAATCCATTCATTGTGTGTTTTTCCTTCACTTTTTTTTTTTTTTTTTTTTATTTGTTACAAAGGGATATTCATCATTAATTGTGCCCAAATACATGGGCTCTTTTCTAATGAATGCAGGCCGGAACATGGTCCAAATTGGTGTTGTTGCAACGTACTACTTCCTTCTTAGTAAACTTGCACTAGTCCTCGACCACAAAAGGGAAAGGAAGCAACAGGTAAAAAGGCAGAGGCAGTTGTTTGTACGTACGTGACCTGAAGCTCGAGTGTTTGTTTAATTGATAAAGAAGAAGAAGAAGAAGAAGAAGAAGAATGTGGAGTACAATACATGGGATATTTCTGGTTTATTCCAATGATGTTCAGTTTGTAGTTATATTTGATGATCATGATGTTATATGATGTATTAATGAGGATTCACTGATTCCCAATTTGACAAACTAACTTATTCTCCTTTCTCTTCTATCATCGCGTATACTGTATAATTGTGAGTGCATTTATGGGAAAATTTTGGAGCAACACCCTTCCAGTTTGTACAAAATTCTTGACTCTTGAGTGCACCTCATTTGGGTTTATTGGTATATGCATCAAACTAATTAAATACTCCATTTGAACCATAAATAAATTTCACCATTTTTATTTTCGCTCATCGCAAATAAAAAGTCATGTTTATAAAACGTACTACTCCCTCTATCTTAAAATAAATGTTTAAATTGCTCTTAATTAAAAACAATTTTCAACATTTATTTTGGTGGACACATCTAACGCGATTGTGTTTAGCGTGGAATTTGTCCCGGAAAATTCTCACATTAGACGCGTCCTTGCATTTGATAACCATGGTTTATTTGATTGTAAAGTTATTACTCCCTCAATTTTTAAATGAATGTCCATTTTAAAATGAAAAATATCACTAAATGAATATTTTTTTCAAATATAACTTTGTTCTTAATTTTATCCAATTTTTTTACTAATCTCGTTATACTTGCAAAAGTAAATGTTTAAAAAATTACGTAATTATATATGAATCTTTGCTACTAAATTGTATAAAATATATAGATTTTCAAATGTCCCTTAAAATGAAATTTCAACATTCATTTAGAAATAGAGAGAGTGTGATTTATGGAGTCGGTAAATTATACTCAACGAACTACACAAGCATTAAAAAACTAAGTTGTCTACAAAATTAATAATTATTTACTATTTTGAGAATGAGGCTCTTAATTTTAAATGTACCCAAAAAAATATGTAACACTTTAATACTATAGGATAGAGGGAGTAAAATTACCGGGTTTAATGTAATAAATGGAAAGCTTCCCCCATTTATACATAAAGAAGAACATACATTAAATATATATATATATATATATATATATATATATATATATATATATATATATCAATTCATGTAATTTTCATGGAGAGATCTTTGCCACTGTTAAAGAAAATTATTGGTTTCTCCATTGGGTCGGGTCAAACCATAGAAGAAATTTTGTGAGGTATTATGTGATGTATAACATTTCATTGCATTAAGGCATTGGCAACGCTAGGATTTCCTAGGTCAAAATTATTTATCGGTAATCAAGTGGTACTCTTTCTAATAAAAATAAATAGTTGAAAAATATTTAAATTTGTTTTTAATTAAAAATAAATCAAAGAATAAATTAGGTGAGTTTGTTTTTTTAAGTGTTAAGTCTTGAGATTTGATTTCATATCTGAATTTGGCTGAATTCATAAGAGGTAATGTCTAAAGATTGAATTCTGAATTACTCAATTTGTTTTTCTATTTGAATTCATTTTCTGAAATTGTCTATTTACAATATTAACCTTCTATATAATTGACTACTAACCTCCGTCTCAGCTCAATGTGCACTGTTTGACTTTTCTAGTCAACGCAACTGATTTTTGAGCTTAATTTTTTAAAAATCTATATATCTCTATGCAATTTAAAAAGATGTTATTGATATTATTTCTAACAATGAAACAATAACAACTTTTTAAATTGCATAATAATACCTAGATTTTCACAAAATTATGGTCAAAGTTCGAATGCATTGACCACATGTATTCATTGGTGCATGTTTTCATTGGTGAAAGTCGTATACTCCCTCCGTCCCATTTGAAGCTTCACCATTTTGGTGATGGCACACAAATTAAGAAAAGTGATGAGTGTAAGAAGGGTTGTGAGAGGGAAGAAGTTAGTGGGTATGAAAAGTGGGGACTATAATTTAAATATGTGAGAGAGAAAAGTTAGTGTGTATGACAAGTGAGCCTCATAATTTAAGTATGTGAGAGGAAGAAGTGAGTGGGTATGATAAGTGGGGCCTACATTTTTTACCATTTTAGGAAAGGATGAAGCTTTCAACGCGACACCCATTTGAGTAAAAGGTGAAGCTTCAAATGAGAGGGAGGGAGTATGCTTCATCATAATTAGAAAAAAAATTTATCAAGTATACACTCCTTTCTAATAAAATTATAAACTGCAAAAAGCAAACAACGGGTTATCTCCCTTTGTACGTTTAGGGAAAAGGACGATATTTTTGCGAAAGCCGAGGGAGAATCCCCTTTCACGCATCGACGAGGGTAAGAATGAGAATATGAAAATATAACGGGGATATCTTTGTTTTTAATGTTAAAGGCGTGTCACTTAAAAAATAAGTGGCAATTTTACATCGTAAACTTAAGTGGCAAATTAGTGGTGTTCAAATTTCAAAACAATGAAAAAACAAACGGTTTGAATGTTTTTCATGTATGAACGGATAAATGATAGGAGGCAAATAAATGTTGAAATGAAAAAACAAACGACCATATTAGTCATTAGTTTTGAAATGAATTGAGTAGTATTTAAATTTTGGTCTCAGGTAAGGGTTAAGATACTAAATTGACAATTTACAAATTTATATTTGAGGCATTAACCATATAGTCCCTCAATATAACTTAATTTACCTATTAAGAAAAGGAAAATTTATCTAACCAAATAGTTAGTGGGTTATACCTTCCTCATCATTTTATTTACTCCACCCTCCTCATCATTTTACTTTCTCTTCAACCACCATCACCTTAGTGTAGACACCCCGCTTTGGACCGCTCACCCCGATTGCATACATAGTATTTTTATTTAACTTGTTTTTGTTAATTTCTGTTACGTCGTTTAAGTTCCTAACTGATTCCGTTAGTTTTAGACTAAACTGAGTAACAGGGTTAACTTTTCAGTGTCATTCTGTCATTTTTTAAGGCGGGCGCCTCCCGTAATGGTCATGTGCCGCGCGCGCGTTTGTTCCAACAGACCGGACCCGCGCGCTTCCCACATAGCTGTTACGGGTCCCCACCAAGTTTCCCTCCATTTTCTTATTTGCAACCTCTCTTCTTAATTCAAAATCCCCTTTTTATTTCAACATTAAAACCCTTTTTATTTGTAACCTCTCAATCCCATTACTCTAGCATTTTCCATTAAAACAAAATACTTCATCTTTATTATTATTTTATTTTCTATTTATTATTTTATTTTCTTACTTTCTTATTTGTCCAATGACCATCTTTTCATCCATTCTCCACCTATATAAACCCCTTCATTCTACCTTTGAAATGGACTCAACTTCTCTTCTCTACAAAAACTCTACACGAGTTTTTGCACACCATTTCCCTACAAACACTATCACGACCCGAAATCCCGTCTCTATTTTCTTGGTATAAACATTTAATTTTTTTTATTTCTTAATTATTTAAATATTTATGTGTGCATTTTATGTTTCATAATGTTTTAGCCCTAACATTTTAATTAGTCATTTGTGCTAGTATGAAGTAAGGGAATTATTAGGGAAGAGGATAGTAAGGGTAGTAGTAGTAGTGGTAGTAGTAGTAGTAGAGGAGGCCTAGGTGTAACATTTTAAAAATAATTCTACCTACTCCCTCCCTCTCCCTCACCTCCTCCCTCGCTTCCCTGCACACACACACACACACTCAATCTCTCTCTCTTTCCATGGTTTTGAAGGTAAGAAAATCTCTCTCCCTCTTTCCTTCTTTTGATCATCTTCTATTCATTATTTCTTATTGCTCCTTTTACATAAAATGTTTAGATCATCGCTAGGGTCGTGTAGAGCTAAGAAAATTTGAATTCCGTCATCTTTGATAAATTCCAAGTAAGTTGCGTTTCCCCCATTTATGCTAAAAATGTTCATCTTTAACTCTTGATGCTCTAGTTGATATATATGGCTTCTTTGGTTGATTTGGAATTTATTTGTAATTTATCCATTTTTGTGAAATTTGGGTGTTTGAATCATCTTTTGGTTTGGATTGTTTGGGTTGTAGAATAAGTCTTTTGTGGGCACATATGTTGTTTCGGTTCTTTGTTTTGCTAGTCAAAAGTGTTGATCTTAGTGGGTTGTGAAATGGTAAGAAAAATAGCTCAAACTCAGAAAAATGGCAAGATTTGGTCCCTCCGGGCAAGGAGGCGCGCGCACCCTTTTTAAGGAGGCGTGCGCTCCCTCCTGTGCTTCAAAACTCAACATTCTGATCAAAGGAGGCGCGCGCACCCTTTTAAGGGAGGCGTGCGCACCCCCCCCCCCCCCCCCTTCTCTTTTCCCCAGGTTGTCCGTTTTACGCTCAATCTTCCAGAGGCCATAACTTCTTCATTCGGACTTCGTTTTAGACGTGTAAACTATCGTTTTAAAGATCTCCTTGAGTACTTCGAGATGAGTGGGTTTATTTAATTGAGTTTCAGGTTCAGATTAGGTCGGGCTCTCAGTAAGTGTTTCATAACACAAAAACGTTTAGAATTGGTCTAGGTTTTGAGTACTATTCTAGTTGACTCAGATGGTCATTGTGGAACACTCTAGGTTGGTAAAATGGTTCCTTTGTGAACAAAAATGTTATGGAATTTGATTAAGTATCGTTTTGGAATGTTGAACATCTTTGATATGCTGTTTGGATTGGTTCATCTTTATGGTGATTTATTTGGAATGGTTCCCTACTTTGGAATCATTGGTTGTTTATTTAAGCTAGTATTTATTACTTAGCAATTATTTGAAAGTCCAGCTAGTTAATTGTGTTCGAGTCAGGCAATGGATAATGCTATAATGGCACAAGCCAAGTCCAGTATAGCATCGCCCATTGGTCCTTCTTTCCTCATCCAGATTGGCCTTGGTTGGGATGAGCTAGCTCCTTTGGTGAGTATTCTAGCTAGTCGTTTTGGGTATGACTCTATGTCATTTCCCCTGTCCTTTGTGACATGTTACATTGTTATGGTTCCGGTACCGGGGTTGTTATCTTCAGCTGTTTATGCTACTATGAAGATGGTTTGATTGGTTGAATGGTTGAAGCTGCGCATCAATTGTTCTATCAGTTTGGGGAACCTTGGCTAATATCCTTTGTTACTTGTTTATTTCCGCTGCTATCTGTTAATTGATAATTGCTACGTGCTATGTGAGTTTATTATTGTTTATTGCATCATAACATGTCATGTAGTTGCATAAGTGGCTTATTAAGATTTATCTCACCCCCTCTCTTTTTATCTTTGTTTTTCCTTAACCCCCCCCCAGGAGGAAAGTAATAGGACTCGCTGATTACGAGGAGGACGTCGAGAGGGTTCGTGGCTTTTGGGGCAGGTTGTTGTTCGGTTTGCATTACTTAAATGTGTAACCTTGGGATAGTATTACCAAACTGTGACGTCATTAAAAAGTTGGAATATTTTATATTTTGGTGTAAGATTGTGGAGCTTATACTAGTGGTTTAGTATTGTTGTTAAGATTTGGATTTCTAAAACCTTGTATGATCATCTTTTGGTATCAAAGAGGAATTTTTATCTTCGATATTTTGGTGTTTTATTGTTTTAAGTCGATGTCCATCTCGCGAGCTTCCGGCCCGCGAGGTCGGGGTCGCCACAGTTGGTATCAGAGCTATGGTTTAGCTCTAAGTTTAAGTATAGGTGGACTAGAATGACCTAGGAGGGTAGTAGTGTTCGGAGTGAGTAACGGTTGGTGTTTTATGCAGGTATTTGTTCAAAATGGCTAGAAGAAGAGCTGGTGAAGGTCCCAGTGGGGCTCCAAATCATAATGAGATACGGGAAGAAAATCGTGCGATGTTTCAGGGTATGTTTGAAGTGGCTATAAAAGCAATTCATGACCAAGGGCCGAGAGAGGAACATGTAGCACCTCCACGATATGGGTTGGAGCAGTTCTTGAAATTGAAACCGGTCGAGTACTATGGTGAGCCTGATGTGAAAAAGGCTGAAATGTGGATAGAGGTGATGGAAAAGATCTACGACGTCTTTGGTTGTACGGATGAAGATAGAGTTCGGTTTGCGGACTATAAGCTAGTGGGAGCTGCTGAACATTGGTGGAAGGCACTTAAGGAAAGTTGGGATGCGACTCTTGTACCGTATACTTGGGAGTTGTTTGTGAGGAAATTCAAGGAACACTTCATTCCTTTGGTTGATCAGAACCGGAAGGAGATCGAATTCCTAAGCTTGGAGCAGAACGTGTTGACCATAGCTCAATACTCGGCTAAGTTCACAGAATTAGCTAGGTATTGTGACTACCTTGTGAGGACTGAAGAACAGAAGGCGATGAGGTTTATCAGAGGCTTGAGGACAGCTATCAGGACTCAGCTTATAGCTCAGAGGATTCAGACTTTCCAGGATGCTGTGGACCGTGCTTACTTGGTAGAGCAAGACATCGGGGAACACAAGAGAAAGACCGAGGCAGTTAACACGGGGAAACAAGGAGGTCAGAACAGAGCTCAACCACAACAACGTTCAGATAACCGAGGTAATTCTGGAGGGTAGTCTCAGTTCAAGGGACAACTGGTACTAAAGAATCCGGGTACTACTCCGGGGAACCAAGGGAATCAGAATAGGAGACTTTGTTCTTATTGCCAGAGGGAAGGACATTCTGAGGATCGGTGTTGGAAGAAGCAAGGGAATTGTATTAATTGCGGTCAGTTGGGGCACTTTGTGAAGGATTGTCCGAGGTTTAAGGGCCAGCCATCGGGAAATGGAGCTGGTGCTGCTCAAGGTCAGAAGAGAGATGCAACGGGGAAGCCTAAGGTTCAAGGAAGAGTTTTTGCTATGAACCAACAGCAGGCTACCGATGATCCTTCAATGATATAAGGTATTGTTTCTGTGTCTAGTGTGAGCGCTCGTGCATTAGTAGATCTAAGATCATCGCATTCATACATATCTGTGCACTTTGCTTCTTTGCTAAATGCTTCATCTGAGTCCTTACCTTATGTGTTAGAGTTGTCAACTCCTATAGGAGAGTGTCTGGTGACTGATAAAGTGTTTCGTGCTTGTGATGTGCTTATTTGTGGTCATGTTTTGTGTGCGGATTTGGTAGTTCTTCCGATACAAGACTTTGACGTTATTTTAGGTATGGATTGGCTGAGCAAATTTCATGCTTCAGTTGATTGTCGTAAGAAGGTCGTTACTTTTTCTATTCCTAATGTGCCTAAGTTTGTTTTTGCGGCTATTCCTTTGGGTAGAAATATTCGTATAATTTCTTATGTGAAAGCTAGGAAATTGTTGCATCGTGGTTGTGAGGGTTATTTGGCGAGTGTGCTAGATACCAAGAAAGAATCACCTGGGTAGGAAAGTGTTCGGGTAGTTAGAGAATTTCCTGATGTTTTCTCTTCAGAGTACAGTATGCCACCCGATCGAGAGATAGAGTTCTGTATAGATCTATTACCAGGTACAGCTCCGATTTCGAAAGCACCTTATAGAATGGCTCCAGCAGAGTTGAAAGAACTGAAGGTTCAGTTACAAGAGTTGCTTGATAGAGGATTTATTCGGCCTAGTGTTTCACCGTGGGGAGCACCTGTTTTGTTTGTAAGGAAGAAAGATGGTTCGTTGAGGTTGTGTATTGATTACAGAAAGTTGAATCAGGTAACGGTGAAGAACAAATATCCTCTACCGCATATTGATGATTTGTTCGATCAACTTCAAGGGTCAGTGGTATTTTCTAAACTTGATTTGAGGAGTGGGTACCATCAGTTGAAAATTCGATCGGAGGATATTCCGAAGACTGCTTTTCGCACCCGATATGGTCATTATGAGTTCTTGGTTATGCCGTTTGGGTTGACTAATGCGCCTGCCGTATTTATGGACTTGATGAACAGGATTTTCCATCCTTATCTTGATATGTTCGTAGTGGTCTTCATTGATGATATACTTGTTTATTCCAAATCTCGAGAAGAGCACGAGCAACATTTGAGGACAGTTTTATCAGTACTCGCAAAGGAACAGTTATTCGCGAAGTTTAGTAAGTGTGAATTTTGGCTCGAGAAAGTTTCATTTCTGGGACATGTTATTTCTAAAGATGGGATTTTTGTGGATCCTTCGAAGATAGAAGCTATTGTTGATTGGAAGAGACCAGAAACAGTGACAGAGATCAGAAGTTTTCTGGGGTTAGCAGGGTATTACAGGAGGTTTATAGAAGGGTTTTCACGGATTGCTACACCGATGACTCAGTTGACCCGAAAGAATGTTCCGTTTGAGTGGACCAAAAATGTAACAACAGTTTTGAAGAGTTGAAGAAGAGGTTGACTACCGCACCGATATTGACATTACCTAATGGGAACGATGACCTAGTGATTTATAGTGATGCATCGAAGGAAGGCTTGGGTTGTGTTTTAATGCAGAATGGGAAAGTTATCGCGTATGCTTCGAGGAAGTTGAGTCCGAGTGAACAGAATTATCCTACTCACGACATGGAATTGGCAGCTATTGTATTTGCTCTTCATAAGTGGAAGCATTACCTTTACGGGGCAAAATTTGAGATTTTTAGGGATCACAAGAGTTTGAAGTATCTCTTCTCCCAGAAGGAACTAAATAACCGACAGCGCAGATGGATGGAACTTTTGAAGGACTATGATTCTAAGATATCTTATCATCCGGGAAAGGCGAATGTTGTAGCCGATGCTATTAGTAGAAAATCTTATGTGGCTTCGATGATGGTTCGAGAGTGGAAAATGCTAGAGGATGTTCGAGATTGGTGTCCTCGTGAATCGAGACATGGGGCTATTTTTGCAAATATTAGGGTATCTCCGACCCTAATCCAAAGAATAAAGGAAGCTCAGAAAGAAGATCCAGAGTTAGTGAAAATAATGGGTAAAATGAAGGAGAAGAACTTCGAGGATTTTTCTATCAGTCCGGTTGGAGTGTTGACATATCGTGGTCGTTTGTGTGTACCCGTCGTTGATGGAATAAAGAGGCAAGTTTTAGATGAGAGTCATAAATCGAGATATACTATTCATCCCAGTAGTAGGAAGATGTACCAAAATCTGAAACAACATTTCTGGTGGAACAACATGAAGAGAGAAATAGCTGAGTATATATCGAAGTGTTTAACTTGTCAACAGGTAAAAGCTGAGCATCAGAGACCCGCAGGATTACTTCAGCCATTAGAGATTCCGGAGTGGAAATGGGAACATGTGACTATGGATTTTGTTATGGGACTACCTCGTACCCGTAGGAAGTATGACAGTGTTTGGGTAATCGTGGATAGACTGACCAAGTCTGCTCATTTCTTACCGATTGATATTAGATACTCAATGGAAAAGATTGCGACCCTTTATATTGATGAGATTGTGAGATTACATGGGGTTCCGGTTAGCATTGTATCGGATCGTGATCCGAGGTTTACTTCTAGATTCTGGAAAGCACTACAGAAAGCTTTGGGTACATATTTGAGGTTCAGTACGGCTTTTCACCCTCAGACTGACGGTCAATCCGAGAGGACTATTCAGATTCTAGAAGATATGTTGCGAGCTTGTTCGATAGACTTTGCTGATTCTTGGGATATGCACTTACCTTTAGTGGAATTTTCTTATAATAACAGTTATCAGGCTAGCATCGAGATGGCTCCTTATGAGGCTTTGTATGGGAGGAAGTGTAGATCACCTATCTGTTGGGATGAGATCGGGGAAGCGAAGATATGGGGTATTGATTTGATTCAGGATTCAGTTGAGAAAGTCAGGATTATGGATCGATTGAGGACAGCCCAGAGTCGACAAAAGAGCTATGCTGATCATAGAAGACGAGACCTTAATTTTCAGACCGGAGACTTTGTATTCTTGAAGGTATCTCCGAAGGTGGGTATTCGAAGGTTTGGGAAGAAGGGTAAATTGGCTCCGAGGTTTATTGGACCGTTTGAGATTTTGGGAAAAGTGGGGCTTCTTGCTTATCGACTTGTGTTGCCATCTTCTCTAGACCGGTTGCATAACGTCTTCCATGTTTCTATGCTTCGGAAGTATTTGCACGATTCATCTCATGTGTTACCGAGGGTACCTGAGGATATAGAACCTGACATGTCATACGAGGAACGACCGGTTCGGATTCTTGATACCAAAGTGCAAGAGTTAAGGAATAAAAGCATTGCGTTGGTTAGAGTGCTATGGAGGAATCACAAGGTCGAAGAATCAACGTGGGAGCTCCGAGAAGAGATGGAACGGATATATCCGTGGCTTTTTGTTTCGGGTAAGTATCTTTAAAAATTCGGGTCGAATTTTCTTTAAGGAGGAGTGAATGTCACGACCCGAAATCTCGTCTCTATTTTCTTGGTATAAACATTTTATTTTTTTTTTATTTCTTAATTATTTAAATATTTATGTGTGCATTTTATGTTTCATAATGTTTCAGCCCTAACATTTTAATTAGTCATTTGTGCTAGTATGAAGTAAGTGAATTATTAGGGAAGAGGATAGTAAGGGTAGTAGTAGTGGTAGTAGTAGTAGTAGAGGGGGCCTAGGTGTAACATTTTGAAAATAATTCTACCTACTCCCTCCCTCTCCCTCACCTCCTCCCTCACTTCCCTGCACACACACACACACACTCAATCTCTCTCTCTTTCCATGGTTTTGAAGGTAAGAAAATCTCTCTCCCTCTTTCCTTCTTTTGATCATCTTCTATTCATTATTTCTTATTGCTCCTTTTACATAAAATGTTTAGATCGTCGCTAGGATCGTGTAGAGCTAAGAAAATTCGAATTCCGTCATCTTTGATAAATTACAAGTAAGTTGCGTTTCCCCCATTTATGCTAAAAATGTTCATCTTTAACTCCATTGATGCTCTAGTTGATATATACTCCCTCCGTCCCATTGAGAGTGAGACTAGAGGAGTGGGCACGATATTTAAGATAAAGTGATATATATGTGGTAGAAAATGAAGAGAGAGAATGAGTGGGGTAAATAGTGGTGTTGGTTGAATAAAATGAGTGGTGGAAAATGAAGAGAGAGAATGAGTGGGGTTAAATAGTGGGGAATGATGAATATAAGTATATTAAAACATTTCCATTTTGGGTAGTCTCACTTTAAGTGGGACGGCCCAAAAAGGAAAGAAGTCTCACTTCTAGTGGGACGGAGGGAGTATATGGCTTCTTTGGTTGATTTGGAATTTATTTGTAATTTATCCATTTTTGTGAAATTTGGGTGTTTGAATCATCTTTTGGTTTGGATTGTTTGGGTTGTAAAATAAGTCTTTTGTGGGCACATATGTTGTTTTGGTTCTTTGTTATGCTAGTCAGAAGTGTTGATCTTAGTGGGTTGTGAAATGGTAAGAAATATAGCTCAAACCCAGAAAAATGGCAAGATTTGGTCCCTCCGGGCAAGGAGGCGCGCGCACCCTTTTTATGGAGGCGTGCGCTCCCCCTTATGCTTCAAAAACTCAACCTTCTGATCAAAGGAGGCGCGCGCACCCTTTTTAAGGAGGCGTGCGCTCCCTCCTGTGCTTCAAAACTCAACATTCTGATCAAAGGAGGCGCGCACACCCTTTTAAGGGAGGCGTGCGCACCCCCCCCCCCTTCTCTTTTCCCCAGGTTGTCCGTTTTACGCTCAATCTTTCGGAGGCCATAACTTCTTCATTCGGACTCCGTTTTAGACGTGTAAACTATCGTTTTAAATATCTCCTTGATTACTTCGAAATGAGTGGGTTTATTTAATTGAGTTTCAGGTCCAGATTAGGTCGGGCTCTCAGTAAGTGTTTCATAACACAAAAACGTTTAGAATTGGTCTAGGTTTTGAGTACTATTCTAGTTGACTCAGATGGTCATTGTGGAACACTCTAGGTTGGTAAAATGGTTCCTTTGTGAACAAAAATGTTATGGAATTTGATTAAGTATCATTTTGAAATGTTGAACATCTTTGATATGCTGTTTGGATTGGTTCATCTTTATGGTGATTTATTTGGAATGGTTCCCTACTTTGGAATAATTGGTTGTTTATTTAAGCTAGTATTTATTACTTAGCAATTATTTAAAAGTCCAGCTGGTTAATTGTGTTCGAGTCAGGCAATGGATAATGCTATAATGGCACAATCCAAGTTCAGTATAGCATCGCCCATTGGTCCTTCTTTCCTCATCCAGATTGGCCTTGATTGGGATGAGCCAGCTCCTTTGGTGAGTATTGTAGCTAGTCGTTTTGGGTATGACTCTGTGTCATTTCCCCTGTCCTTTGTGACATGTTACATTGTTATGGTTCCGGTACCGGGGTTGTTATCTTCAGCTGTTTATGCTACTATGAAGATGGTTTGATTGGTTGAATGGTTGAAGCTGCGCAGCAATTGTTCTATCAGTTTGGGGAACCTTGGCTAATATCCTTTGTTACTTGTTTATTTCCACTGCTATCTGTTAATTGATAATTTCTACGTGCTATGTGAGTTTATTATTGTTTATTGCATCATAACATGTCATGTAGTTGCATAAGTGGCTTATTGAGATTTATCTCACCCCCTCTCTTTTTATCTTTGTTTTTCCTTAACCCCCCGCCCAGGAGGAAAGTAATAGGACTCACTGATCACGAGGAGGACGTCGAGAGGGTTCGTGGCTTTTGGGGCAGGTTGTTGTTCGGTTTGCATTACTTAAATGTATAACCTTGGGATAGTATTACCAAACTGTGACGTCATTAAGAAGTTGGAATATTTTGTATTTTGGTGTAAGCTTGTGGAGCTTATACTAGTGGTTTAGTATTGTTGTTAAGATTTGGATTTCTAAAACCTTGTATGATCATCTTTTGGTATCAAAGAGGAATTTTTATCTTCGGTATTTGGTATTTTATTGTTTTAAGTCGACGTCCAGCTCGCGAGCTCCCTGCCCGCGAGGTCGGGGTCGCCACAAACACACCATCTTCAAGTCAAAGTTTGAAGTTCCCTTTTTCTAAGGTACAATTTACTCCTCTTTTATTTTACATGTTTTCTTGAATGTATGCAATCCCCATTAAATGGGACATAACCAAATGATCACTTCATTACATTGAAGTTGGTTAAAGGTTATTTCCCTATATTTTAATTCTCTTTAATTTCCCATTTATCTCTTAATGTAATAGTTAGCATAAATTATTATATAAAAGAATCTTCTTTTCCTTTGTAATTCCCCTTTTTCTATTCAATGCAATTG
The DNA here is from genome assembly GCA_026119855.1 of Campanula takesimana. NCBI lineage: Eukaryota > Viridiplantae > Streptophyta > Magnoliopsida > Asterales > Campanulaceae > Campanula > Campanula takesimana. Next base: position 1,496,331 of record JAOWBW010000067.1, read on the forward strand.
TTAGCATGATTAATAAAAGAATGATTTTTCATACCTAGACACCAAAAGTAGCAAGACCGGCTTTAGCCGGGCGGAGTGGGTGTTTAAGTACTTCCCACTTCGTAATCTAACCCCCAAACCCGTCTCTCCCGAATCTCTGGTTTTGTATATAAAATTAGGCTATATTAAGTTTTTGTTATGTTCCTTTAAAAACATAGGTGGCGACTCTAATCTCTAAAACTAAATAGACATCCTAGGATAAATTCACCGCTCTAGCCAAGTTGTGGTTTTCCCGGGGTATCTATAGTTAGGCTACCCCTACCACTTCCTCTGATCAACAACTCTGGTAACCACCAACTCTGGCGACCACTCCAGTGACTTTTTTTAAACTCCGGTGAACACTCCGGCAACCAAACAATTGAGAACTTATCAATAAGTTCTCAGGTTTTAACTAAACTACTAATAACACGATCAACTCAACTCCGGCGACCAAACAACCGAGAGAATATCAGTAAGATCTCAGTTTTCAGTTAAACTACATGAACACAATCAACACCGATGACAAACAACTAAGAACATATCAGTGAATTTTCAGTTGTCAACTAAACTATTCCTTCCGACCCAGACTAAATTTCACACTTTCCTTTTTAGTACGTCCCAAACTAAGGTTAACACCTTTCTTTATTCCTTAAATGGCAAAAGGTGAATAGCTTTTGGACATTTATATCCTCAATTTTTTTTTTACAATTACAAGAGAACATTTACTCCGCTAACCTACGTTTTACCCACTTGCATCATAAATAGTACTTTGGATAATTATATCTCTAACCCACTTGACTTTTTACCTCTTTTTTCATTGTTTCCTTAATAAGCGTTCAAAGTGTTGGTGTGAGCTTTAATTCGGGCGGAGGGAGTGTTGGGTTTTGATGCACCATGTGTAATGGAATAATAACATGAAATCAAACCTATGAGCCCGGATCCATCCATGTTGATTAAATTAAATACAAGATGAAAGAAACTAACCCTTGAAAATCACATCCATGAACACAGACTTTAAGATGCTAAACAAACACCCTCTATCGGTATCCACACGTCGAACGGACTCAAGAACACCTTCTTGATTGATTGCTAGATCCAAGGCTTGATGATGAAGAAACGCTTTCTTCATAGGAATTATTTTGCTTCTTTGATTATTGTATTTTGATGATTCTAAATCTCAAAAGAAATAATCCTCTCTCTCTCTCTCTATGTCTTATTGTTTCTCAAACAATTGTTATTGATTTTTAAAATCAACCATAGGGGCTATCAATCCCGGCTGTATATATTTATATGAGGGTTTGACCTAATTTCATTGGGACTCGGGATTCCTTCTCCAAGAAGAAAACAGAACAATATGGCCAGGCCCGTAAAGGCAGCCGTACGGCTCGACAGAAGTCGTACTCCTCCAATGGAGCCGTATGGTCAGCAGTTCTTGCGATTCCCAGATTTTCAGCCTTTTATAATCCGTTCTTTGTGTGTGACCCAATAGGATTATACTAAGTTGTCAACGAGTCTGAACCATTTAGAACCCGTAAGTCATAAGCAGACTCTAAGCAAGCCATTATGACTACCCAATTATTATAACTTTGAAAGTACAAAGTTACCTTAATAATCTCTTTATCACGCGATATCATATTGGACATAAGTCATGGTCCAATTTACCTTATGTTGTCTAATGCTTTCTCGATCTGAAGTAGATTGATATGAGCAAATAACATTGAACACATCAATTCATTTGGGCATGGCCATGGACTATCATCAATCTCACTCATCGAGTGGCCAAGCAAATATCTCTCTTGAGAGAGTGATAAATCTCATCTTGACTTATCATTCTTCCCTACAAGAATCCGATTATGCCAATCATAGCCGTTCAGTGTTCTAAAAAGCACTAGGCGGCGAAGCCGGTCCTAGCGCCTAGGGGCCTAGTCGGGGCCTAGAAATTAATACATTTTTAATATTTTTAACGAATTTATATATAATCATATATATTTATTAAAATTTAGTGCTACTTATTTTTGTTATTTGTTAAAAAATTAATAATATTAAGTTAATTTTAAAAACCATAACTAATTATGTGTAGCAAATTTGAACACGTTTAGGTACAAAAAAATGACTTGTTTAGCATTGGATTACTTATCCCACATCTTCTAGGTAATAAACTGCTAGCGAAAGAAAGGAGTATAACTTAGCATAGCTAGAATTGAATCAAGTATTGTTAGCAGATCTACAAGCATGAGGTGACAAACTTGCTTGGCTGGTTATCCCATATCACATAGATAATGAACTTCTAAGCATTGACATGGGTATAAGTATAGAGCAATTGTGATATTGAAATTCTAAGAAATGAGATGGGTACAAGTAGTGAACAACTACAAAGGAAAACACTTGCTTGGCTAACTTATCAGTTATCCCACATCGCTAGTCAATGAACTCCTAGGAAAAGAAATATGTATAAGTTGGTTGATGTCTCATGCTTTTTAAGACAACATGTGAACGCATTTATTTTGCTTTAGTGTGGGATTCATATCCCACATCGACTAGGGATTAAGCTTCCTAGAAAAACACATTTATAAAATGAGGGGCCAGCTCCTTTCTTTGTACTCAGATCATAAGCCCATCTAGTTTAACATTTAAGAATGGCTTAAGCGCTCAAGTAGCGCCGCCTAGAACGCCTAGGTACCGCCTAGAGCGCCTAGTCACCGACGAGAGTGATTAGTCGCCGTCTAATGGCTCAAATGCCTGAGATGGCCGACTTGACGTTATTCGCGGCATTAAAGAGACGTCTAGAGCTTAGGCACCGCCTAGACCGATTTTTAGAACACTGTAGCCGTTATAACTACCCCGTTAAAGGTAGCGTTTGATTAAGTCAATCATAACATTCATCATGTGGAAGACCATGACAATCTCAGGTCTAAGGATTCAAATGGTATGACTATTATAAGATTTAATTTTGACATTTGACCATGATATAAATCTCATAACGGGTCTGTCCAGTACTTTGTTCTTCAACAAGTACCCACAAGTTTAATCTACATCCTATGCATCATAATCATCATATGATTATCCATTAAACTCATGCTAGCTCTTCATAAGTGCTAGGGACAATGAGTATTATAATAAACATGCAAAAGATATAATAATCAGGTTTGTTATCTCTATAACAATGAAGCTATGATGTAACGTGAAGGCCTTTCTCAAGGGCCTAAGGCATAATATGTTGGGTTTTGTGCAATCATGCACAGCGGAAGAATAACATGAAAAACCCAATAGCCTAGATCTGTTATGAGCAATAATTCATAATATGAAGATGAAAGAAACTAACTCTTGTAGATCGATATGCAAAAACTTGGATTGCGATGCAAAGACGTGCACCCTCTACCGGTGATCCACACAACTAACGGATTTCAAGAACGCCTTCTTAAACTTGACTGCTAAGCCTTCGGTTTGAAAAACAATGGTGAAGAACGTTTCTTCAAAGCTCCTAAAGATTATTGTGGTTTGATGATTAGAAATAATCAAACACAATGATCCTAGTATATTATGTGTATTCTCTCTGTCCAAGAAAGTGTTTGTGATTTCTAAAATCAATGAATAGGGAACTATTCCCGGTTGTCCACTTATATACACGGGGTTTCCAAAACCCTTTAGGACTTAGGTCTTCTTGTTCAACAAGAATTGACCAAAATTAAACTGACAGTCGGGGGGGCCAGCCGTACGGCGGCAAGCCAGCCGTGCGGCGCTTGGCCAGCCGTACGGTGGCCCTTGTCAGTTTCCTCGTTTTTCGATCCTTTTATTTATCCGTTCTGCGTGTGTGACCCAATAGGATTATACTAAGTTGGCAACGAGTCCGAACCATTCAAACCTCGTAAGTCATAAGCGGACTCTAGCAAGCCATTATTACTACCCAATTAGTATAACTTTGAAATCCAAAGTTTCCTAAATAGAACATAACACAATCTTGTTACACGAAGTCTATTGAACGTAAGCCATGGTCAATGGTCAACTTACCTATGTTTTGTTGGGTTTTGATGCATCATGCGCAGCGGAATTAAACATATTAAATCAAACACCCAAGAGCCCGGATCCGTGTATGTTGATTAAATTAAATACAAGATGAAAGAATACATACCCTTGAAGATCGAATCCATGAAATAAATAATCCTACCTCTCTATAATTGATTGTTTCTAAAACGATGGTTTGTGATTTCTAAAATCACCATTAGAGGCTGTCAAACCCGGCTGCATATCTTATATGAGGGTTTGACCTAATTCCTTTAGGGGTCGGGATTCCTTTTCTGTCCATAAAACTGAACAAACTGACCAGAGTCGGGACCCCAGCCGTACGGCTTATTAGGAGTCGTACTCCTAGCAAGGAGCCGTACGGTGGCCAGTTAATTTTCCCAGAAAATCTGCCTTTTTCCAATCCATTCTATTGTGTGTGACCCAATTGTTAGTAGTGGTGCCCTAGGCACGTTTAATAAACGTTGTAATTGTTATCATTTATTTCATATCAATAAAGAGATGGTTTTGATTATTATTGTTGTTCATGTTTACTTATAATAATCTCCTTCCCTAGTACTTGTAAAGCACTAGTATAAAGGCTAAATGATCATGGGATGATCATGTTAGATTTATGGGTACTTGTTTGGAACAAGGTACTGGACATGACCCGCTGTATGAGATTTATGTCATGGTCTATGTCATACATATATCTCATATTAGTTATGTCATTTGAATCCTTAGACATGAAGTTATTATAGTCTTCCACTTGATGAACATTATGTTTGACATATTCAAACGCTACCTTTAACCGGGAAGTTATAAAGGGTATGATTGGCATAATCGGATTCACGTAGGGAAGAATAATAAGCTAAATGGATTTGTCCCTCTTCGAAGAGATGTCAATCTTGGGCCTCTCGTAGGAATGATGTTGATGAAAATGTTCGGTCGGACTCAAATGAATTGATTAGATCAATGTCATTTGGATTATAAACATATTCGGAATCGAGAAAGTATTGAACAAAACAAGTTGACTTGTTGACCATGACTTGTGTTCAATGACATCGTGGACAAATGGATTGTGACATATTCTAAAGGAATGCGAACTTGTATCTAGTTATACTATTTGGGTAGGTATGACGGTTTGCTAGAACCCAATCATATCTTATGGTTTCATGTTTGAACCCATTGCCAACTTAGTATAATCCTAGAGGGTCACACACGATAGAACGAATCTTAAAAGGACTAAATTGGAATTTTTTAGCAGTTCTGGCAAGGCGGGCCACCGCACAAAAAGGAACCGGGCGGCCACCCAATGTTGGGCGACCGCACAGCCTCTTTTGGGCGGCCGCACAGTGCTGTCGGCAGAAACTTTCCTAATTCGATTAGGAGAAGCTTTTAACACAAGTTTCCTATTTGGAATAGGTCTTGCTTGTGTATAAAAAGGGGATTTCGGCCAGAACTTCAAAGATAGCCTTTTGTGAGTCTCCAAAGAGTTTGAGAGAGTTTTATTTTGTTCTAAGACATCTTAGATTGAAGAACAAAATAATACACAAAATAAATTCCATATAGTTCTTGTCAATTGTGAAAGTGTGTTTCATAATTTTGGTCTAGCAACCAAGATCAAGAAGCTCCTTGATATTCGTTCGTGGTGTGGATACTGCTAGAGGGTGAAGCTCATCATCTTCAAAGTTCGTGTTCTTACTTTCATTGTGATCAAGCTTCAAATCTCCACCAAGATCAAAGCTAGAATTCAAAGTCATCAAGGGTTAGTTTTTTCTTCTATTCATATTGTTGTATTTGATTTAATCATATGAACGGGTCTATGGGCTTTGGGTTTCATAAATTTTGAATGCTAAATTCCGATGCGCATGTTACTTTGAAACCCAACAGTGGTATCAGAGCCCCATTCATGTTGATTATTTCAATACCTAGATCATGTTGTGTGTATATAAATTGTTTATGTGCCTTACATGATATGAATATTGGAATATATGATGTTTATGTGCTTTGTGATTTTATGTGGTTTATTGTTTTGAAACTTTAATCGCACGATTCAATCGCAATAAATATTATGATGGACTACGAATTATTTGATTATTAATTCTGATTGGATCATGGTTTTAATAATAGGGGAAAAACAATTTTGAGACAAAATTTTCAAACTTTAAAAATTCTGTACGTTCTGATCCCCATGGGCGACCGCACAGAGGAACCTGGGCGGCCGCACAGTTTTGGGCGACCGCACAGGACTTCTTGGGCGGCCGCACAAAAAGATCAGAGAGTCTGATCTTGGTCAAAAATCAGAATCTGGAATTTTTCAAAAAAATCAACAAAACCAGTAACAGAACCAGTCCAGACCTGCTGATCTGGAATGAGTTTTGGGTAGTTGGTTTGTGTGTGGATCTTGGGGTTTGATTTTCCTATTTTTTTTAGTCTTGTGATTCTAAGATTGGTTCAAGGTTTGGATGGCTAATCTGCGTTCATCGAGATTATGTTTCCCAAACTTGATCGCAATCAAAGTTTCAAAGATAAAACGAAGTTAGAATTATGAAGAGTTCATAATTGCTAAAATTAAGAAACAAAGTTCTTGATTCAATGATTGGAGATCCATGTGGAATTGTGGATGCAATTGGCCTACGTTCATCGAGACCATCTATTGCTTAGTTTCGGCCACATGGACTACTTTCTTGGTATCTTGAATTAGTGCGGAATTGTGGATGCCTCATGGCTTAGTTTCGGCCGCACTTCTTGTTGTCTTGATTTGGAGATAATGACCAAAGTTGAAATAGTCTCATCCTCATAATTATAGAGAAACCAATGACACATGAATATCATGCTTAAATTAATGGAGATTAATTTAGTGGCTAAACTTGATGCGTGACATGTTTATATTATGTGCTCATAAATGTGTTATATGCTATATGTGATGAACCTTCAAAGAAAGTTTTAAGTCTTTCATTGCCATGCCATGATTAAAACACTTGTTTATACATGGGTGATCTTGATGTGGGTTCGCCTCCGCGAAGTGCATTAATTTTATTTATGTATGAGCAAGATGAGGTTCATTAATTTAATGTGGGCTTGCCTCCGCAAGGTGCATTAAATTGAATGGTTCCTGTGCGTTTAATATGGTTGGACTTAATTAGGCGTCAAAACGGTTTTGGGCCTAGGCAAAAGATGAGATTAAACATGCTTTGGAAATTGGATTTCTCAAAGAATCTCATAAAAGGACCTAAGAATCATATGGGATATGATTGACATGATCGTCTACCTTATTAATTTAGTTTTGAGCGGTCCGCCTCCGTGGACTCAAAAGTTAAATTAAAGTTGGATCTTAGCCCAATTAAATTATATTATACATTGGATGTATATGAAGGTTATATAATTTAGTGGGAGTATTTTGTTTGAAAATACATTATTTATTTCTTTAATGAAAAACCGGTACTTATTAAATTTTGAAAATTTTGCATATTTGTAGACCATGACTACTAACACTCAATCAATTTCGTTGCGATCGATCCTTGAGAAGAATAAGATCCAAGAGAATGGTACGAACTTTATGGATTGGATCCGTAGCCTAAGAATTGTTCTTAGGCAAGAAGATAAGTTGTACATTCTCGATGGGCCTCTTCCTGCTGAACTAGAACCTACTGCCCCTAGGGCAGAAAGAGACAATTACAAGAAACATCGTAATGATTCTAGAGATGTAAGCTGTCTCATGCTTGCTACTATGTGCTCAAAACTCCAACAAAGTTTGGAACATTTGGAAGCCTATGAGATAGGCGTGGAGTTAAGAGCCATGTTTCAAGAGCAAGCTAGGCAAGAAAGGTACAAGACCATTGTTGCATTCACTACTTGCAAAATGAATGAAGGGAAACAAGTGAGTCCTCACATGCTGAAAATGAAAGGTTATGTAGAGCACCTTGAGAAACTTGGCTATCCAATCCCATTGGAGCTAGCCACGGATCTCATTTTTAACTCATTGCCTAAAAGTTATAATCAGTTTGTGATGAATTATAACATGCATGGAATGGATAAGAATCTCTCCGAGTTGCATGGGATGCTTAAAACTGCGGAGATGAAGATTTCGGAGAAAGGTTCTCCCGTGCTCTTGGTTCATAATGGGAAGAAGGCTAGTGCCAAAGGAAAGGGTAAGAAAGTTGTCAAACCCAAGATAAGCGAGGCAAAGGTTGCCAAGGCTTCTGAGGCAAAACCCGATTCACAAAAGGATGCAATCTGTTTCCATTGTCAAGAAATTGGTCATTGGAAACGTAATTGCAAAGCTTTCTTGGAAGAGCAAAAGAAGAAGAAGAGCAGCAAGGCTGCGTCAACTTCAGGTATCTATATGATAGATATTCTCCTTTCAACCACTGATTCTTGGGTATTGGATACCGGATGTGGTTCTCACATTTGTTTAAATGTGCAGGGTCTAAAGAATAGGAGACTACTTAAAGAGGGTGAAGTAGACCTACGCGTGGGGAATGGAGCAAGAGTTGCTGCATTAGCTGTTGGGACTTATGAAGTCACTTTACCTTCCGGATTAATTCTTGTTTTGAACAATTGTTATTATGTTCCGGATTTAAGTAGAAATATTATTTCAATTTCTTGTTTGGATAATGAAGGTTTTAAGTTTCTTATTGAGAATAAAAAATTTTCTATTTATTTAAATGATGTGCTTTATGGTATTGCTAATTCATTTAATGGCCTTTATGTCTTGGATATCAAGAATGAAAATAATGAAAATGTCTATCATATAAATAAGAAATCTAAACCTAATGATGTAAATCATTCTTATTTGTGGCATTGCCGTCTTGGTCATATTAATGAGAAGCGTATCTCAAAACTCCATTGGGACGGACTTTTGGGTTCATGTGACCTTGAGTCATATGACACTTGTGAGTCGTGTCTTCTTGGAAAAATAACTAAGACACCTTTTACCAAGCTAGGTGAAAGGGCAAGCGACTTATTAGGGTTGATACATTCCGATGTATGCGGACCATTAAGTAGCAATGCTAGGGGAGGATTTCAATACTTCATAACCTTCACTGATGATTATAGTAGATTTGGGTATGTTTACCTAATGAAACATAAAAGTGAAGCATTTGAGATATTTAGAATATTTCTAAATGAAGTAGAAAAACAACTTGGCAAAAGTATTAAGGCACTTCGATCAGATCGAGGTGGAGAATACTTGAGTCAAGAATTTGATGATCATCTAAAGAATTGTGGAATAGTTTCACAATTGACTCCACCCGGAACACAACAATGGAATGGTGTGTCCGAGAGGAGAAATCGGACTTTGTTAGACATGGTTCGATCAATGATGAGTCAAGTTGATCTTCCAATATCCTTTTGGGGTTACGCTCTAGAAACCGCTGCTTTCTCACTAAATCGTGTTCCAACTAAATCGGTTCAAAAGACTCCATATGAGATGTGGAGCGGAAAGAAAACTTTCTTATCTTTCATGAAGATTTAGGGTTGCGAAGCCTTTGTCAAAAGACTTGTCTCTGACAAACTTGCACACAAATCTGACAAATGTATTTTCTTGGGATATACAAAGGAAACTAGAGGATATTAATTTTACAACCGAGAGGACAACAAAGTGTTTGTTGCCCGAACTGGTGTCTTTCTAGATAAAGAGTTTCTCTCCAAAGAAATCAGTGGGAGTAAAATAAATCTTGAAGAAATTCGAGACCCAGAAAACAACATTGAACCAATAGTGGAACAAGAACAAGAACCACAAGGAGTTGTGGAACCTGTTCAAAATACACAAGCAACAGATCTAGTAGGCTACGATCCGAGCCCGAGAGATATGGATTTCTCGTAACGGATAGTAATGAGGTGGAAATCATTGAGAATGATGAACCGACAACCTACCAAGAGGCGATGTCTTCTCCTGATTCGGACAAGTGGCTTGGAGCCATGGAATCCGAATTGCAATCCATGCAAGACAATCAAGTTTGGAATTTGATTGATGCACCCGAAGGTGTAAAAACCATAGGATGCAAATGGGTCTTCAAAAAGAAGACTGACATGGATGGGAAGGTGCATACTTACAAAGCTAGACTTGTAGCGAAGGGTTATAGGCAAGTTCATGGTATTGACTATGATGAAACCTTTTCACCCGTAGCAATGATCAAGTCTATAAGAATTTTGCTTGCCATTGCCGCATATCATGACTATGAAATATGGCAAATGGACGTCAAAACCGCTTTCCTAAATGGAAAACTACAAAAGGATGTGTATATGACACAACCAGAAGGTTTTGAACAAGATTCTAAGGTATGCAAATTGCAGAGATCTATCTATGGATTGAAGCAAGCTTCAAGGAGTTGGAATCTCCGTTTTGATGAATCAGTCAAAGAGTTTGGTTTCATCAAGAACGAAGATGAGCCTTGTGTATGCAAGAAGATTAGTGGGAGCATAGTGCTATTCCTTATTTTATATGTGGATGACATATTACTCATTGGAAACGATATTCCTACACTTCAGTCCGTAAAGACTTGGTTAGGAAAATGCTTCGCAATGAAAGATATGGGTGAAGACGCATATATACTTGGCATTAAGATCTATAGAGATAGATCAAGGAGGCTACTTGGTTTAAGCCAAAGTACATACATTGACAAGGTCATTAGAAGATTCCGTATGGAAAATTCTAAAAGAGGTGCCTTGCCCGTGTTACATGGAGTTTCTCTAAGCAAGACTCAATGTCCTAAGACAAAATATGAGCGTGAGAAAATGAATGATGTTCCATATGCTTCGGCAATTGGGTCCATCATGTATGTCATGATTTGTACTAGGCCGGATGTATCTTATGCTTTAAGCATGACAAGTAGATACCAATCCGACCCCGGTGAAAATCACTGGATGGCTGTAAAAGAGATTCTTAAGTACTTGAGAAGAACAAAAGATTCGTTTTTGGTCTATGGAGGAATGGAAGATGATCTCGTGGTAAATGCTTACACAGATGCAAGTTTCCAAACTGACAAAGATGATAGTCGATCGTAATCGGGTTTTGTGTTTATGTTAAATGGTGGAGCTGTAAGCTGGAAGAGTTCCAAGCAAAGTAAAACCGCTGATTCTACAACGGAAGCTGAGTATATTGCTGCATCAGATGCTGCAAAGGAAGCTGTTTAGATTAAGAAGTTCATTACTGAACTTGAAGTGGTTCCTAGCATTGCTAATCTAATAGACCTTTATTGCGATAATAATGGTGCTATTGCTCAAGCAAAGGAACCAAGAGCACATCAGAAATCCAAACACATAGTTAGGCGTTTTCATATCATTCGAGAAATCGTTGATAGGGGAGACGTAAATATATGCAGAGTACCTACTGATGACAATGTTGCGGACCCGCTAACAAAGGGACTTCCACAAGCCAAACATGATGGTCATGTTAGGTCCATGGGTATTAGATACATGGGAGATTGGGCCTAGGGCAAGTGGGAGATTGTTGGTAGTGGTGCCCTAGGCACGTTTAATAAACGTTGTAATTGTTATCATTTATTTCATATCAATAAAGAGATGGTTTTGATTATTATTGTTGTTCATGTTTACTTATAATAATCTCCGTCCCTAGTACTTGTAAAGCACTAGTATAAAGGCTAAATGATCATGGGATGATCATGTTAGATTTATGGGTACTTGTTTGGAACAAGGTACTGGACATGACCCGCTGTATGAGATTTATGTCATGGTCTATGTCATACATATATCTCATATTAGTTATGTCATTTGAATCCTTAGACATGAAGTTATTATAGTCTTCCACTTGATGAATATTATGTTTGACATATTCAAACGCTACCTTTAACCGGGAAGTTATAAAGGGTATGATTGGCATAATCGGATTCACGTAGGGAAGAATAATAAGCTAAATGGATTTGTCCCTCTTCGGAGAGATGTCAAGCTTGGGCCTCTCGTAGGAATGATGTTGATGAAAATGTTCGGCCAGACTCAAATGAATTGATTAGATCAATGTCATTTGGATTATCAACATATTCGGAATCGAGAAAGTATTGAACAAAACAAGTTGACTTGTTGACCATGACATGTGTTCAATGACATCATGGACAAAGGGATTGTGACATATTCTAAAGGAATGCGAACTTGTATCTAGTTATACTATTTGGGTAGGTATGACGGTTTGCTAGAACCCAATCATATCTTATGGTTTCATGTTTGAACCCATTGCCAACTTAGTATAATCCTAGAGGGTCACACACGGTAGAACGAATCTTAAAAGGACTAAATTGGAATTTTTCAGCAGTTCTGGCAAGGCGGGCGACCGCACAAAAAGGAACCGGGCGGCCGCCCAATGTTGGGCAACCGCACAGCCTCTTTTAGCCGGCCGCACAGTGCTGTCGGCAGAAACTTTCCTAATTCGATTAGGAGAAGCTTTTAACACAAGTTTCCTATTTGGAATAGGTCTTGCTTGTGTATAAAAAGGGGATTTCGGCCAGAACTTCAAAGATAGCCTTTTGTGAGTCTCCAAAGAGTTTGAGAGAGTTTTATTTTGTTCTAAGACATCTTAGATTGAAGAACAAAATAATACACAAAATAAATTCCATATAGTTCTTGTCAATTGTGAAAGTGTGTTTCATAATTTTGGTCTAGCAACCAAGATCAAGAAGCTCCTTGATATTCGTTCGTGGTGTGGATACCGCTAGAGGGTGAAGCTCATCATCTTCAAAGTTCGTGTTCTTACTTTCATTGTGATCAAGCTTCAAATCTCCACCAAGATCAAAGCTAGAATTCAAAGTCATCAAGGGTTAGTTTTTTCCTCTATTCATATTGTTGTATTTGATTTAATCATATGAACGGATCTATGGGCTTTGGGTTTCATAAATTTAAAATGCTAAATTCCGCATCGCATGTTACTACGAAACCCAACACCAATAGGATTATACTAAGTTGGCAACGAGTCCGAACAAGTCAGAACCCGTAAATCATAAGCGGACTCTAGCAAGCCATTATGACTACCCAATTAGTATAACTTTGAAAGCCCAAATTAACCTTATAGAACATATCATAATCCCTTTATCACGCGATATCATATTGGACATAAGTCATGGTCCAAGTCAACTTATGTTGTCCAATGCTTTCTCGATCCCGAGTAGATTGATATGAGCAAATGACATTGAACACATCAATTCATTTGGGTACGGCCGTACACTATTATCAATCTCACTCATCGAGAGGCCAAGCAGATATCTCTCTTGAGAGAGGGACAAATACCATCTTGACTTATCATTCTTCGCTACAGGAATCCGATTATGCCAATCGTAGCCTTTATAACCACCCGGTTAAAGGTGGCATTTTAGTACGTCAAACATAATGTTCATCATGTGGAAGACTATGATAATATCAGGTCTAAGGATTCAAATGGTATGACTATTATGAGATTTAATTATGACATTTAACCATGACATAAATCTCATAACGGGTCTATCCAGCACCTTGTTCTCCAACAAGTACCCACTAGTTTAATCCGCATCCTATGCACCATAACCATCACATGATTATCCATTAAACTCATGCTAGCTCTTCATAAATGCTAGGGATGATGATTATTATAATAAACATGCAAAAGATATAATAATCGGGTTTGTTATCTCTATAACAATGAAGCTATGATATAACGCATAGGCCTTTCTCAAGGGCCTAGGGCATAATATCCAACAATCTCCCACTTGCACTAGGCCCAATCAACGCGTATCCAATACCCATTAAGCTTATGATCTCAATCATAATTGCGAGTGAGCTTATGTAAGATGATTATCCTTGTTATCATCATATGGTATTTTGCATATTTTATACACTTCCCATCTTAGACGATTTCTCGAATAAGATAGAACCGTCCGAGTATATGTTTAGATAAGACATTGGCACCTTGGATTATGTAATAACGATTATTAGCACAATGAAGATCCATTAAATTAGTGACATTAGAAACGATTTCTAGTTTACTAATTAGTATCTTAATCCAAACAATTTTCTAGTTGCATCCCATGTCACTAGATACTCAACCCTTTTGTAGAATAGTAATGGTCCATTTAGAACTCTTCTAACACCATTATTAGAAGTAAACATGTATTTATACTGCAATATTTATATTTGTTACTTTGTAAGAATGCATCTATGTAACTATTACAAGATCATCTTTCATTCCATCAAAGATCAAGAATGCATCCTTTAGTTCCTTTTTCAAGTACATAAGGATGTTTCTACACTAGTGACTTTCACTAGGATCCGATCGGTATTATCTCATCATACTTGTAACGCCCATCCTTAATCTCGTTAAATATTTGACTTATTTGTTAAATTTTTGACTTGCTTGTTAAATTCTTGACTAGCATATTTATATGCTATTTTATTTGAGTTAATTATTTAATTACTTTAGAAAGTTAAGGTGGTTAAATGTCAAAGTTAGAACTTGAGGGGCCTAAGTGTCATTCCTTGATTCTTGTTAAGTATATCATGGTTTGCTTGTTTGTCTGAGAAAGAAATTCTCAAACTTTCTCGACATTTCTCCCTCTGTCTCAAAGAAAAGTTAGGGTTTACCCTATTCTCGACTCCTCGCGATTAATTATTGCTCTGTTCGTGATTCTGGTCCCGGATAAATATTCGTGGCGCTGAATAGAGCGTTTCCTGCTGAACAGAAATTAATTTGGGTCAACTTGATTTTTGACTAGGTAAGTTATTAGCTCCCCCTTACTTGTAATAACATGCATATATGTTATTCCCGCTACTTGTTTTTGTTAAAATTGTGTTTTGAGCAATTTTTGTGATACTTGTAAATTTGGGACGAAGGGAGTATTCGTATGAAAACATGATTGAAATAGACTTGCAAATGCAAAAGTACCTGGGAATGAAAAGTATTGAAAATTATACTCCTATTCGTGAGACGGTAAAATAGTAACTTGATTTAAATATTATTAGAAAAATTGTACCATTATTTTGTGATACGGGGAAATGAATGGAAGTATCTCTAAATAGATATATTAGTATAATATAAAATTGTACTTATACTTTTGGGGACGGTGAAATATTAAATTGGAATAAAAGGAAATTGTCCTATTATTTATGGGACGGTAAAAGAAATGAATTGAGCCTGAAATCATGTTTTGGGTATTGCCTAAGAGTTAATAAAAGTTACTCCTACGCTTGGGACGGGAAATTTCTTAACCTGGGGAAAGAAATAAAAATTTCGCATTTTGGTACCTTGTGCGACCGCACAAAAATACTTGGGCGACCGCCCAACTTTCTGAAAGGTTTTTCAAAGGAATTGACCTGCTTGTGTGCGACCGCACAGGCCATTTTAGGCGACCGCACAGTTACCTGAAAAACAAAATGTTGTTTAAAGTTTGTATAAGTTGGAAGTAACTCTAGTTAAGGTATATAACCTTAGTATAAGATGTCCTAGCAAGTGTTGTGACACCTTAAGGGCATCAGAACTTGGTTTTAAACGTGTATACTCATTGAATTGAAATGAGAACTTAGTCTTGTACATGGACACTTATAGAACTCAAATGAGAACTTAAGTATAAGAGTAACAACTCTTTTATATGTCTTGAAAGTGCTATGAACAAGCACTTATGTGTTATGCTTGTCTTGGAACTAATGTTTGTGCACCGTGAGAGCACCAAATTAGTGTCTTGAGCTCGAATATCCTATGTAGGGGATTATGAACTTGTAAGTATAAGTGGTATAGCTCATTTACTTAATTTGAACTTGAAATAGTCTTGGTCTAGGTTTAGGGTACTACCCTAGATGGCCTAGATGAGTGTTGTAGAACACTCTAGTACTGGAAAATAGTCCCTTTGTGAACAAATGAAAGGTGGACTTGAATCATAATTAAATGATAACTTGAGTATAAGAGTAGTAACTCTTTTATGTGTCTTGAAGTTAATGTTTGTGTTCCTTAGGGGTACCAGCTAATGTCTTGAGCTTGAATGTCCTAAGAAAAGGATTTGAAAATAATTCGTGAAAGATGTATAATTCATCTTCCTAGCTTGAACTTGAAGTATAAGATAATTAACTCTTGTACATGTTTAACCATCCAAATAAATGGATTGAGAACTTGGATATAAGATGATAAAATCTTGTATATGTCCTGAATGTCTTGAATGTCCTGAATGTCTTGAATGTCTTGAATGTCCTGAATGTCTTGAATGTCTTAAGATGAGACAGTAACTTGAAGTATAAGACAATAAAATCTTGTATATGACTTGAACATCCAAATAATTGGATTAAGACTTGAATATAAGATTATAAATCTTGTACGTGCCTTGACACCAGTATATGTGTATGGTAATAAACTTGAAAGAGTCTTGATGTGTATATGCAAATCTTGCATATATTTACGTGATAGAATGTGGCTTCTTAATTGATTGGTACATGGTATGAATAACCAAAGAATTGGGTTATGGAACTAGATAGAGAATGATTAACTCTACTACATACTTGAACTTGATACGTGTATATTGGAAGTGCTATAAAGAAGCACTAAAGTGTAAATGATTTAGTTTTTAATCGTGTATATACTCAATGAAGTATATAAAATATAAAGAAGATATCTTGTCTTGAAATGGTTCCTAAAGAAAATAGGGACTAGTGTAATATGAAGATAATTCATATAATCGTGAATACTACGATTTAAATTAATAAGAATGATTACAGAACACAATATGTGTTAGAAAATGTATTCGATTACTAACGATACATATACGTGAAGTATGACTGTGTCTAGGTACAATGTGACCTATTCTACTACGTGTTTAGAGTATAATGTATTGAGCTCTACTTGATAGTAAGGGTATCGTGATAGACACTTTAATGTGTTAAACGTGATATGAATATGTACGTGCAAACTTGGCATGTGACAAAGTGATATACCCTACTACTTGACTGAAGTCTGTTATTAATGGACTCTTACTTGGATTGATCGTGTTACATGGACACCTTATGTGCCAGTGTTATCTTGGTTTGTATTCGCAATAATTGCGTATGGATACTTGTATTCTCGTGAGCACATGATACATGATTACATGGTACATATTCTCGTGAGCACATGATACATAATTACATGGTGCATATTCTCGTGAGCACATGATACATGATTACATGGTGCATAAAGAATAGTCCACTAATAAGGGACTGAGTTCTGTTCTCGTAGTTCAAGTAAACATCTACTTGTGCATTCTTGTGTGAGTCCAGCTGGTTCTCCTTGCTTGTTCGAAAATATATAGGTTCACACTTGTCGCGAGAGCCGGGGCTTAAGTGACAATCGGGTCCCTATGTATTTCCGCCTGACCCCTTACTACCGGCCATAGTAAGGGCATAGCTTCCTTGGTTGGAGCAATAAGCCTGACCTAAGTGAATGCTAACTCCTGTCCTGTTCACCTCATGGATCTTGTTCTTGTGAATGACACTGGTTACCAGGTCTTCTTATATACTGCACAGCAGTCTCTTGTTCCTGTTCTTGGTTGTCCTCAGCTAGAAAAGCATCGACAACAAATGGTATTCTTGGGAGAAATAAGGAAGGATTCAGGTACAATGCGTGATAGGCCTATGTGCATCTTGGTGAGCTGGTCTAGCCTCTCACACTACTTGACTACTTGTTACCTGATCATATCTTGAGCTTGATTACTTGTTGAGTTGGCTTAGCCTCTCCTATACTTGTTACTTGATGATACTTGATATATGATTACTTGAGTATCTACTTGTATTGCATGATAACATGACATATAGTTGCATGTTAATAGCTTACTGAGATTTATCTCACCCTTTATTTGTTTAATTGTTTCCCCCCCCCCAGGAAAGCAGGGGATAGTACGCAGTGAGGCTCGACTTAGCTGGGAATTTACTCAGCAGGATATTCTTGTCCGAAGTTAATGTCCTTTTATATTTTGGTAAGGACGATCTTGTATGAGTTAATAAACTCTGGGCTTGTATTGGGGTAGTATTTGTTGTCCCTAGACAGTTCTTGATGCCAGCTTATTTGCTAGGCATGTCTTCCGCTGTATGTAACCATTTTGGTTTTAATTTCTTGGTCTAGAACTGGTGTGAGCTATCTTAGCTCCTTACTCTTGAGTATACATATCATGTCAGTTTTGTTTTTAACAGGTATTGTTCCTGTTTCCCGTTAGTTTCTTGTTTCTTGTTAGTTACGCGCGCCAGGTTCGAGGTTCTATTAGGGAATCCCGGGACTTGGGGCGTGTCAATACTCCAATTATATAAGACATACGGTCTTAGTACGTTAACATGGTTTACATGATAGATCCAATTTCCGAAGCATATGGAATCCTAATCATGTACTCTTGCTCATTAGTCTTCCAGTAAGACTAAATCTTGCAAAGATCAATGCCATTAGACTTTCGCAAGTAACCTCTCCAAGAGTCTTGCATAGTGAACTTTTCACTGTCTTGTCTTTATTAGTACTTTGACTTTAACCAATCAATCTTTTAGATTTATCTCCATAAATCAGTCCAAGAATATAAGCGGCTTTATCCAAGTCTTTCATTTAGAAACTCTTTCAAAATGAATTATATGTCAACCACATATATCAGACTAAGAATAATGTTACGCTCCCACTAAATTTATTGTAATCACAAGTCTCATCTTTGATGAATTCAAACCCTTTGAATGCTACATCAAAATGAAATTTCACTCCAAGCAGTTTGCTTCAATCCATCTCATGGATTTCTGCAACTTGCATATTTTATTAGAATTTTATTGATCAAAACTTTTAGGTTGTATCAAACACATCCTAAAGTGTGTTCCTGTTAAGGAATGTTGTTTTGACATTCATTTATCATATTTCATATTCAAAATATGAGGTCATGACAATTAGAATTCTAATATCCTTAAGCATGACTATATGCAATAAAGTTTTATCATAATCGACATTATGAGTTAACTTTACTCTACTCAATTAGTCGTGCTTCATCAATATGCACCTTGCGATCCATGTCCGTTTTCTCCCAGAAAACTCATTTTCTATCCTATGGTTTTTAAGCCTTAGGGTAGAACAATCAAGTTCTAACCTTGATTATTATACATGGATTGCACTTTTAGATTTTATGACTCCAAGTCATTGATCTAAATCCAGAGCGGACTTTGCATTTTGATAGGTAATAAGTCAATCATTCGCAATGATATCTTTCTTATTTCTTTTTATTACGCGAAATCAATATTTCTTGTTATAGATAGTATCCTATCATACATGCAAATATCTTGTGAATACTTGAACGAATTTCAACAACTCCTAGTGAAACTTTGTTCAACTTCCATCTTAGGTTCTATGTCATTTTCTGGGTCTCGAACTCTTCGAGATACATTTTACTCCCACTTCTTCTTTAGAGATAAACGATTTATCTAGAAAGTGCTATTTAGAGTAACAAACGATTTGTACTCTAAAGGGTGTAAAATTAATATCTTTAAGATATCCCATGAAAATACATTTATTATATTTAGGTGTGATTTTGTCCAAGACAATACTTTTCTCAAAAGCATCACATCACAAATCATTATGAAAGACAAACCAAGTTTTCTCTCATTACATATCTCATATGGTATAACGAACCTCCTTAGATGAATCTCAATTCAGTGTAAGCGCAGCTGTTTCCAGCACATAATCCAGAGGAATAATTAATGATCAGTTTGACATATCATGAGACGAAAAACTGTATTTTACAGACAATCTGTAAACTTCTAGAATAGAGTCCGTAAGGCTTCAGATTAGGCGTACACCTGATATTCAGCCGTACGGATCTTGTTTCCAGTTCCAGTTTTTCTTATTCTGGAGACTTTCTGCAGAACTCTCGTTAAGTCTATGGTTCCAATATTCATTACTTTGATCAGATCAGAGTACACTAATACTTTTTCCATGAGATACTGAAATCCTTTTCCAAGCACTGTCACTTTAGTGAACTACATACATCAACATGTATTAATTCAAAAGAGTACTTCCTTTCACTACTATTAGTAAAAGGTGTCTTGATCAATATCCAAGATTCACATATATCACATGATTCGAAATCATGTGAATTTAAAACTCCGTCCCATGGAATTTTAGATATGTGTTTCTTATTATTAATATAGACATCAATGCTTTAAGAATGTAACATTTACATCCTTAGATTCAGATTTCCTTTATGGTATGCTTATTATTTTGTTCTTCCAAGATAAGGACATAAAGTCCCATTTATATGATTAGCAGTACAATAAAACACATCATATTTAATGGAACATCTTCTTATTCGAAATAAGAAATATCCATAATCTTCTAATGAAGAAACCAAAATAATATTTCTACTTAAAGTAGGAACATCACAACATTGTTCAAAACAATTATGAACCCACTAGGTAAAGACACTTCGCAAGTTTTTATGATCAATGTTACAACCATTGCATCATTATCAATACATAGGTTAATCTTTACCATTTTAAGTAGAATTTTAACATAAATTCTTGAAGTGGTAGTCCAACTGCCCTTTCTTTTGATCTTCTAATTCAAATTATAATTTCTCTAACGGTCAATCCTATTGCCAAGGTAGAGATTACATTCTTTGTATTTTAGGTTTTGCCACAAATATTTTCTTTAGGCTTGACAACTCCTGTCTTTCCTTTATCTTAAATCCTTGTCCTTATTAACCTTTAGAGTTTGAGAATGTTTCCATTTGATATTAAGACTTAGCATTTTAAACATCAAATGTCGCTCATGAATTAATATCAAATCCGTTGTTAGTTCTTAAGCTAACTTGATTATCAATCCATATAAGGTAATTAATATGTCTCTCCATGTTCAAAACATGAGAACTTATTATCATACCTTTCATTCATCAAATGAGTGTTAGACTCTAATTAATTTCAAACTTTTCTTGCCTTTCTTGCTTGTAGGAACACTTCCTACGTGATTGCTTATCAAATAAGCATTCATGTGTTTCAGATACTTCTAAAGTTCTAAACATATGGTAGCAAGTCATAAGACATTTGACATCTATAGAATCATCCACATGTTTCTAATCAATATATTTGTCCATCTTTAAGGCTTTAGGTTTATTAGGAATAAGATTTATTAAGAATTCATAACTTCCGTTCTTGCTTTAGAACAATTCTTAAGCTCATGACTAGGTCAAAGAAGTTAATCTCATTCTTCTTTAAGTGGGGTCAATTGCAGTGATTATACATGATTATAGTTTAAAACATTCTACAAAATATGCAAATAAATATACACATATATTTCATACCATTATAATTTAAGGACATTTAATGTATTTCATAAATACTCCCACTAAATTATACACCTTCAAATACAACAATTGTATAATATGATTTAAGTGGGCTAAGATCCAATATTAATATAATTTCAAGTCCGCTTTGGCGATACTGCTCAAAATTAAATTAATTAGGTAGACAACTCTTTGTCAATCATATCATATATGACTCTTAGATCCTTTATGAGATTTGTTAGACATCTTATGTCAAACATGTTTTAATCTCATCTTGTGCCTTAGGCCCAAAACTTTGCCTTTTGATAGCCTAATTGAGTCAAACCACGTTAAACGCATAGGAAACTCTCATTCCTCATCTTGCTCATACACTGATAGAATTAATGCACCTCGCTTTGGCAGAGCCCACATAAAACTACACGGTGTACTCACAAGTGTTTTAATAATGGATTAGCACATAACTTAAATTTTCGAGAAGGTTTCTTTACATAGAGATATGTATCATATATTTAATTATGTCAAACATAATATAATATAGTCTTTGCATAATTAATGTTAACTAATCCAATTAATTAACAGAAACAAAATCTTGTGATTTAATTATGAAGCAACATAATGGGGACGGAATCTAAATTATCTGTAAACAATTTACAGACTGGATATTTCATTCGTATTCCCAGAAATAAGGCTTAAGCCTGTCATTGGTCCATGGATGAATTAGTCCAAATTTAGTTTCCTTCTCTTGCAAACAATTTGCACTTTGTTCATAGGCATCAATTCTGAAACTTTTGAATCCGCAAAACATCTATATATTAAGAGCACAAAACGCACGGTCGAAACTAAGCCATGAAGGCATCCACAATCCCGTACTAAAATCGAGAAACCAAGTGATTTTGTATACGGCCGATACTAAGCCAAAAGGCATCCACAATTCCGTATAGAAAAACAACTTGTTTTAAGATCATTCATTGTCTCATCAATATCATAGACTACAACAATTCTGAACTCTTCAGAACTTTGATTTCTGCAATTTTCTGGATTAAATCATATTTCAGGAAACACAGTTTCGAAAACCAGCCGTCTGAAACCAGATTCAGTTCCTGATTCGAATTCTGTAAACGATTTACAGAACAATCAGAAAATTCAGAAAACAAAGCAAAAATGTCCAGAAAAACCAATCCAGCCGTACGGCTGTAACAGAGGCGTGCGACTTCTACTAAGCCGTACGGTGCCCATGGTCAGATTCCCAGATTTCCAGAACTTCATAAATTCGATCAATCCCATTATCGTGTTCATACATAATCAGATTACAGAAAACACGAAAATACAGATTACGAATTTTAACTCATCTAATTCATATAATCAATAACCAATTTATTCCACATACAAATTAGATCAAGATTATCAATAAATATAATCTAATTATAACATGATAATCTAAGCATGCGATTATACATATGAATCCAATTAATATTACAATCACATAATCCCCATATAAACATGCTCATAGATTTTATATCTCATATATAAAACTCAAATCAACCATTCATCTTATTATCGTGTAGATATTATATAATCGAATTAAACAATTTCAACATGATATACTAAAATAATCAACAACGAATGGGGCTCTGATACCACTGTTGGGTTTTGATGCATCATGCGCAGCGAAATTAAACATATTAAATCAAACACCCAAGAGCCCGGATCCGTGCATGTTGATTAAAATAAATACAAGATGAAAGAATACATACCCTTGAAGATCGAATCCATGAACACAGACTTTGAGGTGCTAAAGGAAACACCCTCCATCGGTATCCACACGTCGAACGGATATCAAGAACAACTTCTTGATCTGGATTGCTAGACCCAAGGCTTGATAAAGAAACAATTTCTTCGTAGGAATTATTTTGCTCTTCGATTATTGTATATTGATGATCAAGAATCATCAAAAAAATAATCCTACCTCTCTATAATTGATTGTTTCTAAAACAATGGTTTGTGATTTCTAAAATCACCATTAGAGGCTGTCAAACCCGGCTGCATATCTTATATGAGAGTTTGACTAATTCCTTTAAGAGTCGGGATTCCTTTTCTGTCCAGAAAACTGAACAAACTGACCAGAGTTGGGACCCCAGCCGTACGGCTCATTAGGAGCCGTACTCCTAAATAGGAGCTGTACTGTGGCCAGTTAATTTTTCCAGAAAATCTGCCTTTTTCCAATCTGTTCTATTGTGTGTGACCCAACAGGATTATCCTAAGTTGGCAACGAGTCCGAACAAGTCAGAACCCGTAAATCATAAGCGGACTCTAGCAAGCCATTATGACTACCCAATTAGTATAACTTTGAAAGCCCAAAGTAACCTTATAGAACATATCATAATCCCTTTATCACACGATATCATATTGGACATAAGTCATGGTCCAAGTCAACTTATGTTGTCCAATGCTTTCTCGATCCCGAGTAGATTGATATGAGCAAATGACATTAAACACATCAATTCATTTGGGTACGGCCGTACACTATTATCAATCTCACTCATCGAGAGGCCAAGCAGATATCTCTCTTGAGAGAGGGACAAATCCCATCTTGACTTATCATTCTTCCCTACAAGAATCTGATTATGCCAATCGTAGCCTTTATAACCACCCGGTTAAAGGTGGCGTTTGAGTACGTCAAACATAATGTTCATCATGTGGAAGACTATGATAATCTCAGGTCTAAGGATTCAAATGGTATGACTATTATGAGATTTAATTATGACATTTGACCATGACATAAATCTCATAACGGGTCTATCCAGCACCTTGTTCTCCAACAAGTACCCACTAGTTTAATCCGCATCCTATGCACCATAATCATCACATGATTATCCATTAAACTCATGCTAGCTCTTCATAAGTTCTAGGGACGATGATTATTATAATAAACATGCAAAAGATATAATAATCGGGTTTGTTATCTCTATAACAATGAAGCTATGATATAACGCATAGGCCTTTCTCAAGGGCCTAGGGCATAATATCCAACATGTTCAATGTTTTCTCTGTCACGACCCGAAATCTAGGCTCTATTTTATTAGTAATTAATTGATTATTATTTAATTATTTGCTTATTTATTTATTTAAATTATTATTTATTTAAATAATTACGTGTGCAATTTATGTGTTATAATAATTATGCCCAGCATTCTATTTGGGTCATTTGTGCTAGTGTAGAAATGTTGAGTCTTAATTGTTAGTAGGGAGTGTAGTATTGTGTGTAGTGTGAGAGAGGGGGCCTAAGTGTAAGTTTTTGAATAATTTCCCTATTTCCCCCTCACCTCCCTCACCTTCTCCCTCACTCTCCCCTCTCCTTCCCAGCCAACTCCCTCCCTCTCTCCTCCATTGTGGTAAGTTTTCTTCTCCTTACTTCTCTCTTCATTTTCTCCATCTTCCTCTCATATTCTCTCATTTCTTAAAACATGAACCTTGATTAGATCGTCGAAAGGATCGCGTAGAATCAAAAAGAATTGAATTCCGTCAACTTTGAGATTTATCAAGTAAGTTACTTTTCCCCCATTTTGATGCTAAAATGTTCATATCATGTCTAGATAATGTTTGATGTGTTATATTTGAAGTTTGGTTGAGTTTTGAATTTGTTTAGAATTTATTTTGAATTTATTTGAGTTTTGGGTAAAAATGGTGGATTGATGAATGTTGGGTTTGATTCTTGGTTTTGGGTTGATAAATGGTGTATTTGGATTCCCATTCTAGTTATAAATGGTTTTGGTACATTTTAGAACTTGTAGAAGGAGTTGATTTTGAGTATTTGGTGTTTTGGGAGAGTTTGGGTCGAAATTTGTAAAACCCAGCTCTGTTTCCCGACCTTGAACGCAGACCAGGCGCCCGCCCGCCTTGACCCGAGCGCCCGCCTGCACCCCCTTTTTCAACGACCCAAACCTTCTGGCCAAACAGGCGCCCGCCTGCCTATGCCCAGGCGCCCGCCCGCCCGCCTGCTTGGAAAATTGCTTTTTTTTGCTTGTTTAAACTAAATGGCTTAACTAGTTTAGGTTTAATCCTTCTAATTAACTTAAGATAACACCGTGGAATACCTTATTAGTTGGATTTGATTCTTTTGTGAATAAATATGTTCTGGAATTTAATTAAGTACCGTTTTGGGAATGTTGGTTCATCCATGATGTGCGGTTTGGATTGGTTTACCTTTGTGGTAATTTAATTGGAATGGTTCCCTACTTTGGAACCTTAAGTTGTTCATTCATGCTAAATTATTATTACTTAGCATTTATTTGGAAGCCCAGCTGGCATATTTGTTGCATCGGGCGATGGGAAAGATTATAATGGCAAAGCCAAGTCCATTATAATGTTGACCATTGTTTTGCCCCCTTCTTTACCCCTTTTCCAGATTGGCCTTGGAAAAGTCAAGTTAGCGTTCCTTTGTGAATGTATCTAGCTAGCGGGCATGACTTTGTGTCATGGTCCTTGTCCTTTGTGACACTGTTATGGTTATTGGTTCCGGTACCGGGGTTTTCTCTTCGGCTTTCATTCTATTATGAAGATGATGATTTGTTGATTATTGAAGCTGCGCAGCGATCCTTTATTTGGATGTTCCGGTTTGGAAAACCTTGGCTATATCCTTTGTTATGTGTTTATTTCCGCTGCTATCTGTTATGTAATAAATGCTATGTGCTATGTGATATTTATTATTGCTTATAGTATATTGCATCATAGCATGTCATGTAGTTGCATTAGTAACTTATTGAGATTTATCTCACCCCCTTTTCTTTTATCTTTGTGTTTTCTTAACCCCCCCCCAGGTGCTAAGGATTAGTCTCGCTGATCACGAGAAAGAGGACGTCGAGTGGGGATACATTCTTTTGGGGAAGGTTATTATAGGTTGGTTTACATTATGTAAATGTGTAACCATTTTGGGATAGTTGTACCAAACAATGACGTCACTAAGAATTGTATAATTGTATTTTGTTGGGCATAAACTTGTGGAAGTTTATGATAGTTGTAATTGGTTTTTATCAAACTTGGTTTTGTAAAACTTTGGATCATCACCTTTTGGTATCAAATGGAATTTTTAACTTCAGTATTTCACAGTTTTGGTTTTAGAGTCGACGTCCAGATCGCGGTCCCGGGCCCGCGGGGTCCGGGGTCGCGACAGTTGGTATCAGAGCCTGGTTTTAGATCTAAGTATAAGTCTAGGTGGATTAGTATGACCTAGGTGGGTAGTAGTGTGCGGAGTGATTAACGGTTGATGTCTTATACAGATAATTACTCGAAATGTCTGGAAGAAGAAACAGAGGAGGTGCTAGTGGGGCACAGAATCAGAATGATACAAGGGAAGAAGCACGTGCTATGTTTCAAGGCATGTTTGAGGCGGCCATGAAGGCCATACATGATCAAGGTCCGAGGGTAGAACAAGCACCACCCCGCTATGGATTGGAGCAATTTCTGAAGTTGAAAGCGGTTGAATTCAATGGGGAACCCGATGTTCGGAAAGCTGAGTTGTGGATTGATTCGATGGAGAAGATTTATGATGTTTTTGGTTGCACGGATGAGGACAAGGTCCGGTTCGCGGCTTACAAGCTTGTGGGAGCCGCCGAGCATTGGTGGAAGGGTGTTAAAGCTACTTGGGATGATAATCACACGGTGTATGCATGGGAGTTGTTTGTGCGCAAATTCAAGGAGCATTTCATTCCGGTTGTTGATCAAAACCGAAAGGAGATCGAGCTACTCAATCTGGAGCAAGGTGTGTTGTCTATAGCACAATACTCGGCTAAGTTCATAGAATTAGCCCGGTATTGCGACTATTTGGTGAGGACCGAGGAACAAAAGGCTATGAGATTTATTCGGGGATTGAAGACCTCCATCCGTACTCAACTTATTGCTCAACGTATTGTGACATTCCAAGATGCGGTGGACCGAGCCTATTTGATAGAGCAAGATATTGGGGAACATAAGAGGAAGACCGAGGTGGCCAACCCGAGTAAGCAAGGAGTGCAGAGCAAGTCGCAACCAAGGATTGATAATCGAGGTAACTTTGGGGGACAATCTCAGTCCCGAGGGCAACCGATCCCAAGGAACCCGGGTACCACTTCCGAGAACCAAGGGAGCCAAATTAGGAAGCCTTGTACCTTTTGTCAGAAGGTAGGCCATTCGGAGGATAGGTGTTGGAAAAAGCAAGGCAAGTGTACCAATTGTGGTGAAATGGGGCACTTTGCGAGAGAGTGCACGAGGTACCGAGGTCAAGCATCCGGGTCAGGAGTTGGTATTAATCAAGGTCAGAAAAGGGATGCCGCCGGGAAGCCCAAAGTTCAAGGGAAGGTTTATGCCATGAATCAACAACAAGCTACCGATGATCCATCCGTTATTTGAGGTATTATTTCTGTGTCTAATGTGAGCGCACGAGCGTTAGTAGATCCAGGATCATCTCATTCATACATTTCTGTGCAATTTGCTTCCATGTTAAATGCTGCATTCGAGTCTTTACCGTACGTGCTAGAGGTGTCGACCCCTATAGGAGAATGCTTGATTTCTGATCGAGTCTTTCGTGCTTGTGACGTGGTTATTTGTGGTCGAGTCCTTTGTGCGGATTTGGTGGTTCTTCCTATCCAAGACTTTGATGTCATATTGGGTATGGATTGGTTGAGCAAGTTTCATGCTTCTGTTGATTGCCGTAAGAAAACTGTTACTTTTTCTATTCCCGATGTGCCTAAATTTGTGTTTGAGGCTAGTCCTCTGAGTAGAAAGGTTCGCCTAATTTCTTTTATGAAAGCGAGAAAATTATTGCATAGTGGTTGTGAAGGGTATTTGGCTAGTGTTCTTGATACTAGGAAAGAATCCCCTAGTTTGGATAGTGTTCGGGTAGTTCGGGAATTTCCCGATGTTTTCTCTACCGAGTATGATATGCCTCCCGATCGTGAGATAGAGTTTTGTATAGATCTTTTGCCGGGTACGGCTCCGATTTCGAAAGCGCCTTATAGGTTAGCTCCCGCAGAGTTGAAGGAGTTAAAGGTTCAGTTGCAAGAGTTGCTTGATCGAGGGTTTATCCGCCCTAGTGTTTCCCCGTGGGGAGCACCGGTTTTGTTTGTACGGAAGAAAGATAGTTCGTTGAGATTGTGCATAGATTACCGGAAGTTGAATCAAGTTACAGTGAAGAATAAGTATCCCCTACCGCACATCGATGATTTATTTGATCAGCTTCAAGGGTCCGTGGTTTTCTCTAAACTTGATTTGAGGAGTGGGTACCATCAGTTGAAGGTTCGATCGGAGGATATTCCGAAGACTGCCTTTCGCACTCGTTATGGTCATTATGAGTTCTTGGTTATGCCGTTTGGGTTGACTAACGCGCCGGCCGTGTTTATGGATTTGATGAACCGAGTTTTCCATCCTTATCTTGATTCGTTCGTGGTGGTTTTTATTGATGATATACTCGTCTACTCTAAATCCCGGGAGGAGCACGAGCAGCATTTGAGGACAGTTTTATCCGTTCTTGCGAGGGAGAAATTATTTGCGAAGTTCAGTAAATGCGAATTTTGGCTCGAGAAGGTGTCATTTCTGGGTCATGTGATTTCTAAAGATGGGATTTCGGTGGACCCGTCTAAGATTGAAGCTATAGTGGATTGGAAGAGACCCGAATCAGTGACAGAGATTAGAAGCTTTCTTGGTTTAGCCGGGTATTACCGAAGATTTATTGAAGGGTTTTCGAGGATTGCTACTCCGATGACTCAGTTGACCCGAAAGAATGTTCCGTTTGTGTGGACCGAGAAATGTGACAAGAGTTTCGAGGAATTGAAGAAGAGGTTGACTACCGCACCGATCTTGACTTTGCCTAATGGGAGCGATGGCCTAGTGATTTATAGTGATGCTTCAAAAGAGGGTTTGGGTTGTGTGTTGATGCAGAACGGGAAAGTAATTGCTTATGCTTCGAGGAAGTTGACCCCTAGTGAACAGAATTACCCGACTCATGATATGGAGTTAGCGGCTATTGTTTTTGCGTTGCACAAATGGAAGCACTACCTTTACGGGGCGAAGTTTGAGATTTTTACCGATCACAAGAGTTTGAAGTACCTTTTCTCCCAGAAGGAGTTGAATAACCGACAGCGCAGATGGATGGAATTATTGAAGGATTATGATTGTACGATTTCTTATCATCCGGGGAAGGCGAATGTGGTAGCCGATGCGATTAGTAGAAAATCTTATGTGGCTTCGATGATGGTTCGAGAGTGGAAAATGCTTGAGGATGTTCGAGATTGGTCTCCTCGTGAATCGAGACATGAGGCTATTTTTGCGAATATTAGGGTATCTCCGACCCTAATTCAGAGGATAAAGGAAGCTCAAAAAGAGGATCCCGAGTTGGTGAAGGTAATGGGTAAATTGAAGGAAAAGAACTTCGAGGATTTTTCTTTGAGTTCGAGTGGAGTTTTGACTTTCCGTGGTCGTTTGTGTGTTCTGGATGTTGATGGAATTAAACAGAGAGTTCTTGATGAGGGTCACAAATCGAGGTATACTATTCATCCGGGTAGTACGAAGATGTATCAGGATTTGAAGCAACAATTTTGGTGGATAAATATGAAGAGGGAAATAGCCGAGTATGTATCGAGGTGTTTAACGTGTCAGCAGGTCAAAGCCGAGCATCAGAGACCCGCGGGACTACTTCAGCCGTTAGAGATTCCCGAGTGGAAATGGGAGCATGTGACTATGGATTTCGTTACGGGACTACCTCGTACCCGTAGGAAGCATGATAGTGTTTGGGTAATAGTGGATAGATTGACCAAGAGTGCCCATTTCTTGCCTATTGACATCAGGTATTCGATGGAGAAGCTTGCGACCCTTTATATCGATGAGATCGTTAGATTGCATGGGGTTCCGGTTAGTATTGTGTCAGATCGAGACCCGAGGTTTACTTCCAGATTTTGGAAGGCGTTTCAGGAAGCTTTGGGTACAGATTTGCGATTCAGTACAGCTTTTCATCCTCAGACCGACGGTCAATCCGAGAGGACTATTCAGATTTTGGAGGATATGTTGCGAGCTTGTGCGATAGACTTCTCCGATTCTTGGGATTCGCACCTACCGTTAGTGGAGTTCTCTTACAACAACAGTTATCAGGCTAGTATCGAGATGGCACCGTATGAGGCCTTGTATGGAAGGAAATGTAGATCGCCTATTTGTTGGGATGAGGTTGGTGAAGCGAAGATTGTGGGTATCGATTTGCTTCGGGATTCGGTTGAGAAAGTTAGAGTTATCCGGGATAGATTGAAGACAGCCCAGAGTCGACATAAGAGCTATGCAGATAACCGAAGGCGAGATCTTAGTTTTCAGACCGGTGATTTGGTGTTCGTGAAGGTATCTCCAAAGGTGGGTATTCGTAGGTTTGGGAAGAAAGGCAAATTGGCTCCAAGGTTTATTGGTCCGTTTGAGATTTTGGGAAAGGTTGGACTTCTAGCGTATCGTCTTGCGTTACCGCCATCTTTGGACCGGTTGCACAACGTCTTTCACGTTTCTATGCTTCGGAAGTATGTTCATGATCCGTCTCACGTGTTACCGAGGATACCGGAAGATATTGAGCCCGATATGACTTATGAGGAACGACCGGTTCGGATCTTAGATTCTAAAGTTCAAGAGTTGAGGAGCAAGAGCGTTTCATTGGTTAGAGTTCTTTGGAGGAATCATAACATCGAGGAGTCGACGTGGGAGCTCCGAGATGAGATCGAGAGGAAATTTCCGTGGCTTTTTGTTTAAGGTAAGTCTCGTTAAAATTCGGGTCGAATTTTCTTTAAGGGGGAGTGAATGTCACGACCCGAAATCTAGGCTTTATTTTATTATTAATAAATTGATTATTATTTAATTATTTGCTTATTTATTTATTTAAATTATTATTTATTTAAATAATTACGTGTGCAATTTATGTGTTATAATAATTATGCCTAGCATTCTATTTGGGTCATTTGTGCTAGTGTAGAAATGTTGAGTCTTAATTGTTAGTAGGGAGTGTAGTATTGTGTGTAGTGTGAGAGAGGGGGCCTAAGTGTAAGTTTTTGAATAATTTCCCTATTTCCCCCTCACCTCCCTCACCTTCTCCCTCACTCTCCCCTCTCCTTCCCAGCCAACTCCCTCCCTCTCTCCTCCATTGTGGTAAGTTTTCTTCTCCTTACTTCTCTCTTCATTTTCTCCATCTTCCTCTCATCTTCTCTCATTTCTTAAAACATGAACCTTGATTAGATCGTCGAAAGGATCGCGTAGAATCAAAAAGAATTGAATTCCGTCAACTTTGAGATTTATCAAGTAAGTTACTTTTCCCCCATTTTGATGCTAAAATGTTCATATCATGTCTAGATAATGTTTGATGTGTTATATTTGAAGTTTGGTTGAGTTTTGAATTTGTTTAGAATTTATTTTGAATTTATTTGAGTTTTGGGTAAAAATGGTGGATTGATGAATGTTGGGTTTGATTCTTGGTTTTGGGTTGATAAATGGTGTATTTGGATTCCCATTCTAGTTATAAATGGTTTTGGTACATTTTAGAACTTGTAGAAGGAGTTGATTTTGAGTATTTGGTGTTTTGGGAGAGTTTGGGTCGAAATTTGTAAAACCCAGCTCTGTTTCCCGACCTTGAACGCAGACCAGGCGCCCGCCCGCCTTGACCCGAGCGCCCGCCTGCACCCCCTTTTTCAACGACCCAAAACTTCTGGCCAAACAGGCGCCCGCCTGCCTATGCCCAGGCACCCGCCCGCCCGCCTGCTTGGAAAATTGCTTTTTTTTGCTTGTTTAAACTAAATGGCTTAACTAGTTTAGGTTTAATCCTTCTAATTAACTTAAGATAACACCGTGGAACACCTTATTAGTTGGATTTGATTCTTTTGTGAATAAATATGTTCTGGAATTTGATTAAGTACCGTTTTGGGAATGTTGGTTCATCCTTGATGTGCGGTTTGGATTGGTTTACCTTTGTGGTAATTTAATTGGAATGGTTCCCTACTTTGGAACCTTAAGTTGTTCATTCATGCTAAATTATTATTACTTAGCATTTATTTGGAAGCCCAGCTGGCATATTTGTTGCATCGGGCGATGGGAAAGATTATAATGGCAAAGCCAAGTCCATTATAATGTTGACCATTGTTTTGCCCCCTTCTTTACCCCTTTTCCAGATTGGCCTTGGAAAAGTCAAGTTAGCGTTCCTTTGTGAATGTATCTAGCTAGCGGGCATGACTTTGTGTCATGGTCCTTGTCCTTTGTGACACTGTTATGGTTATTGGTTCCGGTACCGGGGTTTTCTCTTCGGCTTTCATGCTATTATGAAGATGATGATTTGTTGATTATTGAAGCTGCGCAGCGATCCTTTATTTGGATGTTCCGGTTTGGAAAACCTTGGCTATATCCTTTGTTATGTGTTTATTTCCGCTGCTATCTGTTATGTGATAAATGCTATGTGCTATGTGATATTTATTATTGCTTATAGTATATTGCATCATAGCATGTCATGTAGTTGCATTAGTAACTTATTGAGATTTATCTCACCCCCTTTTCTTTTATCTTTGTTTTTCCTTAACCCCCCCCCCCCAGGTGCTAAGGATTAGTCTCGCTGATCACGAGAAAGAGGACGTCGAGTGGGGATACATTCTTTTGGGGAAGGTTATTATAGGTTGGTTTACATTATGTAAATGTGTAACCATTTTGGGATAGTTGTACCAAACAATGACGTCACTAAGAATTGTATAATTGTATTTTGTTGGGCATAAACTTGTGGAAGTTTATGATAGTTGTAATTGGTTTTTATCAAACTTGGTTTTGTAAAACTTTGGATCATCACCTTTTGGTATCAAATGGAATTTTTAACTTCAGTATTTCACAGTTTTGGTTTTAGAGTCGACGTCCAGATCGCGGTCCCGGGCCCGCGGGTTCCGGGGTCGCGACATTCTCGATCCCGAATGTATTGATAATACAAATGACATTGATCCAATCTATTCATTTGAGCATGGCCATGCATTTCATCAATACCATTCATCGAGTGGCCAAAGCTTGACATCTCTCTTGACGAGGAACAAATACCATCTTGGCTAATTATCATTCCCTACATGATTCCGGTTGTGCCAATCACATTCTTTATAGCTACCCGGTTAAGGGTAACATTTGAATATGTCAAACATAATGTTCATCATGTGGAAGACTGTAATAACCTCAGGTCTAGAGATTCCAGTGATATAACTATATGAGACTTAATTATGACATTGTAACCATGACATAAATCTCATAGGGGTCAGTCCAGTATTTGTTCTTCAACAAATACCTATAAGTCTAATTGTATCGCATACACATAATCATCATATGATTATCTATTAAACTTATACTAACAATTAATCATAATTATCAGGGACGATGCTTATTATAATAAACATGCAAAAGATATAATAATCAAACATTAAATATCTTTATTAAAGAATAAAGCAAATGTTAACATTAATCGTTCAAATAACGTGCCTAGGGCATACACATCAACATAATATTCAACAGGGAGTACTAAAAAGACGATCAACTCTGGTGACCAAATAATTGAGAACATATCAGTAAGTTCTCAGTTAGCAACTAAACTACTAAAAACACGATCTACTCTGGTGACCAGCAACTCCGGGGACCAAACATTTGAGAAAATGTCAATAAGTTATCATTTGTCAACTAAACTACTAAAAACAAGATCAATTCTGGCAACCACCAACTCTTACGACCAAACAACTGAGAACATACCAGTAAGTTCTCAGTTGTCAACTGAACTACTAAGAACACGATCATCTCCAACAATCAAGTAACTAAGAATAAATCAGTAAGTTCTCAGTTGTCAATTAAACTACAAGAACACGATCAACTATGGCGAATATCTTTAACCGACGATCAACTCCGGTGACCAACAGAGAATATAATAGTAAGTTCTCAGTTGTCAACTACCAATGACCTGAATTACTATTTGCCCATTATTTTGGGAAGAATAAACTACTAAATTGACCCGCGTACTACTTTAGATTTTCACTTTAATAGATGTACCATCAAAACAACAAAAGTAACATGCATTCTATAAATTAACAAAAGTAATCAGAATCGTTAATGAGTGTTAATGAATGATAATGTCGTTTGTAATTGAACTGATATTACTACCAAAATATTTAAATTGCCCCCATAACTAACCACTCTTAAAATAACCTATTTGCCCTTACTTACAAGTATAAATAATAAAAGAGGTGGTCTCTTGTGAGAACACCTAGATCCGTCTGATAGAAGATGTTGGTGTTGGTGCCCTAGGCACGTTTGTTAAACGTTGTATAAGTTATCATTTTATTCATAATGATAAAGAGATAATAAGATTATTATTATGGCTCGTGTTTGCTTATAATAATCTCCGCCCCTAGAGCTTGTTAAGCACTAGTATAAAGGCTAAATGATCCTGGGATGATCATGTTAGATTTATGGGTACTTGTTTGGAACAAGGTACTGGACATGACCCGCGGTATGAGATTTATGTCATGGTCGATGTCATATATAAATCTCATATTAGTTATGTCATTTGAATCCTTGGACATGAAGTTATTATAGTCTTCCACTTGATGAACATTATGTTTGACATATTCAAACGCTGCCTTAACACGGTAGTTATAAAGGGTATGATTGGCATGATTGGATTCACGTAGGGAAGAATAATAAGCCAAATGGATTTGTCCCTCTTCGGAGAGATGTCAAGCTTGGGCCCCTCGAAGGAATGATGTTGATGAAATGTTTGGCCAAACTCAAATGGATTGATTGGATCAATGTCATTTGGATTATCAACATATTCGGAATCGAGAAAGTATTGAACAATACAAGTTGACTTGTTGACCATGACTTGTGTTCAATGACATCGTGGACAAAGGGATTATGACATGTTCTAAAAAGGAATGCGAACTTGTATCTAGTTATACTATTTGGGTAGGTATGACGGTTTGCTAGAACCTAATCATATCTTATGGTTTCATGTTTGAACCCATTGCCAACTTAGTATAATCCTAAAGGGTCACACACAATAGAACGAATCCTAAATAAGGACTATATTGGAAATTTGGAAAAATTAGATTTTTCTGGGCCTTTGGGCGACCGCCCAAATGGGCTGGGCGACCGCACAAGAAATTGGGCGGCCGCACACCTCAGTTTGGGCGGCCGCACAGTACTGTCGGGGACAGATTCCTAATTTGATTCGGAAAGGAATTTTGGACGGGTTTAGACACAAGTTTCCTATTTGGAATAGGTCTAACTTGTATATAAACATCAAAATTCGGCCAAGAACAGAACCTAAGCGTTTGTGCAAGTCTCCAAAGAGTTTGAGAGAGTTTATTTTGTTCTAAGAAATCCTAGATTGAAGAACAAAATTATACACAAAGAAAATTCCATATAGTTCATATTAATTATGAAAACGTGTTTCATAATTTGGTCTAGCAACCAAGATCAAGTGTTCTTGATATTCGTTCGTGGTGTGGATACCGCTAGAGGGTGAAACTTATCATCTTCATAGTTCGTGATTCTTGTTTTGTTCGTGATCAAGATTTCAAGCCTCCATCGAATTCAAGGTTGCAAAATCAAAGGCATCAAGGGTTAGTATTCTAGTATTCATATTGTTGTATTTGACTTAATCATATGAATGGATCTATGGGCTTTGGGTTTCATTAAATTTTAAATGCTTAATTCCGCTGCGCATGTGACTACGAAACCCAACAGTGGTATCAGAGCCCCGTTCATATTGATTATTTCAATACTAGATCATGTTGTGTGTATATAAATTGTTTATGTGCCAAGCATGATATGAATATTGGATTATATGATGTTTATGTGTTATGTGATTTTATGTGGTTTATTGTTTTACAACTTTAATCGCACGATTCAATCGCAATAAATATTATGATGGATTCTGAATTGTTTGATTATTAATTCTGATTGGATCATGGTTTTAATAATCGGGGAAAGACAATTTTGAGACAAATTTCCGAACTTCAAAATTCCTTCTGATGCGTTTGGGCGACCGCACAAATCTCCCTGGGCGGCCGCACATGTTTGGGCGACCGCACAGGAGAGATTGGGCGGCCGCACAGTTCACTGATTCTGTTCTGATTTTGGTTAAAATTGGAATTTGGAATTTTCGAGAGGTGCAACCGAACCAGTAACAAAACCAGACCAGACTTGCTGATCTGGAATGGACTTTGGGTAGTTGGTTTGAGTGTGGATCTTGGGGTTTGATTTTCCTATTTGTTTTAGTCTTGTGATTCCTAGATTGGTTCAAGTTTTGGATGGCTAATCTGCGTTCATCGAGATTGTGTTTCCCAAAATTGATCGCAATCAAAGTTTCAAAGATAAAACGAAGTTAGAATTATGAAGAGTTCATAATTGCTAAAATTGAGAAACAAAGTTCTTGATTCAAAGTTTGGAGATCCATGTGGAATTGTGAATGCAATTGGCCTACGTTCATCGAGACCATCTACTGCTTAGTTTCGGCCACATGGACTACTTTCTTGGTCTCTTGAATTAATGCGGGATTGTGGTTGCCTAACGGCTTAGTTCGACCGCACTTCTTGTTGTCTTGATTTGGAAATAACGACCAAAGTTGAAAAGGTCTCATCCTCATAATTATAGAGAAACTAATGACACATAAATATTGTGCTTAAATTAATGGAGATTAATTTAGTGGCTAAACTTGATGCGTAACATGTTTATCTTATGTGCTCATAAACGTGTTGAATGCTATATGTAATGAACCTTCAAAGAAAGTTTTAACTCCTCTTGCCACGCCATGATTAAAACACTTGTTTGTGCAAGGGTATTTTCATGTGGGCTCGCCAAAGCGAGGTGCATTGATTTTACTTTTGTATGAGCAAGATGAGTGAGTAAGAGTTTCCTATGCGTTTAAAATGGTTGGACTTAATAAGGTGTCAAAACAGTTTTCGGCCTAGGCAAAGATGAGATTAAACATGCTTTCGAAATTGGATCCCTAAGAATCATATGAGATATGATTGACAAGAAATTGTCTACCTAATTAATTTGATTTTGAGCGGTCCGCCTCCGTGGACTCAAAGTTAAATTAAAGTTGGATCTTAGCACAATGTCAAAAGAATCTCATGAAAAGATCTAAGAGTCATATGAGATATGATTGACAGGGTTGTCTACCTAATTAATTTAGTTTTGAGCGGTGCGCCAAAGCGTACTCAAAATTAAGTTAAAGTTGGATCTTAGCCCATTTAAATTATATTATACATTGGATGTCTAAGAAGGTTATATAATTTAGTGGGAGTATTTTTGGAAAATACATTATTTATCTCTTTAATGAGATTGGTACTTGTAAAATTTTGGAAATTTTGCATAAGTTGTAGATGACAACTAAAATCGTTGCGATTAATCCTTGTTAAGGATAAAGCTTCAAAAGAATGGTACAAACTTCATGGATTGGATCCTGAGCCTAAGAATGGTTCTAAGGCAAGAAGATGGGTTGTACATTCTTGATGGGCCTATTCCTAAAGAACCCAAAGCCAGAATAGACAATCACAAGAATCATGAGTATGATTCTAGGAATGTGAGTTGTCCTATGCTCGCGATTATGAGCTCAAAACTTCAATAAAGTTTGGAACTTTGGAAGCCTATTAGATAGGCGTGGAGTTGAGTTACATGTTTCAAAGAGCAATCTAAGCAAGAGAGGTATAAAACCATTATTGCATTCACTTCTTGCAAAAGGAATAAAGGGCAATAAGTGGAACCTCACACGCTTAAGATAATGACTACGTAGAGTATCTTGAGAAACTTGGGAGTCCAATTGGATTGGAGCTAGCCATGGATCTTATTCTTGATTCATTTCCTAAGAGTTATAATCACTTTGTGATGGACTATAACATGCTTAGAATGAATAAGAATTTCTTCGAGTTGCATTAACATGCTGAAAAACTGCGAAGATGAAGATATTGGAGAATGGTTCTCCAGAGCTCATGGTGAATAAGGAAAAGGGCCAAGTGCCAAAAGAAAGGTAAGACAAGAGTTGTCAAACCTAAAAGAAATAATTATGGTTAAAATAATAACTCTAATTGATGCAATTTGGTAAAAATGGCAATTGGATTGACCATTTAGAATTGTAGTCAAAATTCTGGATGATCAATAAAAGGAATGGTAGTGGGACTACCACTTGGAAATTTTATGTTATAAATTATTCTTTCTAAATTTAATTATTGGGTATTGGATACCAGAATAATTAGTAAAATGAAAGACTACTTATAGTAAAGTTTTATCTACAAACGGTAATGATGCAATGGTTGCAACATTGTTTGTAGAACACTTGTAAAGTGACTTTACTGATGAAGTAGAAAACATTATTTTGTTAAAAGATAATGAAGGATATTAATTTCTTGTTTGGAATAAGAAAAGTGTTTTATTTATTATGATTTACTTCATTGTGTTATCATATAAATAAATCTTATATCCTAAATCTTGAAGAACAAA
The DNA here is from genome assembly GCA_026119855.1 of Campanula takesimana. Lineage (NCBI taxonomy): Eukaryota > Viridiplantae > Streptophyta > Magnoliopsida > Asterales > Campanulaceae > Campanula > Campanula takesimana. The sequence continues at coordinate 1,535,084 of JAOWBW010000067.1, forward strand.
GTAATAAAGGCTATAACATAAATAATTAAAATTCTTTATGCATTATTGTTTTGATCAAATAAATAAAAGATGCATATCTAAAATTCCATGGGACGGAGTTTTAAGTCATATGATTTGGAATCACATGATTTATGCAAATCTTATTTACTTGGACCAAGACATCCTTTACTATGATTGGTAAAAGGCTAATATCTTAATTGACCTAATACATTTTGATGTGTATGGTGCATTAAGAAGCAATGCTAAAAGAATTTTTTTTATTATACTTGGTAAAACTATTCAAAGACTCTGATTGGATCATGATGACGAATAATTGAACCAAGAATTTGACAGTCATCATTAAAATTGTGAAATGGTTTCACAAATTAACTTCACTAAGAACATCATTTTAAATGATGTGTCTGCATGGAAGTACAATAACCTTATTGGATATGGTTCATTAGATGATAAAGTCAAATTGATCTTCCATTATTAATTTTAGGGTTATGTATTACAAACCGCTGTAACTACACTAATTTGAATTCCATCAAAAGAGGTTAATTGGTGAAAGAAAACTCGGTTTGTCTTTCATAAAGATTTAAGATGGTGAGACATTTTTGAAAGGAGCTGTCTGGGACACACTCACATTTAAATCTAATAAATATATTTTCATGGGATATCCTAAGGAAACTTGAGGATAATAATTTTACTCATAAGAAACAAATGGTTTGTTAATTATGATGATACTTTTCTAGATAAATGGTTTATCTCTAAAAGAATCAGTGGGAGTAAAATGTATCTCGAATGGTTCGAGACCTAGAAAATATATTTTAACCTAAGATGGAAGTTGAACAAGTTTTCACAAGGAGTGGTGAAAAGTCTGTTCAAGATATACAAATACTTGCGATACATGATAGGATACAATCTATTAGTAGAAATATTGGATATTTCGAAATAAAAAGTATTGAGGTAAAGTTCATTTAGAATGAAGTATTTACCACCTATCAAAGATGCAATATCAACTCCACATTTAGATTAATGGCTTGGAGTCATAAAATCTAAAAGGCAATTCATGTATAATAATCAAGTTTGGAACTTGATCATTCTAACCTAAGGTGTTAAAACCAAAGGAGATGAATGACTTTTCTTGAAGAAAAATGTTACATGGGTAGCAAGAAACTTATTAGAATTTTCATAGTCACATGTTCATATTTGGAATATGAAATTTGACAAAATGATGTCAAAACAAGCGTTCCTCAACGGGAACTCACTTAAGGATGTATTGGATACAACCTAAAGGTTTTGATAGTCAAGAAAATTCTAAAAAGGTATGAAAGTTGCGAAGATTCATTGGATGGATTGAAGCAAGCTTTTGGGAGTTGGAATCTCTGTTTTGATAAGTCATAGAGCTTGGCTTGATCAAGAACGAAGATGAATCTTGTATATACAAGAACATTAGTGGGAGCATGGTGCTATTCCTTATCTAATATGTGGATGACATATTGCTCATTGGAAACGACATTCCTACACTTTAATCTGTAAAGATTTGGTTAAGAAAGTGTTTCGCAATGAAGAATATGGATGAAGCATAAGTCATTGGCATTAAGATCTATAGAGATAGATCAAGGAAGCTAAATGGTTTAAAGCCAATGTACATACATTGACAAAGTCATAAGAAGATTTCGCATGGAAAATTCTAAGAGAGGACATTTGTCAGTGTTACATGGAGTTTCTCTAAGCAAGACTCAATGTCCTAAAGACAAAAGATGAGCATAAGAAAAACGAATGAGATGCCATTTGCTTCGGCAATTGGATCCATGATGCCATGATAAGTACTAAGGCGGATATATCTAATGCTTGGAGCATGACGAGTAGATATTAATCCGATAACCGGTGAGAGTCATTGGATGGCTGTGAAACAATTCTTAAAGCACTTTAGAAGGACTGAAGAATTGTTTTGATCTATGAAGGGATGGAAGATGATCTCGTCGTATATGGGTACGCGGATGCATGCTTCCAAACCGACAAAGATGATAAAAGATCGCAATTGAGTTTTATAAATAATAGTGAAGCTGTAAGTTGGAATGGTTCCAAGCAGAGTCACTAAATTCTACAACTAAATCTAAGTATATTGCTGCATTGGATGCTGCAAAGGAAGTCGTTTGGATTAAGAAGTTCATGGTGAACTTAAGATGGTTCCTAGTATTGCTAATCCAATAGACCATATTAGTGATAATAGTGGTGCTATTAATCAAGCAATGGAACCAAGGGCACATCCTAAATCCAAACACATACTTAGGCGTTTTCTTATCGTTCGAGAAATCGTTGATAAGGGAGACGTAAATATATGCAAAGTACCAAGTAATGATAACGTTACGGACACGCTAAACAATGGGACTTCCACAAGCTAAACATGATGGTCATGTTGGGTCCATGGGTATTGGATACCTAGGGAATTGGGCCTAGGGCAAGTGGGAGATTGTTGGTGTTGGTGCCCTAGGCACGTTTGTTAAACGTTGTATAAGTTATCATTTTATTCATAATGATAAAGAGATAATAAGATTATTATTATGGCTCGTGTTTGCTTATAATAATCTCTGTCCCTAGAGCTTGTTAAGCACTAGTATAAAGGCTAAATGATCATGGGATGATCATGTTAGATTTATGGGTACTTGTTTGGAACAAGGTACTGGACATGACCCGCGGTATGAGATTTATGTCATGGTCGATGTCATATATAAATCTCATATTAGTTATGTCATTTGAATCCTTGGACATGAAGTTATTATAGTCTTCCACTTGATGAACATTATGTTTGACATATTCAAACGCTGCCTTAACACGGTAGTTATAAAGGGTATGATTGGCATGATTGGATTCACGTAGGGAAGAATAATAAGCCAAATGGATTTGTCCCTCTTCGGAGAGATGTCAAGCTTGGGCCCCTCGAAGGAATGATGTTGATGAAATGTTTGGCCAAACTCAAATGGATTGATTGGATCAATGTCATTTGGATTATCAACATATTCGGAATCGAGAAAGTATTGAACAATACAAGTTGACTTGTTGACCATGACTTGTGTTCAATGACATCGTGGACAAAGGGATTATGACATGTTCTAAAAAGGAATGCGAACTTGTATCTAGTTATACTATTTGGGTAGGTATGATGGTTTGCTAGAACCTAATCATATCGTATGGTTTCATGTTTGAACCCATTGCCAACTTAGTATAATCCTAGAGGGTCACACACAATAGAACGAATCCTAAATAAGGACAATATTGGAAATTTGGAAAAATTGAATTTTTCTGGGCCTTTGGGCGACCGCCCAAATGGGCTGGGCGACCGCACAAGAAATTGGGCGGCCGCACACCTCAGTTTGGGCGGCCGCACAGTACTGTCGGGGACAGATTCCTAATTTGATTCAGAAAGGAATTTTGGACGGGTTTAGACACAAGTTTCCTATTTGGAATAGGTCTAACTTGTATATAAACATCAAAATTCGGCCAAGAACAGAACCTAAGCTTTTGTGCAAGTCTCCAAAGAGTTTGAGAGAGTTTATTTTGTTCTAAGAAATCCTAGATTGAAGAACAAAATTATACACAAAGAAAATTCTATATAGTTCATATTAATTATGAAAACGTGTTTCATAATTTGGTCTAGCAACCAAGATCAAGTGTTCTTGATATTCGTTCGTGGTGTGGATACCGCTAGAGGGTGAAACTTATCATCTTCATAGTTCGTGATTCTTGCTTTGTTCGTGATCAAGATTTCAAGCCTCCATCGAATTCAAGGTTGCAAAATCAAAGGCATCAAGGGTTAGTATTCTAGTATTCATATTGTTGTATTTGACTTAATCATATGAATGGATCTATGGGCTTTGGGTTTCATTAAATTTTAAATGCTTAATTCCGCTGCGCATGTGACTACGAAACCCAACAGAAGAGACGGGTCGACCCATGACCCGTGTACTACATTCTCCGCGAAGCGTAGGATCCCAACCCATACTCCACTCAAAATCTGCCACGTGGCAGCGACCCATTGGCCCAATTTTTTTTTCTCATAAAAAAAAAAGGTCTGTTATTTTTTTCGTTTTTTTTTTAGTTTTTATATTATTATTTTTTACTGTTTTTTTTTTTTGTTTGCCAAAAGTAATACTTAGTATAACTAAATGTAACAACTATGTTACTTATAAAGTAACATTGTTTATAAGTAAACGTAACACCAGTTTTACAAAAAAAAAAAAAAAAAACTCATTTACTCATCTTTCAACTGTAATACTAACTTTAAATACATGTAACACTAACAATAACTAAATGTAATTATCGTTATATTGAAATGTAATAGTGTTTTTCCAGAATATTTTTTATTTTTGAGTATTTTGATTTTACTTTTTTAAAAGAAAGTAACATTTGAAAAATAATAACTTATATACATGAATGTAATTATTTGTACAAATAAATGTAACACTTTAGTAGATGAAATTGTAACAGATTTCTATAGATAATGTAACACATTTACATGTATCATGATAAATTGAACTCATTGTAACTTATTATTTGAAAACATATAAATATACTATTATACAAGCAAACGTAACTGTTTTACAATGTTATTATACAAGTAAAATGTAACATTCGTTTATAAAAATTGTTACTTTCTTATTTTTACAATGTTACTAACACATGTGTTTTTAGTTCTAAAGTGTAAATGGTTGAATTATTACTTTTCTATACATATGTGTTACAATTATGTATAAACATTGTTACATATAAGTAACACGTTCGTTATGTTTTAGTTGTAATAAGTATTATTTTTGGTAAACGAAGAAATCATTAAAAAAAAAAAACACTGTTACTTTTCTGTATATATGTATTACTTTTATGTATACAAACTGTTACATATAAGTAACACATTTGTTAGATATAGTTATAGTAACTATTACTTTTGACAAACCGAAAAAGAAAAACCAAAAAAAAAAAAAATATAAAAACTAAAAAAAAGCAAAAATGAAAGGAAAAAAAAAATTGCCTGTAGGTCATGGTACCCGTCTCTACAATGAGACGAGTCATGGCAAGCTTTTGTCATAATAAAATGGGTTAATTGCAGTTTAAGGCCTGAACTCAGCATAGTGTTCCCCAAGTAGGGATCCAACAAATTATTTCTGTAGATCAGGGCTCAATACGTCTTTTTTTTCATCTATCTAGGGTTTTTTGACGGAAATCGTTAGAAATGTCGTTAATTTCCCATGTGCCGTGCACGTGATCAACAAATTGGTTACTTTGAAATTTATATTGACTATTAAGGAGTTAAATGTAAGAATTTGAAAAAGGTAGGTGAAATTGGAAACCTCTCTCTCTCTCTCTCTCTCTCAAATATTACACCCAACCCCATCCTCATCTCCACCCCAAAAATCTAACCGGCGGCATCGTAAACCTCTCCTCCGGCTTATCCCTCTCCACCAATTAATCTCCTCCCTCCTCCTCCTCTCCGCCACCCCTCTCCCAAAACACTCCATCTCCACCTCCCTAACCCAATTCCAAATCAATAACCCAATCCCAAATCAATAACTCAATCCTAAATCAATTCCACCGACCCAATTTGATCCCAACGCAAAATCACCTCCAAACTCCCATCAACGACTCTCTTTTTACACCTCCGGCGCCGTCTTCTTTGGAAATGATGGGTCTGATTTCTAGGCTTGCATACGCACAGTGATAGGGGAGAAGGGAAAGAGGAAGCAGCGGAAGAAGGTGGAACCGAATTATGATGGTAAATTAGGTTTAAAATTGCATTTGCAAATAGTAATGAAGATGATGTTCGATGGGGTTGTGGGTCATGAAGGTAATGGAAAGGGTGAATGGGGGAGGGAGGTTTTCCTTTTTCTCTGGGTTAATTACAGTATAGTTTGCTGGGTTTTTTTTTTTCTTTTTCAATTCAGTTTGCTGGGTTGAGTTGTAGGGTAAGGTGAGATGAAAAGGCAAGCAGCTTAGAGTGAGAGAAGATGAGAAAAAGGGTCAGAGAAGGTGGAGGTCCTGGTCGGAATCTGGGACTTGGTGGTGCCGGGATAAGGGAGTTGAAGAAAGAGGGGAAAGGTTGGGATAGGTTAGCTGAATCTGGGAGTTGGGAATGTTTGCTTTGCTTTTTTTTTTTTTTTCTTTTCTTTTTTGTTATATCCAGCCCTTTAATATTTAGAATTTTTATTAAGCCCCTTATATAGGAATATCAACTTCAAAGTAACCATTCCGTTGATCATGTGCCGTGCACATGATCATTTAATGAAATTTCTAACGAATTCCGTCAAAAAACCCCAAATTGATGAAAAAAAGACTTGAGCCCTGGTCTGCAAAAATAATTTGTTGGAGCCCTCCTTGGGGAACACTATGCTGAGTTCAGGCCCTAAACTGCAATTAACCCTAATAAAATTTCTAGTTAAACGCACATAAGTTGCCCCACCCACCTCACCTCACCTCACCTCTAATTTCCTCATGGCGCCGGCTTGTGAAACGGCGTGGAAGGCAATCTGTTTGAGTAATGGTTGGGCGAGCTTGAGACTCTTGTTGGACGACTTCAGCGTAGGCCAATAGGGTATGAAGGTAAGGAAATTGGAATCACCAATAACTGGCTCCAACTGCGGATTGCCGGAAGTTAGTGAGCCATATTTGTAGTAATTTTTCTCCCATTCAAAGGTATGCCCGAGAATTGGTATATTCGCTTGTTTCTCAATTTTTTTCACCAACTTTGTGAATAAAAACATCCATTCCAATAATTGAGCCCAACAATTGACAATTTCTTTAATTTTGTGGTTTGCTTTGTTAACAGTTCTGTGATTTTTACACTTTAACATTAGATATATTTTTATTTTTTTTCATTTGAATTTGTTTAGGAAACCCTTTGTTTTGATCATATATCTGGCTGTCCTTTTTTTAATTGGGATCACTGGCGGAGGCAAGGCTGGCAATTGCCCCCTTTGTTTTCTAAAATGCTCTAATTTAGTACTACACAATTTTAAAAATATTGTCTTTTACCTTTAAAATTAATATCCCACCCCCCCCCCCCCACCCACCTTTTATACTAAGAAAAATAACACTACATTAAATTTTGCCCCCCTTTATATTAAATTCAGTTATTAGAGTATAACTTTTCATATTCAAAATAATTTTTGCCCCCATTTACAAAATTTTCTGGCTCCACCACTGATTGGGATTCTGACTAATTAGCAGGACGGTATGATGTTAGTTATAGATTCTAGGAGCTCATTTGTTAGTGCACTCCAGGTGTTTGTATATTTGTCTAATACAAGTTCACATGCTAACTCGTATGGGATAGTCCTCCTAATTTCATGGGTTTTACGAAGGAACTTTTGAGTAATAATTAAGGCTACTTTTAATTATCCTAATGAAATTTTTGAAATTGTTCTTGATACACCATTATAAATACTATTAATATCAATTTTTAGATTCACATTAACATAATTATAAGTAGCATTTATAAGTGCTCAAAGTTCCTTCGTAGTAACAACGAAAAAATGGGGACTATTTTAAGTTTAGCTCATTTTTTTATTTTCTATTTTGAAAATAAATAACACATGCTTGCATTAATAAATATGATGAAGATGGCGCTCCACAGCAGTGGCAAATAATCTTGATTTATAGTTTGTTTTCTAAAAATAATTGAGAACTGAGATTTGGTGTTGAAGAGAAAGAACAGTTGGACGATGGGCTTAGATTAGGTTTTTATCCTGTTTAGTATTAATCAGAAGGATACAAATTGAAGTGATAAAAATGTATTTAAAATTTGATGGGTTGAAGTATGCTGTTGTTACCTGCAGGTTTAGCAATTCAAAGGCGTGATTCCTGCAATATATACAAACATGGTGATCACAATGACAAAGTTTCGCGCATCACTTTGTCTTTTACATTGCTCTTTTATCCACTTATCTTCTATTCACTCAGTCTCTTCACCACAGTTACTTGAAGAATCAATTAGAGCTGCTGTTGAAGGCAAAACCTACCAAAAAATTCCTGACCTTCTCAATTCTTCTACAGAAACTTTCAGAAACCCGAATCCTTTTTCATTCCTCTCCTCATTTTCCCAAGACCTTAGAACCCAAATTATTGATGAAATCCTACAAAGTTTTATCCCTATCAGACCTCGGTTTCGGCCTCATGTTGCCTACTCCTGCCTTCTTTCTTACGCCCTAAAGAGTTCTACTCCTCTTCCCCTTGGACTTGCTATCCTGCAACGTGCTTTGCGTTCAGGTTGCATCCCTAACCCCCAAACGTACCTCTTTCTTTCCAGTGCATGGCTTGACCATCGACAGCAGCAATCTCACTCGGTGTCAAGCATACTATTGCATATGCAGGCATTCGGATACAATCCCGACTGCGGTACCTGCAATTACCTCATTTCATCACTCTGCAGGACTGATCAGTTTAACGAAGCAGTTGAAGTCTTGAAGGGCATGGGTAAAGCTGGATGCATTCCTGATTTGGATAGTTATGGCTCCATAATTGGTCCTATGTGCAACCTTCGGATGATCACTGATATTACCAAGCTGATGAAAGAGATGATAGTGAAATACAGGCTGACCCTAAGGCAAGAAACGGTTATAAAAGTGATAGGTGCTATGCGGGCAAACAATGAGATTTGGAGAGCAGTAGAGATGATTGAACTTTTGCAGAGCGAGGGAATGCATGTGGATTTTGAGAGCTATGAGTTAGCTGTTGAAGGGTGCATAGAATCTGAGGAGTTTGTTTTAGCAGGAAAGGTTGCGATGGAAATGACAAAAAGGGGGTTTATACCCTTTATTAGCGTGAGACAAAAGGTGGTCAAGGGGTTGGCTAATTCTGGTCAGTGGGAGCTAGCCTGTGCCGTGAGACAGAAATTTGCAGAACTGAAATCTTAGCTTCTCAAATTGTCAAAGAGCACAATTGTGTAATAATTTCTGATAATTATTATTGACTGTTATTCTACAACTTATAGAATAGTTACAGGAGGTTTTACAAGGAAAGAAATCAACTTACAATACTAGAAGATACAATGCCCAGTCAACGCCCTATAATTAGGAAAGAAATAAAGTACTTCCTGTAAACAATATTGTGTATATCTAATCCCTTAATTCCTCTATTTCAACACAAATAACTTTGAGTGATGTTTACTTAAAAGGACTTGGATCTATGACCCATCCTATTGTGTTTTCTGTGCTTCTGCTAATGAAAGGGTAATCACATTGTCTTTCTGCTGCTTTTTCCAAGAAGTTAGGTTATTCTTTGCTCATACTCCCTCCGCCCAGGAAAGGTAGTCCCACTTTTACTTTTATGGTCAACACAATTGAACTTTGACCATCATTTAATGAAAATCCGATTATCCCTATACAATTCAAAAGTATTGTTATTGTTTCACCCTTAAGAATACTATCAACAATTTTTGGAATTGTATAGGGATAGTTGGATTTCACTAAATTAGGGTCATAGTTCAATTGAGTTGACCATAAAAGTCAAAAGTGGGACTATCTTCCTGGGACACGGAGGGAGTATTATGTATGTTTCAAATTCCACACCTCCCTTGATAATTTTCACTATGGTTTTTCTGTTCTTGCCATTCTCCCAGCAACCTTGGGGGTTGTGGTTGCAGAAACAGATTTGTTTCTGGTAGATTTCACGTAGCACTCATCAATGTTATTCATAAAGCCAGATTTGGAGCTTGAGCCTACATCAATATGGAGATTGATTTCTTTGTATTGAGGTCCTCAGGGGTTGCAGGGATTCTAACTTTAAGCACATTCTCCCTCTGCCCCCGGAATGATGTTCCCTCTTTTTTTGTTACTACGAACATACTTTGAGCAATAATTTTAAGTTAGTTAAAATATCCTAATGAAATCTGAAACTTGTATTGATAGTATTTATGATGATGTATTAGTAACAAGTTTAAGATTTCGGAAAATTGCATCTAAGGTCATCCAACTATTCGCCATGAGTGGTTTTGATCACTCAACTAATTTTTATTGCATTGAGTAGCCTACACTAATTTTTCCGTGCATCCATGATCACAAGGACTAACGACATCCAATTTTTTTCGTTAAGTTGCCATGTGAAACTCACATGACTAGATTTTGAAGGGTAAAATAGGAAACTAATGAGATTTTAACCGGGTTAAATACTCATTTGGTCACTGAATATAAGATTATATTTAGTTTTGGTCACTCTCTCTTTTTTTATTTGTGTCCATCACTTAAAATATGTATGATGTTATCATTTCATTCGAAATTCATCCATTTTTTTTGTTAAATTAGTTAAAAATAAACTAATTTTTGTTGCATCACCATTTTCACCACCACTGCAACTGCCATCATTAGGTCCACCACCACTGCTAGCGCCACCATAACTGCGGCTATCACTGCCATCTAATCCATATTAATGTCGGACATAATTACAACTCTAGCTTCCAAATTCAAAATTCCGCACAAAAACTGAAATTCAAAATCGGAGATGGGGAGAAAGACAGGGATATGTAAATCTGATTTTAAAATCAAATATCGGTCTGATTTTCAAACAAAACTCCTTCATCTCCTTCCTCCATCCGCCGACAACTATCCCCAGTAACCTCCATCACCTCAAGCCTATACCATCGCCACCCTTCCTCCTCTACCACACCCCTACCTTCCATATCAACCAAGACCAAAGCAAATAAAAGATCTGCAGAAATTGATTTGAAATTCAAGATTTCAATCAAAGATGGCAATTCAAAATTGAAATTAAAGAATTGAAATTCAAGCAGAAAACGGAGCTTCAATTTGCTGAACCGAGGTCAAATAGAAGCTTCAAATTTTAGGAACGCCATTACATACACAAAACAAGCTTAAGTTCAAGATTCAATCTGCAGAAAACGATTAGGTGGGTAACTGGTTTGTTGAGCTGCGGAGAAGAAAGGGACAATGAGGGAAATAAGAGGGAGGGGGGTTGAGAAGGAGGTGTGATTGGAGAAGAGATATGGTGGAGTCGGGGAGGAGAGAAGGGGGAGTGGTGGAGGAGCGGGATGCCGGAGGTGTTGAGGGGGAGGTGAGGGTAAAAGAGGCGAGGCATAATTCCACAAGGACCCAAGGCCCAGATCAAAAAGCTATAAAAACCCAGCCCATATAATTAAGTCCACCTACCCCCTAAGTCCAGATCAGAATTCCACCAAAACCCAATGGCCCTTTGACTCAGTCAACATTAATCTCTAAATGCCAAAACTACCCCTCCACCTAATAAAACCCTCACCACCCTCACCACTCTGCCTAATTTTTATCAAAAGACTCTCTCTCTAGAAAACACACACACACACACAATCTCTATTTTCTCTCTCTGCTCCTCACCTCCCCCGTCGCTGGTGACCTCACTCCCCTCCAATTATCTTTCCCCTATCCTCCGACGAACTAACCGGTGACTTTCCGGCTCCCCTCATACGCCGCGTCACCTGCTCTATTTCTGAGGCCGCCACCACCGTCATTTTTCTATCTAGATCTGACCGGATCTAGGGAAAATCCCCCGTCATCTCCAACTGAATCCTTTGACTTCCGGCCAGATTTGGTCTCCTCTCTCCGCTGATTCCAATAGTCTCCAATCGCACCTGCGAGCTCCCTCAGATCCAAGGACTTCTCTCTTCTCTAAGTTTTCCGACTGGATTTGCTCCGGCACAGACAAAAAAAAAGTTGGTCGGAGCTTCTGATTTTTGTCTTCAGGCACGGTGAATTCAGCCATGAATAATCTGGAAATGAATAATGTACGAGTTGTCGGTTTAGAGCTTCTCCATTTGCTGTTTTGCCTCTTGAATTGAATTGCAGATTGCAAGTGAAGGCAAAAGCTTGGTTACGGATTTTTTTTTTTTGGACAAAGTAACATATTAGCCCTCAAGACTTAACAGAGAGGCCACCTATTGAGAAGTTCATTTGGATTTTTATGTAGACATAATTTATGACTTACAGTGTAATTGTCTTGAATGTGGTCTTATACGTTAGTTATAAGAGTTTGACTGGATTTGACAAAATAATATTAATTATTTTTTTATTAAAAATAAAAAAGAAATAAAAAAATTGACTGTCATACTCTAATTATAAGAGAACTTGTCTTATACATCCGTTATAAGAGTTTGACCAGATTTTGACAAAAAAAATATTATTTATTTTTTAATTAAAAGTTGGAAAAAGTGATAAGAAAAAGTCTTATACTATAATTATAAGAGTAGAACAGGTCTTATACGTCAGTTATAAGACTTTGACCTGATTTGACCAAGAAATATTGTTTATTTTTTTATTAAAAGTTGGAAAAAGTGAAAAAATGACTCTAATACCCTAATTATAAGAGTAGAGCAGGTCTTATACGTTAGTTATAAGAGTTTGACTGGCATTTGACCAAAAAACATTATTTATTTTTTTATTAAAAGTTGGAAAAAGTGAAAAAAAAAATGACTCTTATACTCTAATTATAAGAGTAGAGCATGTCTTATACGTCAGTTATAAGAGTTTGACCGGATTTGACCAAATAATATTATTTGTTTTTTTATTAAAAGTTGGAAAAAATGTAAAAAATTGACTCTTATACTCTAATTATAAGAGTAAAGCATGTCTTATACGTCAGTTATAAGAGTTTAACCACATTTGACAACAAAAAATTGTTTATTTATTTTTATTAAAAGTTGGAAAAAGTGAAAAAATTCACTCTTATACTCTAATTATAAGAGGAGAGCATGTCTTATACGTCAGTTATGAGAGTTTGAACGGATTTGACCAAAAAATATTATTTATTTTTTTATTAAATGTTGAAAAAAGTGAAAAACATGACACTTATAGTCTAATTATAAGAGTAGAGAGGGTCTTATACGTGAGTTATAAGAGTTTGACCGGATTTGACCAAAAAATATTGTTTTATTTTTTTATTAAAAGTTGGAAAAAGTGAAAAAATTGACTCTCATACTCTAACTATAAGAGTAGAGAGGGTCTTATATGTGAGTTATAAGAGTTTGACCGGATTTCACCAAAAATATTTTTTATTTTTTTTATTAAAAGTTGGAAAAAGTGAAAAAATGACTCTTATACTCTAATTATAAGAATAAATCTAATCTTATACATAAGTTATAAGAGTTTGACCGGATTTGACCAAAAAATATTCTTTGTTTTTTTTTATTAAAAGTTGGAAAAAGTGAAAAAAATGATTTATACTCTAATTATAAGAGTAGAGTAGGTCATATACGTCAGTTATAAGAGTTTGACCGGATTTGACCAAAAAATATTGTTTATTTTTTATTATTAAAAGTTGGAAAAAGTGAAAAAATTGACTCTTATACTCTAATTATAAGAGGAGCAGGTCTTATACGTCAGTTATGAGAGTTTGACCGGATTTGACCAAAAAATATTATTTTTATTTTTATTAAAAGTTGGAAAAAGTGAAAAAAAAAAATTACTCTAGTACTCTAATTATAAGAGTAGAGCATGATTGGTGAGGCAGGAGTGGGCTGGGATGTGGGCTTGGGCAGTGAGGGTATTTTTGTCCTTTAACTAGCTCTGGGGTTTATATGGAATTTTCATCTCAGCCTGGGTTCTTATGAGTTTATGATCTGGTTCAGGGGGCCTACGGTCCAAAGCTCAAGAGGCGACTGCTATACTGCTAGTTTGTACTAGGGTTGTTTTATTGTTCTTTTTGTTCTTTTAGGGTATTAAGTTTCACTATTTGTAATTTTACCCCTTGTATTTTCATTTTCATGACATTTAAATCCTTTTAGGTTTTAACACTTTAGCTCTATCGTTACTTAGTACGAAAACGATTTAACTGTTTTCTTTCCAATTTGCCATTTAGCGAGATAATTACATTGGATAAAACAATATTTTGTTTTCAGTGTTATTTGGCATTTCTACTGAATTCTCTTCATGCGCTTGTCTATTTCCAATATTCATTTCAGTGATACCACAAATTCTGTGTTGTTTGTTGTTCACACAATTATCTTTTTACCTCATGTACCCAAAAAAAAAAAAAAAAATCTTCATTTTTCTTGATACAAAAGAAAATTCTTGTTACCTCCATTCGTTTGCCTGAGACTGTTGTTGCGGAACTCCACTCCCTCCAGCCTCATTTTTAAGCAAAACTAATTACTTTCACACGGATTAAATGTCTAATCAATGTGCACTTATGGTAAATGAATACTATCAAATAAACGTTCTTAAAACAACCAAATAAGAATCTTCAAACTGCCGTTCTTCCTACGGCTACTTTCCTTGTCCTGCCCTTCTACTTAAATCCTGAAACAAAATTTATAGAGAAGGGGTGAGCGAACGAATGCTCAGTAAGTTCATACGTGGCCTCTCCGGTTACTAAGGAGAGACGACCAGAACGAATACTATGAATAACTTTTACAAGGATAGGTTCAGTTACTTTTGATTCAAGACTGCAGAACAATACAGTCGTTTTACTTTTAAGATTTTACTTCCAAAGGATTATGGCACTACAATCCAAAGGGATTCATTCAAGTTCCGTCAATTCCAGGGTAACGTACATTATAACCTCAATGCCAAAGGTACAATTTGTACACCTAGCTTCTCAAGCCAATAGTGTGGGTCGTAACATATATGGTATCCACACATATATGCTCGGGTCTAGAATCATCCTTGTAATCAGACAATTCCTGAGAGAAGGCATGTGATCACTCATGCAATCCCTAGTTTAAGGACGAGTCTTTTCTAACTGGACTGTCCGTCAATGTCTTTTCTAACTGGACATTGGCCACTCTAACAAGTAAGTGGTTAACTTACAAGTTAAAATGAGAACATACCAAGGTACAAGTATGTGATACAAGTTTCAAACTTCGATACTTAGTAGATCAATGGGGACATCACTAAGTACGGATTCTTTCAAAGAACGTTCAATAACGCAGAGTTCATTCAAATACTATCATGCCATACTGATAGCTAACTTATAGAAAGAATATGGAATTCCAATAAACAGGAGTTCAAATACTGTAAGGAACGTAATCCCTTACCTGAATTGCTTTTCCTCGCAATCTCCTCTCTGTGCAAATCTACAAGGCACGGAGTAATCTACTTTAGTACTCTCAACATTGTTAACTATTTCTACTTAGTTAACTGAGAGATGCGTTTTAACTTCTTTACTTCGTTACTTATTTTCTTACGTTTAAGTTTCTGACTTTGATTTACGAGTCAGTCCTTTAACTTTGATATAATTGCAATTAAGTCCTCTAACTTTAGGTTAATTACAGTTTGGTCCCTTAACTTTGGGTTAATTACAATTCGATCCCTCAACTTTGGGTTAATTGCAAATTGGTCCTCCAACTTTGGATTAATTGTAAATTAGTCCTTCAACTTTGGATTAATTACAATTTAGTCCTTCAACTTTCCTTTAATTACAGAAAGATCCTTTGACTTTGGTTTTGTTCATAAAGGTCCCCCAAGTTTTTTTTAATCACTTAGGCCCCTCTAACTTCAAAGTTTCTTTTTTATTTCTTCTAACTTTAATTCTTTTTCAGTTTAGTCCTTTTCCGTTAGGAAACTAACTGAAATTTCTAATCTTTTCCTTTCTCGTTAACTTTCTAACTCCCAAGGTCTTCCAAGTACTTATTCTATTTTCTCAAGTTAGTTTTATAACTTTTTAACGATTCTCATAAAGATTTCGTTTTCTTTTCATTATAAACTTAACGAAAATACTAACTTCCCGTCCCAATTCTTAACTTTCACAAACCAAATTCAACACCCATAATTCATCACCATGGCCGAAATATGTATGATCCAAAATCCATTGATTTGATCAATTTTTCTAGTTCATTAAACTTTTCTAATTCCCAAACATTGATTTTTATTCATAAATCAATAACACAATCATCAAATCAACAAAAATTAATTCTCCTATGATGATAGGCCATTCGGCCGAATGAGATAATAAAAAAAAAAAATCATCTTCTCTTATTTTTGATAAACCCAATTTAAACCTCAATCTCATATTGATTCAATCCCAAACATTGCATAATGTTCATCAATCTCAATCATGATTTAAAATCAATCTTAAAACAAAACTAACATTGGGGTCATCTTTTTAGCATCTCATATAGATCAAATAAATTTACATCTTTAAGATTTTGTCACTATTTTACTAACATGCAAAACCTTGAAATTCATATTCTTAAATCCTTCATAACTTAAAATTTACTAAACCGAATTCAACGAAACAAATTTTGGAGAGTAGGATTTAACATTACCTTGTTAATGAACGGATTTGATTTCCAAGAAGAGCCGAATTTCTTCCTCCCTCTTCCTCTTCTGTTCTCGGCTGCCGCTAGGTAGTTCTAGGTTAGGTTCCGTACTTTTCTTTTTTTTTTTTTTTCGTGTTTGTGATATTAAAGAATTCCTAATTTGACTAACTCAATAATTTATACCTTGGGTTACTTCCTAATTGGATTAGGTTTACTAATTAGAATTTCGGGCCAATCCAATTTCTTTTCAGCCCACTCTTTTACTTATTCCATAACTCTTATTTTTATTTAATTAAATTAATGGAAAACGAATTAAATAAAAAAAAAAAAAATTCCGGTCATTACATTCTTACCCCCTTAAAAGAAGTTTGTCCTCAAACTTGGACAATTCTTAATCCGAGAAGATGTCCGGGTACAGTTCACGCATTTCATTTTCTTGTTCCCATGTTCTTCTCTTTCCGAGTGATTGCTCCATTGCACTTTTACGTAGGGAACCGTACGATTTCTTACAACCTCGTCTTTTTTGTCGACGATTTTGATTGGTCGTTCATCGTACGTCAAATCTGCCCGAACTCTTAACTGCTTGTACTCTATCACATGACTCGGATCATGAATATACTTCCTTAGCATGGAGACGTGGAACACATTATGTACTCCAGCTAATACCGGCGGTAACGCCAATCGATAAGCCACTTCCCCGATCTTATCAAGAATTTCGAATGGTCCCACATATCGTGGACTTAACTTTCCCTTAATCCCAAAACGCATAACTCCCTTCGTGGGTGATATCTTTAGGAATACTCGATCCCCTGGTTGAAATTCTAGTTCTCGCCTTCTGTTGTCTGCGTAAGATTTCTGCCTACTTTGCGCAGTCTGTAGCCACTTCCGGATCTGTTGTACCTTATCCGTCGTGACTTGTACGAGTTCCGGTCCACTTAGCTTCCTCTCACCGACTTCATCCCAACACGCCGGTGATCTACACTTCCTCCCATACAACGCTTCATATGGTGCCATCCCAATGCTTGCGTGAAAGCTATTGTTGTATGCGAATTCTACTAACGGTAAATGTTCGTCCCATGCATTCGGCCAATCTAACGAAGTAGCCCTCAGCATGTCTTCTAGCGTCTGGATAGTCCTTTCCGACTGCCCATCTGTCTGTGGATGAAACGCCGTACTCATGGTCAATTCTGTTCCCAATGCTTCTTGTAGGCTGTTCCAAAATTTAGAAGTGAACCTAGCATCTCGATCAGACACGATTGTGACCGGGATTCCATGTAACCTTACTATCTCGTCGATATACAACTTGGCCAACTTTTCCAACGAATCAGTCTTCTTGATTGCCAGAAAATGTGCTGACTTCGTCAATCGATCTACAATAACCCATATAGCGTCATACTTCCCTGCCGTCTTTGGCAACCCACTTACGAAATCCATAGCAATATTCTCCCACTTCCATTCGGTAATTGGTAATGATTGCAGTAACCCTGCTGGCTTCTGATGTTCACTCTTAACTTGTTGACACGTCAGACATCTATGCACATACTCTGCCACGTCATTCTTCATATTATTCCACCAATATGACTCCTTAAGATCCCTATACATTTTAGTACTCCCCGGATGTACAGAGAACTTTGAGCAATGAGCTTCTCTCAGTATCTCTCTCTTAATTTTGTCATTATTTGGCACCCATACTCTCTTTTGGTACCTCAAAATTCCATCTTCGCCCATGTGAAGATCCTTTGCTTGCCCTTTTCCGATTAGAGTTTCTCTCTCCTCGTCTAACTCTTGTGCCTCTTTAATTCTGCAATGCAGGTTGTAACGTCAGTCGAGCCAAGTATCCGCTTACTTTTACTATCAAGTTCATCTCCTTGACATCTTTCCATATGCTTACCCCCTTAGAGATCAACGTTGCCAACTTTCCGTGATTCTTCCTACTGAAGGCATCTGCCACCTTGTTGGCCTTCCCAGGATGGTACAATATTTCACAGTCGTAGTCCTTGAGAAGTTCTAGCCACCTCCGTTGTCTCATATTCAATTCCTTTTGCGTGAAGATATACTTAAGGCTCTTGTGATCCGTAAAAATCTGACATTTCACGCCATACAGATAATGTCTCCAAATTTTCAAGGTAAACACTACTGCTGCTAACTCTAGATCATGGGTCGGGTAATTCCTTTCATGCACTCTCAACTGCCTAGATGCATAAGCTATCACCTTCTCATTTTGCATCAGTACACAGCCTAGTCCTTTCAACGACGCATCACTGTAGATAACAAAACCTTCCGTCCCTATCGGTAGTATTAATACTGGTGCAGATACTAGCCTATCTTCAATTCTTGAAAACTTTTCTCACATTCTTCTGACCAAACAAACTTAGCTGCCTTCTGCGTCAGCTTCGTCAATGGTCCTGATAACTTCGAAAATCCCTCTACGAACCTTCTATAGTAACCAGCTAAACCCAAGAAACTTCTTATTTCGGTTACTGTAGTCGGTCTTTCCCAATCCATTATTGCCTCCACCTTTGTTGGATCCACATAAATTCCCTCTTTCGACACTACGTGTCCCAAAAATGCTACTTTTTCCAACCAGAATTCACATTTCTTAAACTTCGCGTACAATTTCTGTCTCCTCAAAATTTCTAGTACTATCCTCAAATGTTCAGCATGTTCCTCCTTTGTCTTCGAGTACACCAAAATATCATCAATGAATACTATCATACATTTGTCTAAGTACTCCTGAAATATTCTATTCATCAACTCCATGAATGCAGCTGGTGCGTTCGTTAACCCAAATGGCATCACGACAAACTCATAATGCCCATACCTTGTCCTAAACGCAGTCTTCGCCACATCTTCATCCTTGACCCTCAGCTGATGATATCCGGATCTAAGATCAATATTTGAAAAATAACAGGCTCCCCTCAATTGATCAAACAAATCATCAATTCTCGGTAGCGGGTATTGGTTCCTAACCGCCACTTTATTCAATTCTATATAGTCAATACATAGTCTCATAGATCCATCTTTCTTCTTCACAAACAGTACCGGTGCACCCCATGGTGATACACTCGGTCTAATCAACCCCTTGTCCAACAGTTCTTGCAACTGCTCCTTTAGTTCTTTCAACTCTGTTGGAGCCATCCTGTACGGTGCTCTCGAAATAGGTGTGGTTTCTGGTACTAAATCGATGGAGAACTCTACTTCTCTTAGTGGTGGTATACCAGGTAATTCCTCAGGAAATACATCTTGAAATTCATTCACTACTTCAAGTGACTCTAAGGTTACTCCCTTCTCTTCTGTTTCACCTATGTGTGCCAGGAATCCTACACATCCTTTTCTCAACATTTTACGGGCCTTCATCACCGAGATTAAGCCTATCCTCTTCCTCGGCCTTGAACCCACAAATCGGTATTCTTTACCTTCTTCTCCTAGGAACGTCACTATTTTCTCTTGACAGTCCACTTTAGCTTGAAGCAAAGCCAACCAATCCATTCCCAGTATTATGTCGAATTCTGACATATCTAGTTCAATGAGGTCGATACTTACGCTCGTGCCTCCTATCCCTAAAGTGCAGTTTCTATAAGAGGTAGTAATGGGGATAGCGTCTTTAGTAGGTGTATCTATTACTAAAGGTATCTCTAAATTCTCTGGGTGCAGTTTTAACTTCCTTGCCACAGCATTACTAACTACTGAATGAGTAGCTCCAGTATCTACTAATACATAAACATCACGAGAATTTAACTGCATCGTACCTGCCACAAGATCTGCATTTACTCCAGCTGCCTTTGCGGTCATGGTGTACATCCTACCACGGCCTCCACCGTTTCCTCCTCCGTTGTCCTTATTTCCTGCAGCTGGTTCATCTTTCTTAGGTTCTGGGCACTTCCACTTCGGGTGTCCCACCTTCTTACAGTTGTAGCACTGCCGCTCCTTATACCAGCAAACCTCTGTCTTGTGAGCTCCATCACAAATGGTACATTTATCATTACTGGTGAAACCTTGGCTCTTGCCCTTATTCCACTCACGCCTGTTGTCATTGGAGTTCCGACCATTTCCACTATGGCCGTTGTTGGAGTGTTTATTTCCATAACTGCCCTTATCGCGACCGTCATCTACCGCTTTCCTCTTATTGTTGTTGTGGTCTTTACCGCCCTTGTTTCCTTCTGCCTTTTCAGCCACTGTCTTTCCTTTCTCTTCTCGTCGGTTATGATAGTTATCCGACTCTCTCTCCACTATCTTGGCCCTGTCCAGCACCGCTGAATACGTAGTCAGAGCTAACGGTGTGATTCTGTACCTGGTTCGATCACTCAATCCTGCTTCGAATTTCCTTGCTTTCTGTTCTTCAGTATCGAAAAACCTTGGCGCAAACTCTAACAGATCGGTGAACTTTTCACCATACTCAGCCACTGTCATACTCCCTTGCACCAAAGTTAGGAATTCTGTCACCTTGGCGTTCCTTGTGCTTGCAGGATAGAATTTCTCATTAAAGATAACCTTAAACCTGGTCCATGTAAATGCAGCGTCACCACGAGCCACAGCAGCTCGCTTTTCTGCCTCCCACCACGACTGAGCCTTCCCTTTTAGCATGAATGTCGCAAATACTACTTTCTGCTCCTCAGTGCAGTTCAGCATTTCGAATATACGCTCCGTACTCTTAATCCAATCCTCGGGCTTCTCCTTAGCCGTGTCCGAGAACGAATCTGGATTCCTCCTCTGGAATAACTCCAACGGGTCACGTAATGGAGCTTGTGGTGGTGGTTGAGCAAGTCCAGCAACAGTCTGACCTATCCCAGCTACTGTCTGTGATAGCGTCTGCAAAAGGTTTACCAGTGCCGGGTCCAACTGCCCGCCAGCATTACCGGTGTTGTTGTCGTTGTCCTCGCCGTTTCTGTTGTTTCCCCTTCTGGTATTCATATGCAAATTTTACTTTTTCACTTTAGAACGAGTTCGTTCTCTAGCAATATTCATCACTACGCAATATGTGCAGTATTCATGGTATACTTAACATTACTATTCTTTTACTAACGGTTACTTGTTAGTTTTGAATCGTATTCGTAGGTCTTTTGTACTAGACCATTATTCAGATTTGGTTAGTTTACTTAACCTTTCTTCTCCGGTTCAGGAGTTTTCGTACTTCATAATTTACAACCGTTTTACTTGGTTGATTATTATTTCTTTATTTCACTAGTTTTTATTACTTAACTAGCTTTAACTTATTCCAATGGTCGTCTTACTTCGTACCATGGTCACGGAGATTATCTTAAATCAATCCGACATTTTCCCTTGTCTTTTCTTGACAAGTTGACTTTTTAGTCTAAACAATGATAGACAATTTATAATTCTGGTATTTAATTTGAATAACTAACTTTATTCAACTAGGGTGTGATATTTAAACATCTCAAAATACACCCAAAATTCAACTTAACATAAGTAAAAAGTTTAATTTCATTATTCTACTAATTAAAAAAAAATCCATCCCAATAACTATTTTGTAACCAATTGCATCAATTCCCACATTGTGCGTGCTCTGCTTCGAGCTGGTCATATTTCTCTTGCAATTCTAACTTCTCAGCCCAAATCTGATAGCCTGAAGCCCTAAGATCTTCCTCATAAGCTTCTTGCTCATCTATCTTGTTCTTCAGTTCATTATTTTGCTCTATCTCATCTACCAGTTGTACACTGATTCGATTCCATTCGCGATTATCTCTAATCACATGGCTTTCTAGGCTTTTGACTTTCTTTAGCTGTACTGCTAACTTTCCTTCTACATACATTATGTCCTCATCACGTTCTTTGATGACGTTCTGTAGGCTGCCGACTCCTCGAGTCTCTTTCCTAAGCTCTCTTTTAGTCGTGCGAAGTTCTTTGGTTAGCTGCTTAATGATCTTCTCTTTGGCTTCTATTTCTTCCTTTAGGGTAGCACTGTACCTTACCAATTTCATTGGTCTCCTCGGCATGATCCTACACACACCAATAGTAAACTTAATTAGTACATATTCCCAAGATTCCATTATAACATATTAGTAGAATATAAATAGACATGCAATGCAGAGGTTTCTACTTCCCCAAGTATATTCATACTTTACGTACACTCTTAGTATTATTCCTAGAGATAGATTTTATCACTTGAACTTCCTCAAGTAAGATCTTATTCAAGTCAAGTACTAAGTTCTCCCATTAGTCCTAACTTTCAGTTTTCTCCCATAAGACCTAAAGCCATTGCTCTGATACCAACTGTAACACCCCGAATTTTCTTACTGTATCTTGAGCATTTAATGGCATTAAATAACAATAATTAATACTTCAAATTAGGGTTCACAACTGACCCTTTATTACATCATCAATTTAAAATAAATGCGGAAGCGTAACTTAAAAACTTGTCTTAGCAGGGAAACAACCCCAACCATCAATGTACTTCAACTTACACCAAAATAAAATAAACGTTCTTAAAACAACCAAATAAGAATCTTCAAACTGCCGTTCTTCCTACGGCTACTTTCCTTGTCCTGCCCTTCTACTTAAATCCTGAAACAAAATTTATAGAGAAAGGGTGAGCGAACGAATGCTCAGTAAGTTCATACGTGGCCTCTCCGGTTACTAAGGAGAGACGACCAGAACGAATACTATGAATAACTTTTACAAGGATAGGTTCAGTTACTTTTGATTCAAGACTGCAGAACAATACAGTCGTTTTACTTTTAAGATTTTACTTCCAAAGGATTATGGCACTACAATCCAAAGGGATTCATTCAAGTTCCGTCAATTCCAGGGTAACGTACATTATAACATCAATGCCAAAGGTACAATTTGTACACCTAGCTTCTTAAGCCAATTGTGTGGGTCGTAACATATATGGTATCCACACATATATGCTCGGGGTCTAGAATCATCCTTGTAATCAGACAATTCCTGAGAGAAGGCATGTGATCACTCATGCAATCCCTAGTTTAAGGACGAGTCTTTTCTAACTGGGCTGTCCGTCAATGTCTTTTCTAACTGGACATTGGCCACTCTAACAAGTAAGTGGTTAACTTACAAGTTAAAATGAGAACATACCAAGGTACAAGTATGTGATACAAGTTTCAAACTTCGATACTTAGTAGATCAATGGGGACATCACTAAGTACGGATTCTTTCAAAGAACGTTCAATAACGCAGAGTTCATTCAAATACTATCATGCCATACTGATAGCTAACTTATAGAAAGAATATGGAATTCCAATAAACAGGAGTTCAAATACTGTAAGGAACGTAATCCCTTACCTGAATTGCTTTTCCTCGCAATCTCCTCTCTGTGCAAATCTACAAGGCACGGAGTAATTTACTTTAGTACTCTCAACATTGTTAACTATTTCTACTTAGTTAACTGAGAGATGCGTTTTAACTTCTTTACTTCGTTACTTATTTTCTTACGTTTAAGTTTCTGACTTTGATTTACGAGTCAGTCCTTTAACTTTGATATAATTGCAATTAAGTCCTCTAACTTTAGGTTAATTACAGTTTGGTCCCTTAACTTTGGGTTAATTACAATTCGATCCCTCAACTTTGGGTTAATTGCAAATTGGTC
Organism: Campanula takesimana; assembly: GCA_026119855.1. Taxonomy (NCBI): domain Eukaryota; kingdom Viridiplantae; phylum Streptophyta; class Magnoliopsida; order Asterales; family Campanulaceae; genus Campanula; species Campanula takesimana. The sequence continues at coordinate 1,558,861 of JAOWBW010000067.1, forward strand.
CTCCAACTTTGGATTAATTGTAAATTGGTCCTTCAACTTTAGATTAATTACAATTTAGTCCTTCAACTTTTCTTTAATTACAGAAAGGTCCTTTGACTTTGGTTTTGTTCATAAAGGTCCCCCAAGTTTTTTTTAATCACTTAGGCCCCACTAACTTCAAAGTTTCCTTTTTATTTCTTCTAACTTTAATTCTTTTTCAGTTTAGTCCTTTTCCGTTAGGAAACTAACTGAAATTTCTAATCTTTTCCTTTCTCGTTAACTTTCTAACTCCCAAGGTCTTCCAAGTACTTATTCTATTTTCTCAAGTTAGTTTTATAACTTTTTAACGATTCTCATAAAGATTTCGTTTTCTTTTCATTATAAACTTAACGAAAATACTAACTTCCCGTCCCAATTCTTAACTTTCACAAACCAAATTCAACACCCATAAGTCATCACCATGGCCGAAATATGTATGATCCAAAATCCATTGATTTGATCAATTTTTCTAGTTCATTAAACTTTTCTAATTCCCAAACATTGATTTTTATTCATAAATCAATAACACAATCATCAAATCAACAAAAATTAATTCTCCTATGATGATAGGCCATTCGGCCGAATGAGATAATAAAAAAAAAAATCATCTTCTCTTATTTTTGACAATTTAAACCTCAATCTCATATTGATTCAATCCCAAACATTGCATAATGTTCATCAATCCCAATCATGATTTAAAATCAATCTTAAAACAAAACTAACATTGGGGTCATCTTTTTAGCATCTCATATAGATCAAATAAATTTACCTCTTTAAGATTTTGTCATTATTTTACTAACATGCAAAACCTTGAAATTCATATTCTTAAATCCTTCATAACTTAAAATTTACTAAACCGAATTCAACGAAACAAATTTTGGAGAGTAGGATTTAACATTACCTTGTTAATGAACGGATTTGATTTCCAAGAAGAGCCGAATTTCTTCCTCCCTCTTCCTCTTCTGTTCTCGGCTGCCGCTAGGTAGTTCTAGGTTAGGTTCCGTACTTTTCTTCTTCTTTTTTTTTCGTGTTTGTGATATTAAAGAATTCCTAATTTGACTAACTCAATAATTTATACCTTGGGTTGCTTCCTAATTGGATTAGGTTTACTAATTAGAATTTCGGGCCAATACAATTTCTTTTCAGCCCACTCTTTTACTTATTCCATAACTCTTATTTTTATTTAATTAAATTAATGGAAAACGAATTAAATAAAATAAAAAAAATAAAAAAATTCCGGTCATTACATTTATAGAGTTTTGCATTGAAGCTGACGAGTGTTGTTCATCGTTTTTGGCTTATATTTGAAGAGAGAGAGAGAGAGAGAGATGTTAGAATATGGCTTGCAAAACAAGTTATTTGGACCTTCCATTTATAAAATCATGATTATAATGTTAATATTGTAGCACCCCGAATTTTCTTATTGTATCTGAGCATTTAATGGCATTAAATAATAATAATTGATACCTCAATTTAGGGTTCACAACTGACCCTTTATTACATCATCAATTCAAAATAAATGCGGAAGCGTAACTTAAAAACTTGTCTTGGCAGGTAAACAACCCTAGCCATCAATGTACTTTAACTTACACCAATTAAATAAGATCTTAAAATAACTAAATAAGAATTCTTCAATCTGCCGTTCTTCCTATGGCTGCTCTCCTTCTCTTGCCCTTCTACTTAAATCCAGAAATAAAATTATAGAGAAGGGATGAGCGAACGAATGCTCAGTAAGTTCATACGTGGCCTCTCCGGTTACTAAGGAGAGACGACCAGAACAAATACTATGAATAACTTTTACAAGGATAGGTTCAGTTACTTTTGATTCAAGACTGCAGAACAATACAGCGGTATTACTTTTAAGAGTTTACTTTCAAAGAGTTATGGCACTACAATCCAAAAGGATTCATTCAAGTTCCGTCAATTCCAAGGTAACGTACATTATAACCTCAATGCCAAAGGTACAATTTTGTACACCTAGCTTTTTCCAAGCCATTAGTGTAGGTCGTAACATATATGGTATCCACACATATATGCTCGGGGTCTAGAATTATCCTTGTAATTAGACAATTCCTGAGAGAGGGCATGTGATCACTCATGCAATCCCTAGTTTAAGGACGAGTCTTTTCTAACTGGACTGTCCCGTCAATGTCTTTTCTAACTGGACATTGGCCACTCTAACAAGTAAGTGATTAACTTACAAGTTAGAATGAGAACATACTAAGGTACAAGTATGTGATAACAAGTTTCAATCTTCGATACTTAGTAGATCAATGAGGACATCACTAAGTAAGGATTCTTCCAAAAAAACGTTCAATAACGCGGAGTTTATTCAAATACTATCATGCCATACTGATAGTCTAACTTGTAGAAAGAATATAGAATTCCAATAAACAGGAGTTCAAATAACAGTAAGGAACGTAATCCCTTACCTGAATTGCTTTTCCTTGCAATCTCCTCTCTGTGCAAATCTACAAGGCACCGAGTAATTTACTTTAGTACTCTCTTATAATGTTAACTACTTCTACTTAGTTAACTGAGAGATGCGTTTTTACTTCTTTACTTCGTTACTCTTTTCCTTACGTTTAGGTTTCTGACTTGGATTTGCGAGTCAGTCCTTTAACTTTAATGTAATTGTAATTAGGTCCTCTAACTTTGGTTTAATTACAATTTGGTCCCTTAACTTTGGATTAATTGCAAATTGGTCCTTTAACTTTGGGTTAATTGCAGATTTGTCCTTCAATTTTGGATTAATTACAAATTGGTCCTTCAACTTTGGATTAATTGCAGGAAGGTCCTTTGATTTTGATTTTGTTCATAAGGGTCCCCCAAATTTCTTTTTAGCTACTTAGACCCCTTTAACTTCAAGGGTTTCTCTTTTATTTCTTCTAACTTTAATTCTTTTCAGTTAAATCCTTTCTCGTTAGGAAACTAACTGAATCTTTTAACTTTTTTCCTCTCTTCGTTAACTTTCTAACTTTCAAGGTCTTCCAAGTATTTATTACATTCTCTCAAGTTAGTTTTCTAACTTTCCATCAACTCTCCTAAGGATCATGTTTTCTTTTCATTATAAATCTAACGAAATTACTAACTTTTCCGTCATAACTATTAACATCTTTAGTCAAGAATTAACACCCATATCATATGGCCTTTAGCCGAATTCTATAGCATCAATATTCATTGATTTGGTCCATTTTTCGTGTTCTTAATTTTCCTTGTAATTTCTAACATCAATCTATTCACAAATCAATAACAATAATCATTAAAATCAACAAACAAATTTCCCCATCTCATTTAGGCCATTCGGCCGAAACCTATTATGGGTGTAAACCCATATTTTTCTTCTTTTTGTTAAATCCTAATTAACCTCAATTCCTTATTTGATCAATTTCCATACAATTGTAAAATATGTATTCGTTTAAATTCATGATCATAGAATTAAATCTTAAAATCAATAAAAATATTTATGGTTTAGTATGAAAACCTTCATAATATCATAACATCTAGATCCAACATTTTACCCATTAAAATTCTCATCTTTGATTTACTAGCATGCAACAATCCTAATGTTTATTTCCTTTAAACATGCGTAGATTAAGATTTACACATCCAAATTCAATGAAATAAAGTTTAGAATGTGAGGTTTGACATTACCTTGAGAATGATCGGATTAGACTTCCAAAAAGATCGAAAATTTCCTCCCACTTCTCCCTCTTGGCCGGCGGCCGCTTCTTGGTGGTGGGGGAAATTAGGGTTTTATTGTTTTGGTAATTTGGAATAAAAACCTTGGATTTACTAGCTCAAGGTTTTTATATTCTTGGGTAATTGTTATTTGGGTTGGGTCTAATTAACTAAATTCGGGCCAACCCAATTTTTCGGCCCACTCCTTAGTTAATCTATTAATTCTAATTTTTATTTAATTAAATTAATGTACCCAATTTAAAGTAATTAAATAAATAAAAATAATAATTTGCGGTTATTACAAATATAAAGTGTAGTAAATAATAGTAAATATTGTGTAGAATTCCTGGATGTAATATTACCTATTTTTGATGGGCAAAGTGGTAATTTAACATCACTAAAGGTTGAAAGGGTGTAGTCCCTAAATGAAGTGCCTATTGGTTTCATATATAAAGGGTTCTCCATCAACCCTAGAAATCACTCCATTCATTATTTTTCTCTCCCAAATAATCTTCATATTGCTAGAGACATTAGAGAGAAAAGGCACTCATCATTTAGAAGAACTCCGTCCCCTTAATTTTTTTTCTTCTTCTTCTTTTTCTCCCTACAACTTCATATGGGTTCAACAGGTAATTGTTCTTAATCGCTTCCGCTTCATCTTTTCCTCAATCTTATTCTGAAAATGAGCGTAGCATTCAGGGGTTATGAAAATTGTTCCAACAATTGGTATCAGAGCCCGCTCATATTTTGGTTTAAGTTTGAGTTCTTTTCGGGAAAGCTTTTATGCTTTATTCGATTCATTTTTCCTGTTGAATCATCAAGTTTTGATGTTGATTAGGGACTCTAATTCATTCATAGAGTACTAATAATAATCATCTGAGTTTAAGAAAATGGTTTGAAAAGTTTTGTTGAATGAACACAATGGTTCAAGTGTGACTATCCCTTCATAACATGATTTTATGTCTAGTGCATACCATGTGGATCTACATACTTGATTCTATTGTTTTAAAGCAAGATTATCCCTAAATAACATGGTTTTATGTTGTAAAGAACATACCATGTGGATCTACTTGTTGTTCATCATTTTTTGGGATAAAATTTGGAAAAGTGCAGCAAAGCATGCATGAAACGGTGGCTTTAGCCCGGTCGGGTCTTATGTTCTGCCCGGTCGGGTCTTATGTTCTGCCCGGTCGGGTATTATAAGTTGCCCGGTCGCGCATGTACACTATTCACAGGTTTTTGCTTTTTCAAAGATGTTGCACAATTTTGTTCCTCTTTTGAACAAAACATACATTTTTTCAAACCCTAAGGCCTTGATTAATTATATGCTTTGACAATTTTATTCATTTTTTAAATAATATTGTCTCCTAAGTGATTTACGTTATTTAAACCCTAAAATTGTAAAGTGTTGGATGTTTAAGTTGATATGTGAATGGCTTGAATTTTCCAAAGAAGATCTTGACATTTGACTAAACTTGGGCATTCATGTGGTAACAAGTAAAATAAACATTATGTTATTTTCTTAGGTACTTATGTCGGCCCAAAGGAAGATTAAGTATTTATTAAAATATAAGTTCAAATTACTTGTTGCCTAAGGCAATCATTTATGAGTCAACTCGCAATCCAAAGATTAATTTTGATGTCATGTTGATTGTCTTGTTGATGGATTTCATTGATATAATTAATCATTATTTATTGTGTAGTTTCTTATTTATGTTTTGTATTCATTCTTGTTCTCAAAATTCCAACAAATTTGTTTATTGCTTCATCTGTAATTACTGCTATGAGTACCGTTGCAATGTGGGACTAATTATAAAACTTGGAAAACAAATAATTATAATCTTGGGCTATATAGAACTCGCATTAAGGGATCCGTTTCTCTTCTTATTGCTTGAGTGCTGAGAAGTGAAACGCTCTAACCGCGTAAGCCTAATGATAATAAAGAATATTGTTCCAGAGACCTTTTGGACGGTGTCTCCGAGGATATTGATGCTACAAACATTCCTTGATAACCCTAAGGAAACTTGTTTCCATAAGGTATAAAGGGTACCGGGAATTTAAGGGAGTACATTTTAGAAATAGTTCATCTATTGACGAAACGAAAAGGCACTTAAGTTAAGGATATCGGATGATATTCTTGTGCATTTAGTTTTAATCTTTCTTCCTTGGTTTGGTTGCTTTGAAGTGGCCTATCAATGTCAAAAGGACAAGTGAAATATTAATGAATTACTTTCACTTATGACACAAGAAGAAGATAAGTTAAGAATAATTTAGAACTAAAGGTACTCATTTAGCATCTACCTTTTCTCATGGAACAAGAGAAGAGGGAAAGAAACTGTGGTTGCAAGTAAAAAGAAGCTTAAGGGATCATCTCATGATCATAAAGAAAAGAAATGTTTCTTTTCCAAGGACCTTACTAACATGAAGTTCGATTATCCTAAGTCTCACGCTTGGCGTGAGAGGTATATCATTTGGTCTTGTTTGTATTGTATTAAGGCTAATTTGGTTTCAGTTCCTACATTTACATGGTGATTGGATTTTGGTGCAACCAATCACATAAGGATGTTCAAGTAGGATTGCCTAAATTACCGAAGACCTAGTAAAGATAAAGAAATTCATCTATATGGAAACTAGGAATCCGGTTAGAGTTATAAGCATAAGGATCATTTAAATTATTGTTAAGTACTAAGTATTATTTTGTATTAAATAATATATTTATTGTACCATCATTTAAATGGAATTATGATATTTATCACAATATTGGACAAGGAAGGTCACTCTTGTTCATTAATAATAAGTGTGATCTCTATTTTAATTCCAAAGGTTGTTGGCACTAGTACTTTGTCAAGTATTCTTTCTTCACTTGACATTATTCAAACAATAAATGTGTCCCTTAATAATGAAACCAAAACTAGAAAGCAAAAGTTATCAAGTAAATTTTATTTTATTTTTTATTAAGGCATAGGCATTTGGGTCATATTTCCAAGAGGAAAATTGATAAGCTTATGTTAAAGAAAATCTTAAACAAACTTGATATTTTGAAAAATACTTTTGCATTAAATGCCTTAAAAGAAAATTTACAAACATTAAAAGAATAGTATTCTCGAGAGTATCAAGTGTCTTTAAAACTAATACATATGAACATTGTGGTCCATTCATTATTCCTTCGTGGAAAGGTCAACAATAGTTATTACGTTTATAAATGACTACTCTCAATATGGATGCATTTATTACTTCATGCAAAGACTCAAATTATGGACGTTTTCAAGTCTTATGAGGTCAAAGTTGAAAATCAACTTTGAAAGACTATTAAGAACATTAGGTCCAATCATGATAGAGTATATCATGGTTGGAATGATTGTTAAAGGGAACAACGTCTAGGTTCTTTTTACTCGCTATTTTGAAGAGTGTGGGATTGTCTCCATCTACATTAAGCCGGGTACGCCTAGCATGAATGATGTACACAAGAGACATGATAAAATCCTTAAGAAAATGGTAATAAGCATGTTTTGTGCTTCTTTTAGCTTACTCATTATGGGCGATACATTAAAACCGCAGCCCTTATTCTCATTAAAGCTCCCTCTAAGCTACTAATAAAAACCCTTTATGATTTTGGGACGAATAAGGAACACGTCCTTAAATCATCTTCATTTATGGGGTTGTCTAACATAAGGGTAGACCTTATAAGTCTACTAAGGGCAAGTTAGGCATAAGATTGTTAGTAGTTATTCATGAGGTAAGTCGAGAGATCTAGGGGATATAAAATTTTACAACCCGAAAATTTGAACATTTTGAAACGAGAAAAGCTAGGTTCTTTGAGGATGTTGAATTTAGCGGGAGATTAGGTGTAATATTTTGAATTTGGAAAAGAAGAGGCATCCATTTCTTCACCTCTTCCATAAGTTCCAATTGGATTTCAAATTTTGTACTTGATATTCAAGAAGAACATACAATTCAAAATAAATATGGTTTCCCTATAAATATTGAACAACATGAAAATGTTGATCATAAGAAGGAAATTCAACAACCTCAAAATTAGTAAGAACCGGTGCCCTTAAAGAGATACAATAGAGTAAGAAGGATTGCAATACCGGATAATTATGAGATGTATCTTACCGAGAAATTAAGGACACATAGGTTTAGTGGGAGATGAGCCATTCATCTACCATAAAGCCATTAATAGTCCTAATTCTCATAAGTAGATTAATACCATATATAAAGAGTTGAAATCTTTGAAAGATAACAACTTTTGGGATCTTTTTACATTACCTAAAGATGTGAAACCTATAAATGGGTCTCTAAGACCTAAAAGGATTCGCAAAAGTAATGTTGAAAGATATAAGACCCATCTAGTTGCTAAAGATTTTTTCAACTCATAAGAAAGGCATTAAGTATCAAGAAAGAAACATTTCCCGGTATCTTCTAAAAACTCTTTTAGAACCATTATGGCACTAGTAGCAATTTGTGTCTTATGCCTCATCAAATGGATATTAAAGAGAACTTTTCTTAATGAAGACATTAAGCAATCTATTTATATGGAGAAATTTATTTATGACTTAAGCAAACTTCTCATTAATGGTATTTAGAATTTAATCAAGTTATTCTTTCATTTGGTTTGAAATGAATCTTGATAAATATTGTGTATACCATAAGTTCAGTGGGAGTAAAAATTATAATTTTGGTCTTATATGTGGGTAATATTTACTTGCTAGTAATGTTTTAAATCTTAATAAGGAAACTAAGAAATTTTTTTGGAATGAAAATTCTTGGTGAGGCATCTTTTTGTATTAGGAATCCAAGTTGACTGTGAGTATTCACGGAGTATTTTGGGATTATCACAAAAGGCCTATATAGAAAAGGTATTACAAAAGGTATAGCATGCAAAACTATAAACCACTTGACACCCCTAATTTTAAAGGAGACAAGCTTAGTCTCAAACAGTGTCCTAAAGTTAATTTTGAGTCCAAGTATATAGAAAATGTCCATCTTTGCATCAACAGTAAGAAAGCTTAATATATATGCGTAAATCTTGCATTTTCTGTTGGGATGCTTGGTAGATACTAAAGCAATCCGGAAAAGAACATTAGGTTGCAGCCAAAAGAGTGATGCAATTTTTCAAAACACTAAGAACTACATGCCTATTTAAATCGGATAATCTTGAGATCATTTGGTATTCCGATATTTGTTAAAATTATATGGCTGCATAAAGGACTACAATTTGTCCAATAGTGTCGAAAGACCGTTAAGATATATTATGACAATCAGGTAGTAGTCTAGTACTCTAACAAGAGTTTGTCAAAGTCTAAGTATTTAGACATTAAGTATCTTGTTGTAAAGAAAGAGTACAAAAAGGAACAAATAGAAACACAACTTATTGGAACAAACTCCATAATTATCGGATCCGTTTTCTAAATCGTTATCATCTTTAGTGTTTCACGAGCATGTTGCTCATATGGGTGTAATAATTTTGATAACATTTAATTTAGTAGGAGCTTATGTTGTGATTCATTAATAAGTTCTATTATTTAAAGTTTTGATCTGATTTGGTTAAGTTGGACTAGTTGGAAGAATATGTATATATTCATTATGATTCCATGCTACACATCTACACTTTTGATCTATGTCATTTAGTTGGATTTGTATATGTGATTATTGTGGGTTTAGTTGCGAATCAATTACAACGACTGCCCCTTTAGTCCTTATACTTATATGGCTAATGGACGAGATTGTTATGAATGACAATAAAGTGCGCACATAAGGGTTGTCATTCGTGTTATATTTATGTTTTAAAGGGAGAACTTTATTTTGCAACCCAAGTGGGAGATTGTTAGAATATGGCTTGCAAAACAAGTTATTTGGACCTTCCATGTATAAAATCATGATTATAATGTTAATATAAAGTGTAGTAAATAATAGTAAATATTGTGTAGAATTCATGGATGTAATATTACCTATTTTTGATGGGCAAAGTGGTAATTTAACATCACTAAAGGTTGAAAGGGTATAGTCCCTAAATGAAGTGCCTATTGGTTTCATATATAAAGGGTTCTCCATCAACCCTAGAAATCACTCCATTCATTATTTTTCTCTCCCAAATAATCTTCATATTGCTAGAGACATTAGAGAGAAAAGGCACTCATCATTTAGAAGAACTCCGTCCCCTTAATTTTTTTTTCTTCTTCTTCTTTTTCTCCCTACAACTTCATATGGGTTCAACAGGTAATTGTTCTTAATCGTTTCCGCTTCATCTTTTCCTCAATCTTATTCTGAAAATGAGCGTGACATTCAGGGGTTATGAAAATTGTTCCAACAAGAGAGTAATATTATTTTGATCGCTTACCTTTTTCTTTTCTTTTCAGATTGCAAGATATTCTTCCTGGAATTGGGTATGCAACTCTTTGTTTAATACAGTATTTTTTTTGTTATACTTTACTGTGTGAATAATAAGATTTAGGGCAATTTGCAATTTGGTTCCTAACATTTACAAACTTTTGCAATGTTGCTCTCAACAGTTTTTTTTCTCTAATTGGTTCCCAACATTTACATTTTTTTGCAGTGTGGCTATAAAAGTAACTGGGCGTTAGTTTTCTAACAGATTTTATGTCATGTGACTAGCACATGACGTTTTAAAATATTCGTAAAGCTACACATATCCGATTGATATGATTCTTTTTTTTATATTGAAACTAATATTTAAATCTACAACATAATTTTTTTTGGAAATTTGTTGGGTACCTTAATTATTTTTACATTTAATCTTAATTTTAAATAGTAAAAAAATAAAAAACACGTGAAATATAATCTAAAAAGATATTAGCCCAAGTATGTTTCATATGAAGTAATTTCTATATGTATATTTCCTAAAGTTTATTTTTCTCCACTCCTCTGCCACTTTCCCGCAACACCCATTCCACATACACTCTTTTCTCGATTCATCGTCCTCTTCTTCTCCCTTTTTTTTCTATCAAACATTTTTACGAACTAATAATCTACATATAGAATTTACTTCATATGGAACATATTTGGGCTAATATCTTTTTTAGATTATATTTTAAGTGTTTTCTATTTTTTAATATTTAAAATTAAGATTAAATGTAAAAATAATCCAACTACCCAATAAATTTCCAAAAAAAAAATATATGTTGTAGATTTAAATATTAGCTTCAATTTAAAAGAAGAATCATATTAATCGGATATGTGTATCTTTAAGAATATCTTAAAACGTCATGTGCTAGTCACATGACATAAAATCTGTTAGAAAACTAACGCCCAGTTACTTTTATAGCCACATTGCAAAAAAATGTAAATGTTGGGAACCAATTGGCGAAAAAAACTGTTGGGATTGCAAAAGTTTGTAAATGTTAGGAACCAAATTGCAAATTACCCTAAGATTTAATCTGTAGAGTATTTAAGTGGATCTTGTCTTTGTTTATGGATTTGGAACAGTTGTTGCACCAAATGCAGCGCATGAAAATTTGCTACTATTTAATTTGTAAAAATTTTACTACAAAACTGTAAAACATAAAATTTTAGTACTCCCTCTGTCACTAAATGAATTCCCAAATTTCATTTTAAGGGAAATCATAAAATTTCTACGTTTCATGCAATTTAGTTTTGCATGAACAAAATTGGTAAAAAAAAAAAAAAAAAAAAAAAGGTCTTGAGAGTTTTTTCAAAATGGACATTCATTTAGTGACAAAAAATTCTTCAAAATGGATATTCATTTAGGGACATAAAGAGTAGTAGGTAAAACTTGTATGGACATATAGAAATACTCCCTCCATCCCAGGGTATATGTCCACCTTTCCCTTTTAATTTGTCCCATAGTATATGTCTACTTCCAAAAATGGCAAAGAATCTTTACGATTCATCCCACTCATTCTCTCTCCTATTTTACTTTAATACTCACAACACCAATCTACTTATTATTCCATCCCACTCACAACACTTACATCACTTTCACCATTTCTTAATTGCCGTGTAAATGAGAGGGTGGACATATACTCAGTGACGGATGGAGTATCACTTTATAGTGAAATTTTAACATTTACTAGCAAATTTTTTTTACGCGCAACAGCGCTGCAGCTTATCTCCGGAGCAACACTTCTAAGTTCCTTTCTTTATATACTCCCTCCATCCCATAACAAAGATACAAATTTCTTTTTTTGTGTGTGTGTGTGACAGTGACAATTCACCTAGAGAATACTAATGGGACTTGTCATTGTGATTTGTTACACCAAGAAAAGAAATTTGTACCCTTATAATGAGTATGCAACTCTTTAAGGGCCTATTTTGTCTTAAATTTAGCTGATGCATTTTCATATAATTATTGACACACTACTACAAAATATGTCAACATTTGATGTTTTGGTCCAAGCGCTTGCTCTCTATCTCCAACTCACCCATTTTTATAATATGGTTTAGTTGTTCCAGTGATTTTTTTTTTTTTTTTTTTAATTTCAGTGCACAATCTTAAAATGTAGATTGAAAATGGGGAGAAGGGAGTGTAACTTGTGTATGGCCTGCATGAAAGTTCAGGTTTTATGCTCTAAATATTCTTTCTTATACCCTCAAGAGCCCCCACTACCCTTTCTAATTTAGGTTGCATTCGGATTTATTAGTAGATTTTTATGCAGCGCTAAAGCGAAGCTCCATAGCAGCAGTTCCAAGTCCGGTCGCCTTCAACTACACATTAGTCATCGAAATTGGTATTAAACTCTAGTCAGACATACTGATTGTCTTATATCAATAACATAAGAATACAATAATTCTCAAAATCCATACACAAAGTTCCTTCTAAACAAAGTCCGCATAATACCCCTACAAAATTTTATCACACCTACGCGTCTCCAAAAACAAAACCGCTTGCCTATACAAAAACGTGCAAGCCAAAAATCTGATACATCATCACTAAAAAAGAAATAAAAAAGATGCTATTAATGAAACAAAATCTGATAGTTGTGGCATCAAAGGTTAGATGTCAGAAACATTGGTCTTGACTCTTGAGTGTAAATCTATAAGTGAATAAAATAGAAGAGCGACGCAATACATATAATCACGTCTGTCAAAATAAGGCCTACCACATCAAAAACAAACTTTGGAGCAAATAACCCCCATACCTGCACCAAAAGTACACTTTTAACCGTTAAAACTTAATGATAAAACACGAACAAAATATTATACATTTTTACCCACTTATTATTAAAAGGTCGCAAGTAAACCGACCTGTCACTTTGTCTAATTATAAAGCCTAACAAAGTCTTAAGACAAATTATCAGACTTGCTTAAGTGAATTGTCAAGTCAATAATTTGGTAAGATAGGATTTCCATTGCCCAAACAGCGCGATAAACAATGTCGTGGCAGGATAATTTATTGCACTCCCTCAATAAGTTCTTATGTTTTGTGGGATTTCATCAGGTTTTGTAATGCCAAAGTTAAGAGGTAGGTTGCCCGGATATCTGTTTGAAATATTAAAACGTAAAATAGGACAAAAAATTACAAAGATTTTTTTTTTTTTTTAATTGCAATTTTAAATGGGTTCCCTATGATAGTTCATATGCAAAATAGATTGCTGAAGTAGGTCTGAGGACATACCATCAAATGGCGCCTTTGAATTATGACGCATACTATCGTGAACGTGGCTGTAACAGCCATAATGAGTCCATAAATCAAATAAACCTGAAGATGGAAAAAAAAAAAAAAAATTAGATGCTATTTGATGGTTATTACCTTGGTGTCTAGGTGTCTGAGTTAAGAGAAAAGTACGAAAATAAAATGTCAAGTTGACTATCTTACTTCAAATATTTGCATGAAAAAGAATCTCTTATTCCGTGCAGTTTGACTTGACGTGTATTGGTATGCAACAAGAAATGGAAGTCCAAAAGTTGGAAGGATGTGCGAAAATCCAAATGTATCGATTGAAAGAAGGATGGCTTGGCGAATAAGGTTGAATTCATCAAACCTGAAGCAGAAAAGGGAGGCAAAGATCAACTAAAAAAACCATAAATATGCAATTTTCAGTAGAAAATACAAAATTATAAACTAAGAAAAAAAAAAGATAGAATAACGAAAAGAAAATGAAAATGCTTTACTCACCCAACAAATGCAGCAGCCCACCGAAGGCCATCAAAAGCACACCTACATCATAGTTTGAGGTTACGGAAGTGTGCATAGAAAACAAGAATATTCAAGAACAGGTTTAATGAAGAAAAGATCAATGTCTTTTGACAATAGAACTATAAGTCCTGTGGAAAAAGAATCTTACCAATGACCCGTGGAAAAAAACATACATGTAGCTAAAAGGCTCCACTGTGTTACAGGCTGAGAATAAAAAGCTATAAGTCCTGCTTTGTGATTCTTGGCATCCTGCTCCAAGCTTTTCAACCTCGTTATCATCCAGCCTAAAGAATGCATGTAAAAAAAATGAAAATTAAAATAGAATACGTAGATACAGATTCAAAAATGCTAAGTAATACTTCCGCCGTCCCATAATAAATGTCGCACCTTAACTTTTTTGGTAAAAGTAATAAAACTTTGACCACCATTTTATGAATATATATATATTTGTCTTCATGAAATTCTAAGAATAGTTATTGATAGTGTTTCAATTGGTGCATCAATAACCATTTTAATATAACATGACGATAAAAAATAATAATAATAATAATTTTTTAAGGTCAAAATTTAACCAAGTTGCACAAAAAAGTTAACCGCAATATTTATTTTGCGATGGAGTGAGTTATCCTTTTAAAATCATGGAAAATTAGCTAAAGAACATAAAGAATACTCCCTCCATCTCATAACAATGTGCACAAACTTCCTTTTTGGGCGTCCCATTGATAAGTAACACTTTCCCTAAATGGAGATTTTATAATACTTCTTTATTCAAAGGGACCCACTTGCATACTCACAACAACTATCCACTACAATTCCGTACCCCACTTTCTTTCTCCTCTCCCACTTTTTATACTCACAACACCTACTCTACTACTAAAATACTTCCTTAATTCGCGTGCACACCCAAAAGTGTGCACAATGTTATGGGACGGGGGAGTAGTACATTACTGACCCGAATTAACAGAAAGACACAACAAAGAATCTTTAGAAAACAAAACAGGAATCAGGTTACAAAAAAATAAATAAATAGAAAATTATGGAGATCTGCCAGTACAAACAAGTATACTCCCTCCGTCCCATACTTATAGCTACCAAATGGGAGTGCACGGGGATTAAGAAAATATGTTGGAAAAGTAGGTATTGTGAGTGGGTAAGAGAGAGAAAATAAGTTAGTGGATAGTTGTTGTGAGTGGATAGGAGAGAGAAAAGTGAACATTTTGGGCAAGTAGCAATAAGTATGAGATGCCCAAAATGGAAATAAATAGTGATAAGTATGGGACGGAGGGAGTAGCTCTTAAGAATCCTGGCAAGACGTTAAGGCTCCAGGACAAAGGAAATACCTCCAACTGCCATTGTCAATGCAATCAAGGGACCTTGCTTTCCGGACAGAATAATTACTGTAGAACTCCATGCAGATATCATGGTGACCGTTTTAGCAAGAGTCGCTTTTTCCCAATTTGTAGCTTCTTCTTTTCTAACCAGTTGAACTAGTGCAAGGGATAGCAACTGAATAAAACCAATCAAGTAGATAACGCGAGGAATATAATTTCCTCTAATGCCTTGAAGCGCATGGAAATTTTTTGTTAGATTACTTTCCAATGCCCAATAGGCTGCTATAAGAATGTAACTCAATATTGTTCCGAAGATCACATATTTTAAAAGCCCTTGAAACGAGCTGTGAACAGTGCTCTTGTATAGAAAGTAGGCCAATATGATCAGAGGTAGCATTGACACGATATCAGCTATATTCATCCAGATGTGAGAGCCTTTGTCGATATAAAAAACCCCTGAAACACCCTGCTTTGACAGCCCAAGTTCAATGGAAAATCTGAGCATGGAGATGACAACAACAAATGCTACTGCCTGTAAAAACCACAACACAATTTAACAGATATTAAGTCGTAATAAAACAATTTCTTACAAGCGCGTCTACAGGAAGGAACACGATTTTCCTACGTCCCAGAAAGATAGTCCCATATGACTTTTGATGGTCAACACAAGTGAACGTTGAGCAAATATTAATGTTAATCTAATCATCCTAGTGAAATTTAATTTATAATTGATAAATCATTAAGTGATTTATCGGTAACAATTTTTTGAATTTCAATGGGATGATTAGATATTTAGATTGACATTGGGTCAAAGTTTACTTGTGTTGACCATGATAAGTCAAATTGGACTATCTTTTCGGGATGAAGGGAGTACTTACTTCAAACAGCCTTTTCTTTGTCATCAGGGAGTAGCGTAAGTAGAACATCCCGGTAGAGGCCAAAAGAAAACATGCCACTTTCCCTTCTTCCACTGATCTCAATAAATACTATAGACATCAGTAACAGAAAAAGTAATATAGCGAAATAAAGAGCACTAATGATGTAATAAAATTGCATAGTTAAGAACTTACAAATATAACTGTTGGAGAGGAAGCTGCATGCACGCATTAACACAATAATGCAAGTGAAAATTAGCCCAGAAGAAACACTAAAACTGCCATTGGAAGGGTTAAGTACTTCACATAGCATGTCCATCCTCTTGATGAGAAGCAAATGGATGATTATCGAAATCAGCATAACACCAAAACCAACACCCATCAATCTCAAATTAAACTCGGTCCATTTTGCACGGGCTAACTCAGCAATACTTGCAAGGAATTTCGAGTGTAAATCAATTTGAGCGGTTAACGATATCTTGCAACTTGCATTTTTACATGGCTCTAAATCATTCAAAGTGCTTGACAAGTTCATTGCTTGAGAATACATAGCTGATACATGCACCAAGTCCTCCTTTGAAAATCCCACGACTGAGGAAGCGGAATAAACATCAATGTATTTCTTCACCTAAAATGGAAATTCAGATGTATAAAGTAGTATTCACTTGTAAAAGCGTGCATTGCACAATTGCTTAAAGACATTTAAACTTGGCCACAAAATACACACTGCTTAACAAGCTAAGCTACTTGTATTACACCAAAACGTACTCTATTCAGCTATAAAGTTTTTTACTTAACTTCTCCGTATACTTTTGACGTTTCACACTAATACAATTGTAACACTCTGATTTATTAATGCCATTGGAGATAATGGCTTTTAAACTGATCAATAGAGTTTCCAGCAATAGACGGTATCAGCCCTTACTAGCTTAGCGCGTACCCTCTCCCTGCAGAGGCCAAAAATATTTGGCTGGATGTCGATATCATATCATCACTCACTAGAGCCACAATTCTAGCATATGATGGATGCTTTCTACCAAAAGGGCAAAATCTCAACATATGAAGGAAGAACAATTATTAGACTTAATAGCAATCAAATCATTTCCGGTATGTAAGAATCATTTTGTATCTCATATATTATTGCTTTCATCTCTTCCATTGATAGGTTTGTACACATTAAGAGAATCATTGGGGATAATTGCAAAACATGTTTTAGAGAGATTCATATTGGAAACGCAGGCAGCTCATATTGTGAGCATAATTAAGCAGTTGTGAGGTGGGCTTTTATCTTTCCGCTGTTATCAAAAAATGAAACTGCTTTTCACAAATCACAATGATGACAAGCAGTATATCATGGAAGTCACAAGTCTCTTGCTCATTCACTATCATCAGGATGCCATGCACTAGTCGTACAAGCAAGATCATAGCTGCCCTTAAATATGGATTTGGGGGTGGTGGTGGTGGTGGGGGGGATCTGCTGGTAGTTGAAATGAAAGAGTATCCATTCGTGTGATTTTTGGCTGAAAGGTTAAAAGAGCGAAAGGACACGCCAGCCGTCTCTTTTGGGTCTTTGTTGTAGACTAGTATTTGGCTATAAGTTATAATAATGTCTCATATCCACGAATTGCAAAATGATAATACTTCGGACGTTGAAACATAGCAACTACCTTGAGGATTAAATCGACAAGTATGTTGGTCAAATTGTAAAAATTAAAACCATATCTTGACCAAAACGAAATCATACATAAATGGAGAATAAAGTTCATTCCATCTCATTTAATGATATGCTCTCTTCTGGAGCAACTATAAAATAGTTTCTACTAAATCATAATTAAGCTTAACAGATACTCCCTCCATCCTAAACGAATGACATTTTCCAATTTAAGGAACTATTAGAAAATGTTTACTTTTAAGAGTAAAACTTCATAAATATCCTTGCTATATGTTTCAAAATATTAGTTTTGCATGTGTAAAATAAAAATTTACAAAAATGGTACAAAAACATTTAGGGACACATTTTGAGACCAAAAAGGTCATTCATTTTGGGATAGAGGTAGTAGTAAAAAGCCAAATACAACTTTATGTTAATTCACAGCCTATGTACACATTAGATGGGTGTAAGGGCAGATCAAATTCAGTGAAAACAGAAATATTACCTGCCAAGAGTTGATACAAAGTACATTGGCATAATTGTGCATCCACGCTTCAACAATTGGTTGACTTTGAGGGTTACCCACATCATAGCCTTCCAGATTCCATGTACCAGTCACCATTGCGTACAACATAGGATTAACATGTCCAATGCTGCAAATAAATAAAGCTAATGGTGAGAGTGTAGAGGCACGATAGATATAACAATCAACTATACAATATTCATATACTCCCTCCGCCCCACTTTAATCTACAAAAATTGCTATTTTGGTTGTCCCACACTCTAAAATGGAAACTTTGTAATACTTTCTAAATAATGGGACCCACTTGTCATTATGCACTTACTATTCCCTACCCCACTTTCTCTCTCCTACCCAACTATCTACACTCACAACACATCACTTTTTCTATTTTTTCCTTAATTCTTGTGCCCAACCCAATTTTTGTAAAATCAAAATGGGACGGAGGGAGTATATAAAGAACATATAGAAACATAAGAATCCTAAATATGTTATAAGACACTTTTTCTAAGAACACTCCCTCAACCCCATAAATAGACCCATACTTCCATTTTAGTCTAAAGCAAGAGGGAGTTCCGTTACTCCCCAAAAGGAATTTTCCATTTGACAAGTCAAACTTTTTTTAGTTAATACATTACTTGTACTTTTTTTTCTAAAATTTGCACAATATTGATTGTCTTATTTAAAATGGGAGTGTCATTTTGGGACAAACCAAAGAGGAAAGTTGGGAAAACTTCATGGACCGGAGATTTTTTTTTTTCAAAAGCATGATGTTGCTCTTACAAGCCAGGAAAAAACCAAGATACTAAGTATATGTTCGAGAACACTAATTCCCTATGATGCTCGGACTCTTTGATTTACCCCGTTGAACCACCTTGTCAACAAGACTAAAATACAAGTGTTCGGCACCGGTACGGCGGGGTAAACCAAAGAGTCTGAGCATCAAAGCTAATTCCATCTTGGAATTGGAATTGGAATTGGGGCTAGAACATCAATTCTACTATTTGGATGTTAAAAATGATGAAGAATTGGAACTGGATTTGAATTTCACGTTTCCCAATTCCATGAATTGAATTCCATATCAACCCACTATATTTCTAAAACCAATGCATCTACTTGGCCATCTGACCTCGCCATTCCCGAAATTCAGCGCATACTGGTTTCCTCTTCCTATCGCACAACCACATTTCCATGGTCGGCACTAACCTCATTTCCCGTCCTCAGTGTACCCAAAATTCATTGGAAAGTCACCAACATTATCAACCTGGCCGACAATCTCTTATTATACTCTCTTTTCCGCATTTCCTTCAATTAATATCCACTCAATAACTCCCTATGATCTTTGATCTTGTTTAGCATAGACCTCATGAGTGTTGACTACCATAAGTCCCACCTCGTCCACATCACTAGAGATACGCATAGCTGCATCCAAATCCTCACTAATAGACCAAACCATAGTAATTGTTGCACAATGTTCACCTTTTTTAACTGAGACTTTACCTCATGTGACAAGTTACACAATCCATTCAAGTTACTTGACCTTCAAAACCACTTAGACAAAGGATCTCATAACTCCTTAACTATTCTACAGTGTTGCATAAAGAATATCACCCGTTATCTAAAACAATTCAAATACTCCCTCCGTTCCAATTGAAACTACACATATTACCCTTTTGTGCGTCCCAATACAAACTACACACTTTCGAACAATGGATAGTTTACACTACTTTATTTAATGGGAACCATCTCCCCACTCACAACAACTTTCCACTCACTATTCCCTACTCCACTTTCTCTCTCCTATCCCACTTTTCATACTCACAACCCCTACTCCACTAAAACTTTTCTTTAATTCCCGTGCCCAAGCCAAAGTTTGTAGTTTCAAACGGGATGGAGGGAGTATTAGGGAACAGCATTTTGCCATCATCCTTCCACACCTCGGCTCATTTGCATAGGACATGTCACCGCAAGGTATCCTTATTTAAACCACCCATGTTCACTTGTATCAGGTACCTACACTCAACAAAAATCGACCCTTCAGCTTCCAACATAACATCAATCCACCTATTCTACATCGAGACAACAAACACATTCTTTTCCACCTATTTACATGTTCTACAATTTCAACTCAAAGATTACAAGTTAAAATAAAATATTAATTGATTTTTCAAAAACACTCCCTCCATTCAAAAAAGGAAAGGGTCCACTATTCTTCTTTGGGTTGTTCAAAAAAAAAAAAAAAAAAAGTGTCCACTTTCCTATTAGAGTAAAAAAGGATGATTTGTGTCCACAATTCTAATCAGCCACATCCAATTTCTATGTGTCCACATGTTCTACTTTGAATTAATGTTTGTAGAAAAAATTAATAGAACTCTTATTCATGAATGGAGTGAGTAGTAAATATCAAATTTGTCAAACTAAATTTTCAACTTACCAATCGGTCAAATCAGTCCGGCAAGTCAATTCTTGAAGAGAAATATACAAAATAAAGTCAATACCAAATACGATATTGGATATAAATTTTCAATGTTCTAAACTAAAATAGAACTATTACAAAGTAAAAGTACTCCCTCCGTCCCTAAATGATCATTTTTGGAAGAAGAAAAATTGCCCTTAAATGAATGTCCATTTTTGGGTAAATTCACTTAATCCTCCTTGCTAATCACCCTGTTCTAGTTTAAAAGATTAATTATCTATATCTTTATGTATGAATATTTGTATAAGAATATATCAAACTAATACATAATGATATTAATTTCTTGTATAGTTTAAGATAACTTTATTAGAAGTAATCAGTAACTAAAATAATTAGTAGTTTTGTGGAAATAAGAGGTAAATTGATACGTCAATTCTCTTATAATAAGTAAAAATTAAAACTGGGGGGGGGGGGGGAGGGGAATGTATTTAGATTCAAAGAATTTGGAACCTTCGTCAAATGCTATATGGGACTACATAATATTTAGAAAGTTAAATGACCAATCCCTAATCTGCCCTTGCACACAACATATTCGAGGCAGAAAACCTAAAAAAGTTACTCCCATTTTCACATATGCCCTCCTACTTACACCATATATACTAAAAAACACAAAATTTTCAGGGTGGTGGACACTTGCTCCTATGCAACTATAGTAAGTCCACCCCTGATGGTCCCATAACAGCTTCATCCTTGTATATTTAACAGTTATTCATGTTACAGGATGCAAACTTACACAAATGTCAAAGCATCGGTAAACAAATTTCAGCATCAATATCAAGCAAAACATTGTCATGTTGACCATATCAAACAATATGCAGCACCATCATACTTGGGATGCACTTCTTTTCCCAATAGTAAGGAGGATGTCATGATGTGGTCCCCAAATAATAAGTCCGGATATTTATTAATTAGTGAAGCCTTGTAAAATTGCTTAGGCATCCTTATCATATCTTCAGAAGTCAAAACTACAAACCCAGCTTTGGATAAATCTATGATTCTAAATTCCTGCAGTTTTTTCCATATAGCATCGGTTGAAAGGTAGTTCAACGAAACAACGAACTTACATTACAAAATCAATGTAGCATTAACAAAACAACGGTCAATGATTTGGAAAATATAATACAGACACAAAGCAACTTCATAAATGATTTAAAAGCTTATAACAGAAAAATGCTTACACCGCACCTCCCGTAGGGAAAGGGAAGACCAAGCAATGCTGACACTGTAACTGCAAAATCCAGCTGCAAATTGACTTGTCTAAGGATCTACCATAAAGGAAACCATACTTTTCTAACCAAATTTTGACAAGAAAATTGACATGTCTACAAGGTTGGCCATTCAAACCTGTTCAATAGAGCTAATGCACACGTTTCTTCCAGCCTGACAATAAAACCAAGAAAGAAATTATCAAAATGACTACAGAGAATTATCAAGAGAGAACTTCCAAGTTACAAACGAAGCATTTACTTCTATTTATACAGATATGAGCCTAAAACTACAGAGTCAGATAGGAACTTATGGTAGCATCCAGCTAGCCATCCCTAAGCCGAACACTTCCTGAATGGATTATTAAACATGGAGTTCCTGAATGGATTATTAGATCGTGATGCTTGTTAGTTTCTTAGAAACCATTGTATAAATAAATATTAGATTCTAAAGCTTGTCAAGTTGCTAATAACAATTTTGTCGACTTACATATAAACATTATTGTTTACAATGTTTTTGGCTGAAATTCGAACCCGATTTACGTGCTTTTTAAAACTGTGTAGCATTAGCAGATATTACATCCATACCCTTACCCTTAATGATCTCAACATATGACATCATAATTGTGAGAGAACTTAGTAATTTTACCAGAAAGTTGTACACTCATGTAGAATCATATCTTTAAGAAATAGAAACTCATTTAGGGCCGGAGGGAGTAGCAAATAGGTATGCATAATATATCTCATTGATGTGACACCTGAAGCATAATGGAATAACCGAGAAAAAATCATCATCAGTTAGAAGTTGCTCAGAGCCCTTACTTCGTAACCAAATTCTTTTCTAGTAGAATATACCGAGTGTTACCTCATCAGTCAGATGACCACCATTATCCACTACAGAGTCTTGATTCCCAGTCTCCAATTTTGTCAACAAAAGACCTTAGAATGCCTCTTTTTTTTGATGATGATTATTCCAATTAAACAAAGGTACTCCTTCTGTCCCGGAATAATGGTCGCCCTTTTTTGTACGTTAGTATGAATGAACTTTGAGCAATAAATTTAGGTTGATATAATTATCCTAATAAAACTTGTTATTGATACACCATTTTTATCCTTTCCTTCCATATGTTTCCTTTCTTAACTCGAGAGCATAACTTACACAATTTTAATCCTTTCCTTCCCCCACTCCCCCCTTCCCTTCTATCTCTTTCCTTTCATCAAAAACTCGAGAGCGGACCCTTAATCTGCTATGGCTTAGTCTTTTGATAATTATGGTGGTTATTCCCTATTAATTACGTTATCAAGTACATGTCATCTTTTATAAAGCCATCTTTCTCCTTTTCAACTAGTTTACAATCATTCACAATGAATGTCTCCAAGGGTTCCATGCATTGACGGGTCAAAATACTTCCAAGTCCTCCTTTCCAATCTCTGATTGCTCCATGTAAAGGTAAGCATTCAGCCTTTTGTTTCTAGTTACGAGCCCTCTCCATTCGGTTTACTTTCCTTGATAGATCTTGTGAAAGGTTGAGCTTACCCTTTGTTTCTAATCTTACTGATAATATCACACCTTTATCTGAACGAGTTAGTGCATTAGCGTAATAGCTTTTTAGTGGAGAAGAAAGGTCATACCAGATCTAGTCTACATGATGACATGTCAAACTCCAATGGGACTGAAGGTGAAGGCTTCCTCAAACTCATTGCAAAGATTGACGTCTCAACCTGAATAATGCTCCTTCACATCAGATATGATGATGACTCGGGAAAAGAAAAAAAAAGAAACAAAAAAATGCATTTACTAAGAACATAGAATTACCTCTTCAGCACTTCCACCGCCATGATCACCATTTAGTGTTTGCCCATGATCACCCATAACAATAAGCATAGTATTCTCGTGAATGCCACCTGGACCAGACTGGCTTACCAACACATCCACAACTTTCTGAGAGTACAAGAGTGTCAGTACAAAATGAAGGAGCCATCATCTCTAACGATAATGAGGTCATTCATACATATTATTTTGGGAAAGTGACATGTATGAGTAAAGTTGAAAATACAAAATTAGATAGGACCTAGGCTAACAAGATCATCACTGGAAATACTGCAACTGTGTGAACGCTAGATCTGATTTTTGTAGATATTGGGGTCTGCGGAGACAACATTTGGTTGAAAAGGTTCATCACACAAAATCAAATTCTGATCAGACTTTAAATACTAAAGTAGCAAAAAGAATATTACAAATACTATTTATATGAAGCAAACATTGGGAGAAAGATATAGTAGAGAGTAAAACTAACTCCAAATAGCACCTGCCATCGAAAAGTGCCTTGAAGTGCCACACTCTAAGTTGAAAGAAAGTACCTCTAAAACGTCATTGTATTGCTCCAGCTTTTCATCCATTTGACTGGATTCAACGCTAAATATATGCCCAGCATGATCCTGAGTCGAGGAAACAATCGTATATAAAGTGTGTAACATTGTATCATAGAATGTGCAAGAACACAGACAAAAAGAACATGGTTACATTACTCGAAGATTACAAAATCGTCAATGGAGAAGGTAAACAGCGCTCAGGCTTCCAAAATAGATAAACATCCCACTCATTTAACACTAAAGTTGTTTAAGTCATCAGAAAACGGTCCCAACAATTACGCATTAACACTTCACCTCATTTGTGACATGTTCACGTGAAAAGATAGACCAAATTCCCATAGCTTTATTTCGTATTTGGAACACGGGTCAAAGTTGGGTATAATTCAAGACCCGAACTCCTACACCGGAGCCGAATTTGTCTCTCCACTTCTAATCTTAAACCGAAACCCAACTCAGCTAAAAACAACATGAGTTGAACTCGAAAGTACTTGACTTGATTCGCCACTTTTTACAGCTCTAGACTCAGTACAATTGCCATAAGTTTCTCTAGAAACTCTCGAAAGATGATCCATTTGATTCAATGGAAACTGACTTCTAGACCTCTCTAACCATACATTACTTGAACGTTAGCCTCTACATCATTGCATTAAATTCGTTGAACCAAACTCAAATCTGTGCAACAAGAACATCCCAATCCTCACGAAGACCACAAACTATGCAGGAATGACATACCACACCAAGAAAATGTGCAACAAGAACATCCCAATCCTCACGAAGCAAGTTAGGGAACAGGTGTTCAATACAGCCATTATCTACCTGTCAAGACAACAAGGTCAGGGAAAAGAAAAGGCAAAAATAGAATATCAACTTTGGATGTCAAAATCCAAATCAGACTAATTAAAGCATACCGTGTCCAGATCTTTAACATTAAATGAGGGGAAGGGATAGGATTTATTGAAATGATGAGGAAAACACTGCAACCAAGTATCATCCCCCATCATCACTACTCGCTTTCCATTTTGAGCCAACTGAAAGTAGGACCAAAAGTTAGACAATATCGCAGCAATAGTTTTAGTTATTACAACGAAACTGGTCCTTACAGAATTATTGACTCGTCTTTCAAATATGAAAACAAACAAACCCCTGCTTTTCTAAATCGCGCTTGTCATGTTATGTTTATATTAGTTGGACCTTCAGTAGCTTCTCTTGATTATTTAAGCACATTCCACTCTCTACATTGTCAAATAAATGTAACTAAAAGACACCACCATATCTGGTGAATGAGACATTGACATGGTTGGTACAAGTGACAATTTACTATATTCTACTCCCTCTGTCCCGAAAAGATAGTCTCATTTTGATTTTTTATGGTCAACTTAAATGAACTTTGACCAAGAATTTGGTGTCAATCTAATGATCACAATGAAATTTTAAAAATTGTAATTGATATATTACTTAATGATTTGTCGATTACAATTTTTAAAATTGCACTAGAAAGATTAGATCGACATCAATGTTTGGTCAAAGTTCATTTATGTTGATCATAAAAAGTCAAAATGAGACTATCTTTCCGGGTTATCATAATGTTCTCTGACATAGCCTAATTTTTCTATCTTTTTTTATTTGACTGAACTTGCCTTAGTCACGCGACAATGTTCTAAACGTAGAACTATACATTTCAGCTATAACTTTAAGGTAACAGTTACAGAACTACTAATGTTGTTGCATTAGCTGTGTGACTGTGTTTGCCCCTTCACCTTTTCCATTTCAATGGTATAACAGTGTATGGAACTGATTTATCTTTAAGGTTGAGACTGAAGTTGAAGTTTAAGCAAATATAATTAAATTGTTTATCTAGCAAAAACAAAAGGAAAAATAAGAGAACCATAGACTAACTGTTACATTTGTTAGTGCAATCAACGTGGTCCTTAAGCCAACTAATCATCAAGCTTCTCATTTCGCCCAAACCTAACGGACACGCAAACAGAAATAGATATTGACTTTCCCCTGATTATATAGATATGAGCAAGATAAGTGTACCTGATGTATCAAATTGTCTTCAACTATTGCTGGAGCACCAAAGCTGTTACCTATGTCAATAAAAGTTGGAAGCCCACCAGTTGTCAATCCCTGAGATAAGAAAAACCCAAATAAATGAACAATTTTATTAAAATGGATCACTGGAAAAAAAATCATTAGAGTTCTATAATCTAATCCTCAACTCGTGAAGGCTTCAGCAAGAGGGTAGAAACAACAGACAAAAATAAACCTACTGAATCACTTATTCCTTCTCTTTTGGGGTAATATTGCTTTCAGTAATAATATGATAGAAGAAATGAACTCATATGGTGTAGGTATGTATCCTTTTACCAAGACAAAATGACCACTAATTTCGTGGAAGAAACTGTGTTATTTGTAAAGAGTGGAACTGACCCTCTCCAGTTTAATTCAAGTTTGTTCACTAGTTGGTAATTGTGATTTATACTTATCTTTTCAAGTAATAGCGACAAATCCAAACTTCTTAAACTGTTTCCTATCCCTTTTCACTTGAAGAGAAACTAAAAGCTTAGTTTTCATTCATTTTCTCCAACCTTCTATTGATCTCTCATGCCCATCCACCAAAAACCAGAGGCTCTTTTGCTCATTACCTTTAAACGCTGCAAACTCGTTGTAGGTGGATCTGCAATAGCTTTAAAAATCCTTGCAGATGTGTTTGATTGAGATGCAAGTTTATGCAGCACCTCTAGTTTGTCCATCCACGGTTTTTTCTCTGTAGATAATTATATACACACACACACATACAAAAACATCTCATTAGCTTCTCAACAAAATAATAAAGAATAAAAGTGGCAATAATCATTTAAAAAATAATAATAATAATAACTACACCATACTTTCTACAATAAGATTTTGCAGATTATAATTGCAAGCAGTACAAAGAGGGGAGAAGACAGATGACGTGAGCAGCCCAAAAGAAGCTATGCACGATTCCAGTTCCCCCCTCAACATGTTGTTCTATTACTACATAATATGTACTTTTTTAGGCCGTCCAAATTGAACAGTAGAGTTTTTAAGAAAACTTTCTAAACAAGTTTGACTATATTAACATTCATTTTCCTAACTAATTTGAATTCAAAAATTGCTATTTTGCTTGTATTCAAATAATTTGAAGGACGATCTGGGAAACTGGTGGCTGTCAATTGTTTCTCTTAATTTGCAGATTTACTCAACTGTTACTCTTATATTAGGTACGTGGGACTGGGAGTATAAGTTAACAAGCACTTGATTTCAAATTACTACATGGAACTCAAAAATCATATTCAATTGAGTATTTTACCTTCAAAAAATGTACTTGGAGCAACAAAATCAAACCTGAAAAGACCATTGAAAGAACCAAAATAAATTTAACGAAAATAAATAAAATTCCTCCCTCCCACCAACTGTACTGTATTTAAAACTGTGAATAATACCTGAGAGCATCAAGAACAATGATAACAACGCGATTGAGGGCAGGTTTCGTCCAACATTCTCCTTCATGATGATTGCAAGGAGATTGAGAAACATCAGAACATTGGCTGTAGTGGGGAAGTTCTGTTCGAGTAAGGAGAAACCCACCGATGAAGAAAAGAATTGCGACGCAATGAAGAATCAGAATAGAAAAGAACACCGTCAAGGCCCATCTCCGGCCACCCCATTTCTCATCCCTCTCTATAAACCTCATCAATTCAGCTAGCTTGTTTTTTGGAAAAAGAGTGAATCAGGAGAGGTTATAGTGACTCAATGTTGAAGAAGCAGAGAAGTGGTTGGATAATCCCTTCTGCTGCTTCCGGCGGCCTGAGTAATCGATTTTAACAAGGGTGGTGGTGGTGGTGGAGGAGAGCGGAGAGAGGGTGAGAGCGCGAGATTGGTGTGGGAATTCTGAATCGCCAGAAGTAACATTAGTTGCAGTCCTCTTTAAATAAATAAATAAAAAAAAAAAAAAAAAAAAACATTAGTTGCACCTAGGATCCAATTACCAATTTTGTGACCGAGAGTAGATACAGATTTACCCGTCTATGAATTTTCTATGAATTTTGGAGAAATTACATAACCATGCAATTTACTACACCTTCGATTTCACAAAATATATTGTACTACTATCTAGTGACAGTATAACACAATGTACTTTTGAGATTTTTTGCAAATAATGAAACATAGATAGATGACGCTAGTTTTTGTTAACGTAATGATGACAACTCATTTCCCCATCTATAAACTAACACTCATTAACAATTTTTGTCATAAACATACACCCCTCCCCCCATTTCTTTCCTCCCATGTGACCAGCCTCCCCATCCCCATTTTTCCCACCACACTGTCGTCACAAACAGTCTCAATACATAATGTTTTCCTACTCTATTCTCACTTGGGAAATGATGTAGATTCTTAGTAGCCAGCATGGTTCTTATAAAATCTTTTCACATGAAATGATTTCGAATTTGGGGTTTCAAAAATTGAAGCCCCTAAATTCAAAATCTCGTTGTTTTGGTTGATATAGGGTGTTTAGAAGTTGAAATTGCTACTTCAATTGGGGGTTTTTCGTTTTGAAGAAAATGAGAATTTTTGTTTAGGTTGGAAAGGGGACCAGGAAAAGTATGAAAACACACCAAATGCTGATTGGGGTGAGGATCTTGATATTGTTGATGTTAAGAACTTACAGAATGGGGATATATCAATATGGTGTTGAAGGATCAGGAAGCACATGAAGAAAATGAAGAGGGAGACTGGGATCTTGAGCTTCCTCCCGAGAACTTGACACTCCGAAGACTGCTACCATGCACGCTCATTGCCGACTGGCGATCTACCTAAACTCCTGTTCACGACGACATCCGTCATCTTTCACCGGCAACTAAAAACCTTGTCAAACGACGACCTCAAACCATGTCCATTCTTCTGCTCTATCATAGAAGCAATATTTTCTTTTCTGATAGCTACTCTTTGCCTTTATTATGTCATTTCTCAGTTTCTCTCTCGCACACTTCTCTCTCGCACAGAACGTGGAAACCTGGTTTCAAAATTAGCCCATTTGCAAGTATATAGCAAGTAAATACTTAGAAACTTTTGATTTTATAAAAATTAAATTAATCACCCCTTTTACTTTTATAACTTTTACTCCGTCCCTAAATATGAATGTTAAAATTTTCTAAAGATTTTATTTTGCAAGTATGTTGTAAATAATAAATAGTAGAAAATTTTTATTTTATAAAATTAAATTAATCACCCCTTTTACTTTTCTAACTTTTACTCCCTCCGTCTTGAAATGAATGTTAAAAAAAAAAACTTTCAAATTTTCTCTTAGAGAAATTTTGAAAGTTGTTCAAACGGATAAAATTTGAAAGTTTTTCAAACATTCATTTAGGGAAAGGCACAAGTGAAATTTTCTTTTATTACCATTCATTTCATCTCAAAACTCTGGAGCAAGAGAAGAGAAAACTGAGTATTTCTTTCATTTTTCTTTCAAACTCGGGAGCACATAAAAAAGGAATTAATATATAATAGTAATCATTTTCATAATTTATTGCTATTATTTTAGATTATTAATATAAACATGCGAATAAATATATAATATATATATATATATTCTTTTCTCAAATAATTCTTTTCTAAAATAATAATATTTCTCAAAATGGCAACCCTTCAAAAATATTGACGAAAATGACCCCTTTTTTGAACCTCGCTATGGGCAAGAGCGGCTTTAAAAAAAAATCGGCTAAACTCGCTTCTCGGAGTAGCGAGTTCTAAACTAACCTAAAACCAATCGCAAACATAAAAAAATTAATCTCATGAAGAAATCTCTACCATTTGTAAGTTCATAACACCAGTGCAATTGACCCACCGGGAAAAACACTACTAGAGTTTCCTTCATCGGAATTCAATTTACCCGAAAAGTCTGTGAACCCTCCGGAATCGGTAGTACAAGAAATCATGGGAATTGAGGAGGAAAAGTTTGGGGAAAGTGAATTTCTAGAGACAATTACGGAAGGAGAATGGATGATTTGTTGGAGGGAGTGAAAGAATTCAAGTGAGAGAGAAAAATTGTAACACCCCGAATTTTCTTAATGTATCTTGAGCATTTAATGGCATTTAATATCAATAAATAACAATAATAAATACTTTAATTTAGGGTTCACAACAGCCCCTTAATTAACCATAAATTCAAAACAATAGCGGAAGCGTAACTTAAACATGTCTTGGTAGGCAACAACCTTAACCTTCAATGTACTTCAACTTACATTAATTAAATAAGCGTACTTAAAACTACTAAATTAAGAATCTTCAATCCACCGTCTTCCCACGGCTACTTTCCTTGTCTTGTCCTTCTACTTAAATCCTGAAAACAAAATTTATAGAGAAGGGATGAGCGAACGAATGCTCAGTAAGTTCATACGTGGCCTCTCCGGTTACTAAGGAGAGACGACCAGAACGAATACTACGAATAACTTTTTCAAAGATGGGTTCAGTTACTTTTGGATTCAAGGCTGCAGAACAATACAGTCTTATTACTTTTAAGATTTTACTTTCAAAGGATTATGGCACTACAATCCAAAGGGATTCATTCAAGTTTCCGTCAATTCCTTGGTAACGTACATTATAACCTCAATGCCAAAGGTACAATTTGTACACCTAGCTTCTTCAGCCAATAGTGTGGGTCGAAACATGTATGGTATCCACACACATATGCTCGGGGTCTAGAATCATCCTTGTAATCAGACAATTCCTGAGAGAAGGCATGTGATCACTCATGCAATCCCTAGTTTAAGGACGAGTCTTTTCTAACTGGACTGTCCGTCAATGTCTTTTCTAACTGGACATTGGATGCCTTAACAAGTAAGTAGTTAACTTACAAGTTAAAATTAGAACATACCATGGTACAAGTATGTGATACAAGTTTCAAACTTCGATACTTAGTAGATCGATGGGGACATCACTAAGTATAGATTAATTCAAGGAACGTTTAATAACGCAGAGTTCATTCAAATACTATCATGCCATACTGATAGCTGTCTTTAGAAAGAAATACCGAATTCCAATAAACAGGAGTTCAAATACTGTAAGGAACGTAATCCCTTACCTGAATTGCTTTTCCTCGCAATCTCCTCTCTGTGCAAATCTACAAGGCACGGAGTAATTTACTTTAGTACTCTCTACATTGTTAACTATTTCTACTTAGTTAACTGAGAGATGCGGTTTAACTTCTTTACTTCATTACTTCTTTTCTTACGTTTAAGTTTCTGACTTTGATTTACGAGTCAGTCCTTTAACTTTGATATAATTGCAATTAAGTCCTCTAACTTTGGGTTAATTACAATTTGGTCCCTCAACTTTGGGTTAATTGCAAATTGGTCCTTCAACTTTGGATTAATTGCAATTTAGTCCTTCAACTTTAGTTCAATTACAATTTAGTCCTTCAACTTTGGATGAATTGTAATTTAGTCCTTCAACTTAGTTTAATTGTAAATTGGTCCTTCACTTTGGATTAATTACAATTCAGTCCTTCGACTTTCCTTTAATTACAGAAAGGTCCTTGGACTTTGGTTTTGTTCATAAGGTCACCTAAGTTTCTCTTTTAATCACTTAGGCCCCTCTAACTTCAAAGGTTTCCTTTTTATTCCTTCTAACTTTAATTCTTTTTCAGTTTAGTCCTTTTCCGTTAGGAAACTAACTGAAATTTCTAATCTTTTCCTTTTTCGTTACATTTTTAACTTTCAAGGTCTTCCAAGTGTTTATTCTATTTCCTCAAGTTATTTTTCTAACTTGTTAATAATCTTTTTAATGATTTTTGTTTTCTTTCCATTAGAAACTTAACGGAAACACTAACTTTCCGTCCCAATTCTTAACATCTTCAATCAAGAATCGACACCCAATTTAGGTCATTATTGCCGAAACCTACATGATCCAAAATCCCTTGATTTGATCAATTTTCTAGTTCTTTAAATTTTTCTAAATTCCCAAACATCGATATTATTCACAATACACTTAACAAGGATCGTTTAAAATCAACAAAATAATTCCCAATGGCCTAGGGCCATTCGGCCGAAACTTGATCTTGGGGGAAATCCATATTTTTTTCTTCTTTTGATAAACCCAATTCAACCTCAATGATTTATATGTTCAATTCCCCAAACATCGCATAATACAAATCAATTTAATTCAAGATTACAAAAATCAATCTTAAAATAAATTAATATCAATATTACTATATTTTATTTTTTCATACTATTTAGATCAACTCCAAAATCCTTTAGAATTTTTATCCTATTTCACTAGCATGCAAAACCCTATTGTTCATATTCTTAAATCATGCGTAGATTAAGTTTTAATAATTCAAAATCAATGAAATAAATTTTAGAAGATGGGATTTGACCTTACCTTGAGAATGATCGGATTGTATCTCCAAAACGATGGCCGGAAAATCCCTTCTCCCCCCTCCTTATGCTCGGCCGGCGGCTACTCTTAGAACTAGGGTTTTTCTTTTTTTTTTTTTTTTGTTTATGATAATAATGAATTCCTAAGTTGACTAACTCATTAATTTATACCTTGGGTTGATTCCTAATTGGGTTGGGTTTATTAATACAATTATTGGGCCAATCCAAATTCCTTGGGCCCACTTCTTTAAGTTACTTTATAATTCTAATTATCATTTAATTAGTTTAACAAAACCGAAAATAATATAAATAAATAATTTAAATTCCGGTTATTACATTCTTACCCCCTTAAAAGAAGTTTGTCCTCAAACTTTGACAATTCTTAATCAGAGAAGAGGTCCGGGTACAATTCGCGCATTTCACTTTCTTGTTCCCATGTCGCTTCTCTTTCTGAGTGATTGCTCCATTGCACTTTTACATAGGGAACCGTATGCTTTCTTATGACCTCGTCTTTTCTGTCGACGATCTTGATTGGTCGTTCATCGTACGTCAAATCTGCCCGAACTCTTAACTGCTTGTATTCAATCACATGACTCGGATCATGAATATACTTCCTTAGCATGGAGACATGGAACACATTATGCACTCCCGCTAATACCGGCGGTAACGCCAATCGATAAGCCACTTCCCCGATCTTATCAAGAATTTCGAACGGTCCCACATATCGTGGACTTAACTTTCCCTTAATCCCAAAACGCATAACTCCCTTCGTGGGTGATATCTTTAGGAATACTCGATCCCCTGGTTGAAATTCCAGTTCTCGCCTTCTATTGTCTGCGTAAGATTTCTGCCTACTTTGCGCAGTCTGTAGCCACTTTCGAATCTGTTGTACCTTATCCGCCGTGACTTGTACGAGTTCCGGTCCACTTAACTTCCTCTCACCGACTTCATCCCAACACGCCGGTGATCTACACTTCTTCCCATACAACGCTTCATATGGAGCCATCCCAATGCTTGCGTGAAAGCTGTTGTTGTATGCAAATTCTACTAACGGTAAGTGTTCGTCCCATGCGTTTGGCCAATCTAACGAAGTAGCCCTCAGCATGTCTTCCAACGTCTGGATAGTCCTTTCCGACTGCCCATCTGTCTGTGGGTGAAACGCCGTGCTCATGGTCAACTCTGTTCCCAATGCTTCTTGTAGGCTATTCCAGAACTTCGAAGTGAACCTAGCATCTCGATCAGACACAATTGTGACCGGGATTCCATGTAACCTTACTATCTCGTCGATGTACAACTTGGCCAACTTTTCCAACGAATCAATCTTCTTGATTGCCAGAAAATGTGCTGACTTAGTCAATCGATCTACTATAACCCATATAGCATCATACTTTCCTGCCGTCTTTGGCAACCCACTTACGAAATCCATAGCAATATTCTCCCACTTCCATTCGGGAATTGGTAATGACTGCAGTAACCCTGCTGGCTTCTGATGTTCACTCTTAACTTGTTGGCACGTCAGGCATCTATGCACATACTCTGCCACGTCATTCTTCATGTTATTCCACCAATATGCTTCCTTTAAATCTCTATACATTTTAGTACTTCCCAGATGTACAGAGAACTTCGAGCAATGAGCTTCTCTTAGTATCTCTCTCTTGATCTCATCATTGCTTGGCACCCATACTCTCTTTTGATATCTCAGAATTCCATCTTCACCCATATGAAGATCTTTTGCTTTCCCTTTCCCGATTAGAGCTTCTCTCTCCCCGTCTAATTCTTGTGCCTCTTTAATTCTGCCCAACAATGCAGGTTGTAACGTCAGTTGAGCCAAATACCCGTTTACTTTTACTATCAAGTTCATCTCCTTGACATCCTTCCATATGCTTACCCCCTTAGAGATTAACGTTGCCAACATTCCATGATTCTTCCTACTTAGGGCATCTGCCACCTTGTTGGCTTTCCCAGGATGATACAATATTTCACAGTCGTAATCCTTGAGAAGTTCTAACCACCTCCGTTGTCTCATATTTAATTCTTTCTGCGTGAAGATGTATTTGAGGCTCTTATGATCCGTAAAAATCTGGCATTTCACGCCATACAGATAATGTCTCCAAATTTTCAATGCAAACACTACTGCTGCTAACTCCAGATCATGGGTCGGGTAGTTCCTTTCATGCACTTTCAACTGCCTAGATGCATAAGCTATCACCTTCCCATTTTGCATCAGTACACAGCCTAGTCCTTTCAACGACGCATCACTGTAGATAACAAAACCTTCCGTCCCCGTTGGTAGTGTTAATACTGGTGCAGATACCAGTCTATTCTTTAACTCTTGGAAACTTCGTTCACATTCCTCTGACCAAACAAACTTAGCTGCCTTCTGCGTCAGCTTCGTCAATGGTCCAGATAACTTCGAAAATCCCTCTACGAACTTCTATAGTAACCAGCTAAACCTAAGAAACTTCTTATTTCGGTTACCGTCGTAGGCCTTTCCCAATCCATTATTGCTTCTACCTTTGTTGGATCCACCGAAATTCCTTCTTTCGACACTACGTGCCCCAAAAATGCTACTTTCTCCAACCAGAATTCACATTTCTTAAATTTTGCATACAATTTCTGTCTCCTCAAAATTTCTAGTACTATCCTCAAATGTTCAGCATGCTCCTCCTTTGTCTTCGAGTACACCAAAATATCATCAATGAATACTATCACGCATTTGTCTAGGTACTCTTGAAATATTCTATTCATCAACTCCATGAATGCGGCTGGTGCGTTCGTTAATCCAAATGGCATCACGACAAACTCATAATGTCCATACCTCGTCCTAAACGCTGTCTTCGCCACGTCCACATCCTTGACTCTCAGCTGATGGTATCCGGATCTAAGATCAATCTTCGAAAAGTAGCATGCTCCCCTCAATTGATCAAACAAGTCATCAATTCTCGGCAACGGGTATTGATTCCTAACCGTTACCTTATTCAATTCTCTATAGTCAATACACAGTCTCATAGACCCGTCTTTCTTCTTCACAAATAGTACCGGTGCACCCCATGGTGATACACTTGGCCTAATCAATCCCTTGTCCAACAATTCTTGTAACTGCTCCTTTAGTTCTTTCAACTCTGTTGGAGCCATCCTATACGGTGCTCTCGATATAGGTGTGGTTTCTGGTACTAAATCAATGGAAAACTCTACCTCCCTCACTGGTGGTATACCAGGTAAATCCTCAGGAAATACGTCTTGAAATTTATTCACGACTTCAAGCGACTCTAACGTTACTCCTTTTTCTTCTGTTTCACCTATGTGTGCCAGAAATCCTACACATCCTTTCCTCAACATTTTACGGGCCTTCATCACCGAGATTAAGCCTATCCTTTTCCTCGGCCTTGAACCCACAAATCTGTACTCTTTACCTTCCTCTCCTAGGAACGTCATTATTTTCTTTTGACAGTCCACTTTGGCTTGATGCAAAGCCAACCAATCCATTCCCAGGATTATGTCGAATTCTGACATGTCTAGTTCAATGAGGTCGATATTTACATTCGTGCCTCCTATCCCTAGAGTGCAGTTTCTATAACAGGTAGTAGTGGGGATAGCGTCCTTAGTAGGAGTATCTATTACTAAAGGTATCTCTAAATTTTCTGGGTGTAGTTTTAACTTCTTTGCCACAACATTACTAACTACTGAATGAGTAGCGCCAGTATCTACTAACACATAAACATCACGGGAATTTAATTGTATCGTACCTGCCACAAGATCGGCATTAACTCCAGCTGCTTTGGCGGTCATGGTGTACACCCTGCCACGGCCTCCACCATTTCCTCCCCCGTTGTCTTTATTTCCCGCAGCCGGTTCATCCTTCTTAGGTTCTGGGCACTTCCACTTCGGATGTCCCACCTTCTTACAGTTGTGACACTGCCGTTCCTTATACCAGCAAACCTCTGACTTGTGCGCTCCATCACAAATAGTGCACTTATCATAACTGATGAAACCTTGGCCCTTGCCCTTGTTCCACTCACGCTTGTTGTCATTAAAGTTCCGACCATTCCCACCATGGCCGTTGTTGGAGTGTTTGTTCCCGTGACTGCCCTTGTCTCGACTGTCATCCACTGCTTTCCTCTTATTATTGTTGTGGTCCTTACCACCCTTATTTCCTTCCGATCTTTCAGTCCCTGCCTTGCCTTTCTCTTCCCGTCGATTACGGTAGTTATCCGACTCCCGTTCTACTATCTTGGCCCTATCCAATACCGCTGAGTACGTAGGCAGAGCCAGCGGTGTGATTCGGTACCGAACTCTATCACTTAATCCCGCTTCAAACTTTCTTGCCTTCTGTTCTTCCGTATCGAAGAATCTTGGCGCAAATTCTAGTAAGTCAGTGAACTTCTCACCATACTCTGCTACAGTCATACTCCCTTGTACCAAAGTCAGGAATTCCGTTATCTTAGCATTCCTCGTGCTAGCGGGATAATACTTTTCGTTGAAGATAGCCTTAAATCTAGTCCAAGTAAAGGCTGCATCACCACGAGCCACAGCAGCTCGCTTTTCTGCTTCCCACCAAGTTTGGGCCTTCCCTTTCAACATAAAGGTCGCAAAGACTACCTTCTGCTCCTCAGTACAATTCAGAGTCTCGAAGATTCTTTCGGTGCTCTTAATCCAGTCCTCAGGTTTCTCTTTAGCAGTGTCCGAGAATGAGTCCGGATTCCTCCTTTGAAATAGCTCCAACGGATCTCGTAATGGAGCTTGTGGTGGCGGTTGAGCAATTCCAGCAACAGTTTGACCTATCCCAGCTACTGTCTGTGATAGTGTCTGCAAAAGGTTTACCAGGGCCGGATCCAACTGTCCTCCAGCATTACCGGTGTTGTCATTTCCCTCACCGTTCCTGTTATTTCCGCTTCTGGTATTCATCTGCAGATTTACTTTTACTTTAGAACAGGTTCGTGCTCTAGCAATATTCATCACTACAAAATACGTGCAGTATTCATGGTATACTTTAACTTATTCTTTTACTAACGGGTACTTGTTAGTTTTGATTCATGTTCGTAGGTCTTTTGTACTAGACCATGATTCACATGTGGTTAGTTTACTTAACCTTTCTTCTCCGGTTCAGGAGTTTTCATACTTCATAATTTACAACCGTTTTACTTGGTTGTTTATTATTTCTTTACTTCACTAGTTTTTATTACTTAACTAGCTTTAACTTATTCCAATGGTCGTCTTACTTCGTACCATGGTTACGGAGATTATTTCAATCACTCCGAGGCTTTCCCTTGTCTTTTCTCGACAAGTTAACTTTTGTTTACACAACAATAGTAAATTCAAAATTTTGGGTATTTAAATTAAATAATTAATTTTATTCAACTAAGGTGTGAGATTTAAACATCCCAAAATACACCCAAAATTCAACTTTGACATAAGAAAGTTTCTAACTATATTACTCCACTAATAATAAAGTAAAAGAATCTATTCTTATAACTATCTGTCATTAATTGCATCACTTCCCACAGTGTGCGTGTTCTGCTGCAAGTTGGTCATATTTTTCTTGCAATTCTAACTTCTCAGCCCAAATCTGATAGCCTGAAGTCCTAAGCTCTTCTTCATAAGCTTCTTGTTCATCTATCTTCTTTTTCAGTTCATTATTTTGTTCTATCTCATCCACCAGTTGTACACTGATTCGATTCCATTCGCGGTTAGCTCTAACCCCATGGCTTTCTAGGCTTTGGACCTTCTTCAGCTGCACTGCTAACTTTCCTTCCACATACATTATATCCTCATCGCGTTCTCTGATGACATTCTGTAGACTGCCGACTCCTCGAGTCTCCTTCCTAAGCTCTCTTTTAGCTGCGCGGAGTTCCTTAGTTAGCTGCTTAATAATCTCTTCTTTAGCTTCTATTTCTTCCCTTAGAGTAGCACTATACCTTACTGACTTCATGGGTCTCCTCGGCATGATCCTACACACACCAATAGTAAACTTAATTAGTACATAACCCCAAGATTCCATTATAACACATTAATAGAATGCAAATAGACATATAATGAAGAGATTCCTATTTCCCCAAGTATATTCATACTTTATGTACACTCTTAGTATCATTTCTAGAGTTATACTTTATCACTTGAACTTCCTCAAGTAAGAACTTATTTAAGTCAAGTACTAAGTTCTCCCATTAGTCCTAACTTTCAGTTTTCTCCCATAAGACCTAAAGCCATTGCTCTGATACCAACTGTAACACCCCGAATTTTCTTAATGTATCTTGAGCATTTAATGGCATTTAATATCAATAAATAACAATAATAAATACTTCAATTTAGGGTTCACAACAGCCCCTTAATTAACCATAAATTCAAAACAATAGCGGAAGCGTAACTTAAACATGTCTTGGTAGGCAACACCCTTAACCTTCAATGTACTTCAACTTACATTAATTAAATAAGCGTACTTAAAACTACTAAATTAAGAATCTTCAATCCACCGTCTTCCCACGGCTACTTTCCTTGTCTTGTCCTTCTACTTAAATCCTGAAAACAAAATTTATAGAGAAGGGATGAGCGAACGAATGCTCAGTAAGTTCATACGTGGCCTCTCCGGTTACTAAGGAGAGACGACCAGAACGAATACTACGAATAACTTTTTCAAAGATGGGTTCAGTTACTTTTGGATTCAAGGTTGCAGAACAATACAGTCTTATTACTTTTAAGATTTTACTTTCAAAGGATTATGGCACTACAATCCAAAGGGATTCATTCAAGTTTCCGTCAATTCCTTGGTAACGTACATTATAACCTCAATGCCAAAGGTACAATTTGTACACCTAGCTTCTTCAGCCAATAGTGTGGGTCGAAACATATATGGTATCCACACACATATGCTCGGGGTCTAGAATCATCCTTGTAATTAGACAATTCCTGAGAGAAGGCATGTGATCACTCATGCAATCCCTAGTTTAAGGACGAGTCTTTTCTAACTGGACTGTCCGTCAATGTCTTTTCTAACTGGACATTGGATGCCTTAACAAGTAAGTAGTTAACTTACAAGTTAAAATTAGAACATACCATGGTACAAGTATGTGATACAAGTTTCAAACTTCGATACTTAGTAGATCGATGGGGACATCACTAAGTATAGATTAATTCAAGGAACGTTTAATAACGCAGAGTTCATTCAAATACTATCATGCCATACTGATAGCTGTCTTTAGAAAGAAATACCGAATTCCAATAAACAGGAGTTCAAATACTGTAAGGAACATAATCCCTTACCTGAATTGCTTTTCCTCGCAATCTCCTCTCTGTGCAAATCTACAAGGCACGGAGTAATTTACTTTAGTACTCTCTACATTGTTAACTATTTCTACTTAGTTAACTGAGAGATGCGGTTTAACTTCTTTACTTCATTACTTCTTTTCTTACGTTTAAGTTTCTGACTTTGATTTACGAGTCAGTCCTTTAACTTTGATATAATTGCAATTAAGTCCTCTAACTTTGGGTTAATTACAATTTGGTCCCTCAACTTTGGGTTAATTGCAAATTGGTCCTTCAACTTTGGATTAATTGCAATTTAGTCCTTCAACTTTAGTTCAATTACAATTTAGTCCTTCAACTTTGGATGAATTGTAATTTAGTCCTTCAACTTAGTTTAATTGTAAATTGGTCCTTCACTTTGGATTAATTACAATTCAGTCCTTCGACTTTCCTTTAATTACAGAAAGGTCCTTGGACTTTGGTTTTGTTCATAAGGTCACCTAAGTTTCTATTTTAATCACTTAGGCCCCTCTAACTTCAAAGGTTTCCTTTTTATTCCTTCTAACTTTAATTCTTTTTCAGTTTAGTCCTTTTCCGTTAGGAAACTAACTGAAATTTCTAATCTTTTCCTTTTTCGTTACATTTTTAACTTTCAAGGTCTTCCAAGTGTTTATTCTATTTCCTCAAGTTATTTTTCTAACTTGTTAATAATCTTTTTAATGATTTTTGTTTTCTTTCCATTAGAAACTTAACGGAAACACTAACTTTCCGTCCCAATTCTTAACATCTTCAATCAAGAATCGACACCCAATTTAGGTCATTATTGCCGAAACCTACATGATCCAAAATCCCTTGATTTGATCAATTTTCTAGTTCTTTAAATTTTTCTAAATTCCCAAACATCGATATTATTCACAATACACTTAGCAAGGATCGTTTAAAATCAACAAAATAATTCCTAATGGCCTAGGGCCATTCGGCCGAAACTTGATCTTGGGGGAAATCCATATTTTTTTCTTCTTTTGATAAACCCAATTCAACCTCAATGATTTATATGTTCAATTCCCCAAACATCGCATAATACAAATCAATTTAATTCAAGATTATAAAAATCAATCTTAAAATAAATTAATATCAATATTACTATATTTTATTTTTTCATACTATTTAGATCAACTCCAAAATCCTTTAGAATTTTTATCCTATTTCACTAGCATGCAAAACCCTATTGTTCATATTCTTAAATCATGCGTAGATTAAGTTTTAATAATTCAAAATCAATGAAATAAATTTTAGAAGATGGGATTTGACCTTACCTTGAGAATGATCGGATTGTATCTCCAAAACGATGGCCGGAAAATCCCTTCTCCCCCCTCCTTATGCTCGGCCGGCGGCTACTCTTAGAACTAGGGTTTTTTTTTTTTTTTTTTTTTTGTTTATGATAATAATGAATTCCTAAGTTGACTAACTCATTAATTTATACCTTGGGTTGATTCCTAATTGGGTTGGGTTTATTAATACAATTGTTGGGCCAATCCAAATTCCTTGGGCCCACTTCTTTAAGTTACTTTATAATTCTAATTATCATTTAATTAGTTTAACAAAACCGAAAATAATATAAATAAATAATTTAAATTCCGGTTATTACAAAAATATTAATGGAATTTGATGCACAGGAGGAAGAAGAAGAGGCTGGTGTTTGAAATGCAAATCATCTGAAACAACCTGAAATTCAGGAAGCAAACAAGCATATGAAATCAAAATGTTCCAGTATTTGTAATTAGATAGATTAGAAAATTTAGCTTCAGACTGACGATTTTGACGGGGATGAACTTAGTCGAGCAATTCAGAAGCTAGGGTTTCGGAAGAATTCGTTGGACATTATAACTCGCTACTCCGAGTAGCGAGTTTTGA
Source organism: Campanula takesimana (assembly GCA_026119855.1). NCBI lineage: Eukaryota > Viridiplantae > Streptophyta > Magnoliopsida > Asterales > Campanulaceae > Campanula > Campanula takesimana. The sequence goes on from JAOWBW010000067.1 coordinate 1,600,666, forward strand.
TACGCTTAATTACAAACTCGCTTTCACGAATAGCGATTTTGTACGAGAGATAATCTCCCACGAGAACAAGTGGATCCGTCTCATGGGTGGGACGGGTCGGATCATGACCCATGGGCATGACCCGCCACGTGGCAAAAAAAAATATTCAGTTTTTATATTTTTTTTTCGGCTTTTCAGTGGTTTACCAAAAGTAATAGTTACCATCTCTTAAAGTAATGACTGTATACATATAAAGTAACATTGTTCATAAGTAAACGTAATACCTGTTTTAAAAAAACATAAGCTCGTTTTTACCCATTTTTTCAAATGTAATACTAACTATAATTACATGTAACCCAAAACAATATCTAAATGTAATTATAATTTATACTGAAATATAATAGTGTTTTTGCAAAAATGTAAAATATTGTGTATTTTGATTTTATTTTTTAGGAAAAAGCAACATTTGAAAAATAATAACTTATGTATATGAATGTAATTGTTTATACAAGTAAATGTAACACTTTGATAGATAAAAATTGTAACAGATTTTCTATAGATAATGTAATACTTTTACATGTATCATGATAAATTGAACCCCATTGTAACTTATGAAAACATATAGATATAATATTACTTTTCTATACATATGTATTACAAATTATGTATAAACAATATTACATATAAGTAACACGTTCGTTACATTTTAGTTGTAAATAAGTATTACTTTTGGCAAACGAAAAAAACATAAAAAAAAACACTGTTACTTTTCTGTATATATGTATTACTTTTCTGTATACAAACAAACTATTACATATAAGTAACACGTTTGTTACTTTTAGTTATAGTAACTATTACTTTTCAAAAACCGAAAAAACCAAAAATGAAAATATAAAAATTAAAAAAAATATTTTTTTTTTCGGGCCTATGAGAGACTGCCACGTGGCAGGGTCGCCCATGGGTCCTGGAGCAGCAACAGCAAAAAAAAAAAAAAAACCTATGAAAGGGTGCCACGTGGCGGGTTATGCCCCATGGGCCTTGGAACTTGTTCATGGACCGGGTTATGGGCAAGAATCCGACCCGTCTCACCCATGAGACGGATCCCCTTGTTCTCACATGAGTCTTTGTCTTTGTACAATAGGTCTATTCTCGGCAATACTTTTTCAACTTATGTATTTTGGGTAATCTTTTTTTAAAAAGTAATTATTTGAGAAAAAAATCATATATATACATACCATTAATATAAAATAAATATTTTTTATATCTAGTAAAAAATTATAAATTATACCTTGTATAATATTTATTTAATATAATAATTTTAATATATTAAATATGCATAAAATTTTGCATATTCAATTGACTTGTAAATTTAATAATTTTATTTTCTATTTTATAGTTAATGATAATTACATATTTTTTGTTTTAAATATTTATTGATCAATATTTCAATGACTAATTTAATTTTCAACCCTTTAAATTTACGAATTTTCATTAATCTCCTTAGTAGCTAATATTAATTTCAATGTAACCAATCCATCGATCATGTGCACGGCTTTCATTAATCAATATTTCAAAGACAAATTTAATTTTCAACCCTTTAAATTTATGAATTTTAACTATCCCCTTAATAGCTAATATTAACTTCAAACTAAACAATGTATCGATCATGCACACGGCACATGATGGTTTCACGAAATTTCTAATGAATATTGTAAAAAAGCTCTAAATTAGTGAAAAAGAAAATGCATATTAAGCACTGGTTCATAAAAAGTGCTGCTATTCACACCAGCAAAATTGCTGAATGTAGCCGCAATACTGAGTTTACTCGAAACAATTATCCACACAACACTAGATACACATGTGAGCGCGCGCCCTTTTCCCGCCGCTTTGCGTTCGTTGTTTGGTTGTAAGGGCTTGATTGTTGCTCAATTTGTTGAGAGTCGCCACCATGTTTAACGGAACACGGACCGTGAGATCTTGGATTCGGGGGTTAAGTTATGGATTGAGAAGGTCAAGGTTCACCCAATCCACACAATCTAGGATTGGTCTTGCTACGAAAACATCATCATCATCTTAAAATTATGCAAATTATGTACAAAGAGAGCCAAATAAATAATTTCTTATTTATTTGGAATATCGGATCATGCGCTTCGAGACCATCTCCATGAATTGAAGAGGCTTTAGGATGATTCTTTTGATAGAATCACACTACTTCAAAGCAAAGAAGGAGATGAGAAAGGAGAAAACAAAGGAATTTACCTAAGTGTTCTTCAAGAATCCTATGGATGACCTTGACAAAAGGCCTTGATGATCCAAAAGCTTAACTTGAATTATGTTATGACTTCAAGAATTTCGTGGGTATATGAAGGTGTTTTGAGTGATAGGTAGAGAGTAATTATCTTTCGGACCGACCGACCCCGTTTTAGTTCAAGGACCCCTATATTTATATGATTTTGGTGACTTAGGGATCAAGCCAAGGAGGTAAATTTGGATGGGAATCAAAGACTCAATTCCCAAGGAGTTGTTTTTTGACTCTCAGATCGTCCTTCCTTTCTTTCCCGGATTGCGGAGTGTTTGCCAAGAAACGAGGTTGAGTTTGATAAGGAAACTACTTAAAAACCTGTTTGTCAAGGGAGATGTCTCGTACGAGACATTAGATGTCTCGTACGAGGCATCTTGTGTTTGAATCACAATTTTGCCCTCTGCTCAAGTTTTAATGTTAATTTTGGCCCCTAACTAACGAAGTCAATAAAGAAACTTAACGAGACATGTCAAACTTAACGAGTTTCGAACCAAATCAAAGGCGAGACACAGAAGTAGTGTAATTATAAGAAAGTGTTCACAATGGGGTGTCTACAGAGCCCCTCGGCGACGATACTTATGAAAGAAGTAACGTCGTCGATAGAAAAGACACCATTTAGAACTCTGGGTATGGTCGTGCTAGAAAGTTGCCTACGTATTCCTCGGAAGGAAATCAGACCAAACGTAGTTCGACTCCAAAACACGCAAAAACGGTCGCTTGAGGTATTTTGAAAATCATTTTCGAAAGCAATACTGCGGTAAGTAAAGTTTAGAGTTTAGAGAGTAACCCATACTGAGGAATCAATGTCCTTGACCCAATTCTGAATATACCCTGCTGATGATGACGAATCGTCTTCAGTTTTGTTGATGCCGGAATGACCATAGAGGTGCTTACTTTTGTGCCTCAGTGACCATAGGGTGCTTTGGTGCCGGAATGGCCATAGATGTGCTTATTTTTGTGCCTCGGTGACCATAGGGTGCTTTTGGATGCCGGAGTGACCATAGAGGTGCTTACTTTTGTGACTCAATGACCACAGGGTGTCTTTAGATGCCGGAGTGACCATAGAGGTGCTTACTTTTGTGCCTCAATGACCACATGGTGTCTTTAGATGAAGGTGCTACGGTGCCAGAATGACCATGAGGTGCTTAATTTTATGCCTCGATGACCATTAGGTATTTTTGGTGCCAGAGTAACCATAGAGGTGCTTATTTTTGTGCCTCAATGACTACAAGGTGTCTTGGGATGCCCTTTATCGAACAGGTTCCAGTTTGGAGACGCTAATTTCTCAGACCTTTCTTCTCCTTCCAACGAGACTTCCTTTCCATTGAAAAATGGTGGGAATCCTATGTCATTAGCTTTCACCTTGATGACAATTATGGGATTCCAAATGTTGCTATCCTGTGGGATGTCGTTACATCGGGGTGTCACGGTTGACGGTGCAGAAATGACCATGGAGATCTTATTTTTATGACTCGATGACCACTTAAGGCTGAGTTGTTGATGTAGATTTTTTGTTGCTCACCCATGATCTTGGATGCGCGGTGAGAATAGATTCGTACTGAGAAACAACTTCATTTGTTCCAATTCTAAAAATATTCTTTTATTAACGACTCAATGTTCCATCTTGAACAGGGTTCAGATCTCACCTTTTAGTCAAAGCAGGGCTTTTGTGACATTTATGTTAAAAGCAGAGTTTTTTTGAAATTTTCCAAGAAAACAGGGTTTTTTGGGATTTTCTGAGAGATACCTCGTACGAGGTATAGATGTCTCGTACGAGGCATCCCTGATTTTCAGTATATCAGGCGCTGAAACCTGATTTCAAAATCACTTTTCTCATTTTGTTTTTCAGAGTGCTCCGACTTTAGGCGCTTTTCCTCCAAAAAAAATCTCCATTTTCTTTATGTTTAAGTGATTTCCAACCTCTTCCAATGGCCGGTGCAAATCGTTCGTATAAGGAACACCTCTTCGATAGACACATGAAGGGTAAAATGTGGAGAACGGATGAGCTATGCCCATTCCCCGAGGAGCACATTTCTCATGCTCTGAGAGAGAGGAGGGTAAGGATCTCTCCCTTTTATTGAGCTTCCATGTCAATTTCGTTGTTGCATGTCTCAATTCTGTGCTTTTCGATAAAATGCTTAAATAAGGATTTTATCAATTTTCTGACATTCGTCTCTTTTGTTTATGTTTTTTGCAGCCACTCAAGATCATTGACAACTGTAGGGGTAGTGTCAGAGCGGTTGTCAAGGTATAGGAGACCCTGATCCCTGAAGTGAAGGAGGAGATTGAGCACATGGGGCTGAAACCCTTTTTTGACGGTTTAGTGGGTGAGAGGAGGAACATGCACGTGCTTCAGATTGTTTGGGAGCGCTGGTGGGATAGCACCCACACGATGCATATGAGGTGGGGGAGGTTACGATGACCCCGACCGATTTTCATGCCATTACCGGGCTTCCATTCACTTATGAGGTCCTCGACGTGGATGTCAACTTCTTGCCGAGTGATGATGATATGAGGTGGCTTTTGGGTTTCTCTGTGTGCACTCTGGGAAAGGGCATCCCTCTCAAGTCCTTGAGGGAAAAGGTGAGCACTTACATCGTCACCAATGCGAGTCAGATGAGGTTTGTAAACACTCGTACCATAGCTATCTGCGGCTTCTTATGGTGGGCATTTTCTGAGACGCTGTTTGCTAATCATGCGTCGACTGCTTTGTTCACTCTTTTGAGTGTTTTGAGAGACATGCAGCATGTCACCGATGCTAGCTGGGGTGCTGCTGGTTTGGCTCATTGCTACGTAGCCATGGATGAGAGTTCGCGGAATCGCTCGAGTCCACATTTTGCAGGCTACATTCATGCTTGGGAGGTACACGTTTATTTCTTGTCGTACTTTCTTTCGTTCCAGCCCTAAATTTCTTTGTGGTTATAGCATCTTGTCTTTTAGCTACCTTGTGTTGACATTTCTTCATGTTTCACCCATTGCAGGCTTGGGGTTATGCCATGTTCGGCCTCTACATCTTTGATCTTGTAGAGAGGGCTCCTATGCTACCAGATACTCTGAGGTGGCGCGGGAGAACCGGGATACTCATGATGAGAATGCTGAGGGGGCAGATTTTCCTGTGGACCAGATGAGAGGGTACCTTCATCAGTGGATGGTTGTGCCTGACGTCCCTAAAGCTCTTTATCCTTGGGACAGCTTAGAGCTTGGTCATGTTCATTTCTATTCGGGTGTGAGATTATTGATGATTGGCCTCGACGGCGGCTGTTTTTATTTGGGAGAGAGAGTCTCTCGTCAACACGACGATGGTAGGCTTGAGCTTATTGTCCCTCTTGATCCGCCGGCTCATATGTTGAACTCCTATCTGATTGAGGAGGGGGAGAGAGAGGATCTTACTATTGGTCAGGCTGCTTTTGAGCATTTCCATCTTGAGGGGGACTATCAGGACTTCTTGACCCGTCTGATGCCTCATTTGATTAGGGAGGAGGGCGACCAGGGTCATGCTCAGGCGGCTGCTCATGTCCCTTTCTATCCACAGCTTGGACCGACGTCGTTTACCTACAATATGGCTGAGGGTGTGGAGAGCATCGAGAATCTACCCCGCAGAGTGTGATGCCGAGTGTGATATGCCAGAGGGACTCATACCTCTTGCTGATGCGACTATGGTATGATTCATGACTTTCTTTTGTCATTTTACCATTTCATATCTCTGCTTATCATTTATTTGAAAACTTTGACATTTCAATTTGTTTCTCCTCAACAGGTGCCCATTGCAGAGTACAGAGAGGTCGCGGGACGGCTTTCCCAGTTTATGGTTTACGCCAAGAGAGTGAAGAGCGACACTGTGGGGCTCTTAGGCCGGTTAGCTCGCCAGACTGCAGAGTCAGTGTGAGAGGCCGCGCTCGAAATCTAATTCCGCACTCGCATTCTCATAATGGTCACCCTCCTCGAGTTTTGGAAAAGAATAGTCGCCACCTCATTTATTAAGGAAAATAGAGATAAAACCTTTTTTATTGAAAAGAGAAGTGGGTTCAGGGGCTATGTTACGAGAGGAGAAGGTGTTAGGCACTCAGCTCGCCCTTTCAGTCTCTATGCATGCTTCTGGCTACGCTTGATTTTAATTTGCCTTTTCGAAAATGCCTTTTATGACCTAACTTTAGAAAATGTGTGTGTTTATGTACAAGGGTGTCTCCTAGTCTAGGTCGGTTCAATTTTGAATCACAGCCGGGAATCGGTTTGGATGGATTTCCCGATCGGTTTTCGAAAATAGTTTTGAACACATTAAGACAAAAGAACACTCAAAGGGAGAGGAGGAATTATGTACAAATTATACACAAAAAGGAGACAAATCCCTTATGAATAAAATGTCCAAGTCAAGGGGTTCTATTGATTTAGGACCATCTTCCGTCCCCATGCGATTTGTACCTGTAAAACCTGCTCCAAATCCAGAAAACAAAACTTGGGATTTTCTCCCCACACATTATAGAACACACTTGAATTTTAGTGGGATTTTTAGATTGGTAATTCATGCTCAAATAATGGAAAGTTCATTAACACAAAACTGGCCAAAACAGAAAAAACATGGCATGTCAAACTTTCATGGCCAATTTACTCTATCATAGCTTGGAATCTTGGAAAACACAAAACATGAAAGTTTAAGATCACATATCAACTATTATGTTTGCCAATTTTCAAGTCCATAAAACGTGTTTAAGGTGTTCAAAAAGCCTCTGACATTTAAGTGTCAGAATCTGGAAAATGTCTATCTGAGAGCAAACACTTGTTTCAAAAATTGGAAAAAATCCCCTTATGAGGTCATAAAATTATTTCAAAAATATGAGAATTTTCCTTAATACGTTTAAAACAAGTTTCATGTTTTGATCTCAGTTTTAAAATCAAGTTTTGATGGAGTTTTAAGCATGAAAATATAGAGTGATCAAAAGTGTGAGAAACAGGACAGCACTTCTGGGCTACGAAAATGTCTTTCAAAACATGACCAAAACTTGGAATATGACCATGCAAATTGGCATGAATCATCTTTGGTATATAAATAACAACTTTCATCTTTTGAGCTAACCCATAAATGAAGTTATGATGGAGTAAAAAGGGCATGAAAATCATGATTTGAACAGAGTACAAAAACTGGTTGCATGTAGCACAAAGAATGACCTCAAAACATGGTTTAAACTCAAAACTAACCCACGAAACTTTGGAAACTTGTTTATTAACATATTATTAACATTTTCAAGTATCTATTTAACAAATATGAAAAAAACGTGTAGAAATATGAAGAAGCAAAAAGTGGACAGATTGTGTATATTTTGAAAGAAACTTTATTTTCATGCTAAAACCTTTTATTTAAAACTTGAGAATGGACATGAAATGAACATAAGATTCATATATACATGATGGAGCTGAATTTTAAACAACTACAACATATTTACATGGAGATTTGCATGATTCAACAAAGATTACATGAAAGAACATGAGGGTCTAGCCATCTAATGGCTAGACCCCAAACTAAACCATTTACATTTCTTACCACTTTCATATGTGGATTCTGACCTATTTTAAGTTGGTGAGGGAGTGCTTCCTTTGTCTACCCAATGGAAGACTTCTTTTTTATTTGATTTGAGTTATTGTTGTTGTTTGATTAAATGTATGGAGATTGTGTGGTTGTTTGCTTGAGTTGTTTTTGTTTGGAAAGTGTTTGAAATAGTGTTTGGGGGTTGATTTGTGGTGTTTGGATGGTGGTTTAGTGGTGGAGATGTGGTGGAGTAGTGGTGGTGTTGTGGTGGGAGTATGAACTAGAGAGGATGGAAGGAGAGCTTGGAAGAGTCTTGGAGTGAGAAAAATGATGGAATAGGGATTGTTGCTATCTTAGGCCTTTTTAGGGTATTTTAGGAGGGAGGAGAGAGGTGAGTTTTATGGACCAAAATGCCTTTGATTGAGGGAGAGGAGGGAGGACCGAATTATTGGTGATGGGTGTCAAGTTTGGCAATGATGTTGTTTTGAATAATTGTGGAGCCAGAGACAAATCTGCACATAAGGGAGTGTCCTTGATTTCTTTTTTCATTTTGCCATGTGTCACGCCGTTATTTGTTGATTCATAATGACTTAGCCAATTCCTCTCCCACCATCTGGCCACGTATTACAAGCCATGCAATGTGGATTTGCATCATTTCGGCTCCGTTTTCTCGTTCCGTAAGGGTCTGCAACTGCTTCGGTGTGCGCACAACGGTGTACCGTTCGTCTGTGCGTCCAACACGAAAGTTGCTCCTCATAATTTTCTGGTCACAATGACATATCTATAATATGTTAAAAAGTAAGGAATAACATAATATAATTTAAAATTCAAAGGATGACAGGTAAAAGGCATTCTAGGGGTGCGGGGTCCGCCGTAGGGTCCCGACGCTCGATTTTCGGAGAATACGCCTATTTGCTTGGTTTTGAGTCCTGATCACAGTCTCGGACTCGGTTTCTTCATCCGATGCACCGATAAGGCATTTGGTAGTCCTAAACCGCCTCATCTATGGTTTTAGGTCAATTATCGCATTTAGACCGGTTCAAGGGTTGGTTTTAGGGGTGCGAGATCGGGGTGTCTACAGAGCCCCTCGTCGAATTCACTTGTGATGTAAAGTAGAGCTTCCTACGTATCCCTTCCGGGAATCAAGCCACCGTAGTTCTACTCAAGGAAACAAGCAAACAAACACAACCATAAGGTCGAACTCGGGAATCCGAGATTCCTACGTATCTCTTGCGAGAATCAGACCAATCGTAGTTCGGCTGGAAGGGGATGCATTAAGAATTCGAATTCTCTTTGCTGGAGATTGTAATGGGTGAACGGCTTATGGGTTGGTGAGATCACATACATCTCTGAGCCGGGGTTGAGGTAACACATATTCGATAGAACGTCCGACTGAAACTCTTGTTATCGAGCTGCCTACGTATCCCTTTCGGGAATCAAGTCTGGGCGTAGTTCTGAGGGAGATCCAACTCGAGCGCTCGAGCGGAGCAAAGAGTAACCAAACATTCAAGGGGGTAAAATTCGGGGGTGACCGAGTAGACCGGGGTAACCAAATATTTCGAAATAAGGGGGTGGTCGTGCCTGAGGTGACAGGCTGCCTACGTATCCCACATGGGAATCAGACCAGTCACGTAGTTCAACGGGGTGCAATAGTTTTGCAATCAATGTTTTGTGAAAACAATTTTGAGGGTATGGTGACCTCTATGGGGTTTGTCGGCCTATTGGTCAAAGATATTGAGGGACTTCTAGGGGGTTTGTCGGCCTATCAGTTGATGATATTGAAGGGACTTTTAGGGGGTTCGTCGGCCTATCAGTCGATGATATTGAAGGGACTTCTAGGGGTTCGTCGGCCTATCAGTCAATGATATTGAATGGACTTCTAGGGGGTTCTTCAGCCTATCAGTCGAAGAGATGTCATTAGAGGGGTCTAATTCGGGGGTGCCAAACCGACCAAAGTAACTGAATGTTTTGAAAAGGTCAAATTCGGTAGACTGGAAGTAACCAAATGTTTTGAAAATGTCAAATTCGGGTGCTCGAATAGACCGAACGTAACCAAATGTTTTAAAAAGGTCAAATTCGGTTGCCCGAATAGACCGGAAATAACCAAATGTTTCGAAAAGGTCAAATTCGGGTATAACCGAATAGACCGGAAGTAACCAAATTTTTTCAAGATTCAAGACATTCCAACATTCAAGAGAAATATCATGAAAGTAAATTCAAGGATACGCTGCACGTTGTGATTTTGCTCCGATCCTTTAGCTTTGAGATTGCTGCGTGATGAGTTTCTAGCTTCGCCTTACAGTGAACCACTGTCAAGCAGGAACAGAGTCGGTAAGCTCGGGAGCGCACTTGTTCAAGCATAAACACTTGCAAGCCACAAAAATACTTGTGCTAGTGCCAATTACATTTGATTTTTGATTGTGACGTAGATGTATAAGTTTCTTTTCTCTTTGCAAACTCATGTTTTTACCAAAGATTATGATTAGATTTGACGTGATGGTGGCTGCAATTACGATGTTAGCATGGTAAGTATATGGATGTGAAAATGACATGCTGGGGATAGGGGTGCAACATCGTAATATGACATGATAGGAACAAGATGATCTAAAATTCAACACACATTCATATTTGATAAATCAAGGATACGCTGCAAGCTGCTGCCATGTGCGGATCCTTTAAGCTTTGTAGTTGCTGTGTGATGAGATTTTTGATTCTTGACTTGAGAAGAATAAGCTAGTTACCATACTTTCATGTCAGGACCTGTTTGGATTTGTCGGGATGCCATCTCGAGTTTCTGCAAGATGTAGACGAGCTGCTTTTGGAACATTTTGATGCGTTTATGGTCAAGCTCCCCTTTTCAATATTTTGATGCGTTTGTGGTCGGACCTGAGGTGACAGGCTGCCTACGTATCCCTTTCGGGAATCAGACCTTACGTAGTTCGAGTTTGTGAAACACTCGAAAAACACATTTTGATTGTAGCTTGGAACATCGAGAAATTGAATTCCTTAAGCAGAAACATCTTGATGGATTCTTTGGTGGGTGGAATGAAACGAGCAAAGTTTCCATGCAGATGGGATGCTGCGGGTATTGAAAACATTCCTGCAGAAAATTTCATAAGTATGCAATATACAAGTGATATCGCGGCATTCATGTGCAGAAAGTGTGTCATAAGCGTGCATACAAAACATCATGATTAAAAGATCGAGAGATAAAGAACACATTACTTTGAGAACTGCTCGCTTTGATGAACTTCGAATAAGGACTTATTTTGCAATTGACTTTAAATTCCAAACCTCATTTTTTTTCTTTTAGAAGATTAAAAAAAACGCACTTCTTTTTTTTTCATTTTTCATCATTTTTCTTTTTTTCAAAAATGGAAAACACATTTTTTTTTTATTCGACACATGTGCATTGCTTGCATTTCAACCATTGTTTATCATAAATAAGACAAAGCATGTATGTGCAAAGAGGGAGAATCGGGAAAGGAATGAAATGTGCCTTTTTTTAAAAAAAAAAACTTTGCAAGAAACGAGAGTTATGGTGAGATATATGGTGGAGCGGGAATGAATGTCTAGCGCGAATACTCGAAAGGTCAATTCCCTACACCCATTTGATCAAGTTTACTCGACGATGCTTCTCACGGTGGATTGCTTTGATCAGCCCCAGATGTCGGTTATAGAAACACCAGTGCCCTTTTAAATATCACCCTCAACCTTTCAATTACGAAAGCCCCATCTTCTTAAGGATCAGCCCCATATTTGATGACTCATTTTATGAGGACCTTGCTGTTTATAAGAGCGGTCAGCAGTTCTTACCCCTTTCCATTTGAAATCCCTACCGCGTGACTCCCATGCGTGTCATCGATTTGAGGCCGTTTCATGAATTGACACTCCTACTTCCTTAAGCCTTAACTGCCATTGAGAGTTGTCACGGGTTTGATGTTTCACTGCTGGGAGTAACTCACACATCGTGATGGTCACATTTACATTCGATACTCTATCGGGGAAGTCAATTGTCTTTGAAAATTAGTCAATTATACACATCCCCTAGTATTGACGATGATTGAGCTTTGTGACCTGTGACCCAAACTGCCAATCTGAAAAACTTTCCTCCGATGATTCTCTTGAGAGGGACCTAACAGTCTATAATGGTCGTCTCACGGTTATGATGGTTGTTGATGTTAAAACTTCAAAGGACCAACTGTCTGTGAGAGTTGTCCTACCCCCGATCCGTTTTGTATTATTGAGAAACCAACCTTCCATTTCTAAAATCTGACACACAGTCCCAGTTCACATTCATTCATTTGAGCATACTTCTTGATTTTGGATTTTGAGAGTCAGAGGATCACATTACTTCGTCTCCCTTACTGTGACAAATTACAGGAATTGGCTGGGGAAGGCACAAGGCTAATGTTTTGGGAAAGCAAAGGAAGATCCCGTGGGATCTTTGACATTGTGTTTGCGCAGAAAAGATTGACGGGAGGACGAGAGTAGGGGGAAGCCCCTAGACTCGAGGAAATTGGTCACATTTCGAAATCAAAGACTCGAGATTAGAATTCGCGTTAATGGTTAAGTGCTTCAAAATCAAATGGGCTTTCGCAATCAGATTAATTTCAATTTCAGAAAAGCAAGTAATTTATTTGGACTCAAATTAGACCGTAACAAATCGAGATGAGAACACCATCAAACAATTGTCATAATGAGCACCGTCTATTGACTTCGTGGATGGGAAGTCCTTGTCGCTGTTGTCGTTGCTGTCGTTGTCGATCTTGATGGAGTCTCTGGAGGCTGTTTGACTTTGGGTCTCTAACCTCTAAAGTTGAGAGGTTGGTTTGTTAAGGGAAAATGTTTAACTCTCGAAATTTCTGGGGCAAGGGTTTTTAACCTCTCAGTGTAAGAGGCCGGTTTGAGAGCATAAGATTTCTAGCGAGAGTCACCAGTTGCTGTCGTTGATGGTGCTCGCTCAAATGGGGTCGGAAATAATTATGTAAGATGCACGTGATATGTACAAAGAATAATGTACAAGAATAAAGCAAAATGAATCAACCAACTGTTTTTTCTTCTTTTTCACACCCTCTACTTTTTTGCATTCATTTTTTTTTTTTTTTATTATTATTATTATTATTAATTTTTGCACCCTCTCCTTTTTTGCACTCATTTTTTTTTTTTTTTGAAAAATACGTCGAGCATAACTTGTAAATTTGGAAGTTTACAATGCATGATGTTTGAAAATAAAATAAAAATGCAGAACATAACACAAATTTACAACACATAATATATTGACAGAAAGATAAACAACGCCCACATCGTAATCATGATCATTTCTTGTTCTCGGTCCTTGGATCTGCGCCAAATTGCCTTTGGAACCTCAGTTGATTGAGCATTTTTTGGGAATTCCATCGATCGCCTTCATGGTCTTTGTTGATCACTTTCGTGGACATCGTTGATCACTTTCGTGGATCTAGTTCTCATCTCAATTAATCACATTCTAAAATTAGTTCATTTTTATTATTGGCTTTTAATTAAGTGAGATTAATCTTTTGCGCGATTTAAGAAGCACTTGACTATAACACGGATTCATTAACTGAAAACATATTTTACAAGACAAGCAAGCAAATAAATATATTACAGAAAAGATGACACGTAAGCATGGATGTGGAAAGCAAAAGAAATGTGAGCGCATTTTTAGAATGAGCCCGAAAGCAAAAGGGATTAGAGTTTGGGCGGTGTGCCCTATTCACAGCAAAAGGAGATGATGGATAAAATTCCAAGTAATAAATACCTAGCAAGCGCACTAGTTACCGTAGTAGTAACGCGCGAAAGCGAGGGTCGATCCCACAGAGACTTGTTGGACAAACAAGTTTATTTAATGAGTGTAAACGAACCAAGGGGGGGGGGTTTGATTGATTTTGATTAAACTAAATTAACTACTAAACAATGAAAATAACTTACTAAATTAAAGATCACTAAGCAAACAAAGATTTAATTCAAGATTACGAAGATTCACAGATTTGGGTTCACAACTATCTCCTCTCTATGCTATTTTATTAAAAAGATTATTAAACTTGTTCAAAAAATCGTTCACTTATTTAAGAGTTGGGACGGTCTGGTCACCAGATTACAACCCTATTATTATCTTTATGTGAAATATTCCACTAAGTCAACAACACACAAAAACAATTTATTAAGTTCTTAAGAACACTTGATCTTAAATTCTTTTGATTTCCGCGAGGTCCTCAATTAAATCTAATCACAAGAATATGATTCAATATATAAATTATCCACGCTAGTGAAACAATCTAAACCAAGATGATTTAAAGACCAAAAATATCAAGTCATATTAATGAAATCTTTAAATTAATTAAGCTCTATTCTTATGAACAAGAACAAGATTAATATTTAATTAAGCCCACTTTAGCATAGAGATTTGATAGTTATTACTCCCAATCCATGAATAAATAAATTAGCTACTCATCGACATAGCAATAAACACAAGAATATAATTAAAAATCATAAACCTGGATAAACGCTTGATGATGAATAAATCCCAAAATCTTGTTTACACCTTGAAACTTGAATAAAACCTAAAACAAAGCATCCAGAAATAATGTACTACAGTCTAATCTTTATATAGAGAGAAAACTCGGGCCAAAAGTAGGGAAAATTTGGGTTAAAACCTGTCTGACACAGGAAACCCGAAAACTGTACGGAACGACCGAGCAGGCCCCTGGTAGTACCCAGGCGGGCGCTCATTTGCCCAGTAACTTTGGTCATTCAAAACTCCTAACGAGCGAGCGCCTGGTACTTGGCGGGCGGGCGCCTGGTAGGCTTTTCAGTCTTTATTTATTTTTTTCTTCTTTTCTTCACCTTCTTGACACGGTTGACCACGGTTGACCTTTGACTTGAGCAATATTCAGTCTTCAACAAATTACAACCCACGGACTTTGCAACCACACAAAATACACTACAAAGTGTCTTAAAACATTACAAATCCAACAAAGTTCCATAAACCATAAAAGACCAAAATTACATTAAACTATTCTAAATTACATCAAAAAGTCAATAAAAAGAGAACGAAAATGTAGAGATAACTTATGATAAAATCGATCCATCAAATTCTCCCACGCTTAGACCATTACTCGTCCCAGAGTAATATTCCTAACCCCACATCTAAACTCCGGTCTATTAGCGTAGCATGGAGGAAAATGACCCATATCTCCTCTACAACTCCCCTTCAAACAAAGCCAAAACAAAATAAAGAAAATCAACCGGAGTGTAAAGGACTCCGCTCCTTATAAATCCCCAAAACAAACAAGTAATAAATGACAAATGGCCCTAATTGATAGCACTCCAATAATAAGAAAGTAATACGCATATCCAATTAGGGCCCACTCAAAAAGCTAGGGGGATCTAAAACGTCCTACTTTTCCCCCACGCTTATCTTTCACTACATTCTCCCTAAAAAAAAAAATCAAAACTAGGATAATCCTTAGCAATGATTTACCTCATAAAAAAAAAACTCCAACACCCCCTTATGACTCCAACAAGAAATATGAGGATTTTCTATCCTATTCGCCTCTAACCAAACCTCGTACACCAAACATGTCATACCCAATCACTCCAAACCGCCCTTGTGACGCCACGCCAAGCAAAAACAATAAATCACTCAATTTCTCTCCTTTTGCCTAGGCGCCCTTTCGGGTTTTCACCTAGCCTCTTTTTTTTTTTTTTTTTTTTTTTTTTTTTTTTAAACTATACAGCAAAAACGGTGATAATATGTGCATCAACAACCAACCAATATTCCCACCCCCCAAACTAAATAGAGCATTGCCCCCAATGCTCGTCACAACTAAGCATAAAAAACATGGGGAGTGGAAATACCTCGAGCTCCTCACTGCGGTGGCGGTCCAAAGATATCATCCCAAGCATTCCATCCATGCTGAGGCGGTGGCGGAGGTGGTACATACTCAGGTGGTGGAGGGTAGTTCAACGGTGGGTACCGCTCACCAGGAAAATGATGCGCCATCATTCTTTGTCGGAAGTACTGATCCTCCCGAATGTTGGCGTACATTGCTTCCTCCATCCTCTGAATCCTCTGATCATTCTCCTCTTCCCTCCGCTCTCTTTGATAGTTCACCATAAATTGTTGTTGTTGAAAAGCTCTGAACATATCATCTAATCCCTGGATCTGTCCCGACAGATAGTAATTCATCTCTCTCTGAGTCATCTCTGCCGGGATATCATCCTCAACCTCCTCATCATCAATGGCCTGACCGCCAGCAGCCTGAGCTGGAGCTGAGACCCGAGCTCTCTGCACTCTCCCACTTTCTATGGTTGCTTTAGTCACGGTAGTGCCTGGAGCTAACAGTCTGGGGAATCCCTCCATAGGCACCACTGCCCTCTGTGCCATCGTAGTGATCATAATGGGGAACAAATAATTCTTGTTCTCCAAATATCTAGCTCGTACCCCCATCTTACTACGCATGATGCCCCCAATATTTATCGGCATCCTCCTTATCATGGCATAGATCAAAGGGGCCCTATACCAATGAACCTCCAATAGTGAGCAGAAGGCATGATCCTCTCGCAAATAAAGCGATACAATGCCTTTAGGTCCAGCCTCAACTCACTAATATGAAACAAGTAACCACTCCGGATGTTTCCCCTATCAATATTTACCCCAAACTCTCCTGCAAATAAAGCTAAGGTCTCATCCATCCGGTCCATGTTCTGAAGATTCCTCTTCAACTCCCAATACACACAGTTCCCCTCCGCCACAGCATCAGACAACCCATAGAAATTATTTATAGCCGTCGCAGTCACCTCAACATTAAATCCCCTAACCCAGACATTGGGGGCCTCAGTCGCTGCATGAAAATTAGCATAGAATTCTTGCACAAGCAACTTCGACCCCATCTGGGCCGGCACGGCCAACAATCTTCTCAAGTTATAATGTTCGATGATAGCATCTAACCCACAATTTGTCAAGTTAAATCCCCACTCAACCGTGACCCCATTATTTTGCTTATTATCGAAATAATTTTGTGATTCCCGGGACACAAAACGGGAGTTATCGAAATCCGGCTCGATTTTGGGTGGGGGAACACCACGACCACGTCCTCGACCTCTTGGTCTTGGTGGCATGATAACCACCGCAACAACCTCTAACAAATTTTAAATCAGTAAATTGCTCTTACCCAGACTCGCCGGAGGTCGTCGGAAAAACTCGCCGGAGACGGAGAAGATGATCCGAGAAGATGACCGTCAACCTTGCAAACACTTTCTTCTTCTGCAACTACCCCCAATTCTTGATCACAAAGTCCCAATTCCTCGAAATTCTCCTTCCTTCAACCTTGAAAATTTCTTGCACAAACCCTTAATTTTTGGATGAATGGAGGCTAAATCTTTAGTAATTCTTGAAGAGGGTTATGGTGGGAGGTGATTTTGATGGTTTGTAAGTGGTGAGGGTGATAGATTTGTAGGGAGAGAGGGAAAGGGGCGAGAGGGAGAGGGTTTAGAGAGGGAGAGAAATTGGAGAAGATGGGTGATTTAGGTTAAAATCCCCCCAAAATCCCGTTTTTAGCCAACTTGGAGTCTCTCAACCCGGCAACCAGACGCCCGCTTACCTAGTACCAGGCGCCCGCTTATTTGGGCAGTAACTTCATATTTTGGGCGTTCATGAACAGGCGCGCGCCCCTTTCATACCAAGCGGGCGCTCGGTATATTTTTCCAGCAATATATATATATATATATATATATATATATTTTACTACTGGTTTGATAGCTCCACCACTGGTTGAATTGATTTCCTGCACATCACCACAAACAAACATCACAAGCGTAATATCCATTATGAAAAATAAAAATGACTCAACAAATGAGAATCTTTTTGGAGGGTGACACTATTTACACTCCCCTATAAACCCACAAACTCAGAGAGATCCATGAAGGATGACACGGACTAAACTTTTGACCGCACTTTCGTTGCCTACGTTCTCCCTAAGACAATAAGGAGCTCAGGTCACCGTAGTTCGAACCGACCCAGAAATAAAAGACACGAAAGCAACACATATTTTTATTTTTTTTCGAATTTATAAATACCACCACCCCCAAACTTAGAACATGCTATGTCCTCATTGCATCAAAATAACAACACACTCCCAATTCAAAAATGATGATAAACTAAAAGGAAAAACATAAAGCAATAAAAATGATACCTGGTTGGGTTGCCTCCCAACAAGCGCCTTTGTTTTAAGTCTTTGGCTCGACATAATGCCACATGAATATTAAGTGGCTCCCTCCGGGTCTGTCAACTCAATTACATCAATTTCATTGATGTCTTCCAAAATAGACAGCCCCTCATAATAAGGCTTCACTCGGTATCCATTCACTTTAAATGTTGTCCCATCTTTCAAATCTTTAAGCTCTACAGCTCCATGGGGAAACACTCGAACCAATTCATAAGGACCCGTCCACCTTGAACGCAGTTTTCCGGGAAAAAGTTTGAGGCGAGAGTTAAAGAGAAGGACTTTCATACCCGGTTTGAGAAACTTGGGTTTAAGGTTTTTATCATGATATCTTTTTGTCCTCTCTTTGTATAACTTTGCACTCTCATAACTATCCTGCCTCATTTCTGCAAGCTCATCCAAGTCAAGCAATCTTTTCTCCCCTGCTAGAGTCAAATCCATGTTTAGCTGATTGGTTGCCCAATATGCTTTGTGCTCTAATTCCACTGGCAGATGACACTCTTTTCCATAAACAATCTGGTACGGGCTCATTCCAATGGGCGTTTTGTAGGCAGTCCGATAAGCCCACAGTGCATCACACAATTTTTCGGCCCAGTCCTTACGATTTGGACGCACCGTTTTCTCAAGCACCGCCTTGATTTGGCGATTACTCACCTCCACTTGGCTCGGTGTTTGAGGGTGATAAGCCGTAGCCAACTTGTGACCCACCCCATATCTTTTTAGCACTTGATTGAACATTTTGTTTGTGAAGTGCGTCCCTTGGTCACTGATAATGACGCGCGGCACTCCATACCTGCCAAAGATATTTTCACGCACAAACTTGCAAACAATATTAGCATTATTAGTCCGGGTAGGAATTGCTTCCACCCATTTAGACACATAATCTACAGCAACTAGAATGTACAAGTAGCCTTGGGAAGGGGGAAAAGGACCCATAAAATCAATACCCCACACATAAAAAATATCAACAATTAAATTATGTTGTAGGGGCATTTCATCTCTCTTTCCTATGTTGCCGGTCCTTTGGCATCTATCACACCTCACACAAAAATCATGAGCATCTTTAAATAAAGTGAGCCAATATAGACCCGCTTGCAATACTTTTCTAGCGGTCTTTTGCCCACTAAAGTAGCCCCCACATTGGAGTTCGTGGCAAAATCTCAACACGCTAGCTTGCTCATGCTCCGGAATGCATCTCCTAATTATCTTGTCTGGGCAAACTTTCCACAGATAAGGGTCATCCCAAATGTAGTGCTTCACATCCGATCTAAACTTTCATTTTTGATCGTAAGTGAAGTTAGGTGGCATAATATTAGAAACAATGAAATTCACCAGATCCGCATACCAAGGCTCATGAACATGTAAAGCAAATAATTGTTCATCCGGAAAATTTTCATTAACCGGAATCGCACCATCTATCACATTAGTAAATGTAAAGTTCTCTAGCCTAGATAAGTGATCAGCCACTACATTTTCGGTCCCCTTTTTGTCCTTTATTTCTATGTCAAACTCCTGCAGTAGGAGCATCCACCTAAGAAGTCTAGGTTTAGCATCCTTTTTATTCAGCAAATATTTAAGTGCAGCATGATCAGAGTAGATAATCACCTTAGACCCAAGCAAGTAAGAACGAAACTTTTCAAGAGCAAACACAACTGCTAAAAATTCTTTTTCAGTGGTAGTGTAATTCAGTTGTGCATCATTTAAAGTTCTACTTGCGTAATGAATCACATGAGGTAATTTATCCACTCTTTTCCCCAAAACAGCCCCAATCGCAAAATCTGATGCATCACACATGATCTCAAATGGTAGAGACCAATTGGGGCTGGATAGAATGGGGGCACACGTCAACTTCTCCTTCAGCAGATTGAAGGCCTCTAAACACTCTTGATCAAAGATGAACTCGGTGTCCTTAGCCAGCAGGTTACATAAAGGCTTACAAATTTTTGAAAAGTCTTTTATGAAACGCCTATAAAAACCTGCATGGCCTAGAAAACTTCGCACACCCTTAACCGACACATGGGGAGGCAATTTTGAAATCACATCGATTTTAGCCTTATCTACCTCAACCCCCTTGTTTGACACCAAATGTCCTAACACAATGCCATGCCTCACAAGAAAATGACATTTTTCCCAACTAAGGGTCAAATTTGTCTCACAACAACGATTTAACACCATTGTCAAATTCTCTAGGCACCCATCAAAACTGTCACCAAATACCGAGAAGTCATCCATGAAGACTTCGACACATCGCTCAATCAAATCAGAGAAGATGGAGATCATACACCTTTGAAAGGTCGCAGGTGCATTACAAAGCCCAAAGGGCATCCTCCTAAATGCGAATGTGCCAAAAGGACAAGTAAAAGTGGTCTTGGCTTGGTCCTCTGGTGCAATGGGGATTTGGTTATACCCCAAAAAACCATCCAAGAAACAATAATACTCATGTCCGGCTAACCTCTCAAGAATCTGATCAATAAAGGGCAAAGGGAAGTGATATTTCTTTGTTGCAGCATTTAGTTTGCGCAAATCTATGCACATTCTCAGAGCAGTCACTTCCCTTTTTGGCACTTCTTCTCCTTTCTCATTAGTGGTGACCGTGTAGCCCGATTTCTTAGGAACGATTTGAACCGGGCTCACCCACTCACTATCAGCAACAACATAGATAATGCATGCATCCAACAATTTTAGGACCTCTTTCCTAACTGCCTCCTCCATGTGAGGATTTAGCCTCCTCTGTCTCTCTCTAGACGGCTTAGCACCATCTATGAGACTAATTTTGTGCATGCACATGGAGGGGCTTATACCC
Organism: Campanula takesimana; assembly: GCA_026119855.1. Classification (NCBI taxonomy): domain Eukaryota; kingdom Viridiplantae; phylum Streptophyta; class Magnoliopsida; order Asterales; family Campanulaceae; genus Campanula; species Campanula takesimana. Next base: position 1,621,518 of record JAOWBW010000067.1, read on the forward strand.
TTAATTTCTGCTAAGGTCCACCCTATGGCCTGCTTGTGCTCATAAAGCACTTTGATCAACTTGGCCTCTTGTTCTATGGTCAAATCTGAGGCAATTATCACAGGCAAAGTCTCTCCCTCCCCAAGAAAAACATATTTTAAATTTGAGGGGAGGGCTTTCAGCTCAAGAGCTGGAGGGGTTACAACAGAAGGCACCGACTTCTTATTGAAGTGGCCTAGGGGGTGAAACGGGCCATCACTAGGATGGTGTTCGTCGGCCTTTTCCACAGCCATCAGTTGAACATCCGCATTATCCCTAAGTTTCTCACCGCCAGTTGACAACAAAGACTCTAACTCCTCACATTCTCTCTCATGCCACAAGACTTCACTCACACAATCCTCAACAATATCCACACAGTTACAAGACTCATCATCTAAGGGACTTTGCATGACATCAAACACAGATATTTCTATTTTCTCATTAGCCACACACATAGATAGAGTCCCATCACCCACATTAATGATGGTGTTAGTAGTATCCATAAATGGACGCCCAAGCAATATGGGAGAATCCTGACTATTCCCAATACCATTAACAGTCTCAAGCACAACAAAATCCACAGGGATAATCAAATTGGCTACCTGCACCAAAACATCCTCCACAATTCCCAATGGCCTCTTGATTGAACGGTCGGCCAATTGCAAGGTCATTGTGGTGGGTTTTAGCTCAGGTAAACCCAACTCAAGATACAAATGATGTGGTAACAAATTAATGCTAGCACCGAGATCTAACATTGCCTTCACCTTTTTAGAGTCCCCCATAGATATAGAAATGTTAAAACTTCCGGGGTCCTTCAATTTAGGTGGGAGGTTCTGTTGTACCACAGCACTAGCACTTTCTCCCATAATCAACTTCTCATTATTCCCATACTTGGGTTTCCTGGAGTTAAGTTCTTTGAAAAACTTTGCATAAGCTGGGATATTTTTAATGACATTTAACAAAGGAAGATTAATATTCACTTTTGAAAACATGTCATATAAATCAGACATTTGCTTATCCAGCTTACTTCTCATGAATCTACCAGGAAACGGTACAGGAGGTACATATGGCTTGGGGGTGGAAGAATCAGTAACAGGAATTTCCCCCATGCCATTAGTACTCTTACCAACAACATTCTCAACAACAGGTGGTTCGGCAGTTTCAGAAGGAGAGTTAGGACATACCTCATTGCTTACCTGTTTGCCATTTCTCAGAGTCATAATGGCCTTGGCTTGCTCCCCTTGACTAGGGAAAGTTCCTGGTTTATGCCCTTACTGACCCACAGCTAGTTGACCAATCTGAGTCTCCAGCTTTTTGTTGACCGCGTCCTGCTGCTTCTCACGCTGCTCCATCATCATCTTCATTTGTTGCTGCTCTTGCATCATGGACCTCATCATATCCTCTAGAGATTGCTTAGGCTGCTGTTCTGGATTCCCTTGTGGGGGAGGAGGATAGAGAGGTTTCTGCTGCTGGTACTGAATTCCTGGGTTACCCCTCCAAGAAAAATTGGGGTGGTTTTTCCAATCTGGATTATAAGTATTAGAATACATACCACCTTGATTTTGCCTTGGGGGATACCCTGCATCGCATTTACCTGTTCAGAATCAAACTGTGCAACAACTGGACAACCATTAGTAGCATGAGTGTTAGATCCACAATTAGCACAGAAATCAGATACCACATTAGCACTTGAGGGAGACATATTAGAATTCATTTTAGCCATGTTTTGGTTTAACAAAGACACCTGCCTAGTGAACTCATCCATACAACTCAACTCATGCACTCCCCTAGGTTTTCCTCTAGAGCATTTTTCTTGCGAATTGGCCCCCAACATATCAAATAATTCTTGAGTTTGGTCAACAGTTTTGGCTCCTAGAAAGCCGCCTGCTGCATTGTCGACCATAGCTTGGTCTGCTGCAGTTAACCTACCATAAAATGTTTGATGTAAAAGGGCCTCAGGAAAAGCATGATGGGGGCACTGCACTTGCAATATTTTGAACCTATCCCAAGCCTCATGAAATGGCTCACCTACCTCTTGAGTAAACCCTATGATTTTCTGTCTAAAGGTGGCCAAAGTAGCATACGGGAAAAATTTCTTTAAGAATGCATCATGCAACCCATCCCATGTAGTGATACTCCTAGCAGGAAGTAACATAAGCCAAGTTTTAGCTGCCCCTTGAAGAGAGAAAGGAAAATACTTAAGTCTTAATTGTTCATCAGTAACCCCCTGTTTTACAGGGAATCCTGATATAATCATCATGTACTCTCTCAAGAAGTTCAAAGAGTCTTCAGCGGGAAGACCCTAAAACTTGGGCAACTGACTGAAGTAATGACCCTTCGCCTCATAAGATTTAGCGGCCTCAGTCAGGACAATACATGACACCGATGTGTCAACCTTAGGCCTAGCATATTCTTTCATTAAGGGATTAGCCATTACAACTTCAATTTCTTCTCCCCCGGTGGAAGAAGTTTCAGATTCACTTAAAATTACCTCTGTCTCGGTAACAGAAGCTTCAGACTCAGACTCAGAAATAGGGGGAATGCCCCTGTCAAGTCTATCGATATTATCGTCCAAAGGAACCAACTCGGGGTTCAATGAACGCCTACCAAACATACACCGATTAAATTAACTTGTAAATCAAAACAAGTCCCCGGCAGCGGCGCCAAAACTTGATGGATAAAATTCCAAGTAATAAATACCTAGCATGCGCACTAGTTACCGTAGTAGTAACGCGCGAAAGCGAGGGTCGATCCCACAGAGACTTGTTGGACAAACAAGTTTATTTAATGAGTGTAAACGAACCAAGGGGTTTTTTGATTGATTTTGATTAAACTAAATTAACTACTAAACAATGAAAATAACTTACTAAATTAAAGATCACTAAGCAAACAAAGATTTAATTTAAGATTACGAAGATTCACAGATTGGGGTTCACAACTATCTCCTCTCTATGCTATTTTATTAAAAAGATTATTAAACTTGTTCAAGAAATCGTTCACTTATTTAAGAGTTGGGACGGTCTGGTCACCGGATTACAACCCTATTATTATCTTTATGTGAAATATTCCACTAAGTCAACAACACACAAAAACAATTTATTAAGTTCTTAAGAACACTTGATCTTAAATTCTTTTGATTTCCGCGAGGTCCTCAATTAAATCTAATCACAAGAATATGATTCAATATATAAATTATCCACGCTAGTGAAACAATCTAAACCAAGATGATTTAAAGACCAAAAATATCAAGTCATATTAATGAAATCTTTAAATTAATTAAGCTCTATTCTTATGAACAAGAACAAGATTAATATTTAATTAAGCCCACTTTAGCATAGAGATTTGATAGTTATTACTCCCAATCCATGAATAAATAAATTAGCTACTCATCGACATAGCAATAAACACAAGAATATAATTAAAAATCATAAACCTGGATAAACGCTTGATGATGAATAAATCCCAAAATCTTGTTTACACCTTGAAACTTGAATAAAACCTAAAACAAAGCATCCAGAAATAATGTACTACAGTCTAATCTTTATATAGAGAGAAAACTCGGGCCAAAAGTAGGGAAAATTTGGGTTAAAACCTGTCTGACACAGGAAACCCGAAAACTGTACGGAACGACCGAGCAGGCCCCTGGTAGTACCCAGGCGGGCGCTCATTTGCCCAGTAACTTTGGTCATTCAAAACTCCTAACGAGCGAGCGCCTGGTACTTGGCGGGCGGGCGCCTGGTACGCTTTTCAGTCTTTATTTATTTTTTTCTTCTTTTCTTCACCTTCTTGACACGGTTGACCACGGTTGACCTTTGACTTGAGCAATATTCAGTCTTCAACAAATTACAACCCACGGACTTTGCAACCACACAAAATACACTACAAAGTGTCTTAAAACATTACAAATCCAACAAAGTTCCATAAACCATAAAAGACCAAAATTACATTAAACTATTCTAAATTACATCAAAAAGTCAATAAAATGAGAACGAAAATGTAGAGATAACTTATGATAAAATCGATCCATCAGGAGACATAACCCCTTGGGTCAGCAAGCTTCCAACATTTGTAAAAGGAACATTTCCCGCGTCGATCAACTGTGTCCATCTGAGCAGAAAAAAAGAACACCTTCCTCGCGGGTCGATGATCCCCTAGGATAACACCTTAGAACTTGAAGCCTTTAGGGGTGGCTTCGAAATGACTTCTCTATCGATAAGGTCTTGAATGATATGCTTAAGCCCCCAATATGAATTCGTGTCATGTCCTCCGCTCTGGTGATACTCGCAGTATTCGATGACATTCCAACTTTTAGGCAAAGGGTTGGGCAATGGACGCTTTTCCAACGGTTTTAGAATCCCTTGAGCCACAAGGTTGCGCAAAACCACAGACATGGGTGCTCCTAACTCGTCAAACTCCCTGACATTCTTAAGGCAAACTCCTTACGGATCCTTCATCTTACCCGACTTCTTGAATACGCGATCTGTCGCCATTAAGGGCACACGTTCAAATGAGCTTGCATGTTCAGGTGCCAATCTTCCTTGATAGGGGAGCTCAGAATTACCATACAACTTGTCATAGTGACACTTTCCCTTTAGTGTGATGTTTGCATTAGCAGTTCCTAAATCCCTGTTGAAGGTTTCAAGTAGATTTGGAGAGGCTATGAGGCTCAATCCTTCCTTGGTCACCTTGTTACGGAAGTCATTGCGAGTTTTACCTTCGGTGTTGTAGGGGATCTCAGCGTTGATAGGCGGGTACATGAGTGTTGTGAGCTTAGTGTCAGCAGGAGGTGCACGCAGCTGTAGATACCCCGGGAGAGCCCACGGCTTGGATAGAGCGGTGGAAGGATCCTAGGATGTCTAATTGATTTTATTTTGTAGAGTCGCCACCTATGTTTTTAAAGGAACATAAGAAAAATCTAGAAATAGCCTTTTTTTTTTTAATGTTCCGAAACCAAAGATTTGGGAAGAGAAGGGTTCGGGGGTTAGGTGACGGAGTGGGAAGTACTTAAACACCCACTCCGCCCCGCTTACGCGGGTCTTGCTACAATTGGTGTTCTAATGCTAAAAAGTCCTTCTATTTATTAATATGAAAATGTGCTAACGATTACAAGGGAAAGAAAAGGGAAATAAAAAGAGAATTGTTTTATTTATTGATTTATGCTAAGAATTACATGTTGAATTATTGCTAAATCATTACATTAAGAAATGATCAATGATTGAAATAGAGATTGGAATGTTGGGATGTAACCTTGGCCAAACTTCAATAGTGAAGTGGCCTTTTGGTTGTATCCCTTTTTATGGAGATTGCATACTCATTAGAGAAGTGAGAGATGAAGAAAACAAGTAAAGAGTTTTGACAAAGAGAATTAAAAGAGTTTAGAAGGAGAAAGTGAGAGTTGTACCTTGTGCTTGAATGGGGAAGAACCAAATTGTCTATAGTGACCACCCTTTGAGAATGGATTTTATGTGTTTTAAAGTGTTTTTGGTTCAAGAATTCCTCCCCCTCTTCCATGGTGGAATGAAGAGGTATTTATAGGTGTTAGGGAAGTGTTTGTGGTCACAAAGATGGCCCTTCCCCGGATCAAGCCAAGACATAATGGCTTTGGGGGTTACAAATCAGAAGAGGAGGGAAATTTGGCAAAATCTGGGATCCTGGAGGTGGGAAGCGCGCACGTCCCACCCCCCGTATGGGAGGCGCCCGTCCCACAAAGAAGGCCAAAGGCGCGCTCGTCCCACCTTCAGGAAATCCATATTTTAGCCCAAAAGTTAACCCCATTATGCAGTTAAGTCCCAAAACTAACGAGATCAGTTAGAAACTTAACGAACACCACGAAAGTCAACAAAAACAAAGTAAAAAAAGGCTCAAGGTTGACTTTGTCACTTAGTCAAATCCAGGACTAACGGAGTAAGTCAAGAACTTAACGAAAAGTAACAAAAGTTAACGGAAAGTAACAAAACATAACAGAAGAGAGGAAGATAGAGAATGTGTATGCAATCGGGACATGAGAGGTCCAAGGCGGGGTGTCTACAGAGCCCCTCGGCGACGTGGATTTCAAAGCAAAACGCGTCGACGAATGTAAAAAACACCCGCCGAGGACATCGACGAAGAAAAAAGGAAGAAAAGAAAACAAAGACTCGATAAAAGTAGGAATTTGAAATTGCGATAGATAGAGGTGCGCTCCCTGCATGAGCGACTTTTGCTGGAGTTTTGTATTGGAGCTCATGGGAGCTTGTCTCGATATGGACCGAGTTGTTGAGTTGGGGCTCATGGGAGCTTGTCTCGATATGGACTGAGTTGCCGACTTGGGGCTCATGGGAGCTTGTCTCGATATGGACCGAGTTGCCGACTTGGAGCTCATGGGAGCTTGTCTCGATATGGACCGAGTTGCCGACTTGGGGCTCATGGGAGCTTGTCTCGATATGGACCGAGTTGCCGACTTGGAGCTCATGGGAGCTTGTCTCGATATGGACCGAGTTGCCGACTTGGGGCTCATGGGAGCTTGTCTCGATATGGACCGAGTTGCCGACTTGGAGCTTATGGGAGCTTGTCTCGATATGGACCGAGTTGCCGACTTGGAGCTCATGGGAGCTTGTCTCGATATGGACCGAGTTGCCTATTGGAGCTCATGGGAGCTTGTCTCGATATGGACCGAGTTGCCGACTTGGAACCGCATCTGCTTATGTTGTTGACTTTGTGGGGTGTGGGCACGGTTGACCACTTTCTGGTGGGGATGAAGTGTCTTGAGTAGCGGATGCTGTTGACTTCGTGGTGGTACCTGTTATGTGTGTGCTTGACAGGTATATGTGTTCTTGCAAGAAGATGCATGAAGTGTGAAATGAAGAGAGAGAAATTGTGCTCGTGGTGTGATGGGATTTTGGAAAACCCTTGCAATGAGAGAGAAGTAAGAATGTAGAGAGTGATCTTGTGTGCGGTGTGATTTTGAGGAAAGCATTGGATGTATTCATACCTTCACTTACCATTGCCGCTTGAGTGGAGATGGATTTCTGATGTCCACGGAGGATGCTTTGATGGAGAATGTCCATTCTTTGGATGTTGATGAGAGAACGCTCTTGATGATGGGTTGGCGAGATGGTACTCTGGATGATGGATTGGTCGTGCCAAAGGCTACCTACGTATCCCTTGAAGGGAATCAGACCAGCGTAGTTCAAGGATGATGGAGAACTCTGGGGAAGAAGCTATGGAGCAAGGCAAAGTAAAGCACATACTTTTGCACATAGAAGGAGAAAAAGATTTTTTTTTTTTTTTTAGTTCGTGGGTGAACCATTTTAACCGTTATGTGCTTGTGAAGCCAAACCAAGATCAAGTCGTGTTCAATCGAAGTCCGGATTGCCTTGTTGAATTCTGTCGTTGTTGCTGTGGTGTCCAACGAAATTGATGTCTAGCCCCAAGAGATTTGTCGATTATGGGGCTCCAAAAGGCATTTGATGCCGAGATAAGGGGTTGCTGATTGTAAAGCTCCTAGAATGCCTTTGATGCCAAACTTTGAGTGGCTTGCATAGCCCCAAGATAAATCAGTTCTTGGCCCATTCAAATAAATCGCCTTTTGTTGTTGGCGTGAGCAAATCCCAAGAGTAGATTATTGATACCAAGCCTTGAGAGATTGCAAAGCCCCAAATGTCATGGACTTCTTGTTTGCGAGCTTCAAAACGGTGGAGTGTGAAGACCTTTCGATGTAAAGCCCCAAATTATCTTGTGATCGGTTCGGCATTGAGAGCGGATGTACCGTTTGGTAGAATTTTTGATAGAGATCTCCTTCTTGCTCTTACTGGGGAGATGAATGGCCTCATTGTGGTCGATACCCAAATGGCTGAGGGCTTATATCAAAAGATGCAGTAATGTCTTGCGGTGCCGTCGAAGTCGCGGAGGATAAGGTCTTGGTGTGATAAAGTCCCAAATGAGTATGCTTGCTTGACTCTTTTTGAGTTGAACTAATGACGGATCTTCGGATGCAACTAGTGCTGTGGCCCAACTTTATCTGAGTTGCACCTTGTGCTTTTGATCTTGGAGAAGGGGGTGCTGAATTGCAGAAACATTGGGATTGGCCGTGACATTTCCCGCTATAACCCTGTTTTGATTAGAGTTTAGCATATTGAATCTTTTTCCTTTTCTCTAAGACTTCCTTCAAAATCTCGCTGTGAGTTCTAATAAAAATCATCAACTTCATTCATAACATCGGAGTCTTCATTTAAAACCAAGAGGCCTTTGACTTGAAGTGTTGAGAGACCCTTTGAAGCTTGATCCCTTTCATGGAGACTACTCCCAAATTGCGTTGCTCGAGTATTGTTGCCCAAAAGACTGTCGGTCGCGAAGCCCCAATATTGCCCTTTGCTCGGATTACTGTAATGCCGTAGCCCAAAAGATTGTAGATTGCGAAGCCCCTTGAGACCTTCGGTGCCGAATTGAGGAAGCTTCCAATGTTGCACATGACTCGGCTGGGGATACTGCTGGGGAGTTAATTGCTCTTTGCCGAGGGAGCCTTTAAGACTTGACCGTAGCCCTTAGAGTTCCATCATTGATTGCGAGAAAGGTCCATCCTTGATTGGGGGAACGAGTACGGGCACACATGACAAGAGGGATTTTTGATATCCCTTTTGAGAGACTTTGAGGATAGTCTCACACATCTTTCTCGAGCATAGCCCCTAGGGCTTATTGATCGTCAAATGAAGCAAAAGAAGCCCTTGTTCTTGAGTCACATAGCCCCTAGGGCATCATCATTTGTTGAGAAAAGCAAGAGTGACTCATCCTCGTGAGAGGGAACAAACATTAGAGGACATGGCAAGAACTACTCCATTTTTCGGGAGCCTTACTTTAGAAGCACATACTTGCAGACGCTTTGAAAACTGAGACACATGTTGTTGCTATTTGTTGCCCAAGCCAATTGACTAGCTAGGGATTATTTGTGCAACCTCGTGCCCTTTTATGATGGGCTCGTTCTCGGATGGGTCTTGGCTACCACGGGCCTTCTTTTCATGAACCCAAAAATGCACACTGCTGGAGAATGATGCCAATAACCCAAAACAACCTTTGATGGTGCCATATCTTGTCGAGCCTTTTGCAATCCCAAAGTTGACTCGGTGGGGAATTGACTTGCTGAGGAGATCCAATGTAGAGTCGTGCAGTTGTCTTCTTTAGAGGCCGGAGATCTCCATTTCTCTTTCCCTTCTCTTTCTCACTCTCTCATTTTTTTTATGACGCACCCTGTTTTTTGCCTAGACCGCCCTTTCGGGTTTTCAATCTAGCGGGCATCTCTTTTGCGTCTTCATTTTGACTCGATTAATGAGGGAGTGTGCATTGACTCTAGCTGAGGAGATAAGACATGTGATTTTGCGGTGGAGACCTCTTGTCACTAAAGGTGAGTGACATTGACTTGATTAGGGAAGTGTCCCTAGTATTGACTTCATGTATTTGACCGTTTTTTGAATGACTCATGAAGGCAAGTAAGTCATTAAGAGAGAAGAGATGGAAAGCCCCAATTTGATTGCAAGAAATTGGGAGTATGCAGAAAGAATAGAAGTCCCTAGACTCGACAAGGAACGCGAAATGATTCCAATCTAAGAAAGTTGTTCAATCTTTTTGGTGATTAATTCATTGGCAAATGAATAGTACAAAGATGTCTTGACAAGTTCGAGATGAAGGCCGATCACCATAACGCGCTAGGGCTAAACATATCTTCTTTCTTGCATGAGACCGGACCCGTAGGTTGCCTACGTTCCTCCAGTGTAGAGGCTCAGGTCACCGTAGTTCTTGTGGTGTCTCCATTCTTCGTGATGGAATTGTTGCTTCGTAGCTTCGTCCTTTGTTGGTGGATGATGATGTTTATCTTTTTTGATTGAGGGGGATTTTTTTTGTGCTCTAACTTTTGCCTAGGTTGATTTGATGATTTCAACCTAAAGAGCTCTTTTTTTTTTTTTTTTTTTTTTTTTTTGATCCCCCTTTGAAAACTTTGCTTGATTTTTCTCCATGCTTGATGTCTTGGATTCGCCTTTGTTGTTGATGTCGTTGCCTTCGTCACGATGTTTAGCCCCTAGGCGTTCAAGCGATGGCCTTCGTTCTAAAACTTGTTTAGACATCTTTTCATCATTTTGCCAAGAATTAAATTGGACAACTTGGAATTGTGTATGAGGACAAGAACGACTTTTATTTGATAAGATCGACTCAAACATTGACATGAGAAGGAAGAAAACTTAATGCACACAAAAGGGGACTTTGACTCCTTTTTTATTTTTTATTTTTTTATTCCTACTACTAGGTAGAGAAAGAGAAACGGAGATTGCTGTCGTCGTCTTTGCCGTTGTAGTCTCCTTGCGGCATGATCTCTTGTTGAAGGCCCATTTCAAAACCAAGCTTTTTCCTTGATGGGTTCTTGCATGTTGCCATTCTCTAGCGGTTGCTTTTCACCCACAGTAAATTCGTCGTTGTCGATCAAATCTTGGATGATGTTTCGGAGAAGGAAGCACCCTTCGGTAGTATGGCCACTATGCTTGTGGTAGCCGCACCATTCACTATGTGCATGATTCTTCAGTATCGCCTTCGGCTTGTACCCTTCCAAAGGTTTGACCTTCCCACTTGCCACCCAAGTTTCAAATGCCTCGGCTTGGGTTACTCCTAGGAGACGAGTGAAAACTCGGTTGTTGGTGGTACCTTTGTAGCTTTTGAGGGTCGGGCCACTTGAGCATGCTTTACCATTGAACTTTGCTTTGCCGTCGGTGAGCTCTTGCAAACGGGCTTTGAGTTCGGAAACCTCTTCCTCGTGAATTCTTCTTTCATAATCAAGACGGGCCTTGAGTTCGGAAACCTCTTCTTTGTGAATCCTCTTGTCGATATCGAAACGGGCTTGCCACAAATTGTCTTTACGGAGGGCATCCTCGACAATCCTATCCATTTGTTCCCCCATTGATTTCATTATGTTGAGTAACCCTTTGTTGGACACGAAATCATTTCCACCGTTATTGTTGTTGCCGTTGGAAACCATTGGACCTATTGGAAGAACACGGTTGATCTTAGGTTGGCCCCACAAACACCTTTTGAGTAATATGATTAAACCCACAAACAAGGAAAAAGACTCAACCACATAGAGAAAAATGACTATTTTTTTTTTTTTTATAAGTCGGAGGGAATGGATCCCTTTTGGGGTTTCTAAGAAAATAATGGAATCGTCACACTAGTATATAGACCATCTCGCGGTCCCATATACTCATCGGATTCCATCACGTTTGTGAATCCTACATGTATCGGGATTAAACTAAATTAATGTAGTAAAGCATACATGCGGGGACGGATTTTTTATTTTCGTCCAAGATAGCCACTTTTGGGGACGGAGTTTTATTTCGTCCATTGCAACAAATTGGCATGTATGATTTGAAGACATTAGTTTAGGGAAATCTCGGTACATGAAAACCGACTTGAGTCACGGAGTGTTAGACCCTAGACTAGAATTGTGTGGCTTGTGCTCGGCTAAAGAGAGACTTAAAGGTCACCCCCGGCATGTAGTCTTGAACTACGCCACGGGCTGAGGTTGACCGCTTCGAAAGAGTCAAGGTCGGGTGGAGCTTGAAACTTTCTAGGACGGGCCTCGACGGGTTTGGGGTTGAACATTGTGCGACTCGATAGTGAGCAATTGATAAGAATATGTGCATGTAGTGTGAGGTCTAACATGTGACAAAACATTTTTTTTTTCTTCAAAAGAAATAAAAAAAAAAAAAAAAAAACAAATAAGCACATAATTACAACTTTCGAATCACCCGTGTGACCGATAAAACAAACAGAAAATAAAAGAAGTTCTGTGTAGGCCCGGTGCCTACACATTGTCATTCTGCTCTGTTCTGTTTTCTGTGCACTGTTCTGTTCTGGGAATGCGCCCAGAAGCGCGCGCATTGGGTGGCCTATGCGGAAGGCGCGCGCGGTAGACAAAGAGGGGCAGAGGCGCCCGATTCTGGGCAGTACCTAGACGTATCCAAAATCTAACCGGAACCGGCTAACCGGAGGTTTTTTAACCGGTCAAACCCGGCTAACCGGTTAACCGTGAACCGTCTCAACCGTCAACCGTATTTTCAAGGTTCGGTTAAGGTTAGTCCATTTTGATAACCGTCAACCGGCGGTTATAACCGGGAAGCTAACTGCCGGTTCAACCGTCTATACTAACCGTCAGTTTCTTACCATTTTTGAGTTAGTTTTAAGAATTACAGTCAGTTTTTTTAACAATTTCAGTCAGTTTTTTAACGATTTTAGTTAGTTTTCTAACAAAATTAGTGTTTTTATTTCATTTTCAGTTAGTTTCTTAATGATTTTTAGTCAGTTTTCTAACAAAATCCTAAAAAACTGTTTCTTTTTAAAATAAAAAAAAATAAATAATTGAAAAAGACTCATAACCGGGTTAACCGGCAAAACCGGCTTAACCGGTTTAACCGTTAACCGGATAACCGTAACCGGATGTGGCGGTTAGAAGGTTACTCCACGGTTAGGGATTACCGGTAAAATTAACCGGCGGTTATAACCGGCTAACCGGCGGTTAACCGGCATGGACACGTCTAGCAGTACCTGCGAATCAGTGGGTTCAAGGGATTGCCTTGACCCTAAATAAAAAATTATTTCCCCTGCAGTAATTGTTAACACAGAAACATGGAATTGAAGGACAAGAAAGGAGGCGGGCGATTCTGGTAATTGGGGTCGGACGTGCGCGCTTTAGGCCAAGAAGGCCAGAGGCGCGCGCTTCCCACCCTTTTTACCAGAATGCCCAGAAAATAGTAATAAGAACACCAAAAGTTAAGAACGCAAGTTTAACCCTCTAATAAGTCCCCAGTGGAGTCGCCACTGTAGATACCCCGGGAGAGCCCACGGCTTGGCTAGAGCGGTGGAAGGATCCTAGGATGTCTAATTTGTTTTATTTTGTAGAGTCGCCACCTATGTTTTTAAAGGAACATAAGAAAAACCTAGAAATAGCCTATATTTTAATGTTACGAAACCAAAGATTTGGGAAGAGAAGGGTTCGGGGGTTAGGTGACGGAGTGGGAAGTACTTAAACACCCACTCCGCCCCACTTACGCGGGTCTTGCTACAATTGGTGTTCTAATGCTAAAAATTCCTTCTATTTATTAATATGAAAATGTGCTAACGATTACAAGGGAAAGAAAAGGGAAATAAAAAGAGAATTGTTTTATTTATTGATTTATGCTAAGAATTACATGTTGAATTATTGCTAAATCATTACATTAAGAAATGATCAATGATTGAAAGAGAGATTGGAATGTTGGGATGTAACCTTGGTCAAACTTCAATAATGAAGTGGCCTTTTGGTTGTATCCCTTTTTATGGAGATTGCATACTCATTAGAGAAGTGAGAGATGAAGAAAACAAGTAAAGAGTTTTGACAAAGAGAATTAAAAGAGTTTAGAAGGAGAAAGTGAGAGTTGTACCTTGTGCTTGAATGGGGAAGAACCAAATTGTCTATAGTGACCACCCTTTGAGAATGGATTTTATGTGTTTTAAAGTGTTTTTGATTCAAGAATTCCTCCCCCTCTTCCATGGTGGAATGAAGAGGTATTTATAGGTGTTAGGGAAGTTTTTGTGGTCACAAAGATGGCCCTTCCCCGGATCAAGCCAAGACATAATGGCTTTGGGGGTTACAAATCAGAAGAGGAGGGAAATTTGGCAAAATCTGGGATCCTGGAGGTGGGAAGCGCGCACGTCCCACCCCCCCTATGGGAGGCGCGCTCGTCCCATAAAGAAGGCCAAAGGCGCGCTCGTCCCACCTTCAGGAAATCTATATTTTAGCCCAAAAGTTAACCCCGTTATGCAGTTAAGTCCCAAAACTAACGAGATCAGTTAGAAACTTAACGAACACCACGAAAGTCAACAAAAACAAAGTAAACAAAGACTCAAGGTTGAATTTGTCACTTAGTCAAATCCAAGACTAACGGAGTAAGTCAAGAACTTAACAGAAAGTAACAAAAGTTAACGAAAAGTAACAAAACATAACAGAAGAGAGGAAGATAGAGAATGTGTATGCAATCGGGACATGAGAGGTCCAAGGCGGGGTGTCTACAGCAGCTCATTAAGTTTTTCACCGAGGATTTTCATAAATTGGGTTTGTTGCATGTACAAGAGTTCTACCCACTCAAGCTGGCCCTTCCTAAAGTCGTCCATGATTTTCTCCCTTAGCACCCTTAACTTCTCATCGATCCATAACTGTGTGGTAGGGGTTGTCTTAAGCTGCGATGTTCCTTCATTGACCTTCTTAGAAACTTGATTGTTGAAGAGATCATTAAAGAACTCAATTCGCTGTGTTTTGACTTCATTTGCAAACTCTTTCTCAAAGGCTTCCACATGTTCATCAAACCAATTACGCAACTCTACTGGCACTTGGTGAGGGGATGTATCTTCGTGTCCTGGGGCTATTTCGTGTGGTTGAACCAGAGGTGGTGTGATGCCCGGGATAATAGATGACTGGGAGTCCTTAAGCCCCACATGCTCTTGGTTTTGTGAGAAGATTGGTACACGGTCTACCGCTTCCCCCCTGATGTCCCCTTGTTTTGGTTTCCAACTGTTTCCCCAACCATTCTTCCATCACCTTTTCAAACTCAATATCGGGCGAGCCCCTAGTCACATTTGCTGATGTTTGTCCATTACTAGCCATTGCTGATGAGTGGCCCGAAGTAGATCTTGATCAAAGTGGTATCCGGAACTGACCTTGAATGTCGCGCAAGAAAAAGCAAACAAGATTCTCCCTATACAAAAAATGGATTGGAAGAGAATGTTTTAAATTTTTGAAATGAGCTTTTTTTTTATGTACAAGAATAAAATCACAAAGAGAAGAAAAGTATAAGGAACAAAATCATTTTCGAAAAGGTTGAAGCGCAAGCAACGCACAAAAACCTAGGAAGCCGGACAAGCACCTCGCTTTGTTTTGACACGTTCGATGATTAAATCTTGGAATAGTGGATACCGTCTCCAAAGTATAGGACCAATGTTTTTCACCTGTACTAATGGATGTCCAAAGCCCCTAGCGAAGGGCCTATACTCTTTCTGGGATCCACCATTCGGGTTATGGTCTATGTGAAGGTCTTGACAATTTCGGGTTAATCCAAGCATTTCAATTGATATCCACATTTAGGTTCTTTATTACCCTTTTGGGAAATGCATAGGATTGAAGGGAAATTGCTAGACAAAAACCGGCTTAAAGTCGAGGACGTGTCATTTTTGAAAACATGGACATCGAGGCTTTAATGGTTGGCTTGCATGTGGCTTACACCCGTAGCGACAGCTAATAGGCGCGCTTTGGGGCAAAAATGTCAACCGTGAGCCCTATCGGGGAGTCGATGATCCCCCTTCACTCGCCGGGCTACATTCCCTAAGGTTTGTACGGTCGCTAATTCGAAAGTTCGAAAACGTGCATCGTGTGTGAGGTCTCTAATTCTGAAAAATGATTTTTGTAAGAAAGAAAGGAAAATGCTTTTTGTTTTTTGTTTTTTAGATTTTTATTTACATAGAAAGAGAAAGCAAAACCTGCAAAACAAAGTTAGGACATACATATACATGCAAGACAAAGGCAAGTAATGGCGAAAACATACAAATTGAGACTAGCCCACTTTTTCGAAAAATGTCCCCAGCAGAGTCGCCACTGTGAGAGCCCGCGCTCGAAACCTAATTCCGCGCTCGCATTCTCATAATGGTCACCGTCCTCGAGTTTTGGAAAAGAAGAGTCGCCACCTCATTTTATTAAGGAAAATAGAGATAAAACCTTTTTCATTGAAAAGAGAAGTGGGTTCGAGGGCTATGTTATGAGAGGAAACGGTGTTAGGCACTCCGCTCGCCCTTTCGGTCTCTATGCATGCTTCCGCCTACGCTTGATTTTAATTTGCCTTTTCGAAAATGCCTTTTATACCCTAACTTTAGAAAATATGTGTGTTTATGTACAAGGGTGTCTCCTAGTCTAGGTCAGTTCAATTTTGAATCACAACTGGGAATCGGTTTGGATGGATTTCCCAATCGGTTTTCGAAAATGGTTTTGAACACATTAAGACAAAAGAACACTCAAATGAGGAGGGGGAATTATGTACAAATTATACACAAAAAGGGAGACAAACCCCTTATGAATAAAATGTCCAAGTCAAGGGGTTCTATTGATTTAGGACCATCTTCCGTCCCCATGTGATTTGTACCTGTCAAACCTGCTCCAAATCCAAAAAACAAAACTTGGGATTTTCTCCCAACACATTAGAGAACACACTTGAATTTTTGTGGGATTTTTAGTGGTCAATTTACTCTATCATAGCTTGGGAATCTGGGAACACACAGAACATGAAAGTTTAAGATCACATATCAAATATGATGTGTGCCATGTTTCAAGTCCATAAAACGTGTTTAAGGTGTTCAAAAAGCCTCTGACATTTAAGTGTCAGAATCTGGAAAATGTCTATCTGAGAGCAAACACTTGTTTCAAAAATTGGAAAAAGTCCCTTTATGAGGTCATAAAATTATTTCAAAAATATGATTATTTTCCTTAATCAGTTTAGAACAAGTTTTATGTTTTGATCTCAGTTTGAAAATTAATTTTTGATGGAGTTTTAAGCATGAAAACACAGAGTGGTCAAAAGTGTGAGAAACAGGACAACACTTCTGGGCTACGAAAATGTCTTTCAAAACATGACCAAAACTTGGAATATGACCACGAAACTTGTCATGAATAATATTTGATATATAAATAACAACTTTCATCTTTTGAGATAAGCCCATAAACAAAGTTATGATGGAGTAAAAAGGGAGTGAAAAGCATGATTTGAACATAGTACAAAAAACTGGTTGCATGTAGCACAAAGAATGACCTCAAAACATGGTAAAAACTCAAAATTAACCCATGAAACTTTGGAAACTTGTTTATTAACATATTATTAACATTTTAAAGTATCTATTTGGTAACAAATATGAACAAAAACGTGTAGAAACATGAAGAAGCAAAAAGTGGACAGATTGTGTATATTTTGAAAGAAACTTCATTTTCATGCTAAAACCTTTCATTTAAAACTTGAGAATGGACATGAAATGAACATAAGATTCATATATACATGATGGATCTAAAGTTTAAACACTTACAACATATTTACATGGAGATTTGCATGATTCAACAAAAATTACATGAAAGAACGTGAGGATGGCTAGACCCCAAACTAAACCATGCAAATACTTACATTTCTTACCACTTTCATATGTGGATTCTTACCTATTTTAGGTTGGTGAGGGAGTGCTTCCTTTGTCTACCCAAGGGAAGACTTCTTTTTTGTTTGATTTGAGTTATTGTTGTTGTTTGATTGAATGGATGGAGATTGTGTGGTTGTTTGCTTGAGTTGTTTTTGTTTGGAAAGTGTTTGAAATAGTGTTTGGGGGTTGCTTTGTGGTGTTTGGATGGTGGTTTAGTGGTGGAGTTGTGGTGGAGTAGTGGTGGTGTAGTGGTGGTGTTGTGGTGGGAGTATGAACTAGAGAGGATGGAAGGAGAGCTTGGAAGAGTCTTGGAGTGAGAAAAATGATGGAATGGGGATTGTTGCTATCTTAGGCCTTTTTAGGGTATTTTAGGAGGGAGGAGAAAGGTGAGTTTTATGGACCAAAATGCCCTTGATTGAGGGAGAGGAGGGAGGACCTAATTATTGGTGATGGGTGTCAAGTTTGGCAATGATGTTGTCTTGAATAATTGTGGAGCAAGAGAAAAATCTGCACATAAGGGAGTGTCCTTGATTTCTTTTTTCATTATGCCATGTGTCGCGCCGTGATTTGTTGATCCATAATGACTTAGCCAATTCCTCTCCCACCATCTGGCCACGTATTACAAGCCATGCAATGTGGATTTTCATCATTTCTGGCTCCGTTTTCTCGTTCCGTAATGGTCTGCAACTGCTCCGGTGTGCGCGCAATGGTGTACCGTTCGTCTGTGCGTCTAACACGAAAGTTTCTCCTCATAATTTTCTGGTCACAATGGCATATCTATAATATGTTAAAAAGTAAGGGATAGCATAATATAATTTAAAATGAAAATGATGACCGGTAAAAGGCATTGTAGGGGTGCGGGGCCCGCCGTAGGGTCCCGACGCTCGATTTTCGGAGAATACGCCTATTTGCTCGGTTTTGAGTCCTGATCACAGTCTCAGATTTGGTTTCTTCATCCGATGCACCGATAAGGTAGTTTGCAGTCCTAAACCGACCCATCTATGGTTTTAGGTCAATTATAACATTTAGACCGGTTCAAGGGTTGGTTTTAGGGGTACGATGAGTGATGATGCGGTGGTGGCGACGTCCTTCATTTGATGCCGAAGTAGATAGGATTTCCCCGTCCCCTCTTTCATTTTTGTTGATGTAGTTATTGCCTCGCCATAGGCAAAGACAATTTTTCTTTTTGGTTTGTACATGTCCAACAGGTAAATCCTAAATCTAGCACGCACATTTTTTCAATTTTAGTTTTGATTCTGACTGTTTAATGGTTGGATTCATGCCCGGTTGGTCAACCGTGTGTTTTTTCTGAGATGGATTCATATTGGGCCATTTGTATGTGATGTATGAACTGTTTGGATGCGCTTTTGAGGTGTTTGAGACGTGTTTTGACATGTTGGGCAGCCTGAATTTGAGCAGAATTGTTGCTGTTCTGAACAGGGGAGATCCCTCGTACGAGACATCGATGTCTCGTTCGAGCCATCCCTTAAATCTAGGGAAGTTTCTCCTTTTTCCTTGTGGATTTGGTATCCGAACTCATATATAAAGACCTCTAGTCCGTCCTAGAATTCCATGCAGCTTCAAACCAGTTCTGGGAACTTTCCTTTTAGAGCTAAATTCTCAACCTTTTACTCCCAATGGCCCCAAGCAAGTCTGTCCCTTCATGAATGATTGTTGATGAATTCTCTCTAGACTCGTAATCGGTGAAGCGCTATAAGGATGACTTACCGATGTTTGTTCGTTCCTCTGACAAGTCTCGTTAAGAGAGATTCGTGGAGATGTTTGGGTTCAAAATCCTTTTTACTTTGAAGAATCTGAAACCGGATTGGAATCTCTTGAAGGGGGTAGCATGTTTTTGGGATCCTTCGACCCACCTTTTCAACTTTTCACTTAATGAGATGGTTCCCACCGTAGAGGAGTTGGCGACTATCTTGGATATGCCATTGACCGGTGTGATTGCGGTTCCTAAGCATAACAAGGTACCGTCGGAGTCTCTCAGGGACTTATTGAGTATAGGCCTTCATGAGGCGAAAAGTTACATCCACAATCGTTATGTCGATCTCTCCGCTTTGCCGAGAAGATTTAGGGGTCGTGTGACACGCATTCATGGTGCGGATTCTCAGTGTTGCCTCTTGGCTTTATGCTTATTTCGGAACGCGCTTTTCATGAGCAAGTGTGGCATGGTGGACACGGAGCTCGTGGACATTGTTTTTCAAGCTAGAGGACGGGCCTTCAATATTGTTCCTCTTATCTTAGGGGAGACCCTTCATGGTCTTGATTAGTTACACCGAACCGGCTCGATGACTCGGGGAAGTCCATTGTTGTCGACTATTTGGCTTCGGGAACATTTCAGATTGTTGAGTCCTCCGGCCGAGTATTCTCCTTATACTTTCCATAAGCGGAGATTGCTAGTGAAACACCTTAGTATTGAGGAGTTAGCCCATCTGTTTTCACCCGAGAAGGTACCCTCTCGCCTTTTAGATTTGAGAGTCGCCACCATGTTGTTGAATAGAACACGGACCGTGAGATTCTTGAGTTCGGGGGTTAAGTTATGGGTTGGGAAGGTTAAGGAGCACCCAATCCACCCAATCTAGAATTGGTCTTCCTTAGGTGTTTTTAATCAAATAAAGAAACAATAAAAACAAATAAAGCCAATAATTAATTTCTTAATTATTGGAATGTCGGATCATGTGCTTCGAGACCATCTCCATGGATTGGAGAGGCCCTAGGATGATCCTTTTGATGGGATTACACTACTCTAAAACAAAGAAGTAGATGAGAAGTAGAGATTAAAAGCGTAGGAGTTTACCTAAAGCGTTCTTGAGATTCCAATTGATAACCTTGACTAAGGCCTTGAAGATCCAAGAGTTTTGTGATGTTTGTGACTTGAAAAGATGAGTTTTTGGTGGTGTTTTGGTGTGAGGGGAGAGAAAAAACGGGATTTCTTTGGGAGAGACTGATTGGAGAGTTGTTAACCTCTTTTAGGATGACTAGGAACCATTAACTATCATTAGGAGAGTCTAGGGGTAAAAGACTCTTTATTTATAGGTTTAGATTGCTTAGGGACCAAACTAAGGAGGTGGACAGGTTAAATAAGGTAAGGAAATCAGTACGAAACCTCCAGGAAGTCTCCTATTAGATATTCTCCGGTTTAGGAGAGTGTTGGCCAAGAAAGAGATAGGGACGGAGAAGGAAAGTGAATCAAACTCGCAGACAGAGGAGATGTCTCGTACGAGACATCAATTTCTCGTACGAGGCATCCAGCACAAAAGTATTGTTTTGCCCTTATCTAAAGTTTTGTTGTTCAGTTTAGCCCCTGACTAACGGAGTCAGTCAGAAACTTAACAAAACATGACAAAACTAACGATTTTTCATCCAAACACAAAGGCGAGACACAAGAGTAGTGTAATCATAAATTTGAGTTCAAAATGGGGTGTCTACAGATCCCCTCGGCGACGATACTTATGGAAGAAGTAACGTCGTCGATAGAAAAGACACCATTTAGAACTTTGGGTATGGTCGTGCTAGAAAGCTGCCTATGTATCCTCCGAAAAGGAATCAGACCAAACGTAGTTCGGCTCTGAAAACACGCAAAATGGTCGTTTGAGGTATTTTGAAAATCTCTTTTTTTTTTTAAAAGCAAAGCTAGGGTAAGTAAAGTTTAGAGTTCAGAGAGAGTAACCCATACTGAGGAATCAATGTCTTTGACCCAATTCTGAATATACCCTCTGCTATTGATAGAGCGTCGCGGTTGACGGTGTTTGAAGTTGTTGGGGAATATCCTCGATCAATGCTCCTACATTAAAAGTACTGAATATTATCCTCGATCAATGCTCCTACATTGAAAGTACTGGATCCCTAAATGTCCTCGATCAATCAGATCAGTTCATGGAGCTGATTGAAAGTACTGAACATGTCCTCGATCAATTCATCATTGAAAGTACTTAATAGACAAAATTATAATACCTCTCAAGTGCACGAGCTATCGTCATAGAAATATGCAAACACAAGGGTCGATCCACAGGGAATTGGATTAATTCCAAATTATTTAATTATTTTAAAATCAATAAATAAAACAAAACATAAATAAAAGATATGTGATCAACATGAGCAAGCATATAAATGATAGGAATCGCAGAATTAAAAGATATTCCGTCTTTAATTCAAATATTATTGGTACATCTTTTCACTTTTCACCCTATTCACTTGATCACGAGATTTATTTCAATATCTGTTTCTTCTTTCAGAATAGACTCACTAGAAACCCTAATTAATAATCAAATCTAACTGGCACAGTGTAGATCCAAAAATTAATTGCTTGATTGTTTTAAGAAACTAAGATCAAGAACGCTTTCTACAATTATTTCATATAGATAATCGTCTAATTTTACCTACTTCACAATTTACCATGGCACATGCATAAACTATGAAGATGCTACTTATGAATTTTTACACTGGCACAGTAAATAGAAAATTCTAGCAGAAATCAATCACAAGGATAAATAGGGTGATCAAATCTACAAACCCTAGCAATAGATTTAAATTAAGCACAAGTAAAATTATAAATAGAGATCAAAAGATAAATAAAAATACCTCAATTAAATAAAAAGATAAAAGTTACCTCCAACCTTGCAACCCTTACAAATATTTGCTAACTACATTGTTTGATAAAAAAAATATAAGAAAACTAATCTAGTATTTATAGGAAGAAAACTAACCTAAATCTAAAAGGAAAAAGAATTGTAAAGATAAAGGAAACTAAAAAGAAATCCTAAACTAAAAAGAATAATCAAAAGATATCATAAAGGATTAGGAAACTAAATTCCTTCTCCAACTTGGGGTAATTTTGGGCTGAATTCCAAAATTCCTCAAAGGTCCCTCATAATTTGATAATTTCCAGTTTAGTCCTTCATCTTTTCAGAAATTCCAGAACAGTCCCTTTGAATCGGAAATTGCAGTTTGGTCCTTGGATTTCAGCAGATTTTGCACAGCAGTCCCTGGCCTTTGCATCATTACTCAATTAAGAATTTTTTCTCCCTCTTTCTTGTAGATTGAGCACATAATCACCCTACACAACAAAAACACAAAAATACCAAAATCAAATAACAAAAGCTTGAGAACAAAGCAATAATTAAGCTTAAAAGTATCTAATTAAATGAGTAAAAACCCACTCATCAAATACCCCCAAACGTAATCATTTACTTGTCCTCAAGTAAAAAATAAACAAAATAAAAATAACACTAAACTAAACTACTAAACACTACAACTACTTTACTAAAAATAAAAACAAAACACACTTTTTTTTTTCAATTGTTCTTGTCAAGTCATGATCATCGGCCCATAAAAGTCTCATAAATCAATATACACACTCAAGATGAAATCAAAGAATATCATGCAAGTCTAAAATATGCAACCCAATCAAGATAATCTCACTATGATTCTCCGTGTGTGTGTGCAATGCAATAACTAGATCACCGTCAAACCCGAAATACATTATAAAGTCAAGTACCCACTCATTCTCTAATATATGATGGAATATAGAGTTGAAGATTAATGGAATACGAATTATGAAGATCAAGAACCGAATAGCTTGCTTTTCATGACTATCTCCACTAATGGGGACTACAATTAACCAAAGATCAGTTAGGACTTTATTATCTTGTAATGTTAGGCTCGTTAAGGGCTACAAACGAAAGGTAAAGAATTCAAATTCAAGAGAAATTAACCAAAGAGTCTTCAAATAATAACACAATTTCGCACAACTCTTGGGCCTCTTTCGTTTCACCAATGCATCAACCCCCAAACTTGAACTTTTACATATAATACTTTTGACTATGGGTTGAATGCATTCCTTTTTCTACCTCCCCTTTTCTTCAATACTTGCACATTAGTGAGGGCTCTTTGAGCCTTTTTTTTTTTTTTTTTCCTCACTTTTTTTTTTCTTATCTCATCTTTTTTTCCGTGAGGGCTCTCCTTTTCTTTTTTTTTTTACCTCACTTTTCTTTACGAAGTTACCTCATGGGGGAATTCTCAAACTTTCAGTCACTTCTGCCCATCCCAAGTATTCTCATGATTACACATTACCTTTTCATTCTCTAATTATACTCTCTTGATGGGTAAGGACAAGTGTATAGGCTAACGGGTAGGTGAATGTGGGTTCAAGAAACGATGTCGAATGGAGGTCGTTGTGTGCTTTTGCACACACCATTCTTTTTACTTTAAGCTCAAACGGGGTAACTAGGGATGATTTTATAAGGGCGGTTTAAGGCTTAATATATGACTAACAAAGAATGCCCACGTCATCCCTTCAATCAATCATAATCCCAAAAATTTCGCCTCGAAAGTCAATCAAACAAGTTCTAAAGTTCCCGAGAATATAGTGAATAAGTCAACTAAATAATGGTCATCTAAGTCTTCCGGTGATCAAAGAAATTAACATAAAGTGCTCAAATGGTGGAGAAATCAAAGATCAATCGTATTAATTAAGTTACACATTCAAGACAAGTATAACATTTAAAGAATTCAACTAAAGCATGCATAATTTATTTGTACTATCATAGACTAAGGCCAAATCACACAACTAGACTCAAACAAAAACATTTTTTATTTTTATCTAAAAAACAATAAGCAAAAACTTGAACAGACAAAGGGTGATTAAGGCTACTCAATATTATATTACTCTCTCCAAACACCACTTAGGACTTTCATCAAGCACCTAGTGCAACCCAGTTTACAAAGACCTGGTGGGCAGCAGCACGAATAACAACCCAAAAGAAAAGTTGTGGGTGTGAGTTCGGTGCAGAGAGAGACCTGAGAGGAGAGGGGAGGTCGCCGGAGTGGCTGTTGAGTTGACGGAAAGTGAGCAGGGAAGGCAAGGTGGAGTTGCTGCTGGTCGTGTCGAAGCTAACCTACTTGACACCGCTCACCTTTTTTTCTTTTTTTCTTTTTCAGAATAATCCAGTCCGCTCCTCCCTGCAATTACACTAAAGACTACCAACAAGCATAATATCTTTCTAGATAAAGACTAGAACTAAAAACTAAAAACTAACAAAAATTAATTAAAAATAAATAAATTGCAAGGTTTACAAAAATTGGAGGCACTTTATAAAAAAAAAATGAAAATCTTTTTGGAGGGTGACACTATTTACACTCCTCTATAAACCCACAAACTCAAGGAGACTCTTTCGAGTGACACAAAACACTAACTAAGATAGATAATTAAATAACTAATAATTAAAGCGCAAGTCCCCGGCAACGGCGCCAAAAACTTGATAGGCTAAATCGCGCACCTAACAAATTAAACCTGGACTAGGTTCTAAAAATATGTAGCTATGGTAAGCCCATAGCTACATCTTTTCACTTTTCACCCTATTCACTTGATCACGAGATTTATTTCAATAACTGTTTCTTCTTTCAGAATAGTTACTAGCAGTGGCACACTCACTAGAAACCCTAATTAATAATCAAATCTAACTGGCACAGTGTAGATCCAAAAATTAATTGCTTGATTGTTTTAAGAAACTAAGATCAAGAACGCTTTCTACAATTATTTCATATAGATAATCGTCTAATTTTACCTACTTCACAATTTACCATGGCACATGCATAAACTATAAAGATGCTACTTATGAATTTCTACACTGGCACAGTAAATAGAAAACTCTAGCAGAAATCAATCACAAGGATAAATAGGGTGATCAAATCTACAAACCCTAGCAATAGATTTAAATTAAGCACAAGTAAAATTATAAATAAAGATCAAAAGATAAATAAAAATACCTCAATTAAATAAAAAGATAAAAGTTACCTCCAACCTTGCAACCCTTACAAATATTTACTAACTACATTGTTTGATAAAAAAAAAATATAAGAAAACTAATCTAGTATTTATAGGAAGAAAACTAACCTAAATCTAAAAGGAAAAAGAATTGTAAAAGAAAAAGGAAACTAAAAAGAAATCCTAAACTAAAAAGAATAATCAAAAGATATCATAAAGGATTAGGAAACTAAATTCCTTCTCCAACTCGGGGTAATTTTGGGCTGAATTCCAAAATTCCTCAAAGGTCCCTCATAATTTGATAATTTCCAGTTTAGTCCTTCATCTTTTCAGAAATTCCAGAACAGTCCTTTTGAATCGGAAATTGCAGTTTGGTCCTTGGATTTCAGCAGATTTTGCACAGCAGTCCCTGGCCTTTGCATCATTACTCAATTAAGCATTTTTTTTCTCCCTCTTTCTTGTAGATTGAGCACATAATCACCCTACACAACAAAAACACAAAAATACCAAAATCAAATAACAAAAGCTTGAGAACAAAGCAATAATTAAGCTTAAAAGTATCTAATTAAATGAGTAAAAACTCACTCATCAGTACTGGACGGTTTGATGTAGATTTCTGAATATCCTCGATCAATCAGATCAATTCATGGAGCTGATTGAAAGTACTAAATATTATCCTCGATCAATGCACCTACATTGAAAGTACTGGATGCAGAATATCTTGTTTTTGTTGTTGTTGTAGACTTCTGAATATCCTCGATCAATCAGTTCATGGAGCTGATTGAAAGTACTGAATATTATCCTCGATCAATGCACCTACATTGAAAGTACTGGATGCATAATATTTAATTTTGTTGTTGTTGTAGACTTCTGAATATCCTCGATTAATCAGTTCATGGAGCTGATTGAAAGTACTGAATATTATCCTCGATCAATGTACCTACATTGAAAGTACGGGATGTAGAATATCTGATTTTGTTGTTGTTGTAGACTTCTGAATATCTTTGATCAATCAGATCAGTTCATGGAGCTGATTGAAAGTACTGAATATTATCCTCGATCAATGCACCTACATTGAAAGTACTGGATGCAGAACGTCGATGCTGGTTTCGGACTTTGCTGAAAGTTGATGTTGAGTTCAGAGTATCCTCGATCAATCAGTTCATGGAGCTGATTGAAAGTATTGGACATTATCCTCGATCAATGCTCATACATTGAAAGTACTGGATGCTGAATTTTTATGGCTAGATTCTCTGCGGGGATCGTCTGATCGCTGCTGAATTTTTCTTTTTTTTTTTGAGCACAGATTGGTTTCTGTGTACCTGTTCATTCAACAAGTAGAACCTATTCTAGCAAGCAATTTAGCTTCGATTTTAGTTTGTAATTAGACTCATATGGCGGTGACAAATTTATGTGCGTACCCGGTCGGTCAACCTTGGTGTAAGTAGTGTGAATAGCATGGATTCATGATGGGATGTTTATTGGTGATGAACTGTATTTGTTGATTTGTGTGTGTGTGTGCGGGGACCTGTTTTGACAAGTTGGGACCTAATCAGGTTTTCTGCAGAGATGATGCTACGGAGTTTCCTTGATGGTTTTCTTGAGATGGTCCATCCAGATCGTTCTTTTAGTCATGTTGTGTCAAGGGAGACAACTATTTATCTGACAACCAATGATGTGCAAGCTCTAAGTAGGCTAGGCGTACTTTTGAATCACTCTAGAATTCCATGTCCGAAAGTCTTTGGTGAAGGTGATGAGAAACATTATCTATTCCCCCAAGTTTATCTCATGCTTTGGTCTAAGTCAAGCCCCAAGAATCTTGCATGTTGTAGATGACTTCGTGAACAGGCTTATGAGGCTGTTTGATTTGAAGAAGAGTGCTCTCCCGCTTGATTGATTTGAGGGAGGTTGAAGAAGAGATGATTTGAAGAATGTTCTCCCTATATTTTTTTTTGTGACGCACACTGATTTTTGCTTAGACCGCCCTTTTGGGTTTTCAATCTAGCGGGCTTCTCTTTTGCGTCTCTTTTCAATTTTTTCATTTTTTTTTTGACAAAGTATGTACTCGAAGATGACTCAGAGAGGAGAGTATTTTGTCTCTTATTGGGGGAGAGACATGCGAGATTTTTGAGTTTGAATGTATTAGGCATTTTAGCTATCGACTTGAGTTATTGGGAAGTGTATTCCAAGCATCGACTCGGTGAGGATAACACACTTTGTAATGAGAGTTAGAGGCGAAGTGGATAGCCCCTAGTGCGGATTTACTTTGACAAGTTCGTATATCTTGAGCAGGAATTGGAAGGGGACGGAAAGAATAAAAATCCCCTAGCCTTGATGCTTGGATTTCAAAGAGAAGTGTATGAGAGAGGAAGCCCCTAGACTCAACAATGAACGCTACTTGGCTCAAAGTACTAGAAAGATAGTTCTACCTTTAATGGACCATAGTATTTATTTTTGATGTCTTAAGTGTTTGTTCAATTCATTCTTGCAAGTGAATCATCTAGAAATGTCTTGACAAGTTTTGAGGAGAAGGCCTAATCATTAATGCGCTCTTCGGATTTCCTTATGAGTGATATCTACGGATGATGGAGACGGTCTTCAAGTTAGGAGTCTCATTTTTTCTTCATTTGGGTTTGATCTTCGTTGTAGGAGGAGGTGAGAGGCCTCCTTTTTTACTTCATTGTGTATGGTTGAAACTCCTTCTTTGTGGGGTTATGAAAGCTTGAGAGTTTTTTTTTTTTTTTTTTTTTGACTCTCAAAGCTTGAATTGAGTAGCCCCACTTTTGTTGGGAATGATAATGCCTTTGACTTTCTTCCATTGTGGTCCTTCGACTTCTGACATGAGCGCGGTGATAGTAATGTGTAACCCCTAGGCCTTCTTCTCAACACTTGTTTAGACATTTCTATTATCAATTGCAAGGTTTTAGATTAATGACAATTATTTTTTGCGGATCAATTTCATGAATTAGAGAGAAATTCAAAAGGTAGAACGACCTTAGAGTAGTGTATAGAAATAAGAATGACTTTTATTAATAACTTGAATTCAAAATAGACTCAATAGTTTAGTTGACACAAACTAGAGAAGGAGAGAGACGGACTAGAATGACAGAACGACTCTTCGAGTTCATACTAGGAAATTAAAACCTATTCTATTTCTAGGGAGAAAGGGAGAGGGTTGATAGTAACACTTGGTATCTCTATTTCCTTCTTATCAATGAGGTATTGGATGACATCCTTTAAGCGGCGGCAAGAGTTGGTGTCATGGCCGGTGGCTCTATGAAACTTGCAGAATAAGGGGATACGATTGTAGTGATAGTTCGCCTTGTGAGTAGTCCCTTCTTCAGGCTTTATTTTGCCTTCCTTTTAGAGGATGTCAAGGAGACCCTCTTGAGTAACCCCTTTAAGATTATCGTAGTGCCTTATCGTTCCCATCTTAGTAAATTTGGACATATTAAGGTTACAAAGCCGCCTCTTCTTCTTAGGCGTGGTTGTCTCACAAAGGGCTTCGGCCTCCTTTCTATAGCATTCCTTTTGAGCTTGCAAGCGTGCTTAAAGTGTGCCGATCTTACTCTCGTAGAACTCCTCTTAAGTTTGTAGCCAGGTTTGGAATGTCTCAATCTCTTTCTTGTGACACTCTTCTTGGGCTTGTAGGTGACCGTGAAGGGTTGCGACTTCTTTCTCATAGTACTCCCTTTGGGTTTGTAAGCGAGTCATGAATTCTCCTTCCATTTTCCGCTTGAAGTCAGTGTATAGGGCAGTGTCGCCTACTTCAACCATTTGACGTACTTCTCCTTTTAGTCGGGTCTTGAGATCATGGGCTTCTTGCTTAGACTTGATGTCGGACATGGTGTCGGAAGGTTGGAACGATCTTGTTGCGATTTGGACGGACCTAACGGTATAGAGATTGGTTAAACCCAGATTAAGGTCCCAACAAGTCGGCTTTATGAGGTGTATAGGCTTAGGAGTGAGTGTAGGTTGACCAAACAGGCACATCACAGAACCTGACATGGACAGAAGGAGATGTCTTGTACGAGACAAGGATGTCTCGTTCGAGGCATCCAACACAGATCACAGAATTCAGTTTTTAAGTCCTAATTTTGGTCGGACGGAACTTAATCCATTTTGGAGGGTTTCTATCTAATATCCTAGAATCGTGAATTCTGTCACCCTAGAATATGAGCCCCTTGTTTTTCACCTGTATTTCACTCTCCCAAATGGACAATTTGGGCAAAGGTCCCATATTCTCATCGGAATCCACCATTCAATTTAGCCAAACCTAAGCAATTCCGTAATTGTTTTGCACTTTCTTAAACAACACCGTTTATGCAATCAAACCTTATGAATTCTTGTAAGGGACAACCGAAAGGGACTTTGTCAAACGCAGGATCTTGACGGTGAGAGAGACTAGACTCGAATCCTCGTATAAAAATTCTCATCTCACCATCGCAACCCTTTGTTCAACAATTTTCCGAAGGGACATTCGTCAAAAATTCATGAAGGGAGGATTATAGATTGTATGAATAGCGTTATCTTAGGCAAAGATTAAAACAATCCTAAGAATCAAACCGACCGGTCACAAGGAGTGTCCTATTGACTATAATGTATGCATGAGGTTGATGTAGGGCTTACGGCTAAGGCTCCCCATGAACACAGTCGAGGAGCGTGTCACGGAGTGGGTACACCATCTTTGGAGAGACCGGCGAGGGCCACTCATAGAGTGGGGGTGCTGACCGACATCCGTCCTCCGATTGGGACCCGGGTTTATAGGGTATGTAGTGCAATTATTCTACATGCATGCACGTGTGTGAGAGTCATGTTCTAGGTGTCAAAGGAAAAATAGAGATTTTTTTTGAAAGCAAGTAAAAGATTTGACCGGACCAAAGTGGTTGCCTACGTTTCTCTCAATCTTCAGAAAAAAGAAAGAGAGACTCAGGTCAACGTAGTTCGAGTTTGAAAAGATTTTTGAGAAGAGGAGGAGCACATAAGCACGTAGGATCACACAGAAGAGAGGGATAGAAGTACTCACAGTGCTTGCATTCCCCATTAATGGGTACAAAATAAACTAGAGAATGAGTACAGTAGTCATCCTTAATTTATTTATTTTTTATACTCCGATACGAAAGATGTTAGTGCAAAAACAAAACATGTATATGTAGATACCCCGGGGGGACCACGGCTTGGCTAGAGCGCGTGAATTACCCTAGGGTGTCTAATTGTGTTTTAGAGTCGCCACCCACGTTTTTGAGGAACGTAAGAAAACCTAATGTTTATGAGCCTAAGTTTGATTTACGAAAACATAGATTCTTTGGGATGAGGGGTTCGGGGGTTAGTTTACGAAATGGGAAGTAATTAAACACCCATTTCGCCCGAGCAAAGTCGGTCTTGTTTGTTCATAATTCACTTTTAAAGATAAATGCGTTCTTCCTATTAAAATGATGATAAAAAGGGGTTTTAAAGTTTGAAATGTAGGGAGATGACCCCTAGGCCAATTCAATGTAATGAAAGGACCATTGGTGTCATGTCCCAAATGGTTTTGGGTGATTGCACATTTGATTGAAGAAGAAGAAGAAGAAGAAGAAGAAGAAGAAGAAGAAGAAGAAGAAGAAGAAGAGAAATGCTTAAGACATTTACCTATAGTATCCTTCAAAGAGAACCTCTTGTAAATCCTTGAAGAAGAGGTTGAATACTTAGTTGAAGAAATCCCCAAGAAAAAGTCTAGGAAAGAAGTGAGTAAAAGGTCTAAAAGTAATGATGTCCAAGGTCCCCTCCAATGATGGATTGGAGGGGTTTTTATAGTTGAAAAAGGACTGTTTTTAGAGCCAAACGGAGTCTTCAAGAAATCTTTCCCGTGCAAAATCATGTATAATGAGCAAGGGAGAGATTCTTGGGCAGAATCTGTAACTGACACGCCCCAGAAGCGCGCGCATCCCACCTAGGCGGCGGAAGGCGCGCGCGTCTGGCCTCAAGGGGCGGAGGCGCGCGACTCTGAGAAGCAATTTTTGACAGAATGGACTAGAAAGTTAGAACTTTTATTCAGTTTAGTCCCGGGACTTAACGGAGTCTGTCTGGAACTTAACCAAAGTAACAAAAACTAACAGAGAACACTTAAAAGAGGGAGAAACACAAAATCAAGTGTGCAATCGGGGTGAGCGGTCCAAGGCGGGGTGTCTACAGAGCCCCTCGGCGACATGGATTGCGAAGCAAACGCGCCGACGAAAGACAGACATCCGCCTAGGACATCACCAAGAAAAGGAAAAGACTCGATAAAAGCAAGAATTTGAAATTGCGGGGGATAGAGGTGTGCTCCCTGTGTGAGCGGCTTTGAGAGATAAGGGTGCGCTCCCTGTATTGTTGGTAGTGGTGCCCTAGGCACGTTTAATAAACGTTGTAATTGTTATCATTTATTTCATATCAATAAAGAGATGTTTTGATTATTATTGTTGTTCATGTTTACTTATAATAATCTCCGTCCCTAGTACTTGTTAAGCACTAGTATAAAGGCTAAATGATCATGAGATGATCATGTTAGATTTATGGGTACTTGTTTGGAACAAGGTACTGGACATGACCCGCTGTATGAGATTTATGTCATGGTCTATGTCATACATATATCTCATATTAGTTATGTCATTTGAATCCTTAGACATGAAGTTATTATAGTCTTCCACTTGATGAACATTATGTTTGACACATTCAAACGCTACCTTAACACGGTAGTTATAAAGGGTATGATTGGCATAATCGGATTCCCGTAGGGAAGGATAATAAGCTAAATGGATTTGTCCCTCCACGGAGAGATGTCAAGCTTGGGCCCCTCGAAGGAATGATGTTGATGAAATGTTCGGCCGGACTCAAATGGATTGATTGGATCAATAGCATTTGAATTATCAACATATTCGGAATCGAGAAAGTATTGAACAAAACAAGTTGACTGTTTGACCATGACTTGTGTTCAATGACATCGTGGACAAAGGGATTATGACATATTCTAAAGGAATGCGAACTTGTATCTAGTTATACTATTTGGGTAGGTATGACGGTTTGCTAGAACCTAATCATATCTTATGGGATCATGTTTGAGCCCATTGCCAACTTAGTATAATCCTAGAGGGTCACACACAATAGAACGAATCTTAAATAAAAGGACTATATTGGAATTTAGGGTCAAAGGACTTCAAGGGAATTTCTGGAAATGATCTGGGCCTCCTGGTCAACCAAGCGGGCGCTTGGGTTGAACCAGGCGGGCGCCTGTTCATCCCGGAAAGGGACTTGACCTTCTGCCCAAACAGGCGGGCGCCTGGGTGGTACCAGGCGGGCGCCTGGTGCTCCCGATTGGAAAATTCCTAATTCGATTTAGGAAGGTTTTTGGCACAAGATTCCTATTTGGAATAGGTCTTAATTGTGTATAAAACCCCAATTCGGCCAGACCATATGGACAAGTGCTTTTGCGAGTCTCAAAAGAGTTTGAGAGAGATTTTATTTTGTTCTAAAGATATCATTGATTGAGGAACAAAATAATTCACAAATAAATTCCATATAGTTCTTTATTATATTGTGAAAGTGTGTTTCATAATATTGGTCTAGCAACCAAGATCAAAGAAGCTCCTTTGATATTCGTTCGAAGTGTGGATACCGCTAGAGGGTGAATTTTATCATCTTGCAAAGTTCGTGATTTGTTCGTGATAAAGCTTCAAGGTTTCTCCACCAAAGATCAAGAGAAAATTCATAGCCATCAAGGGTTAGTTATTCCTCTATTCATCTTGTTGTATTTGATTTAATCATATGAACGGATCCATGGCTTTGGGTTTCTTAAAATTTTAATTGCTATATTCCGCTGCGCATGTTACTTGGAAACCCAACAGTGGTATCAGAGCCCCGTTCATGTTGATTAATTCAATACTTGGATCATGTTGTGTGTATATAAATTGTTTATGTGCCAAGCATGATATGAATATTGGATTATATGATGTTTATGTGTTTTGTGATTTTATGTGGTTTATTGTTTTTCAAACTTTAATCGCACGATTCAATCGCAATAAAAATTATGGTGGACTTCAAATTGTTTGGATTATCAATTTTTGATTGGATCAAAGTTTTGATATTCTAGGGATTCAAGAATAAATTGTTTATTCAAGGTTTTGTTGATCATGGTGATTGGATCACCAAGAACACCAAATCCTCATTGAATCGGGAAAAACAATTTTGAGACAAATTTTGGAACTTTAAAAGTTTGATTTTCCTATTTGTTTTAGTCTTGTGATTCTAAGATTGATTCAAGGTTTGGATGGCTAATCTGCGTTCATCGAGATTGTGTTTCCCAAACTTGATCGCAATCAAAGTCTCAAAGATAAAACGAAGTTAGAATTATGAAGAGTTCATAATTGCTAAAATTGAGAAACAAAGTTCTTGATTCAATGATTGGAGATCCATGTGGAATTGTGAATGCAATTGGCCTACGTTCATCGAGACCATCTATTGCTTAGTTTCGGCCACATGGACTACTTTCTTGGTTTCTTGAATTAGTGCGGGATTGTGGTTGCCTAATGGCTTAGTTCGACCGCACTTCTTGTTGTCTTGATTTGGAGATAATAACCAAAGTTGAAATAGTCTCATCCTCATAATTATAGAGAAACTAATGACACATAAATATTATGCTTAAATTAATGGGATTAATATGTATAACATGTTTATATTATGTGCTCATAAATGTGTTATATGCTATATGTAATGAACATTCAAAGAAAGTTTTAAGTCTTTTATTGCCATGCCATGATTAAAACACTTGTTAATACATAAGTGACTCTAATGTAGATTCGCCCTAGCGAGATGCATTAAATTTAATTATGTATGAGCAAGATAGATAATGTGGGCACGCCCTAGCGGGACACATTAACTATGCGTTTAAAATGGTTAGACTTAATTGGGCGTCAAAACAGTTTTGGGCCTAGGCAAAGATGAGATTTAACATGCTTTTTGAAATTGGATTTCTTAAAGAATCTCATGAAAAGAACTGAGAGTCATATGAGATATGATTGACAAGAGTTGTCTACCTGATTGATTTAATTTTGAGCGGTGCGCCATAGCGTACTCAAAATTGGATTAAAGCGGGATCTCAACCCAATTAAATTATATTATACATTGGATGTATAAGAAGGTTATATAATTAAGTGGGAGTATTTTGTTTGCAAAATACATTATTTATCTCTTTAATGAAAACCGGTACTTATTAAATTTTAGAATTTTTTTTTTGCATATTTGTAGATAATGACTAATAACACTCAATCAATGTCGTTGCGATCGATCCTTGAGAAAGATAAGCTCGAAGAGAATGGTACAAACTTTATGGATTGGATCCGAAGCATAAGAATTGTTCTTAGGCAAGAAGATAAGTTGTACATTCTCGATGGGCCTCTCCCCGCTGAACCACCGCCTACTGCCCCTAGGGTAGAAAGAGACAATTACAAGAAACATCGTAATGATTCTAGAGATGTAAGTTGTCTCATGCTTGCTGCTATGTGTTCAAAACTCCAACAAAGTTTGGAACATTTGGAAGCCTATGAGATAGGCGTGGAGTTGAGAACCATGTTTCAAGAGCAAGCTAGGCAAGAGAGGTACAAGACCATTGTTGCATTCACTACTAGCAAAATGAATGAAGGGCAACAAGTGAGTCCTCACTTTCTTAAAATGAAAGGTTATGTAGAGCACCTTGAGAAACTTGGCTATCCAATCCCATTGGAGCTAGCCACGGATCTCATTCTTAATTCATTGCCTAAAAGTTATAATCAGTTTGTGATGAATTATAACATGCATGGAATGGATAAGAATCTCTCTGAGTTGCATGGGATGCTCAAAACTACAGAGATGAAAATTGTGGAGAAAGGTTCTCCCGTGCTCTTGGTTCATGATGGGAAGAAGGCTAGTGCCAAAGGAAAGGGTAAGGCAAAAGTTGTCAAACCCAAGATAAGCAAGGCAAAGGTTGCCAAGGCTTCTGAGGCAAAACCTGATTCACAAAAGGATGCAATCTGTTTCCATTGTCAAGAAATTGGTCATTGGAAACGTAATTGCAAGGCTTTCTTGGAAGAGCAAAAGAAGAAGAAGAGCAGCAAGGCTGCGTCGACTTCAGGTATCTATATGATAGATATTCTCCTTTCTACCACTGATTCTTGGGTATTGGATACCGGATGTGGTTCTCACATTTGTCTAAATGTGCAGGGATTAAAGAATAGGAGACTGCTTAAAGAAGGTGAAGTAGATCTACGTGTGGGGAATGGAGCAAGAGTTGCTGCATTAGCCGTAGGGACTTATGAAGTCACTTTACCTTCCGGATTAATTCTTGTTTTGAACAATTGTTATTATGTTCCGGATTTAAGCAGAAATATTATTTCAATTTCTTGTTTGGATAATGAAGGTTTTAAGTTTCTTATTGAGAATAAGAAATTTTCTATTTATTTAAATGATGTGCTTTATGGTATTGCTAATTCATTTAATGGCCTTTATATCTTGGATGTCAAGAATGAAAATAATGTCTATCATGTAAATAAGAAATCTAAACCTAATGATGTAAATCATACTTATTTGTGGCATTGCCGTCTTGGTCATATTAATGAGAAGCGTATCTCAAAACTCCATGGGGACGGACTTTTGGGTTCATGTGACTTAGAGTCATATGATACTTGTGAGTCGTGTCTTCTTGGAAAATGACTAAGACACCTTTTACCAAGTTGGGTGAAAGGGCAAGCGACTTATTGGGGTTGATACATTCCGATGTATGCGGACCATTAAGTAGCAATGCTAGGGGAGGATTTCAATACTTCATAACCTTCACTGATGATTATAGTAGATTTGGGTATGTTTACCTAATGAAACATAAAAGTGAAGCATTTGAGATATTTAGAATATTTCAAAATGAAGTAGAAAAACAACTTGGCAAAAGTATAAAGGCACTTCGATCAGATCGAGGTGGTGAATACTTAAGTCAAGAATTTGATGATCATCTAAAGAATTGTGGAATAGTTTCACAATTGACTCCGCCTGGAACACCACAATGGAATGGTGTGTCTGAGAGGAGAAATCGGACTTTGTTAGACATGGTTCGATCAATGATGAGTCAAGTTGATCTTCCAATATCCTTTTGGGGTTACGCCTTAGAAACCGCTGCTTTCACACTAAATCAAGTTCCAACTAAATCGGTTCAAAAGACTCCATATGAGATGTGGAGTGGAAAGAAACCTAGTTTATCTTTCATGAGGATTTGGGGTTGCGAAGTCTATGTCAAGAGACTTATCTCTGACAAACTAGCACACAAATCTGATAAATGTATTTTCGTGGGATATCCTAAGGAAACTAAAGGATATTACTTTTACAACCGAGAGGACAACAAAGTGTTTGTTGCCCGAACTGGTGTCTTTCTAGAGAAAGAGTTCTCTCCAAAGAAATCAGTGGGAGTAAAATAAATCTTGAAGAAATTCGAGACCCAGAAAATAACATTGAACCAATAGTGGAACAAGAACAAGAACCACAAGGAGTTGTGGAACCTGTTCAAATACACAAGCATCTCGCAGATCTAGTAGGTTACGATCCGAGCCCGAGAGATATGGATTTCTCGTAACGGATAGTAATGAGGTAGAAATCATTGAGAATGATGAACCGTCAACCTACCAAGAGGCGATGTCTTCTCCTGATTCGGACAAGTGGCTAGGAGCCATGGAATCCGAATTACAATCCATGCAAGACAATCAAGTTTGGAATTTGATTGATGCGCCCGAAGGTGTAAAAACCATAGGATGCAAATGGGTCTTCAAGAAGAAGACTGACATGGATGGGAAGGTGCATACTTACAAAGCTAGGCTTGTAGCGAAGGGTTATAGGCAAGTTCATGGTATTGACTATGATGAGACCTTTTCACCCGTAGCAATGATCAAGTCTATAAGAATTTTGCTTGCCATTGCCGCATATCATGACTATGAAATATGGCAGATGGACGTCAAAACCGCTTTCCTGAATGGAAAACTCCAAGAGGATGTGTATATGACACAACCAGAAGGTTTTGAACAAGATTCTAAGGTATGCAAATTGCAAAGATCCATCTATGGATTAAAGCAAGCTTCAAGGAGTTGGAATCTTCGTTTTGATGAATCGGTCAAAGAGTTTGGTTTCATCAAGAACGAAGATGAACCTTGTGTATACAAGAAGATTAGTGGAGCATAGTGCTATTCCTTATTTTATACGTGGATGACATATTGCTCATTGGAAACGACATTCCTACACTTCAGTCTGTGAAGACTTGGTTAGGAAAGTGCTTCGCAATGAAAGATATGGGTGAAGCTGCATATATTCTTGGCATTAAGATCTATAGAGATAGATCAAGGAGGCTACTTGGTTTAAGCCAAAGTACATACATTGACAAGGTCATTAGAAGATTCCGTATGGAAAATTCTAAGAGAGGCACCTTGCCCGTGTTACATGGAGTTTCTCTAAGCAAGACTCAATGTCCTAAGACAAAGATGAGCGTGAGAAAATGAATGATGTTCCATATGCTTCGGCAATTGGGTCCATCATGTATGCCATGATTTGTACTAGGCCGGATGTATCTTATGCCTTGAGCATGACAAGTAGATACCAATCCGACCCTGGCGAAAATCACTGGATAGCTGTAAAAGCGATTCTTAAGTACTTGAGAAGAACTAAAGACTCCTTTTTGGTCTATGGAGGAATGGAAGATGATCTCGTTGTAAATGCTTACACGGATGCAAGCTTCCAAACCGACAAAGATGATAGCCGATCGCAATCGGGTTTGTGTTTATGTTAAATGGTGGATCTGTAAGCTGGAAGAGTTCCAAGCAAAGTACAACCGCTGATTCTACAACAGAAGCTGAGTATATTGCTGCATCGGATGCTGCAAAGGAAGCTGTTTGGATTAAGAAGTTCATAACTGAACTTGAAGTGGTTCCTAGTATTGCTAATCCAATAGACCTTTATTGCGATAATAATGGTGCTATTGCTCAGGCAAAGGAACCAAGAGCACATCAAAAATCCAAACACATACTTAGGCGTTTTCATATCATTCGAGAAATCGTTGATAGGGGAGACGTAAATATATGCAGAGTACCTACTGATGACAATGTTGCGGACCCGCTAACAAAGGGACTTCCACAAGCTAAACATGATGGTCATGTTAGGTCCATGGGTATTAGATACATGGGAGATTGGGCCTAGGGCAAGTGGGAGATTGTTGGTAGTGGTGCCCTAGGCACGTTTAATAAACGTTGTAATTGTTATCATTTATTTCATATCAATAAAGAGATGTTTTGATTATTATTGTTGTTCATGTTTACTTATAATAATCTCCGTCCCTAGTACTTGTTAAGCACTAGTATAAAGGCTAAATGATCATGAGATGATCATGTTAGATTTATGGGTACTTGTTTGGAACAAGGTACTGGACATGACCCGCTGTATGAGATTTATGTCATGGTCTATGTCATACATATATCTCATATTAGTTATGTCATTTGAATCCTTAGACATGAAGTTATTATAGTCTTCCACTTGATGAACATTATGTTTGACACATTCAAACGCTACCTTAACACGGTAGTTATAAAGGGTATGATTGGCATAATCGGATTCCCGTAGGGAAGGATAATAAGCTAAATGGATTTGTCCCTCCACGGAGAGATGTCAAGCTTGGGCCCCTCGAAGGAATGATGTTGATGAAATGTTCGGCTGGACTCAAATGGATTGATTGGATCAATAGCATTTGAATTATCAACATATTCGGAATCGAGAAAGTATTGAACAAAACAAGTTGACTGTTTGACCATGACTTGTGTTCAATGACATCGTGGACAAAGGGATTATGACATATTCTAAAGGAATGCGAACTTGTATCTAGTTATACTATTTGGGTAGGTATGACGGTTTGCTAGAACCTAATCATATCTTATGGGATCATGTTTGAGCCCATTGCCAACTTAGTATAATCCTAGAGGGTCACACACAATAGAACGAATCTTAAATAAAAGGACTATATTGGAATTTAGGGTCAAAGGACTTCAAGGGAATTTCTGGAAATGATCTGGGCCTCCTGGTCAACCAAGCGGGCGCTTGGGTTGAACCAGGCGGGCGCCTGTTCATCCCGGAAAGGGACTTGACCTTCTGCCCAAACAGGCGGGCGCCTGGGTGGTACCAGGCGGGCGCCTGGTGCTCCCGATTGGAAAATTCCTAATTCGATTTAAGAAGGTTTTTGGCACAAGATTCCTATTTGGAATAGGTCTTAATTGTGTATAAAAACCCCAATTCGGCCAGACCATATGGACAAGTGCTTTTGCGAGTCTCAAAAGAGTTTGAGAGAGATTTTATTTTGTTCTAAAGATATCATTGATTGAGGAACAAAATAATTCACAAATAAATTCCATATAGTTCTTTATTATATTGTGAAAGTGTGTTTCATAATATTGGTCTAGCAACCAAGATCAAAGAAGCTCCTTTGATATTCGTTCGAAGTGTGGATACCGCTAGAGGGTGAATTTTATCATCTTGCAAAGTTCGTGATTTGTTCGTGATAAAGCTTCAAGGTTTCTCCACCAAAGATCAAGAGAAAATTCATAGCCATCAAGGGTTAGTTATTCCTCTATTCATCTTGTTGTATTTGATTTAATCATATGAACGGATCCATGGCTTTGGGTTTCTTAAAATTTTAATTGCTATATTCCGCTGCGCATGTTACTTGGAAACCCAACATGTATGAGCGGCTTTGCCAATAGCAGGATCCGTTTGCTGACAGCGGGATCTATTTGTTGGAAGCGGGATCTGTTTGCTGATAGCGAGATCCGTTTGCTGGAAGTGGGACCTGTTTGCTGATAGCGAGATCCGTTTGCTGGAGGCGGGACCTGTTTGCTTATGGCGAGATCCGTTTGCTGGAGGCGGGACCTGTTTGCTGATAGCGAGATCCATTTGCTGGAAGCGGATCTGTTGCTGATAGCGAGATCCGTTTGCTGAAGTGCGGGACCCAGAGGACTTTTTGCTGAAGTGCGGGACCCAGAGGACCGTTGTGGGAAGTGCGGGACCCGGAGGACCGTTTGCTGAAGTGCGGGACCCGGGGGACCGTTTGCTGAAATGCGGGACCCAGAGGACCGTTTGCTTAAGTGCGGGACCCAGAGGACCGTTTGCTTTGAATGCATGTAGATCTTGCTTGATGAGGAAACAGTGATTCTGTGGCTCACCCCGGACCAAATTGTTGTCGTGAGTCGTACTTTGATGTTAACTGTTTGACTTTGACTTTTGATGGGGTGCGAGCACAGTTGACTGCGGAGTGCTTTGTGCTGGGGATGAATTGTAAAAACTGATTTTTGAGAAAATAAAAGACACCTTACTTTGAGTGGGAGTTTCTATCTTATTTCAGTTTTTAGACATGCCTTAAGGGCGGACCAAATTAATATGTGCCCAGCCGAGTGTTTGCTGTCGTCGTTTGAGCTTCTCTTGTTGCTGGGATTGATCTTTTCTGCAGGTTGAAGGCGCTGGAACGCCCGGGTGCTGTTCTGAACTGACAAAGGTTATTTCTGGAGCCTTCTTCTACCTGGGACGTGGGCGCTTCCTCTCTTGGGGACGGGACGCGCGCGCCTTGTAAACTGGTGTCGGGAGGCGCGCGCCTCTGGGAGGCGAAATTCAGGGCCTGATATTTGATGACAAAAAGATCCCCCAACAGCTATAATATCACTTCTGGTCGATAATTCGATTCCAACAGCCTTTTTCTGCAATTTTTTGAACACCATTTTATTGCTCAATTTTTCTTGTGATCTTCTTCCCATGGCTTCTAACCTTTTAGTCTTGATGCCGAGGTTGTCAAGAGTTACGAAAAGGATTTGTCGACCTTTGTGTATTCTTTCAAGACCCATCCCAAAAACGCTTTCATCAAAGATTTCGGGTTTCGAATTCTTTTCACTTTGCGGACATTGAAGCCGGATTGGGACTTGTTGAAGGCTGCTGCAGCCTTTTGGGATTGTGATAGCCATACATTCAACTTTTCGGCTAATGAAAGGTGCCGACCGTCGATGATTTTGGGGCCACTCTGGGTATGCCTTTGGCCGATCGGATTGCCGTCCCTAAGTACTACCGCGGTGTTGTTGATTCTTGGGTTGACCTTCTGAATCTCCCTGTTGGAGAGGTGAAGAAGATGATGCACGGGACCGGTTGTTGACATAACTGAGCTTCCGATGTTTTTTAGTTTGCATTCGGAAGATGTCGCGGTTCAGTCCTTAAAGAGAAATGCCATGGCTGTCTGCCTTTTCAGCGAGGTTTTGTTTGTCACTCCTCTGGGTACTGCGGATGCACAGTTGGCTGAAATCGTGTTGCAGGCGAAAGGACAGAGATTTAGCATAGTTCCGCTCATTGTAGGAGAGACCTTGCATGGTTTGGATGAATTGCACCATACGGGCGAGATGCAACGAGGAAGCCCCTTGCTTTTGACCATATGGCTTCGGAGCATTTCAGGCTTTATGCGTCAGAGGGCGACCTTCTCTTTTTGCTGTTCATAGGCGACGGTTGCTGATTAGAGATTTAACCGAAGAGGGTTGGAGGAGATTTTTTGCTTCTCGTCTTACAGCTGACGTTGAGTGGTGTCCTTGGGGTCTTCGCCCTTTTGTGGAGTGGACATCCGGTTTTCAGTACGTGGTTTTACCCGGGTTGAGAGATTCTTCGTTTTACCAACCAGAACGGGTTCTGAGGCAATTTGGCCGTCAGCAGATAATTCCTTTTCCGAGGAACGGGAGGCTTCGTCCAGTTTCTTATATGGGTCCGGACTTCTCGAATGAGCTTCAGTCGGCTTGGGGATGATCGTAACCGTTGGGCTTCCGCTCCATTGCACCGGGGTAGTATTTTCTTTCCGAGAGTTACTTGGATCATTTGCTTGGTACCGTCTACCGCGGCATACTTGGGTAGATGCTCTTCGGGCTGAGTTGCTAGGAAAGGACTTTGAGCCCAGCAGTGCTTTGAGGTACAAGGAAGATGCTGCTGATGTGAACAACATTCTGACCGACCCTTTCGGTACCCTTTGGATGACTTTTATGCTCGGAGGCGCTCTGTTGCGCAGAAGATATCGGTCCGTATCAGTGTCCCTAGGCCTCCCAAGAAGAGTAGGATTGATGGTCGCTCGGGTGGTCCTTCAAAGGCCAAGAGAATTAGATTTTTCCTAGTCCCCCAAGAGATTGCAATTAAAATAGACCACTTGTTTAGGATTTAATGTTTTAATGTCTTTTAATAGCTCAACATTTTCATTGTAATGATAAAAATAATTCAAGAAATGAATAAAATTGCATCTCATTAAATTTGAAATGATTTGGGTATTTGCTTATGTTTTAGACCGCCCCCGAAGGTTGCTACGTTCCTCCAGTGTAGAGGCTCAGGTCTCCGTAGTTCAAACAAACGAAGACCATTTTTTTTTTTTTTTTGTACCCTATTTTTTGTCTAGACCGCCATTTCGGGTTTTCAATCTAGCGGGCTTCTTTTTTGCACGTGCTTTAATTTTTGCCTAGGCCGCCCTTGCGGGTTTTCAACCTAGCGAGCTCTTCTTTTTTTTTTTTTTTTTTTTTTTTTATGGTCTTCGTTTATTAGACGTAATGTTGTGGTGGTGCCCTAGGCACGTTGTTAACGTTGTATAAGTTATCATTTTATTCATAATAATAAAGAGATAATAAGATTATTATTATGGCTCGTGTTTGCTTATAATAATCTCCGTCCCTAGAGCTTCTTAAGAACTAGTATAAAGGCTAAATGATCATGGGATGATCATGTTAGATTTATGGGTACTTGTTTGGAACAAGGTACTGGACATGACCCGCGGTATGAGATTTATGTCATGGTCGATGTCATATATAAATCTCATATTAGTTATGTCATTTGAATCCTTAGACATGAAGTTATTATAGTCTTCCACTTGATGAACATTATGTTTGACATATTCAAACGCTGCCTTAACACGGTAGTTATAAAGGGTATGATTGGCATGATTGGATTCACTTAGGGAAGAATAATAAGCCAAATGGATTTGTCCCTCTTCGGAGAGATGTCAAGCTTGGGCCCCTCGAAGGAATGATGTTGGTGAAATGTTTGGCCAAACCCAAATGGATTGATTGGATCAATGTCATTTGGATTATCAACATATTCGGAATCGAGAAAGTATTGAACAAAACAAGTTGACTTGTTGACCATGACTTGTGTTCAAAGACATCGTGGACAAAGGGATTATGACATGTTCTAAAAGGAATACGAACTTGTATCTAGTTATAATATTTGGGTAGGTATGACGGTTTGCTAGAACCTAATCATATCTTATGGTTTCATGTTTGAACCCATTGCCAACTTAGTGTAATCCTAGAGGGTCACACACAAATAGAACGAATCGTAAAGAACTAAATGAGAATTATGGAAAAATATCAGTATTTGGCTCTGGCACGGTCGTGCGCTTAAAATGGCACGGTCGTGCCATAAATCCAAACCAAGGCAACCTGTCGACATGATTGGCACGACCGTGCCAAATTACCAAGCACGACCATGCCGAAAATGGGCGGCTGGGGAATTCGCGCGGACTAGATGGCACGACCGTGCCAGATTGTAGGGCACGACCGTGCCAGTCAAGTCGGCCAGAATTCCTTGTTGCCTAATTTGGTGACGGGATTTAGGTTTCCTAAGTCCTTAAGGGTTAAGGATTAGGACCTATTTAAGGATCCTTTCAGCAGTCATTAAGAACATGATTATGAGTGCCTTCATAAGGTTTTGAGAGGTTATTTTCTTGTTCTAAGATCCCAAAAGTGAAGAACAAGAATATTCATAATTTCATATAGTTCTTACAATTGTGAAAGCGTGTTTCATAATTTGGTCTAGCAACCAAGATCAAGTGTTCTTGATATTCGTTCGTGGTGTGGATACCACTAGAGGGTGAAACTTATCATCTTCATAGTTCGTGATTCTTGCTTTGTTCGTGATCAAGATTTCAAGCCTCCATCGAATTCAAGGTTGCAAAATCAAAGGCATCAAGGGTTAGTATTCTAGTATTCATTATGTTGTATTTGACTTAATCATATGAATGGATCTATGGGCTTTGGGTTTCATAAATTTTAAATGCTTAATTCCGCTGCGCATGTTACTACGAAACCCAACAGTGGTATCAGAGCCCCGTTCATGTTGATTATTTCAATACATAATCATGTTGTGTGTATATAAATTGTTTATGTGCCTAGCATGATTTGAATATTGGGATTATGATG
Source organism: Campanula takesimana (assembly GCA_026119855.1). Lineage (NCBI taxonomy): Eukaryota > Viridiplantae > Streptophyta > Magnoliopsida > Asterales > Campanulaceae > Campanula > Campanula takesimana. Next base: position 1,665,789 of record JAOWBW010000067.1, read on the forward strand.
TTTATGTGGTCTATGCGTTTTATGTGGTTTATTGTTTTATAAACTTTAATCGCACTGTTCAATCGCAATTAAAATTATGGTGGATTTAAAATTGTTTGGTTTATCAATTTTTGATTGGATCAAAGTTTTGATATTCTAGGGATTCAAGAATAAATCGTTTATTCAAGGTTTTGATGATCATGGTGATTGGATCACCAAGAACACCAAATCCTAATTGAATCGGGAAAAACAATTTTTGAGATAAATTTTGGAACTTTAAAAATTTGGATTTTTCGCAAGGGGTACGACCGGACCCAAGCCTTGACCCGGCCGGACCTAGGGTTTGGCGTGGGGGTAGGGTTTGGGTTTTGGGTGTGGATCTTGGGTTTAAATCTCCTATTTGTTTTAGTCTTGTGATTCTAAGATTAGTTCAAGGTTTGGATGGCTAATCTACGTTCATCGAGATTGTGTTTCCCAAACTTGATCGCAATCAAGGTTTCAAAGATAAAACGAAATTAGAATTATGAAGAGTTCATAATTGCTAAAATTGAGAAACAAAGTTCTTGATTCAATGATTGGAGATCCATGTGGAATTGTGAATGCAATTGGCCTACGTTCATCGAGACCATCTATTGCTTAGTTTCGGCCACATGGACTACTTTCTTGGTTTCTTGAATTAGTGCGGAATTGTGGTTGCCAATGGCTTAGTTCGGCCGCACTTCTTGTTGTCTTGATTTGGAGATGATGACCAAAGTTCAAATAATCGCATCCTCATAATAATAGAGAAAACTAATGACACATAAATATTATGCTTAAATTAATGGAGATTAATTTAGTGGCTAAACTTGATGCGTAACATGTTTATCTTGTGTGCTGATAAATGTGTTGTATGCTATATGGTGATGAACCTTCAAAAAGTTTTAAGTCCTTTTGCCACGCCATGATTAAAAACACTTGTTAGTGCATGGGTGATTTTAATGTGGGTTCGCCCTAGCGAGGTGCATTAACTTTATCTATGTATGAGCAAGATGGATGATGTGGGCACGCCCTAGCGAGGCACATCAACCATGCGTTTAAAATGGTTGGACTTAATAAGGCGTCAAAACAGTTTTGGGCCTAGGCAAAAGATGAGATTAAACATGCTTTTGAAATTGGATCACTAAGAATCATATTGGATATGATTGACAAGAAATTGTCTACCTAATTAATTTGATTTTGAGCGGTCCGCCTCCGTGGAATCAAGATTAATTAAAGTTGGATCTTAGCCAATTTAAAAGAGTCTCATGAAAGGATCTAAGAGTCATATGAGATATGATTGACAGGGTTGTCTACCTAATTAATTTAGTTTTGAGCGGTCCGCCTCCGTGGACTCAAAATTAAATTAAAGTTGGATCTTAACCCATTTAAATTATATTATACATTGGATGTATAAGAAGGTTATATAATTTAGTGGGAGTATTTTTGAAAAAATACATTATTTATCTCTTTAATGAGATTGGTACTTGTAAAATTTTGGAAATTTTGCATAAGTTGTAGATGACAACTAAAATAGTTGCGATTAATCCTTGTTAAGGATAAAGCTTCAAAAGAATGGTACAAACTTCATGGATTGGATCCTGAGCCTAAGAATGGTTCTTAGGCAAGAAGATGGGTTGTACATTCTTGATGGGCCTATTCCTAAAGAACCCAAAGCCGGAATAGACAATCACAAGAATCATGAGTATGATTCTAGGAATGTGAGTTGTCTTATGCTCGCGATTATGTGCTCAAAGCTCCAACAAAGTTTGGAACTTGTAGAAGCCTATTAGATAGGCGTGGAGTTGAGTTACATGTTTCAAAGAGAAATCTAGGCAAGAGAGGTATAAAACCATTATTGCATTCACTTCTTGCAAAAGGAGTAAAGGGCAATAAGTGGAACCTCACATGTTTAAGATAAGGGCTACGTAGAGCATCTTGAGAAACTTGGTTGTCCAATTGGGTTGGAGCAAGCCACGGATCTCATTCTTGATTCATTGTCCAAAGTTATAATCACTTTGTGATGAATTATAACATGCATGGAATGGATAAGAATCTCTCCGAGTTGCATGGGATGCTTAAAACTGTGGAAAGTGGAGAAAGGTTCTCCAATGCTCATGGTTCATGATGGAAAGGGTCCAAGTGCCAAAGGAGAGGTAAGACAAGGGTTGTCAAACCTAAAGGAAATAATTGTGGTTAAAATTATAACTCTAATTGATGCAATTTGGTAAAATGGCAATTGGATTGACCATCTAAAATTGTAGTCAAAATTCTGGATCATCAATAAAAGGAATGGTAGTGGGACTACCACTTGAGAATCTTATGTTATAAATTAATCTTTCAAACTTTAATTATTGGGTATTGGATACCGGATATGGATCCCACATTTGTATAAATGTGCAATAATTAGTAAACTGAAAGACTACTCATAGTAAAGGTTTATCTATGATGGTAATGATGCAAGAGTTGCAACATTATTCATAGAACACTTGTAAAGTGGCTTTACTAATGAAGTAGGAAATATTATTTTGTTATAAGATAATGAAGGATATTAATTCTTATTTGGAATAAGAAAAGTGCTTTATTTATTATGATTTACTTCATTGTGTTATCATATAAATAAATCTTATATCCTAAATCTTGAAGAACAAAATAATAAAGACTATAACATAAATAATTAAAATTCTTTATGCATTATTGTTTTGATCAAATAAATGAGAAATGCATATCTAAAATTCTATGGGACAGAGTTTTAAGTCATATGATTTGGAATCACATGATTTATGCAAATCTTATTTACTTGAATCAAGACATCTTTTACTATGATTGGTAAAAAGGATAATGTCTTAATTGACCTAATACATTTTGATGTTTATGGTGCATTAAGAAGAAATGCTAAAAGAGAATTTTGGTTATACTTGGTAAAACTATTCAAAAAATTATGATTGGATCATGATAATGAATAATTAAACCGAAAATTTGACAGTCATCATTAAAAGTTGTGAAATGGTTTCACAAATTAACTTCACTAAGAATATCATTCTAAATGATATGTCTGCGTGGAAGTATAAGAACCTTATTGGATATGGTTCATAAGATGATAAAATCAAAAAATTGATCTTCCATTATTTGTTTGGGGTTATGTATATAAACTGCTATAACTACACTAATTTGAGTTCCATCAAAAGGTTAAATGATGAAAGAAAACTCGGTTTGTCTTTCGTAAAGATTTAAGATGGTGAGACATTTTGGAAAGGAGCTGTCTGGGACACACTCACATTTAAATCTAACAAATATATTTTCATGAGATATCCTAAGGAAACTTGAGGATAATGTTTTACTCATAAGAAACAAATGGTTTGTTACTTATGAGGGTGCTTTTCTTGATAAGTCATTTATCTCTAAAAGAATCAGTGGGAGTAAAACATATCTCGAATGGTTCGAGACTCAGAAAATAGTACTTAACCTATGATGGAAGTTGAACAAGTTTCACAAGGAGTCGTGAAAAGTCCGTTCAAAAGATATACAAGAACTTGCGTATGTGATAGGACACAATCTATTGCAAGAAATATTGGATATTTCGAATAGAAAGTGTTGAGGTAAAGTACATTTGGAATGAAGTATTTACCATCTATCAAAGATGCAATGTCAACTCCACATATTTAGATTAATGACTTGGAGTCATGAAATCTAAAAGGCAACCCATGTGTAATAATCAAGTTTGGAACTTGATCATTCTAACCTAAGGTGTAAAAACCAAAGGAGATGAATGAGTTTTCTTGGAGAAAATTTTACATGGATAGCAAGAAATTTACTAGAATTCTCGTAGTCACATGTTCATATTTGGAATATGAAAATTGACAAAATGATGTCAAAACAAGTGTTCCTCAACGGGAACTCACTTAAGTATGTATTGGATATAACCTAAAGGTTTTGACAGTCAAAGAAAATTCTGATAAATTATGAAAGTGCAGAAATCCATTGGATGGATTAAAGCAAACTTGTGGGAGTTGGAATCTCCGTTTTGATAAATCAAAGAGTTTGACTTGATCAATAACGAAGATGAACCTTGTATATACAAGAAGATTAGTGGGAGCATAGAGATATTCCTTAAATTAAATATGTGGATGACATATTTCTCATTGGAAACGAAATTCCTATACGTTAGTCTGCAAAGATTTTGTTAAGAAAGTGTTTCGCAATGAAGAATATGGATGAAGCTACATATGTTCTTGGCATTAAGATCTATAGAGATAGATCAAGGAGGCTAATTGGTTTAAGCCAAAGTACATACATTGACAAAGTCATTAGAAGATTCCGCATGGAAAATTCTAAGAGAGGACCATTGCCAATGTTACATGGTGTTTTCTATGCAAAGACTCAAATGTCCTAAGACAAATGATGAGCATGAGAAGACTGAATGGGATGCCATTTTGCTTCCGCAATTGGATCCATCATGCCATAATAAGTACTAAGCCGGATATATCTAAATGCTTGGAGCATGACGAGTAGATATCAATCCGACAACCGGTGAGAATCACTGGAAGGCTGTGAAACAATTCTTAAATGTACTTTAGAAGGACTAAAGAATTGTTATGATCTATGGAGGGATGGAAGATGATCTCGGTGTATATGGGTACACAGATGCATACTTCCAAACTGACAAAGATGATAAAAATCGCAATTGAGTTTTATTAACAATAGTGAAGCTGTAAGTTGGAATGGTTCCAAGCAGAGTACAGTCACTAATTCTACATACTAAAATCTAAGTATATTGCTGCATTGGATGCCGCAAAGGAAATTGTTTGGATTAAGAAGTTCATGGGTGAACTTAAGATGGTTCCTAGCATTGCTAATCAAATAGACTTTATTAGCAATAATAGTCGTGCTATTGATCAAGCAAAGGAACCAAGAGCACATCCCAAATCCAAACACATACTTAGGCGTTCTCTTATCGTTCGAGAAATCGTTGATAAGGGAGACGTACATATATGCAAAGTACCTACTAATGATAACGTTACAGACACACTAAACTATGGGACTTCCACAAGCTAAGACATGATGGTCATGTTGGGTCCATGGGTATTGGATACCTATGGAATTGGGCCTAGGGTAAGTGGGAGATTGTTGGTGTTGGTGCCCTAGGCACGTTTGTTAAACGTTGTATAAGTTATCATTTTATTCATAATAATAAAGAGATAATAAGATTATTATTATGGCTCGTGTTTGCTTATAATAATCTCCGTCCCTAGAGCTTCTTAAGCACTAGTATAAAGGCTAAATGATCATGGGATGATCATGTTAGATTTATGGGTACTTGTTTGGAATAAGGTACTGGACATGACCCGCGGTATGAGATTTATGTCATGGTCGATGTCATATATAAATCTCATATTAGTTATGTCATTTGAATCCTTAGACATGAAGTTATTATAGTCTTCCACTTGATGAACATTATGTTTGACATATTCAAACGCTGCCTTAACACGGTAGTTATAAAGGGTATGATTGGCATGATTGGATTCACGTAGGGAAGAATAATAAGCCAAATGGATTGTCCCTCTTCGGAGAGATGTCAAGCTTGGGCCCCTCGAAGGAATGATGTTGATGAAATGTTTGGCCAAACCCAAATGGATTGATTGGATCAATGTCATTTGGATTATCAACATATTCGGAATCGAGAAAGTATTGAACAAAACAAGTTGACTTGTTGACCATGACTTGTGTTCAAAGACATCGTGGACAAAGGGATTATGACATGTTCTAAAAGGAATACGAACTTGTATCTAGTTATACTATTTGGGTAGGTATGACGGTTTGCTAGAACCTAATCATATCTTATGGTTTCATGTTTGAACCCATTGCCAACTTAGTGTAATCCTAGAGGGTCACACACAAATAGAACGAATCGTAAAGAACTAAATGGGAATTATATTATGGAAAAATATCAGTATTTGGCTCTGGCACGGTCGTGCGCCTTAAAATGGCACGGTCGTGCCATAAATCCAAACCAAGGCAAACCTGTCGACATGATTGGCACGACCGTGCCAAATTACCAAGCACGACCATGCCGAAAATGGGCGGCTGGGGAATTCGCGCGGACTAGATGGCACGACCGTGCCAGATTGTAGGGCACGACCGTGCCAGTCAAGTCGGCCAGAATTCCTTGTTGCCTAATTTGGTGACGGGATTTAGGTTTCCTAAGTCCTTAAGGGTTAAGGATTAGGACCTATTTAAGGATCCTTTCAGCAGTCATTAAGAACATGATTATGAGTGCCTCCATAAGGTTTTGAGAGGTTATTTTTCTTGTTCTAAGATCCCAAAAGTGAAGAACAAGAATATTCATAATTTCATATAGTTCTTACAATTGTGAAAGCGTGTTTCATAATTTGGTCTAGCAACCAAGATCAAGTGTTCTTGATATTCGTTCGTGGTGTGGATACCACTAGAGGGTGAAACTTATCATCTTCATAGTTCGTGATTCTTGCTTTGTTCGTGATCAAGATTTCAAGCCTCCATCGAATTCAAGGTTGCAAAATCAAAGGCATCAAGGGTTAGTATTCTAGTATTCATTATGTTGTATTTGACTTAATCATATGAATGGATCTATGGGCTTTGGGTTTCATAAATTTTAAATGCTTAATTCCGCTGCGCATGTTACTACGAAACCCAACACGTAAAATCTCTTCAGTTTGTTGAGGTTGACTTCCTTTGGCAGCTGATCTCTGTCTAAATCCATGAGTCGGACTGCACCGCCGCTTAGTATCTTCTTGACTACGTACGGACCGATCCATCGGGGTCCCCATTTTCCAAGGGGGTTCATGGCATTAGGAGGGTGTTGTCTTAGGACCAAATCTCCCACACTGATGTTTTGGGGCTTCACCTTTTTGTTGAAAGCCCTAGCCATTCTTTGTTGATAGGCCCTCGTACGTTCGATTGCCCTTAGCCTTTTCTCGTCGAGTAGGGCTAGCTGTTCATATCGACTTTGCATCCAATCGACTTCATTGACTTGGTTCTCGAGGAGGACCCGTAGGGATGGAACTTCGAGCTCTATTGGTAGTACAGCTTCGGAACCATTTACCAGTGCATAAGGAGTTTCTCCAGTCACTGTCCGTATTGACGTGCGGTAGCCCCATAACTTTAGAGGTAGCTTTTCGGGCCAATCCCTTCCAGTGGAGGTCATTTTCTTCACAATGGTCTCGATTGTCTTATTAGCTGCCTCGACCGCGCCGTTTGCTTGAGGGCGGTATGGAGATGACTTGTGCTTAGTAATCTTGTATTCTACCAGGAGCGCGTCCATCTCTTTCTCAACGTGAGAACCGTTGTCTGAGATGATCTCATGAGGAACGCCGTATCGGCACATGATGTGGGTTTTCACGAATTCGGCTACTTTCTTGGCATTGAGAACTCGGTAAGCCTGTGCTTCGACCCATTTTGTAAAATAGTCCACGGCTACTAGGACGAAAGATTGTCCGTTGCTGCCAGTAGGGTGGACTTTGCCAATGATGTCTATGCCCCAACAAGAGAAAGGCCAAGGCGTGGTCATATTATAAAGCTGTGAGGGTGGAGCGTGCTGTAGATTGGCATGGAATTGGCATTTGGCGCACCTCTTGACTTTCTCGATGCAGTCCCTTTCCATGGTACTCCAATAATAACCAATGCGGAGTATCTTTTTGGTCAACATAAACCCGTTCTTGTGGGGCCCACATTCACCTTCGTGGATCTCATGCATTATTTCTTAAGCTTCGGTCTCATTTGCGCATAGGAGGTTGATCCCTTCGTGGTGCCTTTTGTAGACTCTGTCCCCAATCAGTACATATCGGGAGGCTAGTCTTTGCAATGCCATTTGAGACTTCTTATTGCTATTCTCGGGATAAGTACCATCCCTGAGGAAACTCATGATATCTGCATACCACGGGGAGTTTGCTTGGACCTCGTTGATCTCGATACTCATGCAGTATGCCGGACTGTTTCGTCGGGAAATTTTGAAGGGCTTCACCACTTTACCCTTAGGTATTTCGACCAGTGAAGCGATGGTAGCTAGTGCATCAGCGAAATGGTTTTTGTCCCTTGGCAGGTAGTTGAAGGTGATTTTTTGAAACTGTTCAACCAACTCCTCGAGATGTTGACCATACCGTTGCAGAGTCGAGTCTTGAGTCTTCCATTTTCCAGATGTCTGATTGATGATGAGCAAGGAATCACCGAATACTTCTAAACTTGTGACATTTCTCTCGAGGGCTGCTTCGAGCCCCGCTATGCATGCTTCGTACTCAGCGGTGTTGTTGGTGGCTTCAAATTCGAGGCGGATAGCGATTGGAGTATATATGTCCTTAGGATCAACAAGTAACATCCCTATGCCATATCCATGCTTATTGGCTGTGCCATCGAAAAAAAGTTGCCACTTATTTTCCTCTGTTGTAGCACAAATTAAATGCTCGTCGGGGAACTGTACATCTTCCCCCTTCACTTCATCACACGGAAATTCAGCAAGCTGATCACTGAACACTTTCCCCCTGATGGATTTGAGTGTGACATAAGTGATATCGTATCCGGCGAGCATGAAATACCATTTGGCTATTCTTGTTGACATGAAAGGCTTCTCGAAGATGTAACGGAGCGGGTCCACTTTTGTTACCAACTTGATTGGGAAGGCCTCCATATAATGCTTGAGCTTTTGAGTAACCTAAACCAATGCAGCACAAGACTTCTTAAGACAGAGTAGTTCTTTTCAGCTCCTTGAAATCGGCGGCTGACAAAGTAGATAGCATTCTCTTTTGTGGAGTCTCGCTGTTCTTGTGCTAACATAGCCCCTAGGTCTTCATCATTGACAGTGAGATAGAGCAAGAGAGGCTTCTCTTTGTGTGGTGGAACCAAAACTGGAGGGCATGTCAAGTAATGCTTCACTTGGTCGAAGGCTTCTTGGCACGCATCGGTCCATTCTAGAGCCACATTTTTCTTGAGTAGCTTGAAGATCGATTCACACATGGAGGTGAGTTGGTGCACAAACCGACTGATGTATTGAAGTCTGCCCATGAAACCTTTGATTTCCTTCTGCGTCTTTGGAGGAGGCATGTCAATGATTGCCTTGATCTTAGAGGGATCGGCTTCAATTCCCCTCTCAGTGACCATGTAACCGAGAACCTTTCCTCTGACGACCCCAAAAGTGCACTTTGCGGGATTGAGTCTCATGTTGTGTTGTCGAAGCCTTTCAAAGAACTTGCGAAGATCGATCAAATGTTGACCATCGGTTCCCTTCGAATGGATGATCATGTCGTCTACATAGACCTCGATCTCTTTATGAATCATGTCATGGAATAGATCCGTAACAGCCCTCTGGTAAGTAGCCCCAGCGTTCCTTAGCCCGAACGGCATGACTGTGTAGCAGAAGGTCCCCCACAGAGTTATGAAAGCTATCTTGTGTTGATCCTCTTCGGACATGAGAATCTGATTGTAACCGGCAAAACCGTCTACAAATGAGCGGACTTCATAGTTGGCAGTTGAATCGACGAGCATGTCGATGTTTGGTAGTGAAAATCATCTTTCGGGGAAGCTTTGTTCAAATCCCGGAAGTCCACACAAACTCGAACCTTGCCGTTTTCCTTTCTGACTGTCACGATGTTGGTTAGCCAAGTCGGATACTCAATGACTTTGATGAAACCCACACTGAGGAGATTTTCAATCTATTCTTTGACTTGTAGAGACCACTCTGGCTTGATCTTTCTGAGCTTCTGCTTTACTGGCTTGGCGTCCTCTCTGATCGGAATTCTGTGCTCCGCGACCTTTCTGTCCAAACCCGGCATGTCTTTGTAGGACCATACGAATACATCCACGAATTCTCTGAGCAGTGCAGTCAATTTGTCTTTGTCTTCCCCCTTGAAGAAGCTGCCAATCTTCGTTTCTTTCGGCTCTTCGTCGGTACCCAGATTAACAACATGCAATTCCTCATCAGCCCCTGGACCATTTTCACCACGACAACGAACCTGTTGAGCTAGTTCATTTAGGTATGTTATGTTTTCGTGGTCTATTTCATCATAATTTGAATCGTTATTAACTTGTTCATTAAGTTCGCTGTTAGTTAATTCATCATTTATGATGTTTGCAATCTCGGGGTACTTAGAAATATCAAATTTTTCATTAGCAAAGAAAGGAAACACACGCTCGGCTATTGCCTCCATATCCTCTTGGGTGAGGGAATTAGAAACACTCTCGGACTCAAAAGTAAGTGTGAGACGCTCTTCCTTTGTTGTTGTACGGGGTATGCAACCCATTTTTCGGATCAAGAAATCCTCGGATACTATTGGCCCCTTCGTTGAATACCAGTTGTTGATTGGCTCGGAACTTGGCGGGATCTCACTGATGGTTTCCTTTCTGACAACGGTGTCGTAGATGGCGTTGACTTGACAATCGTCCATGATGGCAAATTCTTCGAACATGGAGGCTAGATCGGATAGTTCTTCCCCTACGGTAATCTCTACCTCGGACTCTACAGTCACTTTCTTTCCCCACCACTCTCGGGGTGACATTGGAGTAGGTTCCCTTTCTTGTGTCGGTATTTCACAATCAGTGAAGATCTCAAGACCGGGTTTTCTGACGCCCTTGTCGTTAAACCCATGGTTCGAGAAAGATCATGTATGGAACATCTTCCCCTTGGCGAACAAAATAACCATTTAGTGTGTTGCGGTAAGGCCTCAAGTTAGGGATTTCATATTGTCGACCTTCTTTGCGAGCTCGGGTCTTTTGATTCTTGACTGCTTGCTCGTACTTCAAGTCATCTTCGGTAGGCTCGTACCCCAGACCAAACTTGTTCTTGACAAAAGGAACTTCTACGGGGTGCAATATCCCTTGTTGATGCTTCCCTAGGCCTAGACCGGGAAAGTGATTCATGCCCCTCATCATGCGGAGGATTTTAGGATTGCCGAGGGTCCATTGTCTGCTTCCCCCTTCTTTGTCGATGGTGTTGACGCCGGAGAGAGTGGCATCTTCTATCCCATGTTAGACTTGGTGAACGGGTTGTCCCCCATTTCTGTGGATGGTGACATTCTCGGCCATGATGGTGACTATCTCGTCCCCATTTCTGATCTTGACACACTGATGGAGAGTGGAAGGTACTGCATTGGAACTGTGGATCCAAGGTCGGCACAAAAGTAAGTTGAATGACGCAGGGACATCAAGTACTTGGAATGGGACGGACATGATCATGCTTCCAAATTCGATATCAACTTCTAACATTCCCATGACTGTACGGGCAGTGCTATCGTACCCTCTAATGACTTGTGCGGAGGGTTGTAAATCGGAGCTTTTGAGCCCCAGTATGCCCATGACTCGGCTCGGCATTAAGTTGAGTTCAGAACCACCGTCTACTAGGACTCTTGAAATGGGTCTCCCCCTTTCCCTTACTTTGAGGTAGATGGCTTCATTGTGTTTTGACCCAAATGGCAGGAGGTCCATGTCGGCAAAAGTGATGACATTGCCGAAGTGAATGTGACCTATCATTGCTGTGAGGTCCTCAGGAGTCGTGTCGGGAGAGACTGATGTGTCATCTAAGTTCTTGATGACGAGGTCTCGGTGTTTCTTTGATGATGCAACCAAATGGATATGTTAGCTTGCGTCTTCTTGAGCTGTGTTAACAAAGGATCTTCGGGTACGTCGCGTGCTTGCGATCTTTGAGAAGAGGTGTTGGTTGCTGCGGTATTGGGAGGGATTGTGCTCGTTGTTACTCGGCCACTGCGAGTGAGCACGTTCACGGTCCCGTGTAGCTTCTTCTTCCTATTCTCTAAGACTTCCCTCATAATCTCATCATAAGTCACAACATAACAAGAATTATCAAGTTTATTCATATCATCGGAGCCCTAATTCATAATTGGGATCGAATGAGTGGTTCCTTCAAACTCTCCTACCTCTATTACATTGACACCACCCTCATTAGGGATTATGAATTCCTTCTTGTCTATGAGGTCTTGGATGGTGTTTCGGATGGAGAAACAATCCTCAGTGAGGTGGCCAGTGCATTGATGGTAGTCACACCATTTGTGGTGGGCGTGATTGGGGCGGAGCGGTTGTGGTTGCTTGTACCCTTGGAGAGGAGTTATTTGCCCCTTGGCCTTTAGAGCTTCATAGGCCTCGGTGATGGTCATGCCATTGAGAGGAGTGTAGACGCGGTCGTTTTGGAACCGCTTGCCTTGTGGCGGAGGGACCTTCTTGTAATTCCCCTTGTCGGTAGTAACGGCATTAACAGAAGCCTCTTTGTTTGAACTAGAGGCGGCCTTGTATCGGTAAGTAGGAGTGGCCTTTTTAATCTCCTTGAGCAAGTCATCCATGCGTACCCCCGCCTCATACATTTGGGAGAATTCGGAGTAGCAAGCCCCACTTAGGTGGGTGCGGAGATCAATCTTGAGACACTTGAGAAAGATGTCCATTTTCTCTTTTGTGTTTGGCCTCTCAACAATTTCAGAGAGCTTGTCATTCCATCTCCTTGTGAAGTCAATGAAGGATTCGTTGTCTCTTTGAGTGGTGTTCTCGAGCTCTTTCCTTGTGGGCCGGTGAGTGGTATTGCCTTTATATTGATTTTTGAAGGCAAGCATAGCGGCATCCCAATCAAGACGGACAGTGAGCGGGAGAGTTGCATACCAATCCTTTTCCGCCCCCTCGAGGGTGAGATGAAAGCATTGAGACATAACTTTTGGGGAGACCTTCTTCGGAACCATAGCCCAAATGTAAGTCTCGATGTGAGCCATCGGGCATGAGTTGCCCTTAAACTTGCTAATGTCGGGCATCTTGAATTTGTCGGGGAGAGCGGCCATCGTGCTCATGAGGATGGATGATTGATAAAGGCTTGTGTTGGAGCCTTTTCCCATGTTGAGGCCGTCGAATTTTTGATCAATGTAGGCCATGATGGAATTGACCATTTTGGGGTCGTTGTTGTTGGTGCTTGGTCCTCCCACTTTTTTGGTGCGGGCACTGACATATGGGATTTCAAACAAACCCTCGGTCCACTCGGATTCCTCATTGTCATTAACCCCCTTGTTCTTGGAGAGCTTGAGGAGCTTGGCTTTCAGTTGGTCAACCTCGGCCTCGTGGGCCTCCCTTTGACCGTCGACATGAGCTTGCCACAAGGCTTCTTTGGTTTGAGCCTCTTGGTTAAGGGTAGAGACTTGTTGTTAGAGTGCTTGAACCATGGCAGAAAGCTGTTCGAGAGTCATGGCGTTGTTGGTGCTGGAGTCGCCGGCTATTGATGATGTAGAAGCTGTTGGAGTGATCGGTTCACGGACAAGCCTGTTGGAGTGATCGGTTCACGGACAAGCCTGTTGGATGAATCCCTGTAGATGCGAAGAGTACCAATCGGACCTATAATTGGAGAAGTAACCCTTGTCAGTCTCGGTTCACACTTTCGGTCTATGAAGAGGTTGAGAACACACAGTTGGGCACACGACTCGAACCACATAAGAAAAAAGACTTTTTTTTATAAGTCGGAGGGAATGGGTCCCTTTTGGGGTGTCTAAGAAGATAATGGAATCGTCACACTAGTATATAGACCATCTCGTGGTCCCATATACTCATCGGATTCCATCGCGTTTGTGAATCCTACATGTGTCGGGATTAAACTAAATTAATGTAGTAAAGCATACATGCGGGGACGGATTTTTTTTATTTTCGTCCAAAATAACCACTTTTGAGGACGGATTTTTATTGCGTCCATTTCAACAAGTTGGCATGTATGATTTGAAAACATTAGTTTAGGGAAATCTCGGTACATGGAAACCGACTTGGTCACGGAGTGTTAGACCCTAACTAGAATTGTGTGGTTTGTGCTCGGCTAAAGAGAAGCTTAAAGGTCACCCCCGGCATGTAGTCATGAACTACGCCACGGGCTGAGGTTTACCGCTTCGAAAGAGCCAAGGTCGAGTGGAGCTTGAAACTTTCTAGGACGGGCCTCGACGGGTTTGGAGTTGGACTTGTGCGACTCGATAGTGAGTAATTTATAGGAGTATTGTGCATGTAGTGTGAGGTCTATCACGTGACAAAAATTTTTATTTTATTTTTTTGAAAAGAAAAGATAAAAACACATAAGCACGTAAATTACAACTCCCGAATCACCCGCGTGACCGGTAAATAAAACATAAAATTAAACAGTCCAAGGGTTCAATTCTGTTCTGATGCAGACAACTGTGCCCACACCCCACTGTTCTGTTCAGTCACTGAAACCTGTTCTTACCCTGGAAATTGGATCAGAAGCGCACGCCTCGGGCTAGTGTTGTGGGAAGTGCGCGCCTGGCCCATTGTATCTGGGAGGCGCCCGCTTCTGGGCTCACCTGTCAAATTATCAGAAACTTATGGACTCAGGGATTGCCCTGGTCCTGATTGTGTGATGGAACCCCTGCAATGTTTGTTAGCACGAAATAATAGGAGGAATAGGAAGAACACATGGAAGGCGGGCGATTCTGGAATTTGACGCGGGACGCGCGCGCTTTGGACCATGAAGGTCCGAGGCGCACGCTTCCTATGTCAATTTCCAGAATGCCCAGAAAAGTGAATTATGAACAGAAACACAAGTTTAACCCTCAAGCCGTCCCCAGCGGAGTCGCCACTGTAGATACCCCAGGGGGACCACGGCTTGCCAAGAGCGCGTGAATTACCCTAGGATGTCTAATTGTGTTTTAGAGTCGCCACCCACGTTTTTTAGGAACGTAAAAAAACCTAATGTTTATGAGCCTAAGTTTGATTTACGAAAACAGAGATTCTTTGGGATGAGGGGTTCGGGGGTTAGGTTACGAAATGGGAAGTACTTAAACACCCATTTCGCCTGAGCAAAGTCGGTCTTGTTTGTTCATAATTCACTTTTAAAGATAAATGTGTTCTTCCTATTAAAATGATGATAAAAAGGGGTTTTAAAGTTTAAAATGTAGGGAGATGACCCCTAGGCCAATTCAATGTAATGAAAGGACCGTTGGTGTCATGTCCCAAATGGTTTTGGGTGATTGCACATTTGATTGAAGAAGAAGAAGAAGAAGAAGAAGAAGAAGAAGAAGAAGAAGAAGAAGAAGAAGAAGAAGAAGAATAAGAGAAATGCTTAAGACATTTACCTATAGTATCCTTCAAAGAGAACCTCTTTTAAAGCCTTGAAGAAGAGGTTGAATACTTAGTTGAAGAAATCCCCGAGAAAAAGTCTAGGAAAGAAGTGAGTAAAAGGTCTAAAAGTAATGATGTCTAAAGTCCCCTCCAATGATGGATTGTAGGGGTTTTTATAGTTGAAAAATGACTGTTTTTGGAGCCAAACGGAGTCTCCAAGAAATCTTTCCCGGGCAAAATCATGTATAATGAGCAAGGGAGAGATTCTTGGGCAGAATCTGTAACTAACACACCCCAGAAGCGCGCGCATCCCACCTAGGCGGCGGAAGGCGCGCGCGTCTGGCCTCAAGGGGCGGAGGCGCGCGACTCTGAGAAGCAATTTTTGACAGAATAGACTAGAAAATTAGAACTGTTATTCAGTTTAGTCCCGGGACTTAACGGAGTCCGTCTGGAACTTAACCAAATTAACAAAAACTAACAGAGAACACTTAAAAGAGGGAGAAACACAAAATCAAGTGTGCAATCGGGGTGAGCGGTCCAAGGCGGGGTGTCTACAGTATATAACATAAATTATTTATTGCACATATGGGGACGGAGTAAAACAAGGAAAGAAAAGATTTTTTTTTTAATATGGGTGCGGCATCCCAAAACTACATATTGTAAAAAAAACTACTGACACAGCCGCCATCCAATTTTTTTTTAATCCAGGGACTGATCTGCAATTTTCTGAAAATTTAGGGATTGATCTGCAGTTTGCAGGAAATCAGGGACTAAGCTGCAGTTTTGAAGTGCAGGGACTATTCTGCAAATCTTGAAGGGATGTCTCGTACGAGACAATAGATGTCTCGTACGAGATATCTCTCCCGGAGCCAAGATTCAAAACAGAACATATTAAAAAAAGAGCAGTCCGAAAATTCACACAAAAATTTAGAAAAAATATATTTTTAGCAGAAAATTACAGAGATTAAAAACACCTAATTTTCATGCAAGTCTAACCCAATTAATTTGTCCCCAGCAGAGTCGCCATTGTTTGCACCCGAAAAGGTACCCGCTCGCCTTTTAGATTTGAGAGTCACCACCATGTTGTTGAACGGAACACGGACCGTGAGATTCTTGAGTTCGGGGGTTAAGTTATGGATTGGGAAGGTCAAGGAGCACCCAATCCACCCAATCTAGGATTGGTCTTGCTTAGGTGTTTTTAATCAAATAAAGAAACAATAAAAACAAATGAAGCCAATAATTAATTTCTTAATTATTGGAATGTCGGATCATGTGCTTCGAGACCATCTCCATGGATTGGAGAGGCTCTAGGCTGATCCTTTTGATGGGATTACACTACTCTAAAACAAAGAAGTAGATGAGAAGTAGAGATTAAAAGCGTAGGAGTTTACCTAAAGCGTTCTTGAGATTCCAATTGATGGCCTTGACTAAGGCCTTGAAGATCCAAGAGTTTTGTGATGTTTGTGACTTGAAAAGATGAGTTTTTGGTGGTGTTTTGATGTGAGGGGAGAAAAAAACGGGATTTCTTTCGGAGAGACAGATTGGAGAGTTGTTTACCTCTTTTAGGATGACTAGGAACCATTAACTAGCATTAGGAGAGTCTAGGGGTAAAAGACTCTTTATTTATAGGTTTAGATTGCTTAGGGACCAAGCCAAGGAGGTGGAGAGGTTTAATTAGGTAAGGAAATCAGTAGGAAACCTCCAGGAAGTCTCCTATTAGATATTCCCCGGTTTAGGAGAGTGTTGGCCAAGAAAGAGATCGGAACGGAGAAGGAAAGTGAATCAAACTCACAGACAGAGGAGATGTCTCGTACGAGGCATCCAGCACAAAAGTACTGTTTTTTGCCCTTATCTAAAGTTCTGTTGTTCAGTTTAGCCCATGACTAACGGAGTCAGTCAGAAACTTAACAAAACATGACAAAACTAACGAGTTTTCATCCAAACACAAAGGCGAGACACAAGAGTAGTGTAATCATAAATTTGAGTTCAAAATGGGGGTGTCTACACCATCTTTTCGCGAAAGCGGAGACTGATGATATTGCTTGGTGTCCACCCTTTTGGAAGGTGAAGAAGTTCGTGGCTAGTACCGATGGATACGAACGGGTCGTTCTTCCGGGTTTAAGAGATTCCTCCTTTTATTTCGCTCAAAGGGTAATTCGACAGTTCGGTCAGCGACAGGACACTTTCGTGCTAGGGGGGCGTGCTCAAGACATTTCTTTCATGGACTCATAGTTTGCTACGAGCTTGGCTCGTGCTTGGGGGCAGGGCACTACCATGGACCGTTGGACCAATCTCCTTCATAATGGAGGGAGCATTTATTTATCGGATAAATATTTGGATTGGCTCCTTAAGGAACTCCGTCCCAATGTCGAGGGTATTGATGAGATTCGTCGCCCTTTGTTAGGGGACCCATTCGAGCCTAGATTGAGTTTGAGGAAGAAGGAAGCTAAGGAGGATCCTTCTAATGTTAGTACAGAAGCTACCCAAGACTTTCTTGATAGTGGCTTCTACGAGAAGAGAGCGAATGGACTTCCTGGTAAATTGCAAGCTCTTTATAAGCCTCATGTGTTCACGAGATTGACTCCCTCAGTGTTCTGCAGACTTGATGTTCCTCTCGGTTTCGAGGTACCTTGGTACAAGAGGAAAAGAGATGACAAGACGGACCGTGGTCAAGCCCCTACTAAGTCAAGGAAGAAGTAGATCTTTAGGAGTATCAAGAGATTGCTTAGATAGACCAATGTTTTGATTTTAATGTTTTATTTATTTTCTTTTACAAGTTGGTAGTTCATGTTGGGAATTTTCCTATTGTTTTATTGAAATGCATTCAATTAATAAAAGAACAAGATTTTGATTTTTATTTGTTGAATAGACCGGACCAAAAGGCTACCTACGCTCTCCTTTTACATCAATTAAATAAGGAGCTCAGGTCATCGTAGTTCTTGTTTAAGAAAGAGAAAAGTTTTTGTTGTTGCTGATTGTATGACTTGTCTCGTACAAGACAATCCTTTTTTTTATGCACACCCTGGTTTTTGCCTAGACCGCCCTTTCAGGTATTCAATCTAGCGGGATTCTTTTCTCGTGCTTTCCTTTTTTTTTTGAATTAGGGGACGGAGCTATGAGTAGTACTTCTTCAGCTTGTCCATGTTGACGGGCTTAGCAGTTGATCTCCATCTAGGTCTTCGAGTTGTACCGCTCCTCCGGAGAAGATCTTCTTGACTATGTAAGGACCTATCCATCTCGGTCCCCATTTTCCCATGGGGTTGAATGGTCCAGGACGATGCTCGTATAGGATAAGGTCCCCTTCTTTGATGTTTCTGGATTTGACTTTCTTGTTGAATGCTCGGGCCATTCTCCATTGATATGCTTGGATATGCTTGGCGGCTCGAAGTCATCGTTCATCTAGCAAGGCTAGTTATTCGTAATGGTTATTCAACCATGTGACTTCATTTATTTGGTTTTCTAGGAGAACCCTTAGTGGCGGTACTTCTAATTTGATTGGTAACACGGCGGGTGTAAACCGGCGGGAAACCCGGGAAAACCGGCGAACCGGAACCGGCCAAAAAAAGGTGAACCGTGAATCGGCGGTTCACGGTTAATAGCGGGTTGGAGATGATGAACCGACGAATAAACCGGCGGGTCATGAACCGGCGGTTCATGAACCGGTGGTTTATTCGTATATGACCGTTGCCTTTTGAAATTTCACAATTAATTCAAACCAGCCGCCCCGCCCCCGCCTTTAATTCTTCTGCGAAGTCAGTGACCGTTTGAAACTTAACCAGCCTAACGGCTAGGGACCATTTTACAAAAAAAAAAAAAAAAAAAAAAACTTCCATCCCGATTTAAGTATAAATACCCCCCCTCCTCACTATTTTTTCACAGCACCTCAAAAACTCTCTCTCACACTATTAATCACTCTCTAAAATCAGTCTTGAAAACTTCGTTAGTTTTTCCATTAAATTTCTGACAGAAATTGCTTTCTTTTTAATTTTCAGCCTATATTTAAGCCTTTTTCTTCAATTTTTCAGCCATTTTCTTCCATTTAAGCCCTTTTTCTCTCATCCTTTGGTTAATATGGATCCAAACCATGGAAAAAATATTGCTAATGAAGGTGAGGAACGATGGGAAGCATATAATCCATTCCTTTTCGCGAATGATTTCAACGCTAACGAAGTCATTCAAAATATAGAAGAGGATGGTGAATATGAAGATGCAATTTGGGAGATCGAACGTCCCTTCGTTGCACCAACCCCACCACCCACGCAAGAAAGTGTTGAAATTGGAGGTGGAAGGGGACGGGGTCCACGGGGAGGAGGTAGAAGAGGTGGAAGGGGACGGGGAGTTGGAGCAAGGGAGCCTAAATCCAATATAATGACGATTCATTTTACCAAAAAGCCCGTGGAAGGCACCGAAGATAGATTCACTTTTGAATGCAACTATTGTTCGCATTCACTCAACTTCAAAACCGGTGATGGATATGGAAATACAAGAGGCCACTTGAATAGGAATCATAAAGATAAAGCGGAGGCGGCGTTGCAAAGGTCACAAACTCAACTACAATTCACTCCACAATCTTCACAAGGCACGTCTTCTTCTACTTTATTCAAGTTTAATGCTACTAAATATAGAAAAGGTTTAGCTAAATTAGTTAGTGGCAAAGGTATTTCGTTTAGTTTTGCTAGTGATAAGCTATGGGAGCTTTTTGCAAAACTTTGTCTCAATCCCTCCGCTCAAAGAGTACCACGTCAATCTCTCACACGTGATGTTGCTACGGTTTGGAGGGACTACAAATTAGCCTTGATGAAAGATTTTTCAAAAATGGAAAATAAAGTCTCAATTTGTTCGGATATTTGGAGTGATCCGTGGCAAAACCATCATTATATGGGTGTTACATGTCATTGGGTGGACAATTCATGGACAATCCAAAAAAGGTTAATTGCATTTCGGGACTTTGATACTCAACATAATGCTACTAATTTTGCAAACAAAATTCTCACCATTTTAAATGAGTATAATTTGGTTGGAAAAGTTTTTTCAATTGGTTTTGATAATGCAAGTGCCAATACGGCAAGTTTGCCCGAGTTAATTAAATTTTGTCAACCGTCAATTGGTGGGAAATATTTTCATGTTAGATGTATTTGTCATATTTTAAACTTATGTGTTCAAGATTTTTTAAATGCCATGAGTACCACAATCCATCCCATTAGAGATGCAATTTGCCATATTGGAAGATTTGCTACCACTCAAAACAAATGGCTCCGATTTTGCAAGAGCAAAGGCATTGCGGAAAGGAGATTTGCTCCCGATGTTACACATAGGTGGAATTCCACCTATAGATTGTTGTCTCAATCGATGGATTACAAGGAACCGGTTTGTCAATTCTTGACTAGCATAAACTATCGGGAGACATTATTTCCATTTCAATGGGATGCTTGTGAGAATGTTTTGGAAATTTTGAAAGTGTTCAAAGATGCTACCGTTGAGTTGTCGGGTATTTATTACCCTACTTCAAATGAAGTTTTGGATCATTGCATAAATGTTGCAATGGTGTTTAGTGAATTTTGGAGTGATGCTCAAATGGGTTCCGCCATAAGGGAAATGAGGGAGAAATGGGAAAAATATTTCAAGGATATACCAACCCTCTTTTTGGTAGCTAAAGTGTTTGATCCAAGAATTCGATTAGTTGGGTTAGAAGATATGTTGACATTGTATTATGATTATATGTATCATGAGCAAGGTCAAGGGGCTTCCAAAGATGTGATTGCGGCTATTAAAAGAAGGGTCGAAAGGGATTTATGCTCTCTTTACAAGGAATATCAAACCGCTCCCGATCCTATTCTTCCTAGAAGTGGTGGTGGAGTAGATGTTGGATGTGGAGTTGGTCGACTTGGAAAAAAGAATTGGTGTGAACAAGTGTATGGCACGAACAAACGTCCTAGAGCTTCCACGTCTTCTTCTAGCATGCCCGTTGAACTAGAGCAATATTTGGGGACAACTTTTGAAGAATTTGGAGAAAAATTCAACCTTCTAAGAGGGTGGTCAAGAAGGGCGACATCATTTCCTATACTTGCAAGAATAGCAAAGGAAGTATTTGCATCTCTGGCTTCAACGGTGGCGGTAGAGCAAATATTTAGTATTTCGGGAAATGTTTTGGATCCACAACGTTCAAGGCTAAATGTGGAGAATTTAGAAAATCAAATGTGTGTTGGGGATTCGTATAGGGCGGAAATTCGGGATCAAGAAGAAAGATGGTCAAGTGATGAGGATGCATATTTTGATGGGGGACTCATTGAAGAAAATGTGGGATCAAATGGTCAAGAAGGTGTAGAAGAAAATGCACCGATAGTTTAGGGACGGAGTTTAATTTTTTATTGTAATATAGTATTTAGGATGAGGTAAGGCTCCTAAATGTCCTCCCTTAATTATAAAAGGGTAAGGTTGGTTGTCCCCCTCTATGTAATTTTTATTTGAATTAATAAAATTAAAAGAGTCCCGTCCCCTTTTTTTCTATACATTATGTTTCTTGAGTTTTTTATGCAAAATACAATAAAAAAAAGTTCATTTTCTTTTAAACTTGCATGATAACATGTTTTTAAAAATTTCTGTAAAAAAAAAAAGTCAGAAGTATACTTAGCATATACTCTGTCCAAAACTTAAAGGAAAAAATACATCTATTTATTTATCTTTAAATAGGCATTGGATTTGGGCTCACTAAAAAAAAGAAAAAAGACAAACAACTAAGTACTAACATTAACAAGCCCAAGCGGCCAGGCCCATCTCACACTCTCACATAGCCCACCCACAGCCCACCACACCAGTCAGCGCCCAGCCGAGCCTGAAGAAAAAAAAAAACCGGAATAACCCGTGAACCGCCGGATGAACCGCCGGTTCATGAACCGGAACCGTAAACCGAATATATACTGTTCATGGCGGTTTATCATTTTTGTTAACCGGCGAACCGCCGGTTCATGAACCGGCAAACCGCCGGTTTCATGAATCGGGCATGTCTAGGCTAGGGCGTATGGAGTTTCACCGGTGGCGATACGGATTGAGCTACGGTAGCCCCAGAGTGCAAAAGGTAGTTTCTCGAGCCAGTCTTTACCAGTCTTAGCCATTTTTCTGATGATGGTCTATATGGTTTTGTTAGTAGCTTCGACTGCTTCATTGGTTTGTGGTCGGTACGGTGATGACTGATGTCTTTCTGTCTTGTACTCTGCGAGTAGTTGGTCACATTCTTTCTCAAAGTGTGTGCCATTGTCAGATATTATCTCATGAGGTACCCCATATCGGCATATGATGTTGGTCTTAATGAAATCATCCACCTTCTTGGCATTTAAGAATTTGTAAGATTGAGCTTCGATCCATTTGGTGAAGTTGCTATGGCAACCAATACGAACGAGTGTCCGTTGTGGCTTATTGGTGAGACTTTGCCAATGACATCTATCTCCCATGTAGAGAATGGCCAAGGGGATGTCATTGGGTATAACACGGATGGTGGTGCGTGTTGTAAGTTAGCATGTATATGACACTTGTGGCATTTCTTAACCATGTCGGCGCAGTCGGCTTCCATTGTAGCCCAATAGTACCCTAGTCGGATAACTTTCTTTGCTAGCATGTTGTCATTCATGTGGGTTCCACAAACTCCTTGATGGACTTGTTCCATGATTTTTATGGCTTTGTTCTCATCAGCACAGAGTAGACATTGCTTGTGATGTTTCTTATAAAGGCGATCACCTATAATCACGAATTGGGCAGTGAATCGTTTTGGATCTATCTTTGCTTTAGATGATGTGCCCAATGAGAATGTTCTATCTAGGAGGAAACTCCATACATTGTCCAAGGTATTTACAGAAACAGAGTCATGCGCCTCTTTGTAGTCATGCAAGTCTATGATCGAGTGATAAGCGGGAGTCGTTCGTCTCGCAAGTTTGAAAGTTTTGACTTCAGTCCATTCGGGAATCTCCACAAGTGATGCTAGCATGGCTAGTGAATCTGCTAAGCGGTTCTTATCTCTAGGAAGATAGTAGAAAGTGACTTCTTTGAATTGTTTGACCAAGTCTTGGAGATGGTCATTGTACTTCTGAAGTGTAGGATCTTGTACCTTCCACTTTTTGAGTGACTGGTAGATTATGAGTTGTGAATCTCCTTACACCTCTATTTCGGTCACATTTCTTTCTAAGGATGCTTTAAGCCCTGCTATTCAAGCTTCATACTTGGCAATGTTATTAGTGGCTTCGAAGTCGAGGCGGATTGCGAGTGGAGTGTATAAATCCGAGGGATCTACTAGTAACATTCCGATACCATATCCTCATTTATTGGCTGCGCCATCGAAAAATAACTGCCACTTATTTTTTGATATTGCCATGATGTCTTCATCAGGGAATCGCGGGTCTTCCCCCTTTGCTTCATCACATGGAAATTCGGCTAAATGATCAGCAAACACCGTTCCTCTTTCGGATTTCTATGTGATGTAAGTGATATCATACCCCGCGAGCATAAAGTACCACTTAGCTATTCTAGAGGAGACATGAGACTTCTCGAAGATGTACTTCATCAGGTCCATTCGGGCAATTAGTTGTATGGGAAATGCTTCCATGTACGGTTTGAGTCTCTTGGCCACCCATGTCAGTACAGTACACGGTTTTTCTAATGCGGAGTAGTTCAATTCAGCCCCCTGAAAGTGACGGCTGACAAAGTAGATGGCATTCTATTTTCTTGAGTCAGGTTGCTCTTGTGCTAGCATAGCCCCTGGTGCAGTGTCATTGACTGTAAGGTACATGATCAACGGTTTTTCTTTATGTAGTGGGACCAATACAGGAGGATTAACCAAGTATTCTTTGACCTTTTCGAAGGCTTCTTGGCACTCTTCGGTCCATTCTAGGGATGAATTCTTCTTGAGGAGTTTGAAAATGGGTTCGCACATTATCGTGAGTTGATTGATGAAACGACTAATGTATTTAAGGCAACCCATGAATCCCTTTACTTCTTTCTGCATCTTAAGTGGAGGCATGTCAACGATAGCTTTAATCTTAGCGGGGTCCGCTTCTATACCACGCTCGGTGACCATGTACCCAAGGACTTTTCCTTTCACTACCCCAAATGTGCACTTGGCCGGATTAAGCTTCATCTTGTGGTGTCTCAACCTTTTGAAGAATTTTCTAAGGTCAACAAAGTGTTGTCCATCGGAGCTTTAGAGTGTATGATCATGTTGTCAATGTACACCTCTATTTCCTTATGTATCATGTCGTGGAATAGCGCAGTCACCGCTCTCTGGTAAGTGGCTCCGGCATTCTTGAGTCCAAATGGCATGACTGTATAGCAGAACGTCCCCCACGGTGTGGTAAATGCTGTCTTGTGTTGATCCTCTTCATCCATTAGGATTTGATTGTACCCAGCGAATCCGTCGACATATGAGCGGACCTCGTACTTTACGATATTATCAACAAGCATGTCTATGTTGGGAAGAGGAAAGTCATCTTTCGGAGATGCTCTGTTGAGGTCATGGAAATCTACGCAGACGCGAACTTTTCCATTTGCTTTGGAAACTTGCACAGTGTTAGCCAACCAGGTTGGATACTCTATCACTTTAATGAACCCGGCACTCAAGAGTTTCTCTATCTCTCGTTTGACTTGTACCGACCACTCGAGTTTAATTCTGCGGAGTTTCTGCTTGACTGGCTTCGACTCGGGAAGCAGCGGTATCTTATGTTCAACAATCGAATTGGATAGTGTAGGACCATGCGAACACATCTAAGAATTCTCGGAGAAGCGCTATGAGGGCTTGTAGGTCTTCCCCCCCTTGAAGAAACTGCCAATCTTGGTCTCTTTCGGATCATCGTCCGTCCCTAAATTAACTGTTTGCATTTCTTCGGCATCAATAGGACCATTTCCGCCACGATAACCTACTTGCTTATTAATTTCTTTTAAGATTTTTTTCGTTTTCTTGATCTATCTCGTCATATGACTCATTATTATCTAATTCGTTAGAGTTATTATTTAATTCATCATTCATGACGTTTGCAATGTCAGGATGTTGGGTTTCGATCAAACATGCGCAGCGGAATATAGCATTTAAAATTTATGAAACCCAAAGCCCATAGATCCGTTCATATGATTAAATCAAATACAACAATATGAATAGAGGAGAAACTAACCCTTGATGACTTTGAATTCTAGCTATGATCTTGGTGGAGATTTGAAGCTTGATCACGAAGAAAGTAAGAACACGAACTTTGAAGATGATGAGCTTCACCCTCTAGCGGTATCCACACCACGAACGAATATCAAGGAGCTTCTTGATATTGGTTGCTAGACCAAATTGTGAAACACGTTTTCACAATTAATATGAACTATATGGAATTTTGTTTTGTGTATTATTTTGTTCTTCAATCTAGGATGTCTTAGAACAAAATAAAACTCTCTCAAACTCTTTGGAGACTTGCACAAAAGCTATATATTGTTCTGGCCCGAATTTGGCTGTTTATATACAAGTTAGACCTATTCCAAATAGGAAACTTGTGTCTAAACCCGTCCAAAATTCCTTTCCAAATTAAATTAGGAAACTGCCCCCGACAGTACTGTGCGGCCGCCCAGAATCCACTGTGCGGTCGCACAACTATCTGAAACAAACTGGTACAAAACTGAGCTAAGTGTGCGGCCGCCCAGTCCATACTGTGCGGTCGCCCACTCCCCCAGATTTCCAGAATTTCCAAAATTCCAATATAGTCCTTTTAAAGATTCGTTCTCTTGTGTGTGACCCTCTAGGATTATACTAAGTTGGCAATGAGTTCAAACATGAAACCATAAGATATGATTAGGTTCTAGCAAACCGTCATACCTACCCAAATAGTATAACTAGATACAAGTTCGCATTCCTTTTAGAACATGTCATAATCCCTTTGTCCACGACGTCATTGAACACAAGTCATGGTCAAACAATCAACTTGTTTTGTTCAATACTTTCTCGATTTCGAATATGTTTATAATCCAAATGACATTGATCCAATCAATTCATTTGAGTCCGGCCGAACATTTCATCAACATCATTCCTACGAGAGGCCCAAGATTGACATCTCTCCGAAGAGGGACAAATCCATTTGGCTTATTATTCTTCCCTACGTGAATCCGATTATGCCAATCATACCCTTTATAACTTCCCGGTTAAAGGCAGCGTTTGAATATGTCAAACATAATGTTCATCAAGTGGAAGACTATAATAAATTCATGTCTAAGGATTCAAATGACATAACTAATATGAGATATATGTTCGACATAGACCATGACATAAATCTCATACAGCGGGTCATGTCCAGTACCTTGTTCCAAACAAGTACCCATAAATCTAACATGATCATCCCATGATCATTTAGCCTTTATACTAGCGCTTAACAAGCACTAGGGACGGAGATTATTATAAGTAAACATGAACAACAATAATAATCAAAACATCTCTTTATTGATATGAAATAAATGATAACAATTACAACGTTTATTAAACGTGCCTAGGGAACTACTACCAACACAGGATACTCGGAAAGATCTAAGTTTTCATTAAGAAAGTAGGGGAATACATGTTCCGCGATGGCATCCAAGTCCTCTTGGGTGAGCTCATCGGTAGCGGTATCTGATTCTAGGGTAAGAGTTACAAGATTTCTCTTCCTATGGGGATGGGGAGTGCATCCTAGTTCGTTGATCAGGAAGTCCTCACTTGCTATGGGTCCCCCAGTTGTGTAACAATTCTTGATGGGTTCGTCACATTTCTTGATGAGCTTGGTATAGTCTTGCTTTGGAGCGTCCCCCTTGTCTATTGCATTGACTTGAGTGTCCTCTAGCTTGCAAAGGCTGAGAAATTGGCGCAATAAGTCTTCTCCCAACACAAAGTCCCATTCACTGAATACTTCGTCCTTGGTACCCCCTAATTCTTGAGGTAGGCATGAGAATTGCTTCGGTTATGTTTCAAGTGGGTATGGATCACAGTCATTGAATATTTCAAAGCCCGGTTGTCGCTTCCCCCTATGGTCGATCCATGGTTCAGGGAACATGAAGTATGGCAAGTTTTCCCCCTCGTGTACAAAGTACCCGTCCAGTGTCTTTCGATGGGGCGGTGCAATTGGCACTATGTATGAAGTCCAATCCCTTTCTTCTTCAGGGATGTTCTTAAGTGGTGACTCGTATCCTAGACCATATTCAGTCAGGTATAGAACGACGGGTGGTGGTTCTTTGATCCCTTGCAAGTCTTTTCCAAGTCCATGACTGGGGAAGTATCCTTTTTATAGCATCATGTTGAGTACGGGGCGTGTTCCAGAAGACGGAACTGCCTTTGAATAGTCATTATCGTTGCGTACTTCTATCATCTCTACGTTACTTTGCTTTTGGAATATAAAGGGCAACAATGTAGAAAACTTGAAAGAAATTGACTATTACTAATAAACGTTGAAATGGATAGGAGGGTATACTTTCACCCACAATGCCACTTAGGTGAGTAGGATCCCTTTTTATTCTAAAAAAAAATAAACGGCTAGTCTATTAAGTTTCTAACTAATAAAGCAAAAAAGGAACAAAAGAATTGAGCTTTTAATTCTTCCAAACAAGGCCGACTCCGTCACCTGTCAGTTGGAGAACACCTTGGTCTATAAGATCTTGGATCTTTTTCCTTAGATTGTTGCACTTGTCGGTGTGATAACCACAACATTGGTGATAGTAGCAGTATATGTGCAGAGCTTTTCCGGCCCCTTCGTACTTAGGTTTGTACCCCTTCATTGGTGTGAGTTTACCCTCCTCTTTGAGATCACGAAATACCATTCCAAGTCGTATGCGACTCAAATCTGCGTAAGCCCTTGGGGGTTTAGGTTGAAGGCGTCCAATGATACCTTGATAGTGATCTCTCATAACATCAAGATGATGGTGATGTTCTTCCTCCATTTAGCATTTAAGGTCACGGTAGAGTAGGATAATTCAATGACTTACTTCTTCATTGATGGCCTCATCTTTTCTATCTTCTAAGTCTTGAGCCTTTTTGACAGCAGCATCATACCACGTCTTCATTTGATCATATTCGGCTTGCAACATCTCAAGCTTGCCATCATCGACCATTTTCTCGATTGTGGCCCAATCTTTCTCACTTTGCTCATTGAATTGTTTGACTTGGTCATCAACGCCTTGGCTGTGGGTATAATACGAAGCATAATCAAACCCCCTAAAGCAGAATTCTTGTACAATGTTGACTTCTAGGACTTTAACATCGGGCAAACCTTCTTTCCATCCTCCAGTAGCTTCCATCTTGAATCGGAGAGCTTGGGTGAGTTTTCGGAGAGACATTTCTTCATGGGAAGGCATTGTGTTGGGAGTGTGGAGCTACTTTTCTGATTCGGACGGACCTAGAGTTCAGAAATCGTGTCAAATCCAGGCTGGGGTCCCAACAAGTCGGTGTTTACGGGTTTTAAGTTGACCAAACGGACAGAAACACATATAGAGGGAGGATGTCTCGTACGAGACATAGATGTTTCGTACGAGGCATCCAGCCTGACAGTCAGAATCCAGATTTTAATCCTATTTTGGTCGGACGGAAATCAATCCATTTTGAGGGTTACTACCTAGTTCGTCCTGGAACAATGGATTCTGTCACCCTAGAATATGAGCCCCTTATTTTTCACCTGTATTGCACTCTCCCAAACAGACAATTTGGGTAAAGGTCCCATATTCTCATCGGAATCCACTATTCGATTTAGCCAAACCTAAGTGATTCCGTAATTGTTTTGCAATTTGTTAAACAACGCCTTCATGCAATCAAACCTTATGAATTCTTGTAAGGGACAACCGAAAGGGACATTGTCAAACGTAGGATCTTGACGGCAAAAGAGACTAGACTCGAATCCTCGTAGAAAAAATCTCAATTCTGCCATCGCAATCCCTTGTCCAACAATTTTTTATTGAAGCGACATTCGTCAAGAATTCATGAAATGAGGATTATAGATTGTAGTGAAAGCGTTATCTTGGGAAAAGATTAAAACAATCATAAGAATCGAACCGACCGGTCTCAAGGAGTGCCCTATTGACTATTATGTATGCATGAGGTTGATACAGGGCTTACGGCTAAACCTCCCCATGGGCACGATCGTAGGATCGTGGCATGGAGTGGGTACACCATCTTTAGAGAGACCGGCAAGGAAATGCTGACCGACATCCGTCCTTCGATTGGGACCCGGGTTTATATGGTATGTAGTGCAACTAATCTACATGTGTGCACGTGTGTGAGAGTCAAGTTCTAGGTGTCAAGGGTGAATATAGAGAGTTTTTTTTTTTTTTGAAAACAAAACAAAAACATGCAATGGCTGGGCCAAGTGGCTGCCTACGTTTCCCTCTTGTGGAGGAACTCAGGTCTTCGTACACACATAAAGCATAACATATGAAAAGCATGGAAATTTCAAGTTTGCAAATACTCCTGCAAAACAAAGGTTAGATTTATGATATATGGGGAGTTTCTTTGTCGTTAGGAAGGTCCTAAGACTCAGAAACAGGGGGAGGACAGATCTGGAATTCTGTTTGCGTGTTCGAACCGGACGGACATCCCTTTTTCAAACCAGAATAACAGGCTGTCGGGCAAAAGGAGGATGTCTCGTACGAGACATCCCCTTCTGGGATCAGAAACAGTACAGAATTTGCAGAATTTTAAGAATGATGATGATCTTTTCAACGCAAGTCTAACCCTCTTAGTATGATCATTCCCCAGCGGAGTCGCCACTGTGAGTGCGCGCCCTTTTCCCGCCGCTTTACGTTCGTTGTTTGGTTGTAAGGGCTTGATTGTTGCTCGATTTGTTGAGAGTCGCCACCATGTTTAACGGAACACAGACCGTGAGATCTTGGATTCAGGGGTTAAGTTATGGATTGGGAAGGTCAAGGAGCACCCAATCCACCCAATCTAGGATTGGTCTTGCTATGAAAACCTCATCATCATCTTAAAATTATGCAAATTATGTACAAAGAGAGATAAATAAATATTTTCTTATTTATTTGGAATGTCGGATCATGTGCTTCGAGACTATCTCCATGAATTGGAGAGGCTCTAGGCTAATCCTTTTGATAGAATCACACTACTTCAAAGCAAAGAAGGAGATGAGAAAGGAGAAAACAAAGGAATTTACCTAAGCGTTCTTCAAGAATCCTATGGATGACCTTGATAAAAGGCCTTGATGATCCAAAAGCTTGACTTGAATTATGTTATGACTTCAAGAATTTCGTGGGTTACCTTTGTGGGACTGATATGAAGGTGTTTTTGCGTGATAGGTAGAGAGTAATTATCTTTCGGACCGACCGACCCCGTTTTAGTTCAAGGACCCCTATATTTATATGATTTTGGTGACTTAGGGATCAAGCCAAGGAGGTAAATTTGGATGGGAATCAAAGACTCAATTCCCAAGGAGTTGTTTTCGGGCTCTCAGTTCATCCTTCTTTTCTTTCCTGGATTGTGGAATGTTTGCCAAGAAACGAGGTTGGGTTTGATAAGGAAACTGCTTAAAAACCCGTTTGTTTGTCAAGGGGGATGTCTCGTACGAGACATTAGATGTCTCGTACGAGGAATCTTGTGTTTGAATCAAAATTTTGCCCTCTGCTCAAGTTTTAATGTTCATTTTGGCCCCTAACTAACGAAGTCAGTCAAAAACTTAACGAGACATGTCAAACTTAACGAGTTTCGACCCAAATCAAAGGCGAGACACAAAAGTAGTGTAATTATGAGAGAGTGTTCAAAATGGGGTATCTACAACACCATATTTTTCCACTTTACCCTTAAAACCCCTTAATATACACCCATTTAAATTAACAAAACACTCCCACATCCCAACTCTGAAACACACCTTAACCCTTCCAACTCTGGCTCTTCTAAGTCGATTCCTAACCCTAGTCAAGATGAATTGGGGTTAAGCTTCTTCTACGACAATCAACCACCAGAATCCTCTAGCTCCGGCGAAACTAGTGTTCCTCCGCTCCGGCATTTCGCCAAGGTCACCGCATCTTCCACGCTAGGGTTGCTCTTACATCCATCCAAATTCGAGGAGATGCTTAAAAGTACCTCTGGGGGTGACTGTACATCGTCTCCGTCGGAGTCGGATCCACTACAGAGTAGCTTTTCAGATGATATACAGCCCTACTTCTACTTGTTGTGGATGTAGCCCTCCACTACCCAAGCAAACCCACAAGAACAATAAAAGCACACAAACAAAGCACAAGAAATCAAAGCAAGAAAAGACACAGAAATTGTTTACCCAGTTGTCAATATGTTTGACTACGTCTGGGGGCACTACCAAGCCAGGATCTTGCACTATAATATGTTAAATCTGAGTTACGATGAGTATGGGGGCGGAACATTGTTTATATAGCAAACCAAGAGTGAGACCTAAACCTAAACATAAGAGAAATCCCGAAAATCTGCACTTCCCCGACATTCCAGGCGCCCGCCTGTAGGGGTACAGGCGCCCGCTTACTTGTCTATTCCAGGAACCAGAGTTTCTGCCCAAACCGGGCGCCCGCCTGGTCAATACCAGGCGCCCGCCTGGAATCCTGCTCCAGATTTTCTTCTCTTTGTTTCTTTGAGGGATCTCTACTCCAACAATCTCCCACCTAGAGATCAACCGCATATACAAACCCCGTATCCGTCTTCAACTCATCCTTGGTGTCTTCCTAGTGCTCACCTCGATCATGGTAGTGCCTTCCTCCTCTCTTATTTTCCAAGCCCAATTGAAGCTATGCATAGCTTCAGCTTTTCAAGGTTTACCACCTTGGTCAACATGTCAGCCGGGTTCTCCGATCCCAAAATCTTTTCCAGCCTTAAGATCTTCCTCTCCAAGAGATGCCTGATGTAGTGAAACCTCAGCTCAATGTGCTTCGTCCTAGAATGAAACGCCGGATTCCTAGCCAAATGTATTGCACTCTGACTGTCACTGTAGAGAGCATTACCACTTCGCGTCTTCCCAAGTTCACCCAAGAAGTTCTGCAACCATACCATCTCTTTGCTTGCCTCTGTCACTGCCACATATTCTGCTTCCGCAGTCGACTGAGCCACGATCTTCTGCAATTTAGAAGCCCAGGAGATAGCCGTACCACCCAATGTGAAAACATAACCCGTGGTACTCCTCCTCTTATCAAGATCACTTGATGCCAAATCCGCATCCACATAACCCGCTAACACGACCCCCTTGCTTGAGAAACATAGAGCCTTACCAGCAGTACCCTTTAAGTAGCGCAGGATCCATTTAACCGCTTCCCAATGTTGCTTCCCAGGATTGCCCATGTACCGGCTGACTACTCCCACCGCATGTGCAATATCCGGCCTTGTACACACCATTGCATACATTAGACTCCCCACTGCCGAAGCATATGGAGTCCTATCCATCTTGTCACGCTCTTCCTTGCCCTTAGGTGAGTCATTCTCGGATAGCTTGAAGTGCATACCCAATGGTGTCCTTGTTGGCTTCGCCTCTTCCATGCAAAACCTTGTCAAGACTTTCTCAACGTATTCTGCTTGTGAAAGAACCAACTTACCCAACTCCCTATTCCGGTCAATCCGCATGCCCAAGATTTTTCTGGCCTCCCCCAAATCCTTCATCTCGAACCGTTCTGACAACTGAGCCTTCAATCTGTTTACCTCTCTACTGCTAGAGCCCGCTATTAGCATGTCATCCACATATAACAGCAAGATTATATACCCATTGTCCGTGTTCTTGAAGTAGCAACAATGATCCGCCTCACATCTGATAAAATCAATATCGTGCATGAATCCATCGAACTTCCTGTACCACTGCCTAGGAGCTTGTTTAAGGCCATACAAGCTCTTAGTCAACCTGCAAACCAGTTCCTTGCTACCCTTAGACAAGTAACCCTCTGGTTGTACCATGTAAATTTCTTCCTCCAAATCACCATGAAGAAAGGCTGTCTTTACATCCATCTGTTCCAGCAACAAGTTATCCGCCACTACTATCCCCAGAACCATTCTGATAGTGGTCATCTTCACAACAGGAGTGAATACCTCGGTGTAGTCAATACCGTACTTTTGCTGAAACCCTTTTACAACCAACCTTGCCTTGTAACGCTTACTGCCGTTTGCTTCCTCCTTGATCCGGTAAACCCACTTGTTATGCAATGCCTTCTTCCCCTTAGGCAGTTTAATCAACTCCCAAGTTTTGTTGTCTTTCAATGAGTCCATCTCATCATCCATCGCAGCTTTCCACTTATCACAAAGTGCACTACGAACAGCCTCCGCATAACATTCCGGTTCACCACTATCTGTCAGCAACAAATAGTAATTTGAAGGAGTATACCTGTCAGATGATCCACGCAACCTGCTGGATCTACGCAGCGGAATATCCGGTTCCGGAGTATGTGGTTCATCTTCAGTGACCCCCTGACCATGGTCATCATGAACCGTCCTGCTCCCACCCGAGTCTGGAATATCCACCTCTACAACCTCCGGTTCCGAACTAATATCATCAGATGCCCCCTTTCTGTCTTTGTACAATACCTGTTCATTGAATACTACATCTCGACTATGAATAATTTTATGGTTTTGGTCATCCAAAAACTTATACCCGAAGTCATCCCCACCATACCCAATAAACGTACATTTTACAGATTTTGCATCTAACTTAGTTCTATCAGCAGAATCAATATGAACATATGAAACGCAGCCAAATATGCAAAGAAAGGACAGATTTACCTGCTTGCCACTCCATGCTTCCTCTGGAATTCCATTCCCCAATGGTACCGATGGTCCCCTATTGATCAAGAAAGCCGCCGTGTCAACTGCATATGCCCAAAACGTCTTCGGAAGTCCACACTTCAACCTCATACTTCTAGCCCGCTCGTTCAATGTCCTGTTCATCCTCTCTGCAACCCCGTTGTGTTGTGGTGTGCCCTTTGGAGTCTTCTCCATGCGAATGCCATTCGCTGCACAATATTCCTTGAATTCCCCGAGCTCATACTCCCCTCCGTTATCTGACCTTAAGCACTTAAGCTTAAGTCCCGTCTGATTCTCCACCAAGGCCCTCCATTTCTTAAACACCTCGAATGCCTCATCTTTATGTTTCAAGAAATAAACCCAGACCTTCCTTGTTGAATCATCAATGAAGGTCATGTAATATGACGCACCACCCAGAGAAGTTACTGGAGATGGTCCCCATAAATCCGTGTGAACCAGTTCTAACTTTGCTTCCCTCAAAGCCCTACCTGTCCTCGAGAAATTACTTCTCGCCTGTTTGCCAAACACACAATCTTCGCAGATCCCCACGTCGACTGTCTTCAAACCCGGTAGTAGTCCCTTTGAACAAAGTATCTTCATCCCCTTCTCACTCATGTGACCCAATCGACAGTGCCACAAATCAGTATCACCCTTGGCTGACGCCACCGCGATACTATCCTTGGTGTTATTCGCCAAATACAGTGTCCCCTCCTTATCACCCCGAGCGATCTCACGATCCTCCTTGGTAATAACCCAGTTCCTGCAGCCGAATGTTACCTTGTAACCTTCTTCGTCCAACTGCCCAACTGATAATAGGTTCTTTTTCAAACCCGGAATGTGCCTGACCCCGTTCAGATGTAGGACCTTCCCGTCCGATGCTCCTATTCTGACATCCCCCTTCCCCTTGATTTCCAAAGGCTCGCCATCCGCCAGATAGACCTTACCGAAATCACCGGAAGTATAATTCTCCATCTCTTCTGCATGCCCGCAAGAGTGGAATGATGCCCCCGAATCCAGCACCCATGATTCTAGTGCACTACTAACACTTAGAACCAATACATCATCACCTTCGACTGTCACATTCACCGAATTGCCCCCACGATTGGGACAATCCTTCTTGTAGTGTCCTAACTCCTTGCAATGATAACACTGCACCGATCCTTTCGCAACCCTTGGTTTATCTCTGATCTCCACGGCCTTGCCCTTACCACTCACCACGTTATCCCTAGATTCAGTTCTCCCCTTATTGCTAGTACCCGGCCTTCCCCTGCTAGTAGTAGCTAAGGCCGATCCCGAAGTAGACGATGTCCCCAACTTCTTCAAACGATTTTCCTCGCCCAACAAGAAATCTTTAACATCATCATACTTCAACTTGTTCTTACCCGCTGAAGCATTGATCGCTGTCACCGTCCCGCTCTAACTTCCTGGTAAAGACGCTAGCAACAAGCACGCGTGAACCTCATCATCAAACGTAATCTCCAACGCAGTCAATGAGTCTATAACATCCATAAACTCATCGATGTGTTTAGCCAAGGATCCTCCCTCTTGCATCTTGAGACTGCCCATCTTGCGTATCAAATCAACCTTGTTTGCAGCAGATGGAGTTTCAAATCTCTCAGTAAGATAATCCAATAGCTCCTTTGTGGTCTTTGCCTTCTTGGTAGTCTTCGCGATCCACTTTGACAAAGTAGATCTAACCACCCCTAGGGCCTTCCGATCCATGAGATCCCAATCTTCTTGCTTTTCTCCTTCCGGTTTGACACCCTTTAGAGGCTTATAGAGATCTTTGTTGTACAAGAGATCCTCTATTTGCATCCTCCAAAACCCGTAGTCAGAACCATCAAATTTCTCAACCGCCTGTTTGTCCTTGCCCATTCTTGATTGCTTGACAACACCCAATCGCTTGATAAACCAATCTTACGATTAACCCTGATCTCCAACCAGAGCTCTTGATACCAGTTGTTGTGGATGTAGCCCTCCACTACCCAAGCAAACCCACAAGAACAATAAAAGCACACAAACAAAGCACAAGAAATCAAAGCAAGAAAAGACACAGAAATTGTTTACCCAGTTGTCAATATGTTTGACTACGTCTGGGGGCACTACCAAGCCAGGATCTTGCACTATAATATGTTAAATCTGAGTTACGATGAGTATGGGGGCGGAACATTGTTTATATAGCAAACCAAGAGTGAGACCTAAACCTAAACATAAGAGAAATCCCGAAAATCTGCACTTCCCCGACATTCCAGGCGCCCGCCTGTAGGGGTACAGGCGCCCGCTTACTTGTCTATTCCAGGAACCAGAGTTTCTGCCCAAACCGGGCGCCCGCCTGGTCAATACCAGGCGCCCGCCTGGAATCCTGCTCCAGATTTTCTTCTCTTTGTTTCTTTGAGGGATCTCTACTCCAACACTACTATCAAGATTCGAACAACTACGACGACGGTGTTGACAGCGAAGCTGATTTGAATGAATTTTTGATGTTCTGTGATTTGGACACTTAATTAAGATATTTTTTGGGGGATTGGATTGGAGTACAACAATTATAATAATTCCCTAGAGATTCAAAGATATAGTTACTCCTATATTAATGATTATACATAGGGAGGTTAATTGAGGACGGTGTTCTAATGGAAGACGACATGGCGAAGAGATAGAGAGATTAGAGCATCTCCAACAGCACACTTCAAATTTTACACCAAAACTCTAAAATAGAGTGTGTTCAGCACCAAATTTCTTCCACCATCTCCAACAGCACACTTCAAATTTTACACCAAATCAAAATATTCTCAGAATATTCTTTATTACTAATTACAAATAAACAGTTTTCATAGACCATTAATTATTTGTATTAATATGATTTAAAGAACATTATATTAAGTAAAAATGAGTAAATATATATAAATATATTAAAGAAGACATATTAAAATAGATAATTAAAATAAAATGATTGGAATTACAATTAAAACAAAATGGAAATTCATATTGAGATAGATGAAAATAATTGATATTGAGATAGATGAAAAGAATTGATGTGATGAATCCATCCATCAGTTTCTCTATAAATAGGAGACGGATAAATAATATCTAGATATTTTCTCGTAAATATATAGATATTTTTCCGTAAATATCTAGATATTTTTCCGAAAATATCTAGATATTTCTTACATAATATCTGACGAATCTTCTATAAATGCAGTGTCACATTCATCTTAAAATTCACACTTCACTTCTTTCTCTTTAGCTATCTTCCTCCTCCTATATCTTTCAATGTCTTCAGTACGAGGTCCTTCTTTCGTTCAGGAAGAGGATTCACATCTATGTGATGTTTATCATGATATCACCCAATGCCCAATTATAGGTATCAACCAGCCGAGGGACACTCTTTGGAAGCGAGTTCATGCTCAATACAACTCTACAAATAAAGAGCACATGCCTATACGAAATCAAAGAGCTCTGGATTCTCGTATGGGTCTCATCAATAAAGCTATGGAAAAATTAAGAGGAGCAATTCGACAAGTTGAAAGGTTGAATCCTAGTGGTGCTTCGGAAAAGGACATAGTAAGGCCATCTCCAACAGAGGCCGCCAACGCCAAATTCACGCCATCTTTGGCGTTTTTCTCGGTGGAAGCCGCTCCAACAGCACGCCATATCTTCCGCTATTATAGAGGAGGGGTTGCCGGCTCTTCATATTTGGCGTGAGTCCTGGTACGCCATCCTCCTTTTCCCTTTTTCTTTTTTTTTTTTTTTTTTTTTTTTCCATGGTAAAGCCCAATTTGTAGTTGGAAAAAAAAAAAGATAAGGCCCAAATTGACTCAACTCAAATCCATGTTAATTTTTCATTTTTTTAATAAAAATAAAAAATATTACAATAATTAATTGGATAATCTCACAAACAATATCTTAAAAGTGCAAATACAAATTAAAAAAGTGAAAATTACAAATACAAATAAAAAAGTGCAACTATAATTAAAAATAACAATAACGGAATACAAATAAAACATAGTTGGAATTATTTTAATAATCCCCTAGATTGTTATCACTTGGTCCAAGATTATTAAAGTAGCCTCCAAATCCATCACTTATATTGTTTGAAGCTGCTTGATCAACTCTTTTTTGCATATATTTTGCCCGTTCGCTTTCGATATAAGTCCGTGCAACTGGATCTGAAATAGTGTTGATGTCCATCATCATTATTTTACGTTCATCTTGCAATTCTCTCCTTTCAGCTTTTCTTCTCATCATTGCCATCAGTTCTTCATTTTGACGTGTTAGTACTTCAATAGCTGCCGTGGAGTCGTCATTTTGTTTTCTCTTTAATTTTGCTTTTTTTTTTATCCCAATTGGTCTTTGGGATGAAGTAGGACTAGGGCTACTATCATCGCTTAAATTGATAGAAAATGATGACAAATTGGGAGATGATGAATCTTGTGAATTCAGTTGGGACGAACTATCACCATGGTGTGGCGCAAATTTTTCAATATCTTTCATCTTCTCCCATACATGATGAAATTTGAACCCTGCCTTAAATTCTTTCTCTTGACATAAGAGGGAGATTGCTCGATCATACTGCATCAAATAATGAAGGTATTTCATTTTTACAAAATGATAGAAAAATTGATATATTTACTAGTGAAACAAAAAATAACAAGTACTTACTATGTCCTTTTCCGAAGCACCACTAGGATTCAACCTTTCAACTTGTCGAATTGCTCCTCTTAATTTTCCTATAGCTTTATTGATGAGACCCATACGAGAATCCAGAGCTCTTTGATTTCGTATAGGCATGTGCTCTTTATTTGTAGAGTTGTATTGAGCATGAACTCGCTTCCAAAGAGTGTCTCTCGGCTGGTTGATACCTATAATTGGGCATTGGGTGATATCATGATAAACATCACATAGATGTGAATCCTCTTCCTGAACGAAAGAAGGACCTCGTACTGAAGACATTGAAAGATATAGGAGGAGGAAGATAGCTAAAGAGAAAGAAGTGAAGTGTGAATTTTAAGATGAATGTGACACTGCATTTATAGAAGATTCGTCAGATATTATGTAAGAAATATCTAGATATTTTCTCGAAAATATCTAGATATTTTCGGAAAAATATCTAGATATTTACGGAAAAATATCTAGATATTTACGGGAAAATATCTAGATATTATTTATCCGTCTCCTATTTATAGAGAAACTGATGGATGGATTCATCACATCAATTCTTTTCATCTATCTCAATATCAATTCTTTTCATCTATCTCAATATGAATTTCCATTTTGTTTTAATTGTAATTCCAATCATTTTATTTTAATTATCTATTTTAATATGTCTTCTTTAATATATTTATATATATTTACTCATTTTTACTTAATATAATGTTCTTTAAATCATATTAATACAAATAATTAATGGTATATGAAAACTGTTTATTTGTAATTAGTAATAAAGAATATTCTGAGAATATTTTGATTTGGTGTAAAATTTGAAGTGTGCTGTTGGAGATGGTGGAAGAAATTTGGTGCTGAACACAGCTGAACACACTCTATTTTAGAGTTTTGGTGTAAAATTTGAAGTGTGCTGTTGGAGATGCTCTTATATCGAAAGCGAACGGGCAAAATATATGCAAAAAAGAGTTGATCAAGCAGCTTCAAACAATATAAGTGATGGATTTGGAGGCTACTTTAATAATCTTGGACCAAGTGATAACAATCTAGGGGATTATTAAAATAATTCCAACTATGTTTTATTTGTATTTGTATTCCGTTATTGTTATTTTTAATTATAGTTGCACTTTTTTATTTGTATTTGTAATTTTTACTTTTTTAATTTGTATTTGCACTTTTAAGATATTGTTTGTGAGATTATCCAATTAATTATTGTAATATTTTTTATTTTTATTAAAAAAATGAAAAATTAACATGGATTTGAGTTGAGTCAATTTGGGCCTTATCTTTTTTTTTTCCAACTACAAATTGGGTTTTACCATGAAAAAAAAAAAAAAAAAAATGGAAAATGAAAATGGGAAAAGGAGGATGGCGTACCAGGACTCACGCCAAATATGAAGAGCCGGCAACCCCTCCTCTATAATAGCGGAAGATATGGCGTGATGTTGGAGCGGCTTCCACCGAGAAAAACGCCAAAGATGGCGTGAATTTGGCGTTGGCGGCCTCTGTTGGAGATGGCCTTAGGGTTTTTAATTTTATCATCTCAAATTTGTAGCTCCTTGTTCTTTTGGCTGAAAGTGAGAAGAATGAGATTCTTTTTTCATCTTTTATTTTAACTCCTCATTTTAGTTTAGGGAGGTTAGTAAGAACATTTTGTTTGATGACATTTTTGTTGGAAATTTTATTTTGAGAAAATTGGTGTTGAAATTTTTTTTATCAAAATTTAATTTGGTGTCAATTAAATGAACACAAGTTGCAAATATTTTATTTTCTCAAAATCATTTAGGATGAATGAGAATTAATGATAAAAGTGAGCAACTTTTAATGTTTATTGAAGAGGTATGAACTAAATTCAATGAATGTGGATACTTCCACAATATTCATGAATAATGATTGAAGGGTGTTGCTATACACACCCATAAAATTAATGAATACACATGTACTGTGCTTCACAGTGTTGTACCGTTTAAAATTTTAAGCATACAATACCCATGATTATTCATTTAGATTCAATGTATCTTGAAAGGAAATGTCTTCATAAAAAGATACCATAACTCTTGAAACATTATAAATAGATCCATTGGAATGTCATTCTTCACACCATCACATACAATACTAATTGAGTTAATAGAATTCATATATAATTTAATGGAATTCTCACTACATCTTAATCATCTTGTTGCATAGAGTCTTCTTCATAGTCTGGAAGTGTCAAACACAGTTATGTTCGCCGAAGTCATCAATTTGAAGTGCTTCTATTGATAATTGTAAAGTCGTTTCATCTTGAGAGAAGATTGCCACAGGATCGTTAGCACCATTGCGGGGCAATATCTTCGTGCAGATATTGTGTCCAACACAAGACTCGACATCATTTATTTGCCTGGTTTGATTTGATTTTCGCATTTCTAGTTTATCCTTATTTCCTGGCCGTTAAAATATGTTTATGGTTCATTTATATTATTTGTTTACGTTAAGTTCAAGAAAGCTTGTTACTATTATTATATTTTTCTTAACAATTTTTATAAAAATTAGTATTGCGAGTAAATTAAGTAATTTTGCGGGTATAAATAGTAGCACTCATTCACGAAAAATAATAAATGGGAATCCGTCTTAAAAAACACATGGGAACATATAGAAATATGCACATATACT
Organism: Campanula takesimana; assembly: GCA_026119855.1. Lineage (NCBI taxonomy): Eukaryota > Viridiplantae > Streptophyta > Magnoliopsida > Asterales > Campanulaceae > Campanula > Campanula takesimana. The sequence goes on from JAOWBW010000067.1 coordinate 1,706,884, forward strand.
TGGGTTAAGGATGCAGATATACTCTTATACAAGTTAATTGCCATATACGCCCTTGTACTTAAGAAAAATGTATGGATATTTAGACACCTTCATCTTTCCGTCCAAATCTTAACGGAATTGCTAACTATATGTCTTAGTTGGGGTTTAGAATTTAGTACGTGGAAATAGTTTTCCAAGTGGAATTTGCTGAGTATGAGGGGTTTAAAACTACATCGTTTTGATTATTAAATTAGAAGACCATGTTCGTTAAGTTGTTAACAGATCTGTTAAATAATTGATGAAATAACATTTTATTTGCCTCTTCAGTAAGATATTCAGTTAAAAAAACCAATTTTCTTAATCATCGTCGTCATCTCCAACATCAGCACCACCGTGACCCATCCTCTTCTCATACGTCACAACCACCATCACCACCAAATTCAACACCACAATCACTACAAAAATTAACAACCCAAAATCACAATCAAATCAACACCACCAAAATCACAACACAAATTGAATAAAATGACAGATTAAAATAGATCTGAAAAATCCCAAATCCCAATCAAAGCCAAGATAGTTCTAACTTTTTTATTTAAAAAACCCAGTTTGTGTGAATTTGAAATAGATCTGAGAATAAGAAGAAAAGATGTGTCCGGGGAGGGGGAAGGGGAAGATTTGGAGAGAGTAGCCACGTAATTTGAAATAGATCTGAGAAGAAGAAGAAATTTGGTGCTTTTGTCTCTCGGAGAATTTATGAGGTAGGTCATCGGACTGAAGTGGACGTCATTGAGATGGGTTGGTTGATGTGGGTGCTGGTGATGTTGGGTTGGAGAGAGATTAACGGAGCCAGAGTCTATGTGTGACTGCGTGGGCATTGAGGTAATCGACGAGGAGAGGAAGAGGCGATAGACTAAGTTGAAAAGGTTAGTGTAAGTACCCCAATCTGAATTACAGCCAACTTATAGGTATTCTTAGTACTATTTAAGGATAAACCTGATAGGCTAGGACCTCACTAGGATAAACCAAAAATCTTAGGACTGTTCTGGAATAAAAAAGTAGAAAGTTCCAGATTTCGCCCCTAGGAGTCGTACGGATGGTTTAGCCCCGAAGAGGCACCGTCCGTACGGATGGTTTAGGACCTCCAGGTCCCTATAAATTAAATCCCTTGCTGATCATTTAAAGGGGGGAAAAATAGTAGAGAGTAGTGAAACTCTGTCAAAAACACAGCAGAAACACAAACACCACAAACTTGAGTGAAAAGAGAGAAAAAGATAGGCAAAAACCAAAATTGGTGAGGCCTCTTTCTCCCCATCTTCTCTCCATCTCACATCTCTCTTGTTACTTTGATTATATTGTTGATTATTTACATTGTTTGTCCCTTTTATATACAAATGTATTTACGTTCATGCAATATTATGAATTGGAACCAAGTCATTAGGTGATTCCATGGTACCCTCATGCTTTATGTGTGATTAAGGGTTACAAACCAAAGGATGATCATGACTTGTTATGTTATGCCATTTACATTCATGTCTTTACTTTTGGCTTGGTGATCCATTGCACATATGGAGAGAGCCTTGTACATTTATCTTGCATTTGTTCATTTGTTACCATAATGATCGTGTTTGGGTGGTAAAGTCTCAATCTTTACCATCCAAACTTTGATTTAGCTCTAAAAATGTCACATTTGGATGATAAAGACTCAATATTTATCCATTCAAAGGTTGATTTTGCTGTCCCAAATGTTTATTTTTGGATGAATAATCCATTTGGATGTTAAAGTCTCAATCTTTATCCATCCAAATGGTTGCTTAAAGCCATGTTCATCACCTTTTGCATTTTTTTCTCCAATGATTGCCTTGATCATACCCAAATCCTTGGTTTTGGTGTCTAATCAAATGATCAAGAGCATAGGAATGATGTTATGCATGTTCATGTACAACACAATAAACTAAAAAGTCACATTTCTGTCCAGTTTCAGCAGAATGCTCTGTTTCTGCCTGAAACCGGACTGTTTCTGATAAATCTGCAAAATCCCCAGGACGGGCATGACTATCCGTACGGATTGTTTGGCCAAAGGGATGTTTTCTCTGTTTAAACCTGATTCTGTCAAGATCTTTACAAAAAAACCATTTTCTGTTAATTTTCTAACTGTTTCTGTTAAAAGTCAGTTTCTCCCATCTTTAAAATACACACACACACTCGCACATTTTGGTTGATAAACTTAGGGAGACTCGGTTTTTCGAGGCAGATTGGGTGAACCATGAAACGTTCTTCCCAAGACGTAACCTGACCTCCGAACTCATTTTCTCTAACCATTTTTGTTAAATTGGGCTTAATATTAATTTAACGTGGCGACTCTGTTTTCTTGCAAAATAAAGTTACGTGTTCGATCCCGAGGAAACAATTCGATATTTTCCCACGGGTATCTTACAGCTAGGCAGTGGGGTAGCTTGGCGGTGGGCAAACTGGGAGTGGGGATGGCGTGGGTTAGAGGAGCCGTTTGGCTGGATGAAGAAGAGGTAGAAGATTGGGGGTATTTTTTTCCTTGTTTCATTTTTTTTATATAGATTTAGAAGGGATGATGGATAAGTTATAAGTGATAAAGTCTGAGTTTCCATCCCAAAACCATTTGGTCATGGGAGGAGTGGCCCTGGATCTTTATATAGTCAGGCATTGGCTAGTTAATTTCCGATATGGGATAATTGCTCCAACACGCCCCCTCACGCGTAGCCGAACTTTGGGCTTACGTGTGGACATATAATTGGGTGACGTGGGTCTAGATCATCGTGGGCCAAACTTTGGGCTCTGATACCACTTGTAGGGACATCGACCACCACCACCACTTTCCCACATTAGTATGATATTATCCGCTTTGGGCCTAGCCCGCACGGATTTGTTTTTGGGCATCCCCCAAAAGGCCTCATACTAATGAAGTGGGTGGGTGCTATTATATACCTTTCAATTGTTTCCTTAATTGCCGATGTGGGACTTTGGGTTGCACCCCAACAATCCTCCCCTCAAACCAAGGACCATACCGCTATGGCCCGCAGTGTTTCCTCTGGCTCATATCCAGCGAAAGCTTGTACCAACCGCCCGCGCAACACCACAGCTCTCGATTGCAAGACTTCATTCGCAATGTCGCACAAGGGGAACCCCACCATATAAAGCACACACACGGTCCACCCGGTCGGGTTCATCCGAACCATGGCTCTGATACCATGATGAATCTGGCGTAAAGAAGGATGAACAAGAAGAGAAATTTCATCTTTATTATTGATGAATGAACTTTTCTTAAACTTCTTGATTCAATAATAACTGTGTACAAGAGCCCTATTTATACTACTTGTACTACCTAGATATAAGGAAAGTAAAATCAACTAGGAAACTAAATCAACTAAAACTAAGGAATGTGATATGGTAAATCTTGGAAATCCCAAACATATCTCGGATATCTTAACCGAGATATGATGATATCCTATACTCCCCCTCAAGTTGGCGCGTGAAGGATACAAACGCGCAACTTGAAACTTAAAAAGATAACTCAATCATTCCAACCGGAGAACTCTGTTCGCCTGCGCCTTGTTTGCAAGGTGTCTCAAAATATGTGTCGCTCCTTCACGTTTTATTTCGTCCTTCGGATAGCAGTTTCCCACATCTTGCCACAGCACGTACACTTGAGCTTCTCTGTTTGCAGAACTGATTGTACACTTGACTGATCAACCGACTGCACAACTGTCTCAACAACTGGTCGCACAACTGGTTGACGGCTGCATACCGGCTGTACTGATTTGTTTCGTTCCATGCTTCGCTCGGGTTATAGCACGCTTCAGCTTATCTTCCAAATGCGTACCCTCACTCCCAACACGTTTGCAAGTCTCCCAAAATCTCTCTTGCCGACTTTGCAAGCTTGACTTTATTTCTTTCCTTCTTCATGAAACCCTTCACCATAGCATTGCACCGTCTTCAAACCTGTAATTCTGAAACTCAGATTTGATCTCACTGCTGCCTTCATGGTTGTGGGAAGAAGGAACAAAAAACGAAAAAAATAACAAAAAAGACCGAACCAAAAAAAAAAAAAATCTGAAACAAAGAAAAAAAAAATAAAAAAATATGCGGAAGCGATTTTGATCTTTCACAGCTCTGATGCCATGATGAATCTGAGGTTCCATCCCAAAACCAATTGATCATGGGAGGAGTGGCACTGGATCTTTATATAGTCAGGCATTGGCTAGTTAATTCCCGATATGAGATAATTGCTCCAACACTATTAAAATTAGGTCCTTATCCCCTTAAAAGGCCTTGTTAAGGGGTAAGGTTATCAAACCTATATAGTTAATTAATTATTTTCTCCAAGTTGATGTGGGACAAATGAGGCTTTAACACGCCCCCTCACGTGTAGGCCGGCATGACCTTCGGCTCTACACGTGGACCATTAAACCCCGGCATGACCTTCGGCTCAAACCCAACACGGGTAAACGACTCCATCATCAACTTGGGCACAGCTCTGATACCATATTAGAATTGAGTCCTTATCCCCTTAAAAGGCCTTCTTAAGGGGTGATGTTATCCAACCTATATAGTTAATTAATTATTTTCTCCAAGTTGATGTGGGACAAATGAGGCTTTAACAATAAGCGGTGTCAAATGTAAATAAATATCGTAATTTTAACCTTTAATTATTATAGGTTTAAAAAAAAAAAACTTTCATTATTATAAAATGTTTTTTTTGAATTGATAGTTTAAATTTCACATTTGACCCCTTTCAATTTAAACGATGTAGTTTAGCCCGAATAAGGATCAAGCGACGTAGTTTTGAACCCCCCATACTAAGCAAATTCCACTTGGATAACTTTCTTCCACGTACGAAATTTTATACGCCAACTAAGATGCCTAGTCAGCAATTTTGTTAAGATTTGAACGGAAAGATGACGGTGTCCAAATATCCTTACATTTTTCTTAAGTACAAGGGCGTATATAGAAATTAACTTGTATAAGAGTATATCTGTCTCCTTTAACTTTAACCCAAGTACAATAACATATTTCTATATTTTCTCAAAAAACACACTATAAAATGGATTTCGAAACGCTGCACCAACGAGTTAGCTGCACCCCTGCACCGATGTGAAAGTTACATACATTTTGTAAAAAGTTTTCTACCTAATGTAAAACGTGTACTGCAAATGTAAAACGTTTTTCAGTTAACTCCTGATTTCGGTCGTTTTGACATTGTGTAGTGCAATAAAAATGTTGTGTAGAAAACGTTTTACATAACGTATTTAACTTTCATCCGGTGCAGCGGTGCACCAAATTTCGGTACAGCGGTTCCGGGTCCAAAATGGATATCAACCCAATAAACAACCTTAACCGGTGAATATAGGCTTTGCGTTGAGATTGAGATAGGGGCGTGACTTCGACCCTGAAACCTGGCCACCTGGGTGCGCACGGTCATCCGCACACACTTTCCTTGCTTACTCTCGTTGGAGATTTTTATAAATTTCTAACACACACTGAAGAGAAAACACTCTCTCGATTCCCCAATTTCCAGTTTGTCATGACCAGTCCTTCCAATTCTCAATCCGAAGGCGATACAATCAATAACCCTAACCCTGATCCCATTCCTCCTGTTCAAGATGATGAAGAAATCCAAATTCCTCAAGAAGAACAGCAACCACAGCAACTAGATTCAGCCCCAGCAGAAACCCTAGATCAACCCCCTCAAGATCAGCAACAGGACGACCTAGGTGATCCCGATCTCCCCGCCGGCGAAGTAGAATCAGGTATGTCTCTATCTCCAATCAGAGTACCCGACGAAGACGTACCTGTCAACGTTAACCCACCTTCTCTTACCTCACCTACCAACAACCCTACTAATAACCCTAATCGTCGTATCAATAAGCGGAAGAAGCTTAATCCAAGGAGGGTGAAAAATATTGAGAAGAAAGTCCAAACTCTTGTAAGCAATTTGGTTACTGTTCCTTTTAAACCCGCCAAGCGTTTGGAGTTTGATAGGCATGCTGCGGTTCTTAAGCGTCTTGGGTTGTGGGATTTTGTTCGTATTGAGTTTGATACTGCTATTAGGGAGGATCTCATTGCTCAGTTGGTTGTGAATTATGATTCCTCTAAGCGGTGTAGTTATGTGAATGATAAACGAATTCTGGCTAATCGGGCTGATTTGAGTCGATGCTTTAGATTGCCTGTTGTGAAGAAGGAGAAGGGAAGTAATGTTGTGGAGGAGGTGGATTTGGACTCTGAGGAGTACTCGGATGATGACATAGCGTTTATTGAAGAGTTTGTTTTGAATTGGATGATAATTAATGAGGATGAGGCGTGGGAGATGCCGATTGAGGTTTCAAATTCTATACGGCTTGTCAAGGATGGCCATCCTGAGAGAGTGGACTGGGCAGGTTTACTTTGGCAGATGGTGGAAAAGGAGTTAGTACAAGGGGATAGATTGAAACGTTGTTACTATGCTTCGCATTTGCAGTATTTGATAAAGTGGCAGTGTGGTGAGGGATTTTTTGAGGAAGAGTCTCAAGTTGAGATGGAAGTGGAAGTCAAAGAAGATGAGGATGGTGGTGAAGGAAATCAGAATTCGGGTGTTGAGGAAAATGTTGTACGAGAAGAACCCAACATTGTGCTCACCTTGGGGCAAGATCTTTCGGATAAGGAACAAGTGAAGGAAGATGATGACATGATGGACGTCGAGGAATCCAAGGATGCTGAACTGAATAATTGGTTTAACAATGGAAAAAACAATTTGGGTGGACATATGTTACAGCGATGTGATTTGGTCGAAAGCAGCTTGGATGTTTTTGAGGATACAAAGCAAGAAGTGGAACACGGAGTGGATGAAGAAGAAGATGAAGTTGAAGACGAAGAGGAGGATGACTTTGAGATTGTGCCGAATGATGATTCATTAGAGAGGGAGGGCTTGACTGGGAATTTTATTCAAGGCATGGAGACAACCCACATTCCTTTTGGTTTGCAAGGGGAACTGAGAGACCAGTCTTCGGTTGATCCCTTTGCTTCCAACTCCAATGAAGGAACATATTTGATGTCTGGTGAACCTTTATTTTTTGGTCATGGCGGTAAGAGAGAGATGGAGCCTGAGCATGGCATGTCACATTATTCACTAAACACAAGCAATAAGAGGATGAGGACCGATGGTCTTTGGGAGCCTAATTCATCAGATTTTGGAACGTGCATGGATCAGTTACAGCATATGGTGACAAAAGCTAAGATGATCTATGAGTCGAAGGAACAAACTTATCAGGAATCACAGTCCTGTCAGCAGCAGTTACTCGATCAGCTGCAACAGCGTAATGATCTCATAGAACACCTGCGCCGTTCCAAGGATATAGAGATAGAGAAAAAAGACGATGAAATTTTACGGCTTGAAAATGAGCTTTATCTGATGGCAAATCTCTTGGAAGGGTATAAAAAGGCTATGAAAGATACCCAGAAGGCATTCTCTGAGTATAGGCATCATTATCAGCTTAGTGAAGAGCCAATTTACAAGGATGCTGGTGGAGGCCTTGTTTTGAGCACCACAGAAATAGAGAGACGGAGGCTGAAGCAAGAAGAAGAAGATAGGTTGAAACGTTTATTTCTGCAGCAAAAAGGAAATGAGTATCTAGAAGAGTGTATACATACTTTCCAATTTCACTATGAAAAACTCACCACACTGGATAAAAGATTGGTCGAATTTGAGAATACGGTGAAATTGCTTAAAGAATCCTCTGCCCAACAAAGAGCTCAGAAATGTCAGGATGTACCTCAGATTAATGATGCCAGCTTGCAGAATCCTTCTGGCGCCACTGAATTACCTGTTCATGATGGCAGCTCCCAAAAACTTTCAGATGCTACTGATGTGCAGGCTACTGATGTGCAGGTGAACAACACCAGCACCCAAAGTCCTTTGGATGCTTCTGAATTACAGGCTAATGACATGAGCACGCAAAATCCCTCTGATGCTACAGAATTACAGGTAAGATATACTTCATAACTTGCCATTATCATGGGGTTCTTTGTTTATGTTTCTGCTTTTGGTTATAGACTGATAATTATATATTGAAAGGTACACTTTGTTTTAATTTTTCATGCTTATTCATATTCATTTTAGGTTTGCTGGTAGCCTTCAATGCTCTAGTTCTGAGCTTCCGTCAGCCTTCTACCTTATTCATAAATTAATCTCCAGATCATTTAGTATCAGTTTCGAACATCTGAATTGTTTTACTGTGACTTCTGATATTGCCAGTGGTTATTTTTTTGTCAAAGGGATCAAGTAGTTTTGGTTGACATCTTGGTTTAAATCACGTAATAACAAATTTACAATAGTCAATGTCGCGGTTTTGGTTGGAAATGTGGTCACTGAGAGAAACGAGCAATAAGCAATAAGCAATGTGCAACCAATTATCATAGACATGAAAACTTTTTCGAACTAGAAAACCTCTGAAACTTGATACACATGTGCTTGTACTAGGATTGTGCATTTGAATGTTTTTCACTTTATAATATCATACCGTAAGTCCTAAGTTCTCCATTTTGAATTTTTAGGAATGTTTTTACTAAGTACAATTGTTTCTTAAAGTATTGCAAATGCACATTTCTACCAAATTTTCTACATTGCTAGGAGACTTATGGAATTAGTAATCTTGAGATCTATATATTTGAGAATTGAACAGCTAAGGCGAAGTAAGAATCGTTTAACTGAATAATGCAAACTAAATTACAGTCTGAATTGAACCTAGTTGACTGACTGGATTAAACTAATACCCTTTCTTGAATCTTCTTTGTCAAGTAGATTTCTTTTCTGATTAAATGATCCCATGCTAAGATTTTAGTTTAGGCTCAATTCAGTTACAAGTTCACAACTATAGGTGCATACTTAATTTTATTAACCCACCCATAGTAATGAGACAAGATGGAGAGATGGTGAAAAGGGTTTTGAAAGCCTAGAAGGGTCAAGAAAGCTAAAGACTCAAGTATGTTGGCACTCTGCATTCTATAGCTGCTGCATTTTACTTCAAAACCTCTCATCTCAATCAAAACGAGTTCAAGGATTTGACCTTGAAGAAAGTAGGCAAACCACCTTTTTTGCCCCTTCACCTACCCCAATTGCTTTCGCATCTACAAACTGATGAATGCAAATAGTAATCACAGATGTTAAGTTTCATCTATCTCATGTGAATTTTGGCCTCACCTGTACATCAATCGGTGGGCCGAAACATGCCTTTATGCAGCCATTTGGGTGCAAATCATCGGATAACTCAATACCATAGTTGATTTAGTAAAAATGGGTCTCTTGGGAAACATAGACTGAATCGGTGTTATGTTACTCTCCTAGGAAAAGTAGACCGCCATAAAACTATCCAACTTGTTATATAATCCGATAGCATGAAGATTTTACAGTCCATCACTATCACTATCACTATCACTATCACTATCACTATCACGGAATAATAATCCCCAGAGTGTTATGTTTTCGATCTTGTCGGGGATTGTAGGGTACCTTTTTAGCGATGGAAAAGTATGTACATTACAAAGCTTTAGTGTTGCTGCAAAGCTCTTTTAGGACACATTAACCTCTCCCCTTTTTGGCGCCCTTGACTAATCTGAGCTTTTTATGTATGTTTATCTTCCTATTACAAATTTCCACTTCTTCCCTGCAGTAGTTGTGGTGTATCTGTATGAAAGTATTTTTGCATTCTGACAATGGTTGCACTAATAATGAACCTGTGAGTCTGCGACTGATTCGTCTACTATATAACCTAAGGTTGTGCTTCCAGGAACTGAGTTTGTAGTTTTTCTGTAGTTTTAGCTGTCACAATGAGTTTTCTGAAACCAAAGGCTTATAATTTTTTTGGTGTAGATTCTTAAACTCTATGTGGCCATGTTACTTTGAGGAACCCTTCTGCTTTGGGGCATTGGGCTTCACCTGACATTATCGCTTTTGCTTTGTCCACTTCTGCCTATGGGAAGAAGAAATATAATATAATTGCTTGTTAAAAGTGTTCAGCCGCAGGACTTTCTTTTAGACAAAATGGCCAAGATTATATGATGATGATAATTAGGCCAGCGGTAGTATTTAATAATCTTTCAAACACTGACTTTGTTAGACCTTTAGCACTCAGAATGGGGGATGCACCAGGAGTATGAATTGTTGGCGAAGGAACATTGAAGTTTAGATGTGCTTCTCATGTGGATTTTGTTTTTTATTAAAAGAAACTTGAAGTACAATAGGGACTTGGAGTCCATCTATAAAGCAAAAAAAAAAAGAAAACTACATGAAAACTATACTAGGAAATGTGTGGATTTTTGGGTGTTAGTGCGTTCTCTTTGGATTTTGGGATCTTGGTGCAGAGTAATTATCATGTGGATTTTGGTTTTTTATTAAAAGAAACTTGAAGTACAATAGGATGGACTTGGAGTCCATCTATAAAGCAAAAAAAAAAGAAAACTACATGAAAACTATACTAGGAAATGTGTGGATTTTTGGGTGTTAGTGCGTTCTCTTGGATTTTGGGATCTTGGTGCAGAGTAATTATCTTTTTTGTCTGATACTGTGCTAGGTTAGCATGTTTTAAGATGATGCAATGCAACAGTAGCTTCAGTTGTTAAAAAGGCAAAGGCTTTTGAAGATTTGTCTGATCACATTGACTATTCTCCCCCTGAACATTGTCCAATTGAGAATCGTTGTATGAATTGATATTTAAGGATTTGGGTAGATTGTGGGATCCTAATATTAGACGATGGTATATAGATAAGGGAAGAAGCGGGATACAATGGCCAATCGTACTTTAATATGTACAGTACAAGAATTGTTTTAGGATAACGAATTTCGAGCCGTATGGATAATTCAAGCGTAGCAGAAGCACTAAAACACAGCTAAAGAAGCCCTCCTGGCACACATTTTAGGTCTGAAAGCTAATTTATAAACATAATAACAAATTTCGAGCCGTATGGATAATTCAAGCGTAGCAGAAGCACTAAAACACAGCTAAAGAAGCCCTCCTGGCACACATTTTAGGTCTGAAAGCTAATTTATAAACATAATTCCTTGCACCCACCCCCCACTCCAACCAAAAAACTAAAAAAAGAGAAGAAAGGAAAAAGGAATGGAACATAAAAGGAGGAGAATCCCAGATTGTAACTCTCAGTTCCCTATATTCATACAGATAAGTAGCAGAACAAAATAAAAAACTAATGAAGTTTGTTGACAGATAAATATGTGGTTTGGTTCTGCTTATAATATTGGGTCAACTTCCTGTTGAATGGTAAAGATACATTTTGCTGTTTGTTTGATATGTTTGGCTGTTTTTCGGTAAATGGTTACCAGATCATAAAGGATTCTGTAGGCTTTAATTTATCAGTAATATTTTTTTCATGGCACCCTAAAGAAATGAGCGTGATTGGTATCTTCAATATCCACTCATCGTCCTCTTTAAAAATTGTCTTTTTAAAGTTCATTATGTTAAGTGTTTGCAAGTAAAATGATTACCAGACTATTAAGGTTCATTATGTTTAAAATGAAGCGAACGCCATTCCCCTCCCCTTGAGCGTGTGTGTGTGGATGTATGATGGAAAGAAGGTCATGGCCTTTAATTGTAATTGGATTTTTCGTTGGATCCTAAATTGTTTCGTTAATACAATATAAAAGCTGATAAGAAGACTGCTTGGTAGGGATGCTAGTAAACTGTATCTTTCCCAGTCCCTCTTCAAAGAACAATAAGAAGCAATAAAAAGGGTGAATTAGCTAACAAGTACTCCCTCTGTCATGGAAAAAGTTAGTACCACTTTTTTGGTTGTTAACTTGAATCAATTTTGATAGTATAGACAACGGTGCATCAATAACAAGTCTTGGATTTTCATTAGGATAGTTAAAATAAACCTAACTTATTGCTCAAAGTTGACTCAAGTTAGTACGTTATTTTCGTGTGATTGTGTTTCTTTTGCCTAACCTCAGAGTTATGGATTAGTATTCTGCCACTATTGATGTAGTTTTATATATATAATTTTTGCAGGAAATGGAAGTGGGTTGTGATTTAGTGACAGAAGCGCAATGAATGTGGATGGAAACTGGATGAATTTCTTTGGCAGTAATTTTGGTGGTTAATTTATTGTACTCGATTGGTCTGGTAGTTTCCTATTCGTCTGCTTGAACAATGTTGAAGACTTGAAATGAGAAACTGACAATCTCTCTAATCACCTCCTGTTGTGGCCCTTGCTTTTGTTAAAAAGGGTGCCTGTGAACAGTTATCGTATTGTTTAGTTAGCAGAGCAGGCTTTTTAAAGATTTTTTTTTTTTTAAAAAATCATTTTCGTTTTGGTGAATAATGTTTTGTGTGTTTTGAAAATGATAAAGAGCAGAAGGATTAGGTCCTCTTCAGTTTAACATATTATCTGTTTCTTACCTCACTTCCATATTTGCATGATAATTTTGATCCCTACACTAAGGATATAGTGATACCGGATGATGTGATGTGGAGTACACTCTTATATCACACGATAAAATAAAGCGGTCAAAGGGTGGAGATAACCAAACTTCAGCATTGGTCTCTTATGGAACGAATCAAAAGGGGAATGAAATAAGTTAAGGGATTTGGATATGGTAGTACTAGTAGGTCCAAATCCAACCACGGTTTGTATTAAGAAAAATTGTTCGAATGAAAAAAAGGACAATGTTGATGATGATGATTCTTCGGCCATTTGAAAATTTTGATTCAAGTGAATGAATATTAAATTTGTGGTCATGTTACCATGTTTGCTCTATTATAAAAGGAAGTAATTTGATGCGTACCAAGAAAAAAAGACTAGTTCAGTGTTGTTGCTTAACGGTACTGATGTGCGGTCAAATGTGTTGGAACAATAGTAAAGATTAAAATGTCTAATAGAACGGGGCACAGTTTAAATGTTGTGATTTATTCCAAGAGTACAAAAGAATTTAATATCATTGAGCCAATTATACTCAACGGGCAATGCACGTGCCATTACAAAGGGAGTTTTAAATGTCACATGCGACAAAAATGTCCTGCTAAAGGAAGAAAAATATGGTGGTTCGCTTCCATGTATAACAAATTCACAAGTGACATGTTTCCAAGAAGATGATAGAAAAGAGGTAAATCCTGTTGCAAATTTAATTGGATCAAAGTTTCTCTTTGGAGCATACTGTTAATGTCGATTTAGTTTTTTAGTTGCACGTAGCATAGTTTGTGATATACTGAATCAAGTGAAGTGAAGCCATATTTCTTAATTTAGAACTATGTGTAGCTGGTAATTTTGAAATAAATACAAGCGGGGCATTTTTTAATTTGAAATAAGTTTTAAAAAGGTACTCCCTCTGTCCCACTTTAAGGTTTTTACTTTCCTTTTTGGTCTGTCCCAATTTAAGGTTCTTACTTTACTTTATTACCTAAAATGGAAAGTGAGACCTATTTGTCATTCCCACAACAAAAACTCCCTACACACTTTCTCTCTCTCACTTTACTTTTCATACTCACAACATTTATTTTTTCTTAATCTCCGTGTAATGTCAAACTAGAAACTTTAAATTATTTTTTCTTAATCTCCGTGTAATGTCAAACTAGAAACTTTAAATTGGGACGGAGGGAGTAATTTTTAATAAATAACTTCTCAAAAAAACAATCATTTATTAATATTACAACCAACATTTTTTTATTTTATTTTTTTGCAAAAACCAATTTACATATATGAGGACTGAAGTACATATCCCTTTAAAGTTAGGAGAAAAGTGATGTTGACCGAATGCACATAAATGGACTCAACACCACGATACACCCCCAACCCAACCCAACCCAACCCAACCCAACCCTTTGGGAAAAAACTCTGTAAGATTTTTATTTTTCTTTTTAGTCCAAATTTAAAGTTATTATTTTATTTTATTGCTTAAAATGGAAAAACTCACTTGTCATTCTCACAACAAAAACTCCCTACCCACTTTCCCTTTCCTACTTTACTTTTCATACTCACAACATTTACTTTTTATTAATCTCCGTTTAAAGTCAAACCAAGAACATTAATTTGGGACGGAGGGAGTGATTTTTTATTTTTTTATTCGTCTTAAAAAAAGTACTAAACTAAATTTATATTATTTTTGTAATTAAAACTTGAGTTGGTTTTGAACATTAAAAAAAGACCTGTTTTGGTATTGGAGAAACCGGTTCATTAATAATTCGCGGTTCAAGAGGCAGTAAATCGGTTAATGAATCTAGGGCATAAAACGTGGAAAACACACAGTAGCCCACACACATGCGATCTTTTCGGCCGTCTTTTCCCTTCTTCCGCCATCTCTCTCTCTCTCTCTTTCTCTCTCTCCATCTCTCTACCGCCATTGCAGACGAGATGAGCTTAAAAAAGATGATTGAAAAGGTATGAATCTTTACAAGTTTGTTCATCAATTATCACGGTTTTTTTTTTTAATTTGAAATTGATATTCGAATGCGCTATTTGATCTAATTGAAATTGATTTTCTCATTATAGAAGATGGATATGGAGATGGAGATAGTAGATCACAATGTCATTGAATCAGGGGAGAGGAGATTGAAAAAGACAATGAAGATCAATTTGAAGAGATGGATATCTTCATTGGGCTCAAAAACACCAAATCTATACTTAATTTGAATCATGTTGTCGTTTGCTGCTCAAATTGAAATAGAGATGTTCGAACTGCTCAAATTGAAATAAAATTGATTTGGTGTAACTTGTTGTTCAATATAGTAACTTGGAGTTTTAGTATTGTAACTTGATATTTTATTACAATAACTTGATTTTTTATTAGTGCAGCCTGGTGGTTAATCAAGCTATGTTGTATCAGATCTATACTTAGTATTTTAGTAGCGTAACTTGATGTTTGAGCAGACAAACTTGATATTATAATAACATTGAAATAAAGCATTTTGAATATCGAGTTATATATAATTTGGTGTTGTTTTAGTTTAGTAACTTGGTGTTTTAGTATTGTAACTTTATGTTTTAATACAATAACTTGGTGATTTGTTAGTGCAAGTTGCTGGTTAAAGATGTTATGCTATATCAGATATATACTTGGTATTTTAGTAGTGTAATTTGGTCTTTGGAACATACAAACTTGTTATTATAATAACCATGCAATTTCTATTGAAATAAGCATTTTGAACATCAACTATAATATAACTTAGTGTTGTTAGTATAGTAACTTGGTGTTTTACTATTTTAACTTTATGTTTTAGTACAATAACTTTGTGTTTAATTAGTGCAGCCTGGTGGTTAATCAAGTTATGCAGTATCGGATCTACACTTGGTGTTTTATTAGTGTAACTTCGTAATTTAACAGACAAACTTGATATTATAATAACCGTGCAATTTCTTTTGAAACAAGCAGTTTGAACATGAGCTTATAATACAATTTAATACACATGTTTAATCATAAAAAACAGCAAGTTAATAAGTTAAAATAATAAGTTTGGACTTAAAAACAATAAGTTACAATTTCACTGACTAACACCCTTTCTAGACCTAGTTTGCTGACATATGCTGCAGGCGAACCATCAGCTTTCTTCCTCTTCTTCTCCTCATTGTCTTTGCTCCCAACAACCTTGTCAATGTGATCATGTTTGTTTGCCGGAAAGTCTTCAACTTTATTCAACAAAGACTCCTTTGCTTGTTTAAATCACTTAGTAACAAGTACCAAACTCAACATAACTAAACAAGCATCACAAAAACATAACAAAAAATGCTTGAAATCAACACAATATGCGAACAAAATAGAGTGAGAATCAAGCGGAAAAAGCTTGAAATCAACACATACCTCCATCACGCCCGTCCTCTTCTTCATTACATATTTCTTTGCTTTTGGATTTGAAATCAACCTCATTCTGCTTGAAATCGAGTGCAATCGAGTGAAATAGAGTGAGTATGACCGACGTTAGGTCTGAGAGAGAGTGAGATGGAGATAGCGACGACGACGGTTAGTCGGGGAGAGAGAGATGGAGGTTAGGTCGAAGAGTGAGAGAGATGGAGGCGACTAGGTCTGAGAGAGATGGAGAGAGCACGGTTAGAGATGGGAGAGAGAAAGAGTCGTACATCCAAAGCCGCATAAAAGGCCGGTTTACAAAAAATTTGATCGAATTTTTTTAATGAGCGAGAACTGGTTCAGAAAAGGTAGGAGTTGGTTGTCCAAAACCGGTCTTTTTTTAACATTAGGGGGAAACTAGTTTCCCCAAAATTTTGTGTTAAAACTTATCGAATGTACCATCTGAATTAGACGAGATTATATTGTTTTTTGCAACTGGTAAGGCATTAATTAAGTAAAACTATAAACATTATTGTTCAACATATACTGTAGGCCTCTACATAGAAGAGTATAGAGTGAAAATGTTTACTTTCTAAATTTAATTAAAATATAAGTCTCACTATAGTAGCTAGAGTAAAATAAGAGTGTTTACCAAATGATGCAACTATAATCTTCTGTCTATAAAATGGAAAGTATGTAAATGTAAATCATTTTCACTATTAAAAAACATAATTATTGATTATTGAGATTGTAATTTTTACTGTCTCTACCGACTATGTTTGAATATAGGACAATACGAAAACGAGAATATGTGTCTCATTAATTAAGTGTCACAAACACTTTAAAGACAACAATATGAGTTTAACATGTCAAAATATGAATTAGATAGAGAATATTTTCTTAAAACAGAGACCATTAGAGAATGGCATTTCATAGTATTAAAATAGGGACTACAAAAATATTATCCCAAATAAATAGTCTCTGAAAGTTATATTTCTAATAGTGTTTTGACACCCACCAAAATTCAAAACTCATAGAAATATGACAATTTTTTTTTTGGATAAACCAAATTTTCTGAGGTCAGCCTATTTTTTTGTGTTTTTTTTTCCTGTTTTGAGCAAACGTAATTCATATTTTTAAGGAGGGAGTATGTAGTTCGAATTCGATGCATGGTGGGAAAGTTACGATGTTCTTGTAAAATTAAGTATTTAATATCAAGGATATAGAATCCTTCTATAGTTAGAATTGTTGGAACAATCTTAATCCATTAATGCCATAAACTCAATTCTGGAATAAGTTAGAGAAGGAAGATGAAGGATGCGAAAGCGTTACTTGTTGAATCCATTGATGTTGTCTTTAGAGAGAATGAATAAGAAGATGTAGGGAATGAAGATCTTCTAAATGATTGTGCTTTTCCTCTCAAATACTTCTAGCAATATGAAGATTATGTAGGAGAGAAATTATGAATGTAGTATGTTTCATGGGTTGATGGAAGACCCTTTATATAGGAAACAAATAGGCACTTCATTTAGGGACTACACTCTTTCAACTTAAGTGATGTGAAATTACCTTTTTGCCTATCAAAATTAGGTAATATTACATCCAGGAATTCTACACATTATTTTAATTCACTACACTTTATATTAACATTATAATCAGGATTTCATGTATGGAAACACTAGATGACTTGTTATGCAAGCCATGTTCTAACAATCTCTCACTTGGGTTGCAAAACAAAGTCTTTCCTTAAAATCATAAATATAACACAAATAACAACCCTTATGTGCACCTTGTTGTCATCTATAACAATCCCGTCCATTAGCCATACAAGTATAAGGACTAAAGGGGCAGTCGTTGTAATTGATTCGCAACTAAACCCACAATAATCACATATACATATCCAACTAAATGACATAGATCAAAAGTGTACATGTGTAGCATGGAACATAATGAATACATACATATTCTTCCAACTAGTCCAACTTAACCAAATGAGATCAAACTTAAAAATAAGAGAACAATTAATGAAAGAACAACACAAACTCCCACTATATAAAATGTTATCAAAAGTTGTTACACCCATATGAGCAACATGCTCGTGAAACACTAAAGGTGATAACGCCTTAGTAAACGGATCCGCTAACATGGAGTTTGTTCCAATAAGTTGTATTTCTGTTTATTCATTTTGTACTCTTTCTCTTACAACAAGAAACTTAATGTCTATATGCTTAGACTTTGATGAACTCTTGTTATTGTTAGAGTATAAGACTGCAGCTCGATTGTCACAATATAACTTAATAGGTCTTTCGACACTATCGAAAATTCGCAGTCCCTCAATAAACTTACGCAGCCATATAGCTTGATTTGATGCCTCGAAACAAGCAACAAACTCGGCTTCCATGGTAGAGGAAGTTACGAGTGTCAGAGGAAGTTACGAGTGTCTGCTTGGCACTTCTATAAGAAACTGCTCCACCAGCTAATGTGAAGACATAACCAGACATTGATTTACGACTGTCTTGGCATCCAGCAAAGTTGGAATCGAAATACCCAATGATCTCAAGATGATCGGACTTTGAATATGTAAGCATGTAGTCCTTGGTGTTTTATAAGTATCTCATCACTCTTTTGGCTGCAACCCAATGTTCTCTCCCCGGATTGCATTGGTATCTACCAAGCATTCCAACAATAAATGCTAGGTCTGGACGAGTACAAACTTGCGCATACATTAAGCTTCCTACTGCTGATGCATAAGGGATATTTTCCATATACTTGGATTCAAAATTATTTTTAGGACATTGTTTGAGACTAAACTTGTCTCCTTTAGAAACATGTGTGTCATGTGGTTTACAGTTTTGCATGCTAAACCTTTGTAATACCTTTTCTATATAGGCCTTTTGTGATAATCCTAAAATACCCCGTGAGCGATCACGGTGAATTTGGATTCCTAATACAAAAGATGCCTCACCAAGATCTTTCATTTCAAATTTGTTTGAAAGAAATTTCTTAGTTTCCTTAAGAAGGTTCATATCATTACTAGCAAGCAAAATATCATCCACATATAAGACCAAAATTATAAATTTACTCCCACTGAATTTATGGTATACACAATCTTCACCAAAATTCATTTCAAAACCAAATGAAAGAATAACTTGATTAAATTTTAAATACCATTGACGAGAAGCGTGCTTGAGGCCATAAATGGATTTCTTAAGTTTACAAACTAATTGATTAGTTTGCTCCAAATCAGTCACCATTTCTGGTTTCTTCATATAGATAGTTTCCTCAATGTCTCTATTGAGAAAAACTGTCTTTACATCCATTTGATGAAGCTCAAGATCGTAATGTGCTACTAGTGCCATAATGATCCTAAAAGAGTTTTTAGAAGATACCGGAGAAAATGTTTCTTTGTAATCAATGTCTTCCTTTTGAGTAAAACCTTTAGCAACAAGACGAGTCTTATATATTTCCACATTACCTTGTGAATCCCTTTTGGACTTAAAGATCCATTTACACCCAATGGGTTTCACATCTTTAGGTAATGGAACACGATCCCAAACGTCATTGTCTTTCATAGATTTTAAGTCTTCATTTATGGCATTGATCCATTTATGAGAATTAGGACTATTAATGGCTTCATGGAAGGTGAGAGACTCATTTCCCACTAAACCTAACTGTCCTTCATTCTCGGCAAGATACACCTCATAGTCATCCGGAATTGCACTCCTTTTTACTCTATTGGATCTCCTTAAGGGCACCGGTTCTTCCTGATATTGAGGTTGTTGAATTTCATCCTCGTGATAAACATTTTCATGTTGTTCAATATTTATAGGGGAGTCATTGTTTTTAATTGTATGTTCCTCTTGAATTTCAAGTATGAAACCTTGATTTCCAATTGGAACTACTATGGGAAGAGTTATAGAAATGGATGTCTCTTCCTCTTCCTCTTCAAATTCAAAACTATTCCTAATTTCCCCTCTAAATTCAACACCCTCAAAGAACTTAGCATTTCTCGTTTCAAAGAAGGTTCTAGTTTTCGGGTTGTAAAATTTATAGCCCCTAGATCTCTCGCATACCCCACAAAATAGCTACTAATTGTCTTAGCGTCCAGTTTGCCCTCATTAGGACTATAAGGCCTAGCTTCTGCTGGACAAACCCATACATGAAGATGATTTAAGGACAATTTCTTATTTGTCCATAATTCATAAGGGGTTTTATTATTAGTAGCCTTAGAGGGAGCTCTATTGAGAATATAAGTTGCGGTTTTTAAAGCATCGCCCCACAATGAGTGTGGTAAGGAAGTACAAAAAATCATACTCCTTACCATATCCTTAAGGGTTCTATTACGTCTCTCAGCTACACCATTCATGCTAGGCGTACCCGGCATAGTGTAGTGAGGGACAATCCCACACTCTTCAAGATAGCGACCAAAAGGACCCGGACGTTGTTCCCCCGAACCGTCATTCCGACCATAGTATTCACCACCACGATCGGATCTAACGTTCTTAATTGTCTTTCCTAGTTGATTTTCAACTTCGGCCTTATAAGACTTGAAAACGTCCAAAGATTGAGACTTTTCATGAAGTAAATAAATATACCCATATCGAGAGTAATCGTCTATGAACGTAATAAAGTATTGTTGACCATTCCAAGAAGAGGTAGAGAATGGCCCACAAATATCCGTATGTATTAGTTCTAAGACGCTTGATGCTCTCGAGGATACTTTTCTTTTAGTGTTTGTAAATTTCCCTTTAAGGCATTCAATGCAAAAGTCTTTTTCCGGAATGTCAAGTTTATTTAAGATTTCCTCCGACACAAGCTTATCAATTCTCCTTTTGGAGATATGACCCAAACGCCTATGCCATAAGGTATAAGAATTTTCACTTGACAATTTTCGCTTTTTACTTTTGGTTTCATTATTATGGGACTCATTTATTGTTTGAATAGTGTCAAGTAAGTAAAGATTATCATTACTTGACAAAGTACTAGTACCGACAATTTTGGAATTGAAATAGAGATCACATTTATTATTTCCAAATGAACAAGAATAACCTTCCTTGTCCAAAACTGTGATTAATATCAAATTCCGTCTAAAGGACAGTACAATAAATGTATTATTTAATACAAAATAATAACCAGTACTTAACAATAACCGAAATTTCCCTATGCCTATAACTTCAACCGGGTTCCCAGCTCCCATATAGATGAATCTCTCATCTTCACAAGCTTTTCGGTAATTCAGGCAACCTTGCATAGACATACTTATGTGAGTTGTTGCACTAGAATCCAACCACCATGTATATGTAGGAATTAAAACCAAATTATCCTCAGTACAAACAAGACCAAATGACATATCTTTCTTAGCACGCCAAGCGTGATACTTGGGGCAGTCGAACTTCATGTGAGTGAGGTCCTTGCAAAAGAAGCACTTCTTTTCTTTATGATCATTAGATGATCCCTTAGGCTTCTTATTACTTGCAACCGCAATTTCCTTCCCTCTTCTCTTTGTCCCATGAGAAGAGGTAGATGCCAAATGAGCACTTTCAATTTTAGTTTGCTTTAACCTATCTTCCTCTTGTGTCATATGTGAAATTAATTCATTAATATTCCACTTGTCTTTTTGAAAATTATAGGTCACCTCAAAGTGACCAAACTGAGGAGGAAGATAGATCAAAACTAAATGCACGAGAAGATCTTCCGATATCTCTAACTTAAGTGCTTTTAGTTTTGTCGATAGGTGAAGCATTTTTAAAATGTACTCCCTTAAGTTCCCGGTACCTTTGTACTTCATGGAAACAATTTCTCAAAGAAGAACTTGTTTTCGACTTTTCGCTTTTTGCAAAGCGTTCCTCAAGGGTCTCGAGAAAAGTTTTAGCATCAACATCCTTGGAGACAGTGTTCAAAAAAGTCTCCGAGACAACATTCTTCATGATCATTAGGCTCACGCGGTTGGAGCATTTCCACTTCTCAGCACTTAAGCGATCTTCTAGAGTGCTTTGATCAGTGAGAGGAAGAGAAAACGGTTCCCTTAATGCGAGGTCTATGTCCATACAGCCCAAGATCATTGTTATTTTGTTTTTCCAAGTTTTAAAGTTAGTCCCCTTTAGCATCGGTACGGTACTCATCGCATCAGTTATGGATGAAGCATTAAGTAATTCTGTTGGAAATCGAGAACAAGAATGAATACAAAACATGAATAAGTAACTACATAATGAATAAATGATTAATTATATCAATGAAATCCATCAACAAGACAATCAACATGACATCAAAACTAATCTTTGGATTGCGAATTGATTCATAAATGATTGCCTTAGGCAACAAACAATTTGAACAATGTTTTAATCAAATGCTTAATCTTCCTTTGGGCCGTCTTAAGCATTTAACAAAACAACTTAATGTTCATTTTATTTGTTACCACATGAATGTATAAGTTTTAGTCAAATAACAAGATCTTCTTTGGAAAATCCATGTCATTCACATATCAACTTATACATTCAACACTTTAACAATTTTGGATTTAAATAACGTTAATCACTTTGGCGATAATATTATTTAAACAATGAATAAAATTGTTTAAGCATATAATTAATCACAAATTTAGGGTTTGAAAATATATGTATTGCTCAAGAAGGGTAAACAAAATAGTGCAAAAAACTTGAAAACCAATAACTGAGAACAGTGTACTGCCCGAGCAGAAAATCCATAGGGTCCGACCGGACCATTCCTAATGCCCGGCCGCACCTTTCCTTATATCTGACCAGACCCTTCAAGGGACCCGACTGGACTCCTTTTGGTCCGACCGGACTACATCAACCACCCGCCCGGACTAGTCAAAGAGGTCCGACCGGACTGGGCTTAATACCCGGTCAGATCAAACCCTTTCAAAAGGCATCAATTCAAAACCGTTGGGGGTCCGACCGGACACCACAAAGGTGTTGGTAGTGGTGCCCTAGGCACGTTTAATAAACGTTGTAATTGTTATCATTTATTTCATATCAATAAAGAGATGTTTTGATTATTATTGTTGTTCATGTTTACTTATAATAATCTCCGTCCCTAGTACTTGTTAAGCACTAGTATAAAGGCTAAATGATCATGGGATGATCATGTTAGATTTATGGGTACTTGTTTGGAACAAGGTGCTGGACATGACCCGCTCTATGAGATTTATGTCATGGTCTATGTCATACATATATCTCATATTAGTTATGTCATTTGAATCCTTAGACATGAAGTTATTATAGTCTTCCACTTGATGAACATTATGTTTGACATATTCAAACGCTACTTTTAACCGAGTAGTTATAAAGGGTATGATTGGCATAATAGGATTCACGTAGGGAAGAATAATAAGCTAAATGGATTTGTCCCTCCTCGGAGAGATGTCAAGCTTGGGCCTCTCGTAGGAATGATGTTGATGAAATGTTCGGCCGGACTCAAATGAATTGATTGGATCAATGTCATTTGGATTATCAACATATTCGGAATCGAGAAAGTATTGAACAAAACAAGTTGACTCTTTGACCATGACTTGTGTTCAATGATATCGTGGACAAAAGGATTATGACATATTCTAAAGGAATGCGAACTTGTATCTAGTTATACTATTTGGGTAGGTATGACGGTTTGCTAGAACCTAATCATATCTTATGGTTTCATGTTTGAACCCATTGCCAACTTAGTATAATCCTAGAGGGTCACACACAATAGAACGAATCTTTAAAATGACTACATTGGAATTTTGGAAATTCTGGACTTTCTGGGGAAGTGGGCGACCGCACATAATGGACTGGGCGGCCGCACACTTAGCTCAGTTTTTGTACCAGTTTTGTTTCAGATAGTTGTGCGACCGCACAGAGGCTTTTGGGCGGCCGCACTGTACTGTCGGGTGGCAGATTCCTAATTTGATTAGGAAACGAATTTTGGACGGATTTTGACACAAGTTTCCTATTTGGAATAGGTCATACTTGTGTATAAAAGACCAAATTCGGCCAGCACTCAACGCTAATGATTTTGTGAGTCTCAAAGAGTTTGAGAGAGGGTTTATTTTGTTCCAAGACATTCTTGGTTGAAGAACAAAAATAATACACAAAATAAATTCCATATAGTTCTTTTGATTGTGAAAAAGTGTTTCACAATTTGGTCTAGCAACCAAGATCAAAGAAGCTCCTTTGATATTCGTTCGAAGTGTGGATACCGCTAGAGGGTGAAAATCATCATCTTCAAAGTTCGTGTTCAAGCTTTGTGATCGTGATCAAGTCTTCAAACCTCCACCAAAGACCAAGAGAATTTGATAGCCATCAAGGGTTAGTTTATTCCTTTATTCTTATGTTGCATTTGATTTAATCATATGAACGGATCCATGGCTTTGGGTTTTAAAATTTTAAATGCTAAATTCCGCTGCGCATGTTTGATCGAAACCCAACAGTGGTATCAGAGCCCTGTTCATGTTGATTATTTCAATACCTAGATCATGTTATGTGTATATAAATCGTTTATGTACCTTGCATGATATGGATATTGGAATATGTGATATTTATGTGTTATGTGATTTTATGTGGTTTATTGTTTTACAACTTTAATCGCACGATTCAATCGCAATAAATAAATTATGGTGGATTCAGAATTGTTGGTTATTAATTTTTGATTGGATCAAAGTTTTAATAATCGGGGAAAAACAATTTTGAGACAAAATTTTCGAACTTAAAATTCTGCACATTCTGATTGAACCGGGCGACCGCACGAAATATACTGGGCGGCCGCACGGTTTTTGGGCGACCGCACAGGTCTTTTGGGCGGCCGCACGCCAAGATCAGGATGTCTGATTTTGCTCAAAAATCAGAATTTGGAATTTTCGAGAGGTTCAACAAAACCAGTAACAGAACCAATCCAGACCTGCTGATCTGGAATGGGTTTTGGGTAGTTGGTTTGTGTGTGGATCTTGGGGTTTGATTTTCCTATTTGTTTTAGTCTTGTGATTCTAAGATTGGTTCAAGGTTTGGATGGCTAATCTGCGTTCATCGAGATTGTGTTTCCCAAACTTGATCGCAATCAAAGTTTCAAAGATGAAACGAAGTTAGAATTATGAAGAGTTCATAATTGCTAAAATTGAGAAACAAAGTTCTTGATTCAAAGTTTGGAGATCCATGTGGAATTGTGAATGCAATTGGCCTACGTTCATCGAGACCATCTATTGCTTAGTTTCGGCCACATGGACTACTTTCTTAGTCTCTTGAATTAGTGCGGGATTGTGGTTGCCTAATGGCTTAATTCGACCGCACTTCTTGTTGTCTTGATTTGGAGATAATGACCAAAGTTGAAATAGTCCCATCCTCATAATTATAGAGAAACTAATGACACATAAATACCATGCTTAAATTAATGGAGATTAATTTAGTGGCTAAACTTGATGTGCGACATGTTTATATTATGTGCTCATAAATGTGTTATATGCTACATGTGATGAACCTTCAAAGAAAATTTTAAGTCTTTTATTGCCATGCCATGATTAAAACACTTGTTAGTACATAAGTGACTCTAATGTAGATTCACCCTAGCGAGATGCATAAAATTTATTTATGTATGAGCAAGATAGATAATGTGGGCACGCCCTAGCGGGACACATTAACTATGCGTTTAAAATGGTTAGACTTAATTGGGCGTCAAAACAGTTTTGGGCCTAGGCAAAGATGAGGTTTAACATGCTTTTTGAAATTGGATTTCTTAAAGAATCTCATAAAAGGAACTAAGAGTCATATGAAGATATGATTGACAAGAGTTGTCTACCTAATTAATTTGATTTTGTGTAATCCGCCTTAGCGGACTTGAAATTAAATTAAAGTTGGATCTTGGCCCAATTAAATTATATTATACATTGGATGTATATGAAGGTTATATAATTTAGTGGGAGTATTTTGTTTGAAAAATACATTATTTATCTCTTTAATGAAAATCGGTACTTATTGAATTTTGGAAATTTTGCATATTTGTAGATAATGACTAATAACACTCAATCAATGTCGTTGCGATCGATCCTTGAGAAGGATAAGCTCGAAGAGAATGGTACTAACTTTATGGATTGGATCCGTAGCATAAGAATCGTTCTTAGTCAAGAAGATAAGTTGTACATTCTCGATGGGCCTCTCCCCGCTGAACCACCGCCTACTGCCCCTAGGGTAGAAAGAGACAATTACAAGAAACATCGTAATGATTCTAGAGATGTAAGTTGTCTCATGCTTGCTGCTATGTGTTCAAAACTCCAACAAAGTTTGGAACATTTGGAAGCCTATGAGATAGGCGTGGAGTTGAGAACCATGTTTCAAGAGCAAGCTAGGCAAGAGAGGTACAAGACCATTGTTGCATTCACTACTAGTAAAATGAATGAAGGGCAACAAGTGAGTCCTCACTTTCTTAAAATGAAAGGTTATGTAGAGCACCTTGAGAAACTTGGCTATCCAATCCCATTGGAGCTAGCCACGGATCTCATTCTTAATTCATTGCCTAAAAGTTATAATCAGTTTGTGATGAATTATAACATGCATGGAATGGATAAGAATCTCTCTGAGTTGCATGGGATGCTCAAAACTGCAGAGATGAAAATTGTGGAGAAAGGTTCTCCCGTGCTCTTGGTTCATGATGGGAAGAAGGCTAGTGCCAAAGGAAAGGGGAAGGCAAAGGTTGCCAAGGCTTCTGAGGCAAAACCCGATTCACAAAAGGATGCAATCTGTTTCCATTGTCAAGAAATTGGTCATTGGAAACGTAATTGCAAGGCTTTCTTGGAAGAGCAAAAGAAGAAGAAGAGCAGCAAGGCTGCGTCGACTTCAGGTATCTATATGATAGATATTCTCCTTTCTACCACTGATTCTTGGGTATTGGATACCGGATGTGGTTCTCACATTTGTCTAAATGTGCAGGGACTAAAGAATAGGAGACTGCTTAAAGAAGGTGAAATAGATCTACGCGTGGGGAATGGAGCAAGAGTTGCTGCATTAGCCGTAGGGACTTATGAAGTCACTTTACCTTCCGGATTAATTCTTGTTTTGAACAATTGTTATTATGTTCCGGATTTAAGCAGAAATATTATTTCAATTTCTTGTTTGGATAATGAAGGTTTTAAGTTACTTATTGAGAATAAGAAATTTTCTATTTATTTAAATGATGTGATTTATGGTATTGCTAATTCATTTAATGGCCTTTATATCTTGGATGTCAAGAATGAAAATAATGTCTATCATGTAAATAAGAAATCTAAACCTAATGATGTAAACCATACTTATTTGTGGCATTGCCGTCTTGGTCATATTAATGAGAAGCGTATCTCAAAACACCATGGGGACGGACTTTTGGGTTCATGTGACTTAGAGTCGTATGATACATGTGAGTCGTGTCTTCTTGGAAAAATGACTAAGACACCTTTTACCAAGTTGGGTGAAAGGGCAAGCGACTTATTGGGGTTGATACAATCCGATGTATGCGGACCATTAAGTAGCAATGCTAGGGGAGGATTTCAATACTTCATAACCTTCACTGATGATTATAGTAGATTTGGGTATGTTTACCTAATGAAACATAAAAGTGAAGCATTTGAGATATTTAGAATATTTCAAAATGAAGTAGAAAAACAACTTGGCAAAAGTATAAAGGCACTTCGATCAGATCGAGGTGGTGAATACTTAAGTCAAGAATTTGATGATCATCTAAAGAATTGTGGAATAGTTTCACAATTGACTCCGCCCGGAACACCACAATGGAATGGTGTGTCTGAGAGGAGAAATTGGACTTTGTTAGACATGGTTCGATCAATGATGAGTCAAGTTGATCTTCCAATATCCTTTTGGGGTTACGCCCTAGAAACCGCTGCTTTCACACTAAATCAAGTTCCAACTAAATCGGTTCCAAAGACTCCATATGAGATGTGGAGTGGAAAGAAACCTAGTTTATCTTTCATGAGGATTTGGGGTTGCGAAGTTTATGTCAAGAGACTTATCTCTGACAAACTAGCACACAAATCTGATAAATGTATTTTCGTGGGATATCCTAAGGAAACTAAAGGATATTACTTTTACAACCAAGAGGACAACAAAGTGTTTGTTGCCCGAACTGGTGTCTTTCTAGAGAAAGAGTTTCTCTCCAAAGAAATCAGTGGGAGTAAAATAAATCTTGAAGAAATTCGAGACCCAGAAAATAAAATTGAACCAATAGTGGAACAAGAACAAGAACCACAAGGAGTTGTGGAACCTGTTCAAAATACACAACATCTCGCAGATCTAGTAGGTTACGATCCGAGCCCGAGAGATATGGATTTCTCGTAACGGATAGTAATGAGGTAGAAATCATTGAGAATGATGAACCGTCAACCTACCAAGAGGCGATGTCTTCTCCTGATTCGGACAAGTGGCTTGGAGCCATGGAATCCGAATTGCAATCCATGCAAGACAATCAAGTTTGGAATTTGATTGATGCGCCCGAAGGTGTAAAAACCATAGGATGCAAATGGGTCTTCAAGAAGAAGACTGACATGGATGGGAAGGTGCATACTTACAAAGCTAGGCTTGTAGCGAAGGGTTATAGGCAAGTTCATGGTATTGCCTATGATGAGACCTTTTCACCCGTAGCAATGATCAAGTCTATAAGAATTTTGCTTGCCATTGCCGCATATCATGACTATGAAATATGGCAGATGGACGTCAAAACCGCTTTCCTGAATGGAAAACTCCAAGAGGATGTGTATATGACACAACCAGAAGGTTTTGAACAAAATTCTAAGGTATGCAAATTGCAAAGATCCATCTATGGATTGAAGCAAGCTTCTAGGAGTTGGAATCTCCGTTTTGATGAATCGGTCAAAGAGTTTGGTTTCATCAAGAACGAAGATGAGCCTTGTGTATACAAGAAGATTAGTGGGAGCATAGTGCTTTTCCTTGTTTTATACGTGGATGACATATTGCTCATTGGAAACGACATTCCAACACTTCAGTCTGTGAAGACTTGGTTAGGAAAGTGCTTCGCAATGAAAGATATGGGTGAAGCCGCATATATTCTTGGCATTAAGATCTATAGAGATAGATCAAGGAGGCTACTTGGTTTAAGCCAAAGTACATACATTGACAAGGTCATTAGAAGATTCCGTATGGAAAATTCTAAGAGAGGCACCTTGCCCGTGTTACATGGAGTTTCTCTAAGCAAGACTCAATGTCCTAAGACAAAAGATGAGCGTGAGAAAATGAATGATGTTCCATATGCTTCGGCAATTGGGTCCATCATGTATGCCATGATTTGTACTAGGCCGGATGTGTCTTATGCTTTGAGCATGACAAGTAGGTACCAATCCGACCCTGGCGAAAATCACTGGATAGCTGTAAAAGCGATTCTTAAGTACTTAAGAAGAACTAAAGACTCGTTTTTGGTCTATGGAGGAATGGAAGATGATCTCGTTGTAAATGCTTACATGGATGCAAGCTTCCAAACCGACAAAGATGATAGCCGATCGCAATCGGGTTTTGTGTTTATGTTAAATGGTGGAGCTGTAAGCTGGAAGAGTTCCAAGCAAAGTACAACCGCTGATTCTACAACAGAAGCTGAGTATATTGCTGCATCGGATGCTGCAAAGGAAGCTGTTTGGATTAAGAAGTTCATAACTGAACTTGAGGTGGTTCCTAGTATTGCTAGTCCAATAGACCTTTATTGCGACAATAATGGTGCTATTGCTCAAGCAAAGGAACCAAGAACACATCAGAAATCCAAACACATACTTAGGCGTTTTCATATCATTCGAGAGATCGTTGATAGGGGAGACGTAAATATATGCAGAGTACCTACTGATGACAATGTTGCAGACCCGCTGACAAAGGGACTTCCACAAGCTAAACATGATGGTCATGTTAGGTCCATGGGTATTAGATACATGGGAGATTGGGCCTAGGGCAAGTGGGAGATTGTTGGTAGTGGTGCCCTAGGCACGTTTAATAAACGTTGTAATTGTTATCATTTATTTCATATCAATAAAGAGATGTTTTGATTATTATTGTTGTTCATGTTTACTTATAATAATCTCCGTCCCTAGTACTTGTTAAGCACTAGTATAAAGGCTAAATGATCATGGGATGATCATGTTAGATTTATGGGTACTTGTTTGGAACAAGGTGCTGGACATGACCCGCTCTATGAGATTTATGTCATGGTCTATGTCATACATATATCTCATATTAGTTATGTCATTTGAATCCTTAGACATGAAGTTATTATAGTCTTCCACTTGATGAACATTATGTTTGACATATTCAAACGCTACTTTTAACCGAGTAGTTATAAAGGGTATGATTGGCATAATAGGATTCACGTAGGGAAGAATAATAAGCTAAATGGATTTGTCCCTCCTCGGAGAGATGTCAAGCTTGGGCCTCTCGTAGGAATGATGTTGATGAAATGTTCGGCCGGACTCAAATGAATTGATTGGATCAATGTCATTTGGATTATCAACATATTCGGAATCGAGAAAGTATTGAACAAAACAAGTTGACTCTTTGACCATGACTTGTGTTCAATGATATCGTGGACAAAATGATTATGACATATTCTAAAGGAATGCGAACTTGTATCTAGTTATACTATTTGGGTAGGTATGACGGTTTGCTAGAACCTAATCATATCTTATGGTTTCATGTTTGAACCCATTGCCAACTTAGTATAATCCTAGAGGGTCACACACAATAGAACGAATCTTTAAAAGGACTACATTGGAATTTTGGAAATTTTGGACTTTCTGGGGAAGTGGGCGACCGCACATAATGGACTGGGCGGCCGCACACTTAGTTCAGTTTTTGTACCAGTTTTGTTTCAGATAGTTGTGCGACCGCACTGAGGCTTTTGGGCGGACGCACAGTACTGTCGGGTGGCAGATTCCTAATTTGATTAGGAAACGAATTTTGGACGGATTTTGACACAAGTTTCCTATTTGGAATAGGTCATACTTGTGTATAAAAGACCAAATTCGGCCAGCACTCAACGCTAATGATTTTGTGAGTCTCAAAGAGTTTGAGAGAGGGTTTATTTTGTTCCAAGACATTCTTGGTTGAAGAACAAAAATAATACACAAAATAAATTCCATATAGTTCTTTTGATTGTGAAAAAGTGTTTCACAATTTGGTCTAGCAACCAAGATCAAAGAAGCTCATTTGATATTCGTTCGAAGTGTGGATACCGCTAGAGGGTGAAAATCATCATCTTCAAAGTTCGTGCTCAAGCTTTGTGATCGTGATCAAGTCTTCAAACCTCCACCAAAGACCAAGAGAATTTGATAGCCATCAAGGGTTAGTTTATTCCTTTATTCTTATGTTGCATTTGATTTAATCATATGAACGGATCCATGGCTTTGGGTTTCAAAATTTTAAATGCTAAATTCCGCTGCGCATGTTTGATCGAAACCCAACAAAAGGACCAAGCTGGACCACATGTTCCCAGGTAGCACCGTTTCAATCTTTCTTTGCTGCACTTTTCCAAAATTTTGACCCAAAACAATGAACAACATGTAGATCCACAAGTCCATACATTATACAATGCATAGGCTTGCTATTTAGGGATAAAGCAAGTAGATCCACATAGTTTATGCATTACACACAACTATGCTTTGAAGGGATAGTCTTGCTTGAACCATTGTGTTCATTGAACAAAAACTTCAAACATTTTCTTAAAACTTTATTAGATGATGAATATCAGCACTCTTGAAATGAATAGAGCCTCTAAATAACATCAAAAACTTGATGATTCAACAGAATGTATGAATCAAAATAAAGCGTTTTAAGGCTTTCAAAAGGACTCAAACCTAAACCAGAATATGAGCGGGCTCTGATACCAATTGTTGGAACAATGTTAATCCATTAAAGACATAAACTCAATTCTGAAATAAGTTAGAGAAGGGAGATGAAGGATGCAGAAGCGTTACCTGTTGAATCCATTGATGTTGTGACACGCCCCCAAGTCCCGGGGTTCCCTAATAGAACCTCGAACCTGGTGCGCGTAACTAACAAGAAGCGGAAAAACGGGAATGACACCTGAATAAATCAACTGGTATCATATATACTCAAGAGAAACGAGCTAAGATAGCTGTTGGGTATGCCCACTTATATCTCAGTTTCAATGTAATAGGATTGATTAGATTTGATTGATCCATAACCTAAGTTTCATTTCATGGACTTTAGACCCACATGTAAGAAGTATTTATACTTCATTTTTTTAGGTTGTCCATTGTAATAGAACAGGCTTAGGAATAGAGCAAGAAGATCAAAGTTGAAGAAAATCACTCCGTGAATTTGAGCCACGCGCCTATGCGCCCATTCATGCTATGCGCCCTTTAGCGCGCGCGCATATAGCTTCGCGCCAAAGATCCACGCGCCTCAAATGAACCATGCGCTCTAATGGCTCAACGCGCCTCATCATTATTGATTTTACACTCAGTGATTTATTGAAGATTCAAAGACTTGAAGAGATTCAAACTTCGCCAATGATCCAACGGTGGTTAAATAACACGTATGCACCCGCATCTAAGGACATCTGTCCATAACGGTCATATTTGTGTTATGTGTCTAACGGCTATAAAAGGACACGTGCTCCACTCATTGAGCGACAGCACATCCGTCCTTTTCTCTGACTCACCAAGGATTTCCAACGGCTAGTTTTTGGGGCTCTACTATAAATACCCCATAACTTCAACCATTTGAAGTAGCTAAAGAATTGCTAAGAATTTCAAGAATTTCTCTCTCAAGCATTTGTTGGAGATTTGAAGATTGCCTTTGTTATTTCCAGAATTCTCAAGAACATCTTCATAACTTCATCCTTAGCCCAGATCCTCAAGCAAAAACACTTTAGTTTTCTCGTGCTCTCAATCTCAAAGATCTAAAGAGCCTTGATACTAAAATCACACACGCACCTCTTTAAGTATGATCACTTAGATCTTTCTTTAAGAGATACACCGGTTATTGTTTTGGATTTGTTCATTCATAGAATATTAGATCTTGAGTTTGTGTATAAGCTCAAAAGTTGTAATTTGTAACACTCACTCATTATATAAGATCTCCATTAGAAATCCAAGACTAACCATCTTGGTAGAGGACGTAGATCATTTTCCCGATCGAACCTCTCCAGATAGCTCTTGTTTATATCTTGCTATTTCCTTACAAGTTCATATCATATCTAACTACTTGCTTGTTTGTTTATTGTAGATTGATTGATTGAATTGTGTTGTGTTTGTTATATCATTTGCCTTAGTTTCTTATTTCACCCACTTTGAGCCAAAATACTTAGAGTGTGTGTGCGCCCCCTTTATCTTACTTTGCGCCTATTTACACTACTAAATTCCGCTGTGCATTTCACTCACTCACTTAGGCGCATATCATAACGCTTACTTGATAAAGTGCGCATTTGCAATTGAGTTTATCAAGGGTACGAAAAGAATTTAAAAAATAGCTATTCACCCCCCTCTAGCTATTTTTCATACCCTTGTTACCCTTTGGGACCAACAAGTGGTATCAGAGAAAACACCTTTATAAAACATTTTCGTTTTTCAAGCTTAACAGCTTGGGTGTCGATTCTAAATGGCAAACTCAAAACCTATGGCAACTGCAAACTACACTCACGTTCCGGTCTTTGATGAAGATCATTTTGACGTGTGGAAATTCAGCATCTTAACTCATCTCAACTCAATCGATGAAAGACTTCATGACACCGTGGTTTATGGACCTTACATTCCTATGAAAGCGAATCCAAATCCGCGCATAAATGTTGTTCAACCAACCGTCAAGAAACCAAAAGAAGAATGGACTGAGGAAGAAACAAGAAGAGTTGCAAATGATGGCAAAGCAAGAAACATACTTTTAAGCACTCTAAGCACGGCTATGAAACAACAAGTCATGCATTGTGCTACCGCTAATGAGCTATGGGATGCTATTGAAGAGCATATAGAAGGAGACACTGTCTGCAAGGAAAACAAGAAATATGAAGTTCAAAAGAGATTCAACAATTTCTCTCAACTCCCCGGTGAAACTTTAAGACAAACTTATGAACGCTACTGTGAAATTATAAATCTATGTATTTCACTTGGCATGAAGTTTTCTAATAAAGATTTGAATGTCAATTTTCTCCAAGCCTTTGGATCAAGATACCTACATAAATCCAGCGCTCTTGAAGACGCAGGAACTTTAGATGTATGGACTTTAAGGAACCTCTACGTAAATCTCAAAGTTTATGAGCTCAAACTCCAGCGAATTAGTGAAACTGAAGGAAAATCAAAATCCATAGCAATGGTGGCGCAAAGAGAAGAGGCGCATGTTTCTGTGCCTGCGCCTACTCATGATGAGAAAAGTTCCGATCCCAAAATTTCTACTTCTGAGCTATTGGACATGGACGATGAAGACTTCGCTTTATTTGTGAAGAGATTCCAGAAGTTTAGAAAATTTACCAAGCCCGGCTCAACAAGCAAATTTCAAGGATCCACCAGCAGAGCTCTTCCAAATTTCACGAGGAGCAGTGACTCAAAAAGAAAAGAAGACATTGTTTGTTTTAATTGCATGAAACCAGGACACTTTGCTTCAAGCTGCCCAACTCCAAAATTTGAATATATGCAGAAGAAGAGCAGCCATACTCCCAAGTTCACTCCCAAATTCACTCGACACAAGGAATGGTTGCGGAAGAAGAAGCACCAGCAAATGAGCAGAACACTTGGTTGAAACAGACTCAGATGAGAGCGATGAAGATTCCGATGATGGACTCGTTTGTTTGATGGCAAATGATGATGAAGTTGATACTTATGATTCTGATGATGACTTCTCCAAGGATGTTCCTGATATGAATGCCTTGAATAAACCTATCAAGAAATCTGCAGGTTTTCAAGAAGTGAAAAGGAAGAAAGGACCAACCATCAGCGAGCTCGTTGAACAAGGATTTCTCACTCCGGCTCAAAGCGATGGTGGATTGTTATTCTCACGATGTGATCTTAGTGCAAGGAACAAGTTGAGAAAAGGAGCATACATTAGACCTCAAGTTGAACCAACTGCTCCAATCTCCAAAATCAATGATGATGAAGTGATCGCTGAACAAGAAAAATTGTTCAAAAAGGCTGAAAAGGTAATCACTAGATTTGATAGTATGAAGGAAGCTTTAGCACTATCATGTGATGAAATTTCCCAGCTTAAGACCGAGAAATCTCTACTTAAATCTGAACTCACCCTCCTTAAGGAGCAGATAAAGAGCATGACTCCTCTTACTGTTAAAAACACTTTTCTAACATAACAGAACTCACTTCTTAAAGTTCAAAACGATGAATTGGTTGCTCAAATTACTGATCTTAAAAAGATTACAAATGAGTGGTCCAATTCTCGTGTCACTATGGAGAATATATTTGAGTCCCAAAAAGTCAGTGGTGATAAAAGTGGCTTGGGATTCTCATCAACTAGTGACAATTTAAAATGTGATGTCTGTACTGAAAGAGATAGTGAATTTACAAACTCGAAAACCTTTGAAATTCCCAAGGAAAAACATTCTAATTCAATGGGTAAAGGACAGGAAAAAGTCAAGAGACAAACATTCCATTATGTCTACCCAACGAAGCAATTTGGGAAAGCTAACGGGAAAGATATAGCTACAGATGAATCATCCTCTAGCAAAATCCCTCTTGAAACAAAGCGCGCTCCTTCTCCGAGTGCTCATTATGCGCCTAGAAGCCACGTGCCTCATCGCCGTGCGCCTCCTAGCCCTATGCGCCCTCCTAGATCAAGCGCTCCAAAATTTCAAAAGAAGGATTTTGTTAAGGCTAGTCCATCTGACCCAAAGAAGAATGCTATCCAAAAGAAAAGTAAAGAGTTTGTGAAAACTCATGTGATTGGTGGCTTTTATCATTGTTCCATTTGTGATTGTTCTGGACACAAGGCCGTGGAATGCCTTTTGCGATTCACTCCCAATGCTAAAGGACGTAAAAACCCTAAGGTCAAGCAAGAGTGGGTTGTCAAAAGTTGCTAACCCTAGGACCCAAAAGGAATAAAGGGGACCTGCTTAAATGTCTATATTTCAGGTTCTTTGTTTCATGGCTGGATCTTCAAAAGCTAGAAATTATGAATGGATTCTCGATAGTGGGTGTTCAAGACACATGACTGAAGATGAATCCTTATTAGAAGATGTCCATGAAGAAAGAGGTCCCTCAGTAACATTTGGTGATAATAACAAAGGTCAAGTTGTTGCATATGGAAAGCTCAAGAAAGACAAAGTGTGCATTGAAAGAGTCTCTCTCGTCGAAGGGCTCAAGCACAATTTATTATCCATATCTCAATTCTGCGACAAAGGATTAGAATGCCATTTCACCTCAACTCAATGTCTTATCAAGAATGGCAAAACTGGAGCTACATTACTCACGGGATATCGTAAGACAAATATTTACATTATTGATTTCCATAGTATGAACTCTAGTACTAATCTTTGTTTTGTAGCAAAAAGTGTGAACAAAAATAGTTGGCTATGGCACAAGCGCTTAAGTCACTTGAACTTCAAATATCTATCTAAACTCAGCAGGAATAACCTTGTTAAATGACTTCCCAAGGTTGCTGATCATCATGACAAGAAGTGCGCCGCGTGTCAACTTGGCAAAAAACCGAAGAAATCTTTCTCCAGCAAGACCAATCCTTTAACTTCTAGATGTTTGCAACTGCTTCACATTGATCTATTTGGACCAGTCACCACTGCAAGTATTCGAAATAACAAGTATACTCTAGTTGTGGTGGATGATTATTCAAGATATACATGGGTGGAAATGATGATCTCAAAAGATGATTGTTATGACATTTTGACCACCTTATTCAGACTGCTCCAAACCCAAAAAGAAGATGACATCGTTAGTGTTCGATCCGACAATGGAACAGAATTCAAGAACAACGGTGTTGCTCGATATTGCGACGATCATGGGATAGATCACAACTTTTCAACAGCTGGAGTTCCTCAACAAAATGGGGTTGTGGAAAGAAAGAATAGAACGTTGATTGAAGCGGGAAAGACGATGATAGCTGAAGCGAAATTGCCTAAGTACTTTTGGGAAGAAGCTATCAACACAGCATGTTTTACTCAAAATCGTTCCCTCATCAACAAACTTCATAACAAGACTCCGTATGAACTTTGGCGTGGTAGAACTCCCAACATTGCATTCTTCAAGATCTTTGGTTGCAAATGTTATATACTCTACAACGGAAACGAACATAGAGGTAAATTCGATGCCAAAGCCGACGAAGGTATTTTTGTTGGGTATGCCAAACATTCTAAAGCTTTTCGTGTTTTTAATAGAACTACATTAGTGATAGTTGAATCTGTACATGTTACATTTGATGAACATTCTCTCCTTGAGCCACATTTGGCTCCAAATGTTGCTGATGATTCTGTTGAGCTTAATGATACAGGTGCTCCTATTTATGTTGCGCCTACTCAAAATCAGAATCTGTCAACTCAAGGAAATCCATCAATATCAGTTGCTCCAAATTCCTCATATGTCGCGCCCCATGAGTCATCAGCTGCGCCTCACTCACAGGTTGCGCCTCTTGATGCCTCTCATGCGCCTATATCTTCAGCTGCATCTGGTGTAAACCCAAGTTTCAACTCTACACCAATTCAACCCCCAAATTTTGATGATTTAGAATCTGGTGAAGATGTACCAATTGAAGACCTTCAAGTTACTACGACTCAACCTAACTAACCTCCTGAAATTCGTGAAGTTAGAGGTCACCCAATCAATAATATCATTGGTGATCTAAACGTTGGTGTTCGTACAAGGAGAGCTACAAACTTTGATGCTTACACTGCATTCATCTCTCAAATTGAACCGAAGAAGGCTGATGAAGTGCTCCAGGATCCTAATTGGGTTGTTGCAATGCAAGAAAAACTCAATCAATTTGAACGATGTAAGGTTTGGACTCTTGTTCTAAGACCAAATGATCAAGGAGTGATTGGTACGAAATGGGTGTTCAGAAATAAGATGGACGAGAATGGAACCATCACGAGAAACAAAGCAAGATTGGTTGCACAAGGCTATAGGCAAGAAGAAGGAATTGATTACGATGAAACTTTCGCGCCCGTAGCAACACTTGAAGCTATCAGATTATTTCTAGCTTACGCAGCTCACAAGGACTTCAAGATATATCAAATGGATGTGAAGAGCGCGTTTCTTAATGGTGAACTCCAAGAACAAGTCTATGTTGCTCAACCACCTGGGTTTGAAGATTCACAATTTCCAAATCATGTGTACAAACTCCAGAAAGCTTTGTATGGACTCAAACAAGCACCAAGAGCATGGTACGATACACTATCAAATTTTCTCATCGAAAAAGGCTTCACTCGCAGTAAAATCGATACAACTCTTTTCATTGCCAAACATAATGGTCATAAATTACTTGTTCAAATTTATGTTGATGATATTATATTTGGTTCTACAAATGAATTGTTGTGCAAGCATTTTGAGAAACTAATGAAGAGCAAGTTTGAAATGAGCATGATGGGAGAACTCACATTCTTCCTCGGGCTTCAAATCAAGCAAATGAATGAAGGCATATTCATCAATCAAGCCAAATATACAAAGGACTTAATCAAGAAATTTGGACTTGAGAACGCCAAAGCATATGATACTCCAATGGTGCCGGCAACAAACTCGACAAAGATTTAAAAGGTAAACGTGTTGATCAAACGCTCTATCGAGGTATGATTGGCTCACTCCTTTATCTTACTGCTAGTAGGCCTGATATTATGTTTAGTGTTTGTGTTTGTGCTCGTTATCAATCTGACCCTAGAGAAGCACACTTAATTGCTGTGAAATGTATTATAAGATATCTCTCCGGCACTGTTAACCTTGGACTTTGGTACACCAAAGATTCGAACTTTAAACTTGTAGGTTATTCAGATGCGGATTATGCAGCGTGCACAATTGATAGGAAAAGCACTGGTGGCACTTGTCATTTCCTCGGATATCGACTTGTGTCATGGGCGAGTAAGAAACAAGCTTCTGTATCTGTCTCAACAACCGAAGCTGAATATATCGCTGCGGGAAGTTGTTGCTGTCAAATACTATGGATGAAGCAGCAATTGGTTGACTATGACATCATCGAAAAAAATTGTCCGATCTACTGCGACAATACATCAACAATTGCGGTCTCTGAAAATCCTATCATGCACTCTAAGACCAAACACATCGACATCAAATATCACTTCCTCAAAGACCACGTGGAGAAAGGAAATATACATTTGGAACACGTGGGAACCGACTATCAAATCGCCGACATTCTAATGAAAGCACTTGACGCGAAACGATTCATATTTTTGTGAGGTGAAATGGGTATGCTTGAACTCAACTAAAATTCAATACAGTTTTGTCAATACTAATGATTTTGTTTTAGTGAGTTATGAGTATATTAGGTTCAAATGATAAATCATTTCAAGTTTCAAGGAAACCCTGCGCGCCCAATACCTTACGCGCCCTACTCACTGCGCGCTCAACTCTTTCATGCGCGCCTAGCATTCAATGCAACCCAATACTGATGCGCGCTCAAAGCCCTATGCGCCTCTTTATGACTGCGGCTCAATCAATGCTACCATATTAACTCCCTCAATGATTGAGCGCTTTAAAGTTTCACAAGTACCAGGTATGATTGTTCTCATTTATTATAGGAATCTTTGTCTTTTGACATTCCATTAATTGTTCAAGGGTACTTGTGCAATTAATTTTTCCCTCGTTTTACGTTTTTTGAAAAATTTTATTTTCTGGGGATTTATTTCTTGCACCCCAAACTTACACCAAAACAGATGTTTTTGGGGTTTGTGCAAAAATTAGTCAAAATTGCTCATACACTTAAAGGGAAAGTGGAGCAGTTTTTCCTTACCCAAAATGTCACATCAAAGTACTTTGGGTCATTCAGCATTTAATAGCCTTCAAATCCTTAAAATCCCTCATTAATGCTTTGTCCTTTTTAGCCATAATGAGCCGAAAATTATTTCCCCTCATTAATGCCCATCCTTTCAACTTCTCATCTTTTTAAAATTTTAACCCTATTATTTCCTTATTTGTGCAATATTTTCTTTCCCTAACCTATATATTTGACCCTTCATTTCTTTTTCATCATTGCCTACACACTCAATCCCTCACCAACTCTCTCTCTTCTCTCTCTCACAGTCTCTCTCTTCCCCGACTCTCATTCTCTCTCTACCTTCATCACTTTCTCTCATTTTGTTTTTCATTTTCGCTCTATATATATAAATTTATGGGTCCTAAACGAACAACAAAGACAATCCAAGACGAAATGGTATGAATTCTCAACCCTTAAACTCCTAAATTTCTGCAATTTTTTTCTGTTTCGTCATTCTCTGTTCTTCGTCTTTTTCAAAAACCCGGATCATACTTTTCTTGATTAATCTTGACTCGATGCTCCGTTTTCAAAATCGTTTGTTAGGTTATGTTCGATTTGTGTTTTCGAATCTTTTAAACTAAACTTTTCAACGATCAATGCATTATATTTTGCGAATCTGAAAATCTTAGATTTTTGACTTTTCGAATTTTCGGATCTTTGAATCCATTTTCTGGATTTGTTGTTGAATTTCACTTGTTTTGATTTACATATTTGTGATCCTTGTCGTCTTGCGGTCATTTTGACATATTGTATGCTTGATTTGGTGAAGTTTCACGAATTATGTGTTCTTGGTGTTCTTGATGTTCTTCAAGCACTCAAGCATGTTCTTCGTGTTCTTCGTTATTTTTGCATGACTTGGGTTTCAAAATTTTCAAAACTTGTTTTTCAAAATTTTCATATTTTGATTCTTAAAACTTACATATACATGTTTGATATGTGTTTGTGTGTTTTCGTGTGTTTTTAAGTTCCTTTGAACTTGCCGCTCAAAAACACTTGGTCAGATTTGTTATACGATCCATTAGAAATTTCTAGAACTTAGTCTTTGTATACCGGCAAAGCCATGCTTGTAATAGACTAGAAATATCTAATAGTACTCTTAACCCAAATCCAAGTTCTGACCAAACTTGGTAGAGGACGTAGCAGTATTTACACTGTGAACCTCTCCAAATCTCTGTGTCTCTTGTCAGCTACTTTATGCTTGCCGTTTGAAAATCTCTCACAAGTTGATCTAACTGATTCATTGTAATTTCCTTTGACCAATCTCTTGAAACTACATTGAACTTTTGGAAACAACTTTGTGTTTAAACTAAGCTCTGAAAATCTTTTATACACTGATTTTGTGTGAGTTAAAACTAAGTCATATTTTACCCGCTGCGCTTACTGATAATAGTTTGCAAACTGAGTGCTTCAATGAATGCTTCAACAATTAACTCTCTTCAATTTTACATAAAAATGCGCCTGAGTGTTGATATATGCGCCTAGTCGGTTATGCGCCCTATGACTTTATGCGCCTTACTTGATTCATGCGCTTAATAATTGTATGCGCCCTATGCAAATACAAATGTTATGCACCTCAATCAACTCATGCGCCTAGAGACATTATGCGCCTAAACATTTTATGCGCCTAACTTATACTTAGTCAAATTCTTGTGTTTAATTTTTACTTAGTATATTTCATCAGTTTGCAAACTATTATCAGAAAGCGCAGCGGGTAAAATATGACTTAGTTTTAACTCACACAAAATAAGTGTATAAAAGATTTTCAGAGCTTAGTTTAAACACAAAGTTGTTTCCAAAAGTTCAATGCAGTTTCAAGAGATTGGTCAAAGAAAATTACAATGAATCAGTTAGATCAACCTGTGAGAGATTTTCAAACGGCAAGCATAAAGTAGCAGACAAGAGACACAGAGATTTGGAGAGGTTCACAGTGTAAATACTGCTACGTCCTCTACCAAGTTTGGTCAGAACTTGAATTTGGGTTAAGAGTACTATTAGATATTTCTAGTCTATTACAAGCATGGCTTTGCCGGTATACAAAGACTAAGTTCTAGAAATTTCTAATGGATCATATAACAAATCTGACCAAGTGTTTTTGAGCGGCAAGTTCAAAGGAACTTATCTCACTCAGGTGGGTGTGTGAATAACTCAATCACAATATTCCTTATATAAGTCTAGCTTGGGAATATTAACAAAGTGATGAGTTTGTGCACGAGTGTATGTCCTATTAATGTCTAATGATTATCTGGACGGAATGTTGAGCTTCAATGAATGCTTCAACAATTAACTCTCTTCAATGCACCAAATGATGCGCCTGAGTGTTGATTTATGCGCCTAGTCGGTTATGCGCCCTATGACTTTATGCGCCTTACTTGATTCATGCGCCTAATAATTGTATGCGCCCTATGCAAATACAAATGTTATGCGCCTCAATCAACTCATGCGCCTAGAGACATTATGCGCCTAAACATTTTATGCGCCTAACTTATACTTAGTCAAATTCTTGTGTTTAATTTTTACTTAGTATATTTCATAGAATCATTTTATGCGCCTTGTATTTATATGCGCCTACAACATATATGCGCCTAATAATAGTATGCGCATGCTATTTCTTATGCGCCTATATATTGTCCTGCGCCTATTCTATACTTAGCTCATTTTATGATTCTATGCGCCTTATACACTCCTAACTTAAATCATTGTTATGTTTTCAGGATCCTGCTAATTTCAGACCCGGTGAGACGATAGATCTTGCTGAGCTTTCACTGGATCCAATGGGGCTTGAAATTCTTTCAACAATTCATACCGCTGGACTCACTCCATTATTCACGCTGGAGCAACCATTCTATTCTCCGATCCTTGTTGATGAATTTTTCTCAACAGCAGCTCTAGTTGAGACTCCAGCAGACGGATTCGTGCGCTACCGGATTTGCGCCAGAGTTCAAAACATCCCTATCACTATCTCAACAGGCACTATCAAGAATATAGTGAGCTTTAGCACAACTGGCCCTCAGGGTGTTTCTGGTCAACCGAACTCTTACTCAGTTGCGGCTCAGAATACAGTGGCACGTACTTATCTCAATGTCCCTACTCTTCTGAATAACATCAAGAATGTTGAGATAAAGGATGGTGGTGATTTGCTCGCTCACATAGCGCATCTGGTTGATACTTCTATTGTGTTCAAAAATGACAAGTATAACAAGAACAAGTCTGAAGGGAAGACGAAGTTCAAAACCCACTGCAGAATACTCACGAAGATATTTCTTACTTATCCTGCGCTTGCTGATTTCCTCGCTCAGAACCCAGCTTATCAAACCACTGAAGTTCCAGTTTTTGGGAAAGACAACCTTGTCTTGAAAAGGCACAAGAAGCGCATGGCAAAGCGCGCGCCTAGGGTAAAGGGTGCTCAGTTGGTTGATGAAACCACTGAGTCAGATGAAGATACAGATGGCGCAGAAACTGAAGCAGTACCTCGCGCAGAACCAACAGTTGTTCCAGGTGCAGAGAAAGGTAAAGGAAAAAGGGTTGCAGAAGGAACAAGCAAACCCCCTAAGCGCCCAAGAGTTGATACTGAAGATGAGAAG
This sequence comes from Campanula takesimana, assembly GCA_026119855.1. Lineage (NCBI taxonomy): Eukaryota > Viridiplantae > Streptophyta > Magnoliopsida > Asterales > Campanulaceae > Campanula > Campanula takesimana. Next base: position 1,750,158 of record JAOWBW010000067.1, read on the forward strand.
GAATTGAAGCGCGCAAAAGAAGCCAGTAGACTGGAAGCGCAGAAGAAAAGGGATGAAGAATACAAGTTAAAACAGGCTGCTGACTTATCCAAGTCTGAAAGGCGCAAAGGTGCAGGGTCTAGCGCTGATGTACGCGCGCCTGACATGCGCCTCCTACTGTTCAAGCGCCTATCAACACTCCTGCTAATCTATCTTCTGAACGTCAAAGTCTTAAAGACCAAATATTTGCTGATTTATTTGGTGAACTTAGTGAAGATACAGCTCAGGGGGAGCCAGATCCTTTAAGGCGCAAATCACCTTATGCGCCCCCTACTATTTCAGTGGAGCCCACTTCAAGTGATGAATATCTGCCTTCTCCTCGCGCTCCTACTCAATCATCTCCTGCGCCCCGTACTTCTCATGCGCCTCCTCCTTCCACTCCTGATATGAGTGTTATTATTTCACTTCTACAGCAACTCCAGCAAGGCCAAACTCAAATGAACTCACAGTTAGAGCTTCATACTACCATGCTTACTCAGCAAGCTGACGAGATTGCTGCCATTAAGGGGGAGATGAAGCGCATAGATGCCAATATCAAGGACAAACATTTCCTGACTCCTCAACAATGGAATGACGCTATTGATCAAATGAATGAGCTTTTCAAAGGCACTCTTGCCTCCCTTCATGAGCGCATAGATGGTGGCATCAAACTCACTGATGGCCAAGATTTCATTAATGCTATAAGGGAGGTAGAGTTGAACATAGCGGGTGATATAAGGAAGTTGTTTGAAATGGTGGCTGGAGATAGCCAAAAATTGCTGAGTGTGGTTGATAAACTCAAGGAAGTTAAGGATGAGCTAGAAATCCTAGGTTTAACTGTGTATGGTGCTGATCCTGGCGCAGAACCTAAAGCTTCTGAAACTCCTGCGCCTCCAGCTCCTGAAACTCCTGCGCCCTCTTCCAGCTCTGCTCCTGGCGCGCATATTGACATTAATTCACTGCTTTCAAATATTGAAGTTTTGAAGGAATTAGTTGTCACTCACTTCAACGCCGCGCATTCCAGTGCAGACAGGCGCGCAGATAGAGTATCCGCTGATATACTTACTGCTCAAACTGCTGTTGAAGCTAACTTTCAAGCCTTCACTGAAAACTTTTCACAACAGCAGTCTATCACTCAGCGCACCATTGATGAGTACCAAAACATCAATGTAAGTCATTTGCGCTATATCAGAGATGGTGTCACAGATACTCACGGTGTAATAAACCGTTGTCATCAACTTTCCAAGCAAATCCAGCGCTCCGTCTCAGAAATTGAAGAAGGATTGAAGGATGAAGACGCGCCTCAAAATCCTTAGTTTTTGATTTGTTTGTAAGTTATTAGAACTTTTTGTGATTAGAAACCTTTTAGTGATTTTCGTGCTTACATGTTTTAGCACCTCTTTTGATTTTGTTTTGTTCAATACTTGTAATCTGTAACTCCTACATCCCAAGTATTAATGAGAACAAAGCATCACGTTTATCTCAAACTTTGTTCACTCAAACTACTTGTTTGTAGAACAATGAATGTTTTGTTTTAAATCATATGCATTACAATTAAACTGCTTCATATTTTATGCATTGAGTTTAAATTTTGTTTAAACACATTTCAAAACTGAAACTCATATCATTCTGAATGTGTTATAAACTGATGTTTCTATCTTTCCATTTGTAATGTTTTATCCTTATTGGAATAGATTAGAAATCTATATCTTGGACTAGTGTGTGCATTAACTTGAGACATGATTTACCAATTTCATTTATTTGGACATGTTATTATCAAGTATAATGTTTGTCCCTGATATATAGGTAATGACATCAATCAAATAGGGGGAGATTGTTGGGTATGCCCACTTATATCTCAGTTTCAATGTAATAGGATTGATTAGATTTGATTGATCCATCACCTAAGTTTTATTTCATGGACTTTAGACCCACATGTAAGAAGTATTTATACTTCATTTTTTTAGGTTGTCCATTGTAATAGAACAGGCTTAGGAATAGGGCAAGAAGATCAAAGTTGAAGAAAATCACTCCGTGAATTTGAGCCACGCGCCTATGCGCCCATTCATGCTATGCGCCCTTTAGCGCGCGCGCATATAGCTTCGCGCCAAAGATCCACGCGCCTTGTTACGCGCCTCAAATGGACCATGCGCTCTAATGGCTCAACGCGCCTCATCATTGTTGATTTTACACTCAGTGATTTATTGAAGATTCAAAGACTTGAAGAGATTCAAACTTCGCCAATGATCCAACGGTGGTTAAATAACACGTATGCACCCGCATCTAAGGACATCTGTCCATAACGGTCATATTTGTGTTATGTGTCTAACAGCTATAAAAGGACACGTGCTCCACTCATTGAGCGACAGCACATCCGTCCTTTTCTCTGACTCACCAAGGATTTCCAACGGCTAGTTTTTTGGGCTCTACTATAAATACCCCATAACTTCAACCATTTGAAGTAGCTAAAGAATTGCTAAGAATTTCAAGAATTTCTCTCTCAAGCATTTGTTGGAGATTTGAAGATTGCCTTTGTTATTTCCAGAATTCTCAAGAACATCTTCATAACTTCATCCTTAGCCCAGATCCTCAAGCAAAAACACTTTAGTTTTCTCGTGCTCTCAATCTCAAAGATCTAAAGAGCCTTGATACTAAAATCACACACGCACCTATTTAAGTTTGATCACTTAGATCTTTCTTTAAGAGATACACCGGTTATTGTTTTGGATTTGTTCATTCATAGAATATTAGATCTTGAGTTTGTGTATAAGCTCAAAAGTTGTAATTTGTAACACTCACTCATTATATAAGATCTCCATTAGAAATCCAAGACTAACCATCTTGGTAGTGGACGTAGATCATTTTCCCGATCGATCCTCTCCAAATAGCTCTTGTTTATATCTTGCTATTTCCTTACAAGTCCATATCATATCTAACTACTTGCTTGTTTGTTTATTGTAGATTGATTGATTGAATTGTGTTGTGTTTGTTATATCATTTGCCTTAGTTTCTTATTTCACCCACTTTGAGCCAAAATACTTAGAGTGTGTGTGCGCCCCCTTTATCATACTTTGCGCCTATTTACACTACTAAATTCCGCTGTGCATTTCACTCACTCACTTAGGCGCATATCATAACGCTTACTTGATAAAGTGCGCATTTGCAATTGAGTTTATCAAGGGTACGAAAAGAATTTTAAAAATAGCTATTCACCCCCCCTCTAGCTATTTTTCATACCCTTGTTGCCCTTTGGGACCAACAATAGCTCACAACGACTTCTATACCAAGAAATTTAAATTAAATGTGGTTATACACAGCGGAAAACATGCCTAGCACATAAGCTGGCATTACCAGAACTATACAAGTCTACCCAATATACTGAGTCTAAACAACTGATACAAGATCGTCCTCACCAAAACTGGAAAGGATAACAATCCCCAAACAAGAACAACCTTCCAAGTAGGCCCATGCTAAGTCGAGCCTCACAACGTATTACCACTTGTTTTCCTGGGGGGGGGGGAACAAATAAACAAGGAACGGGGTGAGATAAATCTCAGTAAGTTACTAAATACAAGTACATATCATGTTATCATGTAATCATGCAAATCAAGAAGATTGTCAAGTAATCATGCTCAAGATGTCATCAAGTAACAAGTATATGAGAGGCTAAGCCAACTCATCAAGTAACTAGCACATAAGGCTAAACTACCACGTTACAAAGGATATTCCAACCTTATTCCTCCCAAGTAAACCATTGTTGTCGTTGCTTATTGCAGTTGACAAATCACGATCAATCAAGTTGTTGTTGTGCAGTAGACAAGAGGACCCGGTAACCAGTGCAACTCACAAGAACAAGATTCACGAGGTGTTCACGAGTATAGCATTCACTTTTATCAGGCGTATTGCTCTAATAAAGGAAGCTATGCCCTTACTATGGCCTGTAGTAAGGGGTCAAGAGCAGATACATAGATCCCCGATTATCACTTAGCCCCAACACTCGCGATAAGCGTGAACCTATATATCTCCGAACAAGCAAGGAGAACCAGCTGGACTCACACAAGAATGCACAAGTAGGTATTTACTTGAACTACGAGAGTAGAACTAATCCAAAAGTAGTGGACCAGTCCTTCATGAACCATATAATTATGTGCTCACCAAAACTAACGAGAATAGAACTAAGTCCAAAAGTAGTGGACCAATCCTTCATGAACCATGTAATCATGTGCTCACCAAATACCAGTACACGTACGCAATAATTGTGAATACAAATCAGTATAACAATGGCACGTAATATGTCCACGTAACACAATCAAGCCATACTAGAGTCTATTAGTAACAGACCCCAACCAAGTAGTAGGGTATGTCATTATATGTCACTTTGTCATATGTCATATTTGCATGTACATATTCATATAACCTTTAGCACACTAATGTGTCTATCACGATACCCTTACTTTCAAGTATAGCCCAACATCTTAGACTCTAAGCATGTAGTCGAATAGGTCGTATTGTACCTAGTCAAAATCATATCTCGCGTATATTTATCGCTAATAATCGATACATTTTCCAACACATATTGTGTTCTATAATCATTGTTTTATGAATTATCTTCATATTACACTAGTCCTTATTTCTTTAGGAACTCAACTCAAGAACAAGATATCTTCTTTATACATTATATACTTCATTGAGTATATGCACGATTAAACCAATTACTAGCACATTAGTGCTTGTTCATAGCACTTTCAGTACACACGTACTAGATTCAAGTATGTCTTAGATTTGATCAGTCTCTATCTAGTTCCATATTCCAATTCTTTGGTTATTAATACCAAGTATCAAGTAGTCAACAAGCCACATTCTATCAAGTAGTTATGTGCAAGATTTGCACATACATATCAAGGATAGTTCTAACACGTTAGTGCTTGCTCATAGCACTTTCAAGTTCATTACCATACACATGTATTAGTTTCAAGTCATGTACAAGATTTTATCATCTTACATTCAAGTTCTCAATCCAATTCTTTGGATATTCAAGACATGTACAAGAATTAATTATCTTATACTCAAGTTATTATTCCAATCTTTGGATATTCAAGTCATATATAAGAGTTAGACATCTTATACTTCAAGTTCAAGCTAAGTAGATGAGTTATACATCTCATACTTACATGTTCTTAATCCTATACTTTGGGTGTTCAAGCTCAAGACATTGTTCTAATGCCTAAGGTACACAAACATTGGTTTCAAGACACATATAACACATTAGTGCTTGTTCATAACACTTTCAAGACAATTAAAAGAGTTCTTACTCTTATACTCAAGTTCTCTAGTCAAATCATTGAATATTCATGTTCAATACCAAGTTCTGATGCCCCTAAGGTGTCATAACACTTGCTAGGACATCTTATACTAAGGTTATATACCTTAACTAGGGTTATTTCCAACTTATACAAACTTTAAACAAGCTTTTTATTTTTCAGGGCACCCGGGCGGGCGCTCAAAATGGACCGGGCGGCCGCAGACTAGCAGGTGAATCATTTGAAAAACATTTCAGAAAGATGGGCGGTCGCCCAATAAATTTTGCGCGGTCGCACACTACACATTTCCGGCTAATGCTCATTTATTTCCCAGGTTGAATAATTCTCCGTCCCAAACATAGGAGTATACTTTTACTGACATAATAACAATACCAAGAGTACTTAGGAGTGAAGTATCATACCCATGACACTATTTCAAGCTCAATTCATTTCTTTTACCGTCCCACAAATAATAGGATAATTTTCTTTTATTCCATTTAAATATTTCTCCGTCCCAAAAGTACAAGTATAATTTTCTAATATACTAATATACTCATTTAGGGATACTTTCATTTATTTCACCGTCCCACAAGTATAAATATAATTTTTCTAATATACTTGTATAAACATTTAATCAAGTTAATATTTCACCGTCTCACAAGTAGGAGTATAAATTTCTAATATACTTGCAAACCCATTTCCATTTAGGTTCATGTTCTCTGTACCTAGTATAAAAATACTCCCTTCGTCCCAATTTTACAAGTATCACAAAACTCATTCAAATCACAAAATTAACAAGCACAAGTATCAAGAATAGCATATAGGCATGTTATTACAAGCAAGGGGGAGCTAGTGACTTACCTACTCCGAAATTAAATTCACCCAAATAAATTTCTGTCCGGCAGGAAAAGCTCTATTCAGCGCCACGAATATTTATCCGGGATCAGAATCACGAACAGAGGGATAATTAATCGCGAGGAGTCGAGAATAGGGTAAACCCTAACTTTTCTTTTGAGGAGACGGAGAGAAAGTACGAGAAGAACTGAGAATTTTTTCTTTCTCAGAGAAAGGCAAACCCAACTTATATACTTACAAGTTTCGAGAAATTGCAATTAGGCCCCTCAAGTTTCAACTTTGACAAAAAGGCCCCTCAAGTTCTACTTTGAGCATTTTAGCCCCTGAACTTTATTTTTCACAAATGACCCTAAAGTTCCAACTTTGAACACTTAGGACCTAAAATTGCTCAATTAGTTAAATAATTAACTTAATTTAAATAGCATATAAATATGCAAGTCAAGAATTTAACAGGAATTAGGACGGACGTTACATCCTCCCCTCCTTAAAGAAAATTCGTCCTCAAATTTTACTAATCGAGATTATAACACATATAAATAACAAATAGAACTCAAGAATATCAAGAATATGGTATACCACACCATATTATCAATTACCTGCGAGTATTATCTCACATAACCTTCTCGATGCTGTGACTTTCCCATGAAACTTTCACAAGAAGTATTCGTGCTCAAGACAAGAATCAAGTATCCATACAAGCAATTACTCATATACTAAGTAATCCGTGTGATGGAATTTCCACTAAATAGCAAGCTCATACAATAGCCACAAGAAAATCCACTTCACATGCTCGCAACATATGATCAAGAAGCAACCTCGGTTAAATATCCAGAGTGCTCACAAAAATTATCATAATCAAGATGTAAAACAAGGTGTAGAACAAGATGTAGAACAAGAATCCCTGTCATATATTATATCCACATGTATCCCATGTAATCAAGATGTATCGATCATAACATCACAACACATAAAGTCAAGCAGATTTGATTAATCAATCCACTATAACCAATATCATCGGGACTTATCTATTAAATGATAATCCTTCCACGAAATCCATCGCAATATATTCATATATTCACAAATCTCGAAGGATTATAAAAAATCAAATGATCTCTGATATTCTGTTTTCAAATAATCGTAATTCAAGGATTTAGTTAAATACTCAGAAATTTTCTCCCATTCAGTACCATCAATCATGAAATACAAGTCTTTATGTTCAATGAATCCGCTAATACAATAGCCGTAGGATCACAATCAGTTTCAAGTCATGAGTAGAATTATTCTATTCATAAAGATTCAATCTCCTCGAAGCATATACAAGTACATTACCATTTTGAATTAACACACGTTTTATCTCTTGTTAGAGCTTCACTATGCATAATGAATTTATCATATCCACTATATTGGTGAATCTTGACACATACACGAGAAAATAGTAACACTGGTCATATCCTCCAAATAACCATCATACTAGTCGTATCCACTAGGCAAGGTCAAATACTGAAGTTATGGTCATCCATCATTTCAATATTTAAAAAATTGACTTCACGTTTATCAATCCATCAGAAAGTGTAGCTTTCTGTCTCAAATAGTTAATGGTAGAGCTACCTTCGAAATTCATTAATGAATCTCTAACAAGATCAAGAAAATCTCAAGAACATGCGTACCTCGGTTGTTTCCACTTATATAGGTCAACAAAGATACTTACTTCAGGCATCCACTTCAAGGTAACATATCATTTATCTCTTGCTAGTTTTTGGAAACAATTGTTTCTCTCGAGAAATTTCAATACAATCAATTCTCAGTCTGCGACTTGTATACACCAACAGGTCATTAATCAATTCATCGCAAAGAAATCAAATTATGGTTTGAAGATATCATTCATCAAATCCATCAATACTGCTAGATCATATATCAATCGAAATAGCATAATCACGAATTCATAACAAGCATACCTGATATGAGAAGATGTCTTCAGTATATCCTCATAGTTGACTTTCCAACTAATGGTAGCCACTTATCAAACAAACACTGAATAGACCACTGATTAACTTCAGGGATCAAATAATTCATCCATACACGATAACAAGTACTGGTTCATTATAGTCACCTGGTTGAACTCTTTGCATTCAATATGAAATCGCAAAGTACCATATCTCTTCATGCCAATCAATACAAATGCACCCCACATAGATATACTAAGCTGGGTGAATCCTCTATCAAGAAATTCCTCAAGTTGAATCTTCAACTCTTTTACTCAACCGATGTCATGAACATTGATTTAAATATCAGCACTATATTTGTACTGTAGCAACTCAAGATAACTCAAGGTTCTCATCATGTATCATGTACTACTCAGTAGAAATTATATCTGAGATCTCACAAAGAATGGATACATCCTTCAATTTTTGGTGTAGACATTCTTCCGTCAATCACATATGCTAAATATTCAGCACAACTTTGATAATCATTTTCGAGCTTTCAATGCAGAACATGAATGTCATACATAATTATATCATGCTCATATAAATATTCAAGCATACTAGCATAGAAATATTTATCATTTATTGTGGGAAACAAGAATGGCATAACATATAGAAAGCCAAATCATAAAACGTAAAAGCCAAGCCATAACACGTATCACATCAATGTCCCATATAGGTAACATGACCAAGTTAACATATAAAGTATAGGGTGTTATCACCCACACTTCTATCAGGATCTTATAAATAACGATATCAATCATGTAGCCTCTTACTAGAGAATACACTTCCACGTAAATCAAGAAATGAGGACAAGCATGCATATATAGCACGAAACAATGTCCACTGCACAAGATAGATGCGCCTAAGTCTTTAAAGACTCGCGCTCTCGATTATCAAACCATCTTATTCCAATTGGGATCAACACTATCAACACCAGTCCTATACCTGGTATAACAACAAGTAACGAAGCACTCGACGTCGAAAACACACCCAAGACTAACCCAACCTAGGCCATAGACCCTATCCAGGCTTAAAGCTAAACCATAGCTCTGATACCAACCTGACACGCCCCCAAGTCCCGGGGTTCCCTAATAGAACCTCGAACCTGGTGCGCGTAACTAACAAGAAGCGGAAAAACGGGAATGACACCTGAATAAATCAACTGGTATCATATATACTCAAGAGAAACGAGCTAATATAGCTCACAACGAGTTCTATACCAAGAAATTTAAATCAAATGTGGTTATACACAGCGGAAAACATGCCTAGCACATAAGCTGACATTACTAGAACTATACAAGTCTACCCAATATACTGAGTCTAAACAACTGATACAAGATCGTCCTCACCAAAACTGGAAAGGATAACAATCCCCAAACAAGAACAACCTGCCAAGTAGGCCCATGCTAAGTCGAGCCTCACAACGTATTACCACTTGTTTTCCTGGGGGGGGGGGAACAAATAAACAAGGAACGGGGTGAGATAAATCTCAGTAAGTTACTAGATACAAGTACATAGCATGTTATCATGTAATCATGCAAATCAAGAAGATTGTCAAGTAATGATGCTCAAGATGTCATCAAGTAACAAGTATATGAGGGGCTAAGCCAACTCATCAAGTAACTAGCACATAAGACTAAACTATCACGTTACAAAGGATATTCCAACCTTATTCCTCCCAAGTAAACCATTGTTGTCGTTGCTTATTGCAGTTGAAAAATCAAGATCAATTAAGTTGCTGCTGTGCAGTACACAAGAGGACCCGGTAACCAGTGCCACTCACAAAAACAAGATTCACGAGGTGTTCACGAGTTTAGCATTCACTTTTATCAGGCGTATTGCTCTAATAAAGGAAGCTATGCCCTTACTATGGCCTGTAGTAAGGGGTCAAGCGTAGATACATAGATCCCCGATTATCACTTAGCCCCAGCACTCGCGATAAGCGTGAGCCTATATATCTCCGAACAAGCAAGGAGAACCAGCTGGACTCACACAAGAATGCACAAGTAGGTATTTACTTGAACTACGAGAGTAGAACTAATCCAAAAGTGGTGGACCAGTCCTTCATGAACCATATAATTATGTGCTCACCAAAACTAACGAGAATAGAACTAAGTCCAAAAGTAGTGGACCAGTCCTTCATGAACCATGTAATTATGTGCTCACCAAATACCAGTACACGTACGCAATAATTGTGAATACAAATCAGTATAACAATGGCACGTAATGTGTCTACGTAACACAATCAAGCCATACTAGAGTCTATTAATAACAGACCCCAACCAAGTAGTAGGGTATGTCATTCTATGTCACTTTTTCATATGTCATATTTGCATGTACATATTCATATAACCTTTAGCACACTAATGTGTCTATCATGATACCCTTACTTTCAAGTAGAGCCCAACATCATAGACTCTAAGCACGTAGTCGAATAGGTCGTATTGTACCTAGTCAAAATCATATCTCGCGTATATTTATTGCTAATAATCGAATACATTTTCCAACACATATTGTGTTCTATAATCATTGTTTTATGAATTATCTTCATATTACACTAGTCCTTATTTCTTTAGGAACTCAACTCAAGAACAAGATATCTTCTTTATACTTTATATACTTCATTGAGTATATGCACGATTAAACCAATTACTAGCACATTAGTGCTTGTTCATAGCACTTTCAGTATACACGTATTAGATTCAAGTATGTCTTAGATTTGATCAGTCTCTATCTAGTTCCATATTCCAATTCTATGGTTATTAATACCAAGTATCAAGTAGTCAACAAGCCACATTCTATCAAGTAGTTATGTGCAAGATTTGCACATACACATCAAGGATAGTTCTAACACGTTAGTGCTTGCTCATAGCACTTTCAAGTTCATTACCATACACATGTATTAGTTTCAAGTCATGTACAAGATTTTATCATCTTACATTCAAGTTCTCAATCCAATTCTTTGGATATTCAAGACATGTACAAGAATTAATTATCTTATACTCAAGTTATTATTCCAATCTTTGGATATTCAAGTCATATATAGGAGTTAGACATCTTATACTTCAAGTTCAAGCTAAGTAGATGAGTTATACATCTCATACTTACATGTTCTTAATCCTATACTTTGGGTGTTCAAGCTCAAGACATTGTTCTAATGCCTAATGTACACAAACATTGGTTTCAAGACACATATAACACATTAGTGCTTGTTCATAACACTTTCAAGACAATTAAAAGAGTTCTTACTCTTATACTCAAGTTCTCTACTCAAATCATTGAATATTCATGTTCAATACCAAGTTCTGATGCCCCTAAGGTGTCATAACACTTGCTAGGACATCTTATACTAAGGTTATATACCTTAACTAGGGTTATTTCCAACTTATACAAACTTTAAACAAGCTTTTTATTTTTCAGGGCACCCGGCGGGCGCTCAAAATGGACCGGGCGGCCGCAGACTAGCAGGTGAATCCTTTGAAAAACATTTCAGAAAGATGGGCGGTCGCCCAATAAATTTTATGCGGTCGCACACTACACATTTCCGGCCAATGCTCATTTATTTCCCAGGTTGAATAATTCTCCGTCCCAAGCATAGGAGTATACTTTTACTAACATAATAACAATACCAAGAGTACTTAGGAGTGAAATATCATACCCAGGACACTATTTCAAGCTCAATTCATTTCTTTTACCGTCCCACAAATAATAGGATAATTTTCTTTTATTCCATTTAAATATTTCACCGTCTCAAAAGTACAAGTATAATTTTCTAATATACTAATATACTCATTTAGGGATACTTTCATTTATTTCACTGTCCCACAAGTATAAATATAATTTTTCTAATATACTTGTATAAACATTTAATCAAGTTAATATTTCGCCGTCTCACAAGTAGGAGTATAAATTTCTAATATACTTGCAAACCCATTTCCATTTAGGTTCATGTTCTCTGTACCTAGTATAAAAATACTCCCTTCGTCCCAATTTTACAAGTATCACAAAACTCATTCAAATCACAAAATTAACAAGCACAAGTATCAAGAATAGCATATAGGCATGTTATTACAAGCAAGGGGGAGCTAGTGACTTACCTACTCCGAAATCAAATTCACCCAAATAAATATCTGTTCGGCAGGAAACGCTCTATTCAGCGCCACGAATATTTATCCGGGATCAGAATTACGAACAAAGGGATAATTAATCGCGAGGAGTCGAGAATAGGGTAAACCCTAACTTTTCTTTTGAGACGGAGAGAAAGTACGAGAAGAACTGAGAATTTTTTCTTTCTCAGAGAAAGGCAAACCCAACTTATATACTTACAAGTTTCGAGAAATTGCAATTAGGCCCCTCAAGTTTCAACTTTGACAAAAAGGCCCCTCAAGTTCTACTTTGAGCATTTTAGCCCCTGAACTTTATTTTTCACAAATGACCCTAAAGTTTCAACTTTGAACACTTAGGACCTAAAATTGCTCAATTAGTTAAATAATTAACTTAATTCAAATAACATACAAATATGCAAGTCAAGAATTTAACAGGAATTAGGACAGGCGTTACATGTTGTCTTTAGGGAGAATGAATAAGAAGATGTAGGGAATGAATAACTTCTAAATGATTGTACCTTTCCTCTCAAATACTTCTAGCAATATGAAGATTATGTAGGAGAGAAATTATGAATGTAGTATGTTTCATGGGTTGATGGAAGACTCTTTATTTAAGAAACAATTAGGCACTTCATTTTGGGACTACACCTTTTCAACTTAAGTGATGTGAAATTACCTTTTTGCCCATCAAAATTAGGTAATATTACATCCAGAAATTCTACACATTATTTTAATTCACTACACTTTATATTAACATTATAATCATGCTTTCATGTATGGAAACACTAGATGACTTGTTATGCAAGCCATGTTCTAACAAGAATTGTATATTTCTTAAACATTGTATTATTTACTTTCTTAGAGTATTTAATTTACTTTTCTAATATGATTAATATTCTATAGTTTATAGTTTCTTTATGTAATTAGAATAGCTTGGGAAGTACTCCACACTCTTGTATAAATACCAAAGTACATCAATAATAATATTTGAGTCTCTCATATCAATTATCTCTATACCATGTATGATTGGCTTCGACTATCTCTCTCTTATCCTTGACATTTAAGAGGTAAATAATATTTTTTCACAAGTCATTTTATACTTACAAAAGAGAATATGAAGAAGTTCCCTAAATGTTGTGTTTAAAAAACGATGTTCCATAAATATTCGGTAAATGAAATTTGGATATTAGTAACATATTATAATGATTGATTTGCTTGATTTTCTTTTGGGAGAGGCTATTTCCACTACAATAAGTGCTTATCCACTATGTAAATTGATTATTTACTTGACACAATTGTCCTTAATGAGTGATGTTTATACTACTAAAGTTACTTATTCACTACATTCATTAATGTCATTAAAATATATACATATTTTAAAATAATTCATTTTAATGATGTTAAGATAATAGATGCTTTATATGCAATAAATTACAAAAAAATAGTAAAATAAATATTTAATTGCTAATATGAAAGAAATTCATTTGTTTTAACTGTCACCTATTTCCTTAATATGCAAGAGACTAATTTTTTTTTATGAATATCAATTATTATTTTTCCTCTTTTCCGGTTGAGATAAAGATAAGAAAAAACGAGGAAGATAAAATAATTAGACAAAGTGTTGAAGAAACTATATTTTAAACAATGAACTTTTGAATACAAATATAATATTTGAATGATGAATCTATCATAATTTTACCAGTTATTAACAAAATTATGTGGAATTATGTTGGCAATTATACAATATTGTATTTATTACTTTCAAATAGAAAGTAAATGGTGAGTTTAATATATTTCGTTATAGCAGATTAAAAAATTTAAATAGTCATGCTCATAACATCAATTATTATTTCAATGTTACTTTAATTATTTCCATATTTCTTCATTATTATATATATATATAAAAGTTTTAATATCCCATACAATTTAATTATTTTGTTGTGACCAATGAAAAGCTAAAGAAAAATGGAAATAATAATAATAATAAATTAGTTTAATAGAGGACTAATTTATTCAAATCATTATTAAATATGGTTGGTATTTTGAAGGCAATAATTCCATTGTCATAATTAATTAATATATATTTTAAATATGGTTGTAATGAATAAGTAAGATTATAGTATTTATAGTATCTACTTTAAATATTTCATTCATTCCTTAAGTATCAATGGGCATTTGTGTCAATGTATAAATAATGTAGTGTATAAGTAGAAAATGTAGTGGCATTAGCTCCTCCTCACTTTTCCATTTATACATTATTTTTAAAATACACGATCTGTATCACCAATAATAAAAATACCAAAATTTAATTAATACAGGGAAATAACAACAATTATCTCATTAAATAGTATTGATTTCCTAAGTGACTTCAAAATTAGACCAAAAATATGTGGCTCATATAATGAGGAAGAGGTATTATTTTATTTTATTTTATTTTTGAGGTGGGGAGGGGGGGGGTGGGGTTGGGTTAGAAAAAGTAAAAAGTAATCAACAAGGAAAATTTGATAACATTCTCAACGTCCCCGGAGCATGGAATCTTGATTAGAGATATCCACCAAGTGTCACAAGTTTAATTACACAAATAATTCGTGAGGATCAAACATAAGAAGGAATAAAACATCGTAAATATCAAAACACAAAAATGAATGAACTTGGAAAAATATTACATGGATTTACCTTATACTAACATCAGACATAATCAATCATTGTCGCTCAACATCCCCCTATCGAATCCTGTCCACGCGAGTGAATCCGTTGTGATGATCGATCTCTATTGAGCATTCTACGAAAAGAACTCACTCGCGAACTCGATCCGTTGACTTTTGGTGAGGGGTTCACAGGACCCTCCGATGTCCCCTCTAGAGGGGGAGCGGATGGCAGGGCGACAAGGCCCACAACCATAGACTCACGAGCCTCCGGGCTAATTGCTCGTGGCCTGACTTCTGTCCGACAAATCGGACAGGTCGAGGTCGAACTCAACCATTTATCGATGCACTCCACGTGAAAAGCGTGCTTACAATTCGGCAACACCCTAATCATTTCCCCATCCTCAAACATGCTTATACACACCGAACATTCCTTAAACGCACCCTTTTGACCATCTTGACCATCCATCTGCCTGAAGACCAGCACGGGGATCGAGGCAATGGTAGCAGAATCGAGGCCGCTTTTAGGTGCAGTGGCCTCGATTACTTGCTGAGTCGTCGTGATGACGCCGGGCTGGCGGATCCCAGCTTGGCGTCGGCGACGGCGTAGTAGCCATCGAGCATATATGTGAAGCACGGTTACGAGTAGGACGATAGTTGATAGCGAGATGATGGCGGTAAGCATGATTTTGCTATTGATATTGTAAGAATCTCGATGGTGCCGGAAAATTGGTGGATTATCATCTCGATCGTCTTCCATATCCATATTGAATTTTCTCCGGTGACTATATGAATATGGTAGACACTATTGATAAATTTTGGCTAAGGTGATTCCTCCTTTTAAATGTGTAATGTTTGTTTGGTTTTTCTTTCCTTTATTTAATGTGTGAACATGGGTTATGAAATGCGTGGGATTTGGGGTTTCTACCTTAAAAGATAAAGATGGAATAAATTAAAGAGTTGGGTGATAATTTCTAACGTTTTTTCTAGGCGTTTGACTTTTGAATGTTGACTTTATGTTTGTAGTTGCTTCGCTAAGGTATATCTATAGGGGGAACTTCGCGAGATGAATGTGTACTACTGACCAAATGTTATATCTCAAGGTCAAGAATACTCCCCCCCCCCCCCCCCTCCTTCTAATACTTACTCTAATACTTACTTCTACTAAACGGGGAAGTGCATGAAAATTTTAAAAATATGTCAGAAATGTAAATATTATGATTGGGTATGATAGATAAAATAAGTTAGTAGATAGTTGTTATGATTGGATAGGAAAGAGAAAAATGAACATTTTGAGTAAGTAACAATAAGTATGAGACGCCCAAATAAAATACATTTTTATTTTGGAAAAGGTCGACACGTCAAATATAATTTAGCATAATACAAGAAATTGGAACTGTTGCAATATGAGTTTTACACTTCAGCTGACTATCGTGATTTGACTACATCAATTATTATTGAGATGGTCTCTTGTGTTGTGTGTGAACACATAGATCGGTCTCATAGTGGAGACGGGTCGTTCCATGACTCGTGTACAACATTCTCCGCGAAGTATAGGATCCCAACCAATGCTCCACTCAAAATATGCTACGTGGCAGCGACCCATGACAAAAAAAAAAAAAAAAAAATCCAGAAAAAAAAAAGCCGTGTTTTTTTTTTTTTTTTTTTTATTAAAAAAAATTGGTAGTTTTTTTCGTTTGTCAAAAGTAATACTTAATATAACTAAATGTAACACTTAATATAACTAAATGTAACAATTGTGTTACTTATAAGTAACATTATTTACTATAGGTTAATGTAACACCTGTTTTACAAAAAAAAAAAAAAAAATCTCATTTTACTCATCTTTCAACTGTAATACTAACTATAAATACGTGTAACATTAACAATAACTAAATGTAGTTATCTTTATACTGAAATGTAATAGTATTTTTGCAGATTTTTTTTTTGAGTATTTTAATTTTAATTTTTGAAAGATGTAACATTTTAAAAATAACAATTTATATACATGAATGTAATTGTTTGTAGAAGTAAATGTAACACTTTAATAGACGAAATTGTAACAAAATTTTATAGATAATGTAATACTTTTACATGTATCATGATAAATTGAACTTATTGTAACTTATTATTTGAACACATATGGATATGTTATTATACAAGTAACGTAACTATTTTACAATGTTATTATACAAGTAAAATGTAACATTCATTTATAAAAATTATTACTTTCTTATTTTTACAATGTTACTAACACAAGTGTTTTTAGTT
The DNA here is from genome assembly GCA_026119855.1 of Campanula takesimana. Taxonomy (NCBI): domain Eukaryota; kingdom Viridiplantae; phylum Streptophyta; class Magnoliopsida; order Asterales; family Campanulaceae; genus Campanula; species Campanula takesimana. The sequence goes on from JAOWBW010000067.1 coordinate 1,767,338, forward strand.
TGAAAGTGGAAAGAGTTGAATTATTACGTTTCTATACATATGAGTTACAATTATGTATAAACACTGTTACATATAAGTAACACGTTCGTTATATTTTAGTTATAATAAGTATTACTTTTGGCAAAGGATGAAAACATTAAAAAAAAAAAAAAAACTGTTACGTTTCTATACATATGAATTACAATTGCGACATTATTCCATTACAGAGGGACTATATTTTAAAAAATAATAGCTAAACTACCACTTTAATAATCACAAACATGCAATACCCTGAAAAGAAAGAAGTAGTTGTATGAGCAAAAATTACTCTGCACATTTGCAAGGATTGGGGGAAGGCAATGAAAGAAAAATAGCAAAAGTCTCCTGTGCGGCGCAGCGTGAGACGGCGCACCGAGGGTATCCTGTTTTTTTTATTATTTTTTTTGCCATCCCATCTTTTTTTCCTCCCAACAAAAGTAACACTAATTGTAATAAAATGTAAAACTTTTTTTTTTTCAAATATAACACTTTTTTTAAAAAAAAAGTACCACAATTTTGCTGCAAATAGATTAAAGATAACATAAAGATTGACAACTAAACTAATGTCACACTTTTTATACAGGAATGTAACACTCTTTTTTTCATATGTAACATTTTTTTTTCCAAAATTAACATAAGATTAACAAACTAAACTAATGTTACATTTTATAAAAAATGAATGTAACATTTTTTTTCTCTCAATTGTAACAGTTTATATTTTTAAATGTAACATTATATCTTAAATGTAACAATTGAAATTGAGAAAGTAACAATTGAAATTTAAACCCAGTTTTTTCTTGTAAAACTGCTGTTACATTTGACAGTAAAAAACGTTACTTTTTGAAGATGAAACAGTTACTTTTATCAGGACAGAGTATTACATTTCACCTGACAAACAACTCAAACTTTTTTATGTGTTAAAAATTATGTTTTTTTTTAAAAAAAAATCAATCCATACCATGACCTATCTTGTTTGATTCGTCTCGACGAGACGAACACAACGGTATTTTTAATTTTTTTTTCCGAGTTATATATCTCAAGATATAGCATTTTAAAGTTATTAAGTTTTTTTTTTTTTTTTTTTTTTAAGGGAATGACACGTGTTGCGATACGAGAGGGTGGGAGAGGCTGGACGGGGCGGGTACGACCCGTCGCACCGAAGAATTTGTCAAAGGATTTAAAATTAGAGGTGGTCTCCCATGAGAACAAGGGGATCCGTCTCATGTATGAGACGGGTCGACCCATGACCCATGGGGCATGACCCGCCACGTGGCATCCTCCCAGAGGTCAATTTTTTTTCTTTCTAGTTTTTATATTATTTTTCGGCTTTTCAGCCGTTCATCAAAAGTAATAGTTACCATAACTTAATGTAATGACTGTATACATATAAAGTAACATTGTTCATAAGTAAACGTAACACCTGTTTTACAAAACAAAAGCTCGTTTTACCCATTTTTTCAAATGTAATACTAACTATAATTACATGTAACCCAAACCATATCTAAATGTAATTATCATTTATACTGAAATGTAATAATGCTTTTGCAAAAATGTAAAATATTGTGTATTTTGATTTAATTTTTTGAAAGAAAGTAACATTTGAAAAGTAACAACTCATATTGTTTGTACAAGTAAATGTAACACTTTAATAAAAGAAATTATAACATATTTCTATAGATAATGTAATACTTTTACATGTAACACTAATCAAGTGTTTTTAGCTCTAAAAATATAAATGGTTGAATTATTACTTTTTCTATACATATGTGTTACAATTATGTATAAACATTATTACATATAAGTAACACGTTCGTTACATTTTAGTTGTACTAAGTATTACTTTTGGCAAACGAAGAAAACATAGAAAAAACACTGTTATTTTTCTGTATATATGTGTTACTTTAATGTATACAAACTGTTACTTTATATGAATACAGTCATTACATTAAGTTATAGTAATTATTACTTTTGACAAACCGAAAAAAAACCAAAAAATAAAATAAAATAATTTTTTTTTTGGGCCTATGAAAGGCTGCCACGTGGCTGGTTCGACCCCTGGGTCCTGGAGCCGGTTCAGTGGGTCGGACGGATGGGTCAAAAACCGACCCGTCTCATGAATGAGACGAGTAGTGCATTCCGCACAAGAGTTTTTGTCTTAAAATTATGACTTATTATTAACTAAAAAAATTATTTGGGAAATATTATCGACATATTTGGTAGTCTTAATACATTCTTGTAATCTGGTTCACACATGCAAATGCCAAGTGCACAACATCCGAGAGAGTACATAAAAAGTATAAAACCTACACCATTGAAATAGCAAGCCAACATCAATTAAATAATGCAACCGTTTTAAGTCTTCTGCAATTAAATGTTGGAGATAAAATTAATTAACTTGAAAATTTCATGGTCAAATAAGTTTGTCGAAAAGTCCAATTTGTTGAATTTACAGACACCATTAAAAGGCTAAAAGAAACCTACTACGCACGTAAAGTCTCCCCAATAATAATACTTCCCTCTATTTCAAAATACATTTCATTTTTAACTTTTCCACACATATTAAGAAATGCAATTAATACATATAAAAAAGACTTATTTACCCCTAACAGAATCCAATTTCCTAAGCAATTAGAATAGATATAAAAGAGAGTTGAATAAGGGTATAATAGGCAAACAAGAGTATATATTCTTTGAAAATAGCAAAATGTCAAGTATTTTAAAATAAAAACTAACCGCTAAAATGACATGTATTTTGAAACGGAGGGAGTAATAACTTTCTTCCGAACTAAAATAACTGCCCTTATAAACTTTTCACAAACATCAAAGAAGACATATTACTAGCCCTATTAAACAAAATACCAAATTTACCCTTATCTATCGTCTCTTTAATCCACTCACCAACCAATTAATAAAGTACTAACAAGTTTTGACTCAACCAAACAGCCCTTTAAGAAAATTATTATTATTATTATTATTATTATTATTATTATTATTATTATTATTATTATTATTATTATTATTATTATTTTGTCTAAAACAAACAACTATTTTGAACTAGAGAGACTAGGACACATATTTATGTCACATTTGACTAAAGTAGAAAAGTCGGGGTGAAATTTCCAGACTAAAGGGATGGAGAAATTGTTAAACAAGACACGTATCAACTAGTCACTCCGTCCCAAAATACATATAGTTTAAGGAGTTGAAATTTATCCTAAAATATTTATAGTTTTGCTTTTATCTAGACATCTTTAATATTGTTTGTCATATATACCCTTATTTAGAATGGTAGTTGTCATTGTAAAAGCATTTAATTGTCTTGGTACTTGAAATATTTCAAGGGTAATTTAGCATATTAGATATGCATTAATTGTTTTTTCTTAATTTGTGTGAAAATACTATACCATCAATGGATGACTCATGAAATGCTTCTTTTTCAATATCAAAGACTATTTGCTGCTTCATAGCTGTTAACAGTCAAAAATACTAACAATGTCATCATTGCGCAAGATTGGTGGCTAAATACTACAAAGCCTGCTTAGAGTGGTCACTCACCTCTGTCCTGCGAGTATATCCATCTTTTAACTCAATCCAATATGGATAAATACTACTCCATTCGGTTCACCCCGCCCCCCCCCCCCCCCCCCCCCCCCCCCCCCCCCACCAAAAAAAAAAAAAAAAAAAAAAAAGTCTAGTTTGCCTTTTACTAGAATATCAAATCAATATTTGGCACACATTTCTTACATCTTTGAGAATTAAAAAAAAAAAAAGCGGCACCTCAGTGCAAAAGTCATCCCAGCGCAATGAGGGTCCGTGGAAGGGTCCCACCACAAGGTGAAATGTAGGCAGATCTTACTCTTTATATATTACTCCCTCCGTCCGTCCCCAAAATGATCTTCACGTTTTTTCGACGTTATTACGAAGCTTTGAGCAATGATTTTAAGTTGATTTAATTATCCTAATGAAAATCTAAAACTTGTTATTGATGGTATTGTTGATGGTGTGTCAATAACTAGTTTTAGATTTTCATTAATACAATTGAGTCAACCTAAAATTATTGGGAAAATAGCACATTAGTGCCAATAAAAAAAATACAGTACTATACTCCCTCCCTCCCACTAATGAATCTCTGATTTCATCTTTTACAGCAGTATCCAATAAAGACATGCAACCATGGAAGAGATACTAGATCAAGCAATATATACTTGCCACCAAAAAGATCATTACCGAGTCGAGCCAGTTGTGGGAAACAATAATCACCCTTCTTTATTCAAATTTGAGTTCTCCTTCTCCATGGCAATTATGCAAGCAAGCCTATCATACACCTGCCATCCAAATTTTACGTTTTTGTTTTTTTTTCCGTAGAGAAAACAAACAAGCATTATTTTTAGTCATTCGTGTTCAAAAAGACTATACCTCAGAAAGCTGCTCGTTCGTATCCGTCTTATTCATATATGATGGATCATACCTAAACAGAAATTAAATTTTCTCTTGCGACTTAGTGTAAAAGATTAAAGTGTATGTATGTTCACTGGACAATTAATTCTGTACAGAAAACGGCAACTATTCTGGAAAGCTAACATGATAACCTTACCAGTCTCGAGGAATTCCAGCTTCATCTCTAGCTGCATAATTGAATGGACCTTTTGGTTCCACGTTGTACTCTTCTAATAGATCTGCCAAAGGAGAAAATCAAAGACAACAAAATAGAATAAAACAAAATAAAATAAAAACATAAGTAATATATACAACAGTAAATTTTAGCTTCCTGATTAAAAAATTAGGAGGCTTGCAAACCTCTAAAAGTAGCGCTGGGGGCACGACCCATTTCGTGGCATATAGAAAGAAACCAGGACACCCCAACTGCAACATGTGCAACCTCTTCTTCAGCAATCCTGGCCACAATGCTTGCCGTCTTATGATCTCCAAACCCTTTCAACTTTTTGACAAGCCGAGGTCCAGCATCTAGTCCTCTGGCCTCCTACAATAATAAAATTGGAATAATCTTCAGCCATCCATGTCACGAGAAAATAGGACTAATATCAAGAAATAAATGGAAGACAATGACATGGACAATGAAAATGAAATTAAAGTATACTCCCTCCGTCCAACTAAAAGATGCACTTTTGTTTTAGGTACGGGGATTACGAAAATGTGCAAGTGGTGTAAGAGTGGTGAGTATGAAAAGTGAAGTAGAAGAGAGAAGATGGGAAGGGAATAGTAAGTGGATAGTTGTTGTGAGTATGCAAGTGAGTCCCATTGAAAATAAGTATTTTAGAATTTCCATTTTAGGGAAGTGCATTTTTTAGTGGGACGCTCGCCCTTTTAGGTAACGTGTGCATCTTTTAGTGGGGTGGAGGGAGTATTAAGATTCTTGTGGAGAAAATGAAGCTACGTAGTTTCGTCAGCCTTGCATCAATGCGCAAAAGGCACCCACTAGGGAAAAGTATAGTGGCTGAGCCATCTATTAAACCCTTTAGCATGATCAAAGTTAATTTCACAGATGCACCATGCTATCATGAAAATGAAGAGACACTTAAACCCTGCTCTCAGTCAGTCCATTCAAACGAACCCACAGCTTTCAAACCCCCCCCCCCCCTAGCAGATTCTTTTACACAAAATTCTCATATAAACTGTACCATAAGAAATATTGATTATGCATGTAAATTAAAACGTTCAGTTGCATGTGGGCCAGGTCAATATTGGTATTAAAAAAAATGTGAATGCACTAACAGAGAGATCGACAAAAAACTACTCTCAGATGCTTGCCGTTTCATGCAAAAAAAATTTAGAGTAACCTAGAAACGTTAGAGATGGAATAGATGTTCTTCTCATAGAGTTTTAAAACAATGAAAAGGAAAAGTAGATCAACATAATCAGCAAGTTTGCTTTTCCATTCCCCCTTTTCTAACACTGCTTGTACATTATACGAGATCCCGAAGGCATAAAAACAGCGAAATAAATTTTTGAGACTATAACATAATGCCCTTGCAGCCCAACGGTAACTAGTGTGCCATCTAAAGGGAGGGATTGGATTTTTTGTTGCTCAGACTAACAAGGAGAACTTCAAATAACTCTACAAAATAGTATTTGTAAATCAAAAACGACAAATGGGAGGGAAGTAACTGCATTTAAAGAACCATAGTTCTACACTTGAACATGTATTCTTTCATATAAAATATTAAAAATTTAGATGATTACCTGAACTAGTGGGATCACAGCCAGACGAGCAGCAACATTCTCAGATGATCTCTGACACTCTCTCCACAGTAGGTTATGGGCTGGCATGTCCCCATAGCTAGAACAAGGAAGAACGAGTGGAAAGATTTATGTCACCCAACAACAACAACAAAGCCTTAATCCCAAAATGATGTGGGGTCGGCTAACATGAATCGTTGATGAGGTGAGGGAAGAATGAGAAGGGTGAGAAGAAATAGTTGGGAAGAAATGTGGAAAAGAAAGAAAAAATAGATATAGAGAAAAAAAGGGAAAATAATAATATAAGAAAATAAAATTAAACGCTATCATCCACATGAATTTTCGCCCACCTATTTCTTCATTTATATAGAAAAAAAGAGAGGAAATAAATGAATGCCATCCAGGAAAAACTAAATACTCCCACCGTCTCGGGAAGTTAGTCCGACCTTTTTTGTTGTTAGTTTGAATGAAACCTGAGAAAGAATTTAGGCTCCTTTTAGTTATCCTAATGAAAATCTAAAAATTGTTAAACAATTTTTAGATTTTCATTAGAATAAAAAATAACCTAAATTATTGCTCAAAGTTCATTCAATCTAAGAATGAAAAAAGAGGGACTAATTTTCCGAGACGGCCGGAGTAGTATGTACACAAATTAATATCTACCTTCACCTGTATCCAAGTTCAGCCAGTCTTTGGGAACACCAAGCAAAATGTCGACTTTCATCATCAGCAACATGGGCAAAATCAGCAAAAAACCCATCACCAAGAAGCTTTCTATGCCGTGAAAACCGGACAACAGTATCCCATGCCAAATCAATTGCATTAAGCTCCACGTGAGCAAGACTGTGGAGCATATAGGCATTAAGCGGCACGCCAGATTTCTTTGGAGTTGGAATGTCTTTTGGTGAAACCTGAACCATGAATAACAGACAATAAAGAACGTCAAACTAAAGACTTGAAGCACTTTTCTGTCTACGGAAAAATGGGGGAAGTTTAGGTGCTTGACCTATCCACAAGGGGAGGCATTAAGGTCTAAGAATCCCAAGACTCAATCATATTCTTTAACTTTGCAACTCGTCAACTCTAGCATTCTAAGATCCATAGTGATCTTACAAAGATTTGTGCTAGTTGGTAGGTTACCCAAAACAACACTCCTCTTTTACTAAGGCTTGGGACAAGCTGTGCAAGGAGTAATTCTTTAACTGTACATCAAAATACGTAAAAGAATAGTGGACACTGATGGATGTGTTTTTACACATCAATATTGAATACATTCGTTCTTATCTTGGAGCTAATCTTCGGGTATTTTGGTGTTTTAATGGTTGTTTTGAGTGTCTTTGAGTACAGGGGAAATTGTTGAAAAATGGAGGAATTGTGGCTGTAAAGTGGAGAAAGGACCTGAGGGGAATTTCAGAGAAACTTGGGTTGAGGATTATACAGGAATTAGGGAGAAGAAAAAGATTCCTGAGGAAAGAGGCAGGGTGCGCACGCCCCCCATAAAGAGGTGCGCACGCCTCCCCTATTCCAGAAAGGTGGATTTTTGATGCCACAAAGGGTGCGCACGCTCCCTTCTAATTGGTGCACACGCCCTCTTATTCCAGAAGGTTGGATTTGTAATGCCAAAAAGGGTGCGCACGCCCTCTTCTACCTGGTGCGCGCGCCCCCTAATCCGACTCAGCTTTTTGGAGTTTTCCTCCTTTGTTTAGGATTGTAATTCCTTTCCATATTTTTGGGATATTGTACCCTAGTATAAAAAGAAACACAGCACCCATTAGTCGGATTATGCTTTATTTTTAGGTTTCTTTTAGTTTCAGGTTTGTAATCAAGATTGGGAGATTTTATTCATTATCAAGCGTATTATCCAGGTTTATGATTTTTAATTATTTACTTGTGTTTATTGTTATGTCGATGAGTAGCTAATCTTCTTGTTCATGGATTGGGAGTAACACTATCGGATCTCTATGCTAAATTGTGCTTAATTAATATCAATCTTGTTCTCGTTCTTGGGAATAGTTTTAATTCGTTTAGAGATTTCAATAATATAACTTGATATTCTTGGTCTTTAAATCATCTAGGTATAAATTGTTTCACTAGCGTGGGTAGTTTATACATTGACTTTATTCTTTTGATTAGATTTAATTGAGGACTTAGCGGAAATCAAAAGAGTCTAAAATCAATTGTTCTTTGGATCTTAATAAATTGTTTGGGTGTGTTGTTGACCTAGCGGAAAACAACACATAGAGGCAATAATAGGGGTGCAATCCGGCAACCGAACAGTCCCAACCCTTAATTAAGTGAATGATTTCTTGAACAAGTTTGATAACTTTATTATTAAAAATAGCATAGAGTGAAGATAGTTGTGAATCCCAATCTGTGAATCCTTGTCATCCTTGAGTACAATCGTAGCGTTATTTTGCTTTTTAATTTAGTTTAGTTTTATTGCTTAGTAGTAATTTCGTTTTAAACAATCAAATCAAAAAAAAAAAAAAAAAAACCCTGGTTACTTTACATTAATTAAATACACTTTTTTATCCACCAAGTCTCTGTGGTTCGACCCTTACAAACGTACATTGCTACTTCGGTACTTGTATACTTGCAAGGTTTTTATTACACGTGGGATTTTTCTCCATCAAGTTTTTGGCGCCGTTGCCGGGGACTTGTTGTGATTTACAAGTTTATTTAATCGGTGTATGTTTGGTAGGCGTTCATTGGATCCCGAGTTGGTCCCTTTGAACGATAATATTGATAGATTTAATAGGGGCATTCCCTCTATTCGTGAGTCCGAATCTGAATCTGAAGCTTCTGTCACCGAGGCAGAGCTAGTTTTAAGTGAACCAGAAACTTCTTCCACCGAGGGAGAAGAAATTGAAGTAGCGATGGGTGATACCGCTACTATGAATCAGTATGCTAGACCTAAGGTAGACACATTTGTGTCTTGTATTGTGCTGACTGAAGCAGCAAAAGCCCATGAGGTTAAGGGGCAGTACTTTAATATGTTGCCCAAGTTCCAGGGTCTTCCCGCTGAGGACTCTTTGAACTTTTTAAGAAAATACATGATGACCATTGCAGGGTTTCCTTTGAAAGAGGGTGACTGACGAACAATTGAGACTAAAATGCTTCCCTTTTTCTCTACAAGGGGCGGCGAAAACATGGTTGATGTTGTTACCTCCTAGGAGCATTAGGACTTGGGATGAGTTACATGATACATTCTTGGGTAAATATTTTCCCCATGCTACTCTTGCTACTTTTAGACAGAAAATCATAAGTTTAATGCAAGAGCAAGGTGAGCCGTTTCATGAGGCTTGGGATAGATTTAAGATGCTTCAAGTGCAATGTCCCCATCATAATTTCCCTTTACCATTGTTGCATCAGACTTTTATGGGGGGTTGAATCATGTTGACCAAGCTATGGTCGACAATGCAGCGGGTGGTTTTCTAGGATCTAAAACCGCTGCACAAACCCAAGAATTGTTTGAGATGTTGGGAGCTAATTCTCAACAGAAAGAGTCTAGGGGTAAAATAAGGGGAGTACATGAGCTGAGTGGTAGTGATGAATTTGCTAAACAGGTAGCATTATTAAATCAGAAATTTGATAAAATGAACACTAGTGGTGTTTCCGCAAACACCAATGCTATTAACGATTTTTGTGATAATTGTGGTCCTAACACTCATGCTACTAATATTTGTCAAGTGGGTGTGCAGTTGTCTCCTGAACAGGTACAAGCGATGCAGGGTTAACCTCCAAGGCAAAATCAAGGTGGTCCCTTCTCCAACACTTACACTCTAGAGTGGAGGAATCATCCTAATTTATCATGGAGGGATAACCAAGGAATGCATTACCAGCAGCAAAAGCCTTTGTATCCTCCACAAGGCAATGTGGAGCCACCTAAAACATCAATAGAGGATATGATCATGTTGATGAGGCAAGAGGAACAGCAGATGAAGGTGCAGCAGGAGCAGAGAGAGAAGCAACAAGATGCAGTCATAAAGAAGCTGGAGACTCAAATCGGATAGATTGCAGAAGGGTTTCATGGGCACAAGACTGGTACGTTCCCAAGTCAATGGGAGCAAGCTAAAGCCATTATGACTCTCAGAAATGGCAAATAGGTAAGTAGTGAGGTACAATCTGAACCTTCTCCTAAATCTTCTGAGATCCTTGTTGAGGATGTAGTTGGTAAGAGTACTAATGGCATGGGGGAAATTCCTAATAATGATTCTTCCACTCCCAAGCCATATGTACCTCCCGTACCGTTTCCTGAACGTTTTATGAGAAATAAGTTGGATAAACAAATGTCAGATTTGTATGAGATGTTTTCGAAAGTTAACATTAATCTCCCACTTCTGAATGTGATTAAAAATATTCCAGCTTACGCAAAAAATTTCAAAGAACTAAATTCCAGGAAACCCAAGTATGGAAATGAAGAGAAATTGATCATGGGAGAAAGTGCCAGTGCTGTGGTACAACAGAACCTCCCACCTAAAATAAAGGACCCTGGAAGTTTTAATATTTTTATCTCTATGGGGGACTCTAGGAAGGTGAAGACAATGTTAGATCTTGGTGCTAGCATTAATTTGTTGCCTCATTATTTGTATCTTGAGTTGAGTTTACCTGAGCTAAAACCCACCACAATGACCTTGCAACTGGCTGACCGTTCAATCAAGAGGCCATTGAGAATTGTGGAGGATGTTTTAGTGCAGGTAGCCAATTTGATTATACCTGTGGATTTTGTTGTGCTTGAAACTGTTAATGGTGTTGGGAATAGTCAGGATTCTCCCATATTGCTTGGGCGACCATTCATGGCTACTACCAACACTATTATTAATGTGGGTGATGGTACTCTGTCTATGTGTGTGGCTAATGAGAAAATTGAAATATCTGTGTTTGATGTCATGCAAAGTCCCATAGATGAGGAGTCTTGTAAGTGTGTGGATATTATTGAGGATTGTGTGAGTGAAGTTCTGTGGCATGAGAGAGACTGTGAGGAGTTAGAGTCTTTGTTGTCAATTGACGGTGAGAAAATTAGGGATAATGCGGATGTTCAACTGATGGCTGTGGAAAAGGGCGACAAACACCATCCTAGTGATGGCCCGTTTCACCCCCTAGGCCACTTCAATGAGAGGTCGGCGCCTTCTATTGTAACCCCTCCAGCTCTTGAGCTGAAAACCCTCCCCTCAAATTTAAAGTATGTCTTTCTTGGGGAGGGTGAGACTTTACCTGTGATCATTGCCTCTGATTTGACCCTAGAGCAAGAGGCCAAGTTGATAAAAGTGCTTTATGCACAAGTCGGCCATAGGGTGGTCATTAGTAGACATAAAAGGCATAAGCCCCTCCATATGCATAAAATCAATCTTGTGGATGGTGCTAAGCCATCTAGAGAAAGACAGAGGAGGTTGAACCCCCACATGGAGGACGCAGTTAGGAAAGAGGTCCTTAAGCTGTTAGATGCGGGCATTATTTATGCCATCGCTGATAGTGAGTGGGTGAGCCCGGTTCAAGTTGTTCCTAAAAAATCGGGTTACACTGTAACTACTAATGAGAAAGGTGAGGAAGTGCCTACTAGGGAAGTGACTGGGCTTATTATGTGCATAGATTTGCGCAAACTTAATGCAGCAACAAAGAAAGATCACTTCCCTTTGCTCTTTATTGATCAGATCTTAGAGAGGTTAGCGGGACATGCTTATTACTGTTTCTTGGATGGTTTCTTGGGATATAACCAAATTCCCATTGCACCAGAGGACCAAGCCAAGACCACTTTTACTTGTCCCTTTGGCACATTTGCTTTTAGGAGGATGCCCTTTGGGCTATGTAATGCACCTGCGACCTTTCAAAGGTGTATGACCTTCATATTCTCTAACTTGATAGAGAGATGTGTCGAAGTCTTCATGGATGACTTCTCTGTATTTGGTGATAGTTTTGAGGGATGCCTCGAGAATTTGACAATGGTTTTAAAACGTTGTTGTGAGACAAATTTGACCCTTAGTTGGGAAAAATGTCATTTTCTCGTGAGGCATGGGATTGTGTTAGGGCATTTGGTGTCTAGTAGGGGGATTGAGGTGGATAAAGCTAAAATCGATGTGATTTCTAAATTACCTCCCCTTGTGTCGGTTAAAGGTGTACGAAGTTTTCTGGGTCATGCGGGTTTCTATAGGCGTTTTATAAAAGACTTTTCAAAAATTTGTAAGCATTTATGTAACTTGCTAGCCAAAGATACCGAGTTCATCTTCGACCAAGAGTGCTTTCATCTTCGACCAAGAGTGCTTGGAAGCCTTCAATCTATTGAACGAAAAGTTGACTTGTGCCCCTATTCTTTCTAGCCCCAATTGGTCTCTACCCTTTGAGATCATGTGTGATGCGTCTGATTTTGCTATTGGGGCTGTGTTGGGGCAACGGGTAGACAAGTTACCTCATGTGATCCATTATGCGAGTAGAACTTTGAATGATGCTTAACTTAATTATATTACTACTGAAAAGGAATTTTTAACTGTGGTGTTTGCTTTAGAAAAGTTTCGTTCTTACTTGCTTGGATCCAAGGTGATTGTCTATTCGGATCATGCTGCTTTGAAATACTTGTTGAATAAAAAAGATGATAAACCAAGACTTCTTAGGTGGATGCTCTTACTGCAGAAATTTGATATAGAGATAAAAAGGGGACCGAAAATGTGGTGGCGGATCACTTATCGAGGCTTGAGGACTTCACTTTCACTAGCGTAATTGATGGTGCGATTCCGGTTAATGAAAATTTTCCGGATGAGCAACTCTTTGCTCTACATGTCCAAGAGCCTTGGTATGCGGATTTTGTGAATTATCTTGTTACCAACTTGATGCCACCACACTCCACTTACGATCAAAAACGAAAGTTCAAGTCGGATGTGAAGCATTATATTTGGGATGATCCTTATTTGTGGAAAGTGTGTCCGGATAAGATTATTAGGAGATGTATTCCGGAGCATAAGCAAGGTAGTGTGTTGCGGTTTTGCCATGAACTCCAATGTGGTGGTCATTTTAGTGGGCAAAAGACCGCTAGGAAAATGCTTCAAGCGGGTCTCTATTGGCCCACCTTGTTCATTGATGCTCAAGAATTCTGTGTGAGGTGTGATAGATGCCAACGAACCGGCAGCATAGGAAAAAGAGATTAGATGCCCCTGTAACATAATTTGATTGTTGATATTTTTAATGTGTGGGGCATTGATTTTATGGGTCCTTTCCCCCTTCCCATGGTTATTTGTACATACTTGTTACTCTGGATTATGTATCTAAGTGGGTGGAAACAATTCCTACCCGCACTAATGATGCTAACGTTGTGTGGAAGTTTGTTCGTGAGAACATCTTTAGCAGGTATGGAGTACCACGTGTCATCATCAATGACCAAGGGACACACTTCACCAATCGCATGTTCAATCAAGTGCTGAAAAAGTATGGGGTTGGTCACAAATTGGCTACGGCCTATCATCCACAGACTTCGGGCCAAGTCGAGGTGAGTAATCGTCAAATCAAAGTGGTGCTTGAGAAAACAGTGCGTCCAAATCGTAAAGATTGGTCTGTGAAATTGTGTGATGCACTGTGGGCATATCGGACGGCTTATAAAACTCCCATTGGCATGAGTCCGTACCGCATTGTGTATGGGAAGGAGTGTCATCTTCCGGTGGAATTGGAACAGAAAGCGTATTGGGCAACCAAACAACTCAACATGGATTTGAGTCTAGAGGGAGAAAAGAGGTTGCTTGATTTGGATGAGTTAGCAGAGTTGAGGCAAGATAGCTATGAGAGTGCCAAGTTGTACAAAGAGAGGACCAAGAGATATCATGACAAAAATCTGAAGCCCAAGTTTCTTAAACCGGGTATGAAGGTCCTCCTCTTTAACTCTCGCCTCAAACTCTTTCCGGGCAAATTGTGTTCAAGGTGGACGGGTCCATATGAGTTGGTTCGTGTTTTTCCCCATGGAGCAGTGGAGCTCAAAGATTTGAAAGATGGGACAGTATTTAAAGTGAATGGACACCGGGTGAAGCCATATTATGAGGGGCTGTCTATTTTGGAAGACATCAATGAGATTGATGTAATTGATTTGATGGACCCGGAGGAAGCCACTTAATCTTCACGTGGCACTATGTCGAGCCAATGACTTAAAACAAAGGCGCTTGTTGGGAGGCAACCCAACTAGGTATCATTTTATTTGTTTTCTTTTATTTCAGTCTATCATCATTCTTATCTTGGGAGCATGTTTATATTTATGCAATGAGGACATAGCATGTTCTAAGTTTGGGGGTGGTGGTATTCATAAACTCTAAAAAAAAAAAAAAATTGTTATTGCTTTCGTGTCTTTTATTTTTAGGTCGGTTCGAACTACGGTGACCTGAGCTCCTTATTGTCCTAGGGGGATTCTCGAGAAGAGAGGAGCCATGGTGGTCCCCCCCCCCCCGGACCGCCCGGATCCCACGAGTGAATCGAAAGTTGGATCTCCATTGGATCTCACCTGAATCGCCCCATCTATCCTCCTGAGGAGAAGTTTGGTTTCAAACCCCGGTTCGAACAGGCCGTGTCATCCTTCATGGATCTCTCCGAGTTTGTGGGTTTATAGGGAAGTGTAAATAGTGTCACCCTCCTAAAAGATTTTTATTTTTGAGTCAGTTTTTTTAAATTTTCATAAAGGATATTACGCTTGTGATGTTTGGTTGTGGTGATGTGCAGATAAACTACAGGTGATAACCATGTAGAAGCGGTGAAAACAGCAGAAAAAGGGGACAAAAATCAAAGTTTCACGACTGGCCAAGGGGTGCGCACGCCCCCACACCAATGGTGCGGGCGCCCCCCTCCAAACTCTAGAAAACCAAGTTTCTGGAAAAAGGGTGCTCAGGCCCTGTTTTTGAAGGTGCGCATGCCCTCCCCCGTCCATCAGAAAGTCCACTTTCTGTAATTTGCGTGCGTGCGCCCCCTCCCCACCTGGTGCGCGCGCTCCCTCACGCCTGGAAGCTGCACAAGCCGGTCAAAAAGAGGAAAAACGGGCATAACCCATTCTTGAACCTTAGCTGCTCTCTTCCTCTCTCTCTCTCTCTCTACAAATTCTCACCCAAATCACCATAATCCGACCTAGACTACCCAAAATCTGACTCTCCCTTCATAAACTTCACTCATTATAAAGATTTCAAGCCTCAAATCATCAGTTCATCCGGGGAATTGCTATACATTGTCCAATTTTGAAGGTGAAGAAAAGTGGGATTTTGAGAGCTTTCGGGTGTGAATGTGAAGGTGCTGCAGAAGGGAAAAGTGGTTGTTGGAACAAGATCTCTCTAGGGTCATCATCTTCTACAACTCCGGCAACTTTTCCGGCAACTTTTTCCGGGCAAGTAAGTTGATTTTCTGAGTTATTTGTGTAGAGCATTTTCTTGTGAACCCTTGAGACTATGGGTAGAACTAAGAAAAATACACCCACACCCGATGTCCCGGTGGAACCCCCGTATGATCACACTAAATTCGTGAATGCAAAAGCGGAGAAATTTTATAATGATTACAAGGGGAATAGTTTCATGGTTGAAAGGGAATTTGATTGGGAAAGCTTTGGTATGAAGGATGTGTTCACTTACTATAAATGGAAAGACTTGGCTATGGATCCGACAGCCCGAGGAGTATCTCTTGTGGTCAAATACTTTTATGCTAATGTTTTTGGGAGAGGGGACACGGACAATTCGTTCGTGCATGGTGTGGAGGTTGATTACACTAGTAGAACAATCAATCAATATTACCGTATGCCAGTTGGGACGACTGAGGAGAAATGTGCTTATCAAAAGTTGTTGAGAGAGATGGATACTGTTGACAAAATAAAAGCAAAGCTTCTTATGTTCTCTGCGACTCTAGGGGTGACTATCGATCCTCGGAGGTACCATAAGGGCAATATTCTCAAGACTAATGAGTTGGTACCTGAGTTGCAATATTTGCACCGCTTTATTTGTGAGCGGATAATACCATCTTCGCACAAGGGGATGTACATTGGCGGCGGGCTGCACTAATGCATGTGGTGATGCGCAGGGAGAAGATAAACACCGGGCTAATAATAAGGCAGGAGATGATACAGTTGACTCAAGGGATGGGGTCCTCAAGCTATAAATTTCCTATTCTAGTCACTGAGTTGGTGGAGTTGGCCGGGTACACTTATGCGAGTAATATCAAGGACATAAAGGTCGGGGCTCCGATCACTTTGAAGAAAGCTACCAATTTAAGGAGGGGATCCACTTCTGCAGCCGGGAGTAGCAGTCAAGCTAGAGATCCATGAAGGATGACACAGACTAACTTTTTGACCGCACTTTCGTTCCCTACGTTCCCCCTAGGACAATAAGGGGCTCAGGTCACCGCAGTTCGAACGGACCTAAAAATAAAAGACACGAAAGCAATAACAATTTATTTTTTTATTTATTTTCTGTTTTAGAGTTTATGAATACCACCACCCCCAAACTTAGAACATGCTATGTCCTCATTGCATAAAAATAAACATGCTCCCAAGCTAAGAATGATTACAAACCTGAAACTAAAAGAAAACCTAAGAATAAAGCCTAATCCGACTAATGGCTGATGTGTTTCTTTTTATACTAGGGTACAATATCCCAAAGATATGGAAAGGAATTACAATCCTAAACAAAGAAAGAAAACTTCAAAAAGCTGAGTCGGATTAGGGGGCGCGCGCACCAGGTAGAAGAGGGCGTGCGCACCCTTTTTGGCATTACAAATCCAACCTTCTGGAATAAGAGGGCGTGCGCACCAATTAGAGGGAGCGTGCGCACCCTTTGTGGCATAAAAAATCCACCTTTCTGGAATAGGGGAGGCGTGCGCACCCTGCCTCTTTCCTCAGGAATCTTTTTCTTATCCCTAATTCCTGTATAATCCTCAGCCCAAGTTTCTCTGAAATTCCCCTCAGGTCCTTTCTCCACTTTACAGCCACAATTCCTCAATTTTTCAACAATTTCCCTTGTACTAAAAGACACTCAAAACAACTATTAAAACACCAAAATACCCGAAGATTAGCTCCAAGATAAGAACGAATGTATTCAATATTGATGTGTAAAAACACATCCATCAAATACCCCCAAAGTAATCTTTTTGCTCGTCCTCGAGTAAAACCAAAATACCACAATTAAACAACTACCACTAAGCACAACTAAAAAGAAAAGAAAATATTTTTTGGCTTGTTCTTATTACAAATGGGGGATTGTTAACCACAAGTCTCAGGTTCCTCACACAAGTGTCAATAAATGGGCACCAATTGTAAAACCAAATTGCAACACATATACACTACTAACTCGTTTGATTTTCCACCGCAGCATGATAGGATGAGTGAAGTGGTGATCAATGCGACCAAAATAAGATTAGCTTATGGGATCACTTAAGTTAATTCTCTTAATTCACAAATGATGATGATGATACACGTTAACCCAAGCAAGGACACTCATAATCATGTATACACAGTTGTCAACCCGGTTACCGATATTGAAGGAAAATATGGCATAAAGCTTTAAGCACAACAAACGTGCGAGGCTAGGTTCACGGTCATAGTTATTAAAGGCGCGCCTAGGCGCGCGCCTAAGCTCCGGGCACAGAGAGGCTCAGTTTTGGAGCCTGGGTGCGCCTAGCTCCGGGCACAACAATTGACCATCAATTAAATTGTAATTAAAACCTAATGCGTGACTATTACTCTTCCTCTCCCTCTCCCATGACTCTCTCATGTACATGTACCATAACGTTGTATAAGAGTAGCAATCACCAGGAACTCCTTCAAACTAACAACTGCTTATCATTTTATAGGATTTAGACTTAGAGTCCTTCTGTTTGAACTTCTCTTTATGCTTGTTTGAACATCTATTTATGTTTGTTTCTTTTATGACTTATAACGTATGTTTGATTTACTACTTGCATTTGATTTATTGGTTATCTTGATGTTGTATAATGTATACTATACTTTTAGTATTTTAAGGCATTTTTGCGGGCATCGTCACCCGGGCGCGCGCCCGCCTTGCGCCTTGCGCCTAGGCTCCGGGCACACCTTTTGCGCCTTGGTGCGCCTAGGGCCTTTAATAACTATGTTCACGGTTACAAATAAAGGTAAGGACATACGAAGTTAAGAAAGTGGACTAAGAAGTCTTCTACAATGTGTACATCCTCACAATATGATAAACTCTCCGCTCACCCAATTCCCACACTGTCTCACCCCCAAACTTGAACTTTTATATAATTACATAGGGTGAGATATGATTCCCTATTTTTGTGGCCTTTTCTAAATCATCACTTTAATATATTAAGGGGACAATTTTTTTTATTATTATTTTTATTTATTTATTTATTTTATTTTTTTGAATTTCAGCTTACACAAGACAAATGTGTGCTTATTTAATCACTTTGCACACTACTCAATGATCACAATATTTTTGTGCTTACCCCTTTCCTTTCATTACATACACCCATTATAACTTTGGCCACATCCAATGTTTCCCCAAATCGTTCTCCCAATTCCAAACCATTAATTCCCATCATTCCCTAATCCACTTCCTCGTCAAGGTGGGTCTAACCTATTCTTAGTGCAAAAAGGGTAGGAAATCGGGTATCAAAAGAAGGTGAACGGCGGTCTTTAATATGTCATTCTTTCATTCATTATTAGGCTCAAAAGGGTGTTCTAGCGATGATTTTATTTAGTGACTAGATAGACAAAATAAGGCCAACAAAAGGGTTGAGAAAGAAATGCCATAAATACCGAATAACCTATTGACTTGTTATTGACAACCATGCAACGATATTCTAGGGTCCCCGAGCATACACCAAGTGATCCCATAAATTATTCCTAAGTTGATAACATGATCATGGAAGTAATGTAAGTGAAAGGTGGTGCAATCATGCCTTTAGTAGTGTTAATGCAGTCCCAACTCTAGGTTAAACAATAGCACCCATAATGACTCAAATAAACCCTCGGATCATCATCGACCGTGGCCAACACCCCCAAATATAATAAGAACAAATTTAAAAAAATTACCCTAAAACAAACTAAAACTAAAACAACTAATTAAATCCTACTAGTAGTGATAGCAGATAACCAAACTAACCGTAGCCCATACCCCCAAACTTAAAGATTTGCATTGTCCCTAATGCAACAAATCATAACAAAATTAGTAAAGGAGTAGGGGATACCTCAACCATCTCACTGCGGCAGGGGAAAGAAGTGATCCCATGAACCACTTGAACTAGCACCTTGAAATTGTGGTGCTTGCTCCGCTCGATGCTCATCCCAAGTAGGTCCACTCCATTGCATGTTCGGCGGTCTCATGTATGGCGGATATTGGGGAGGATAATATTGTGGGGGGGGTATGGCTCACTGGGAAAGAAATTAGCCATCATCCTCTGTCGAAAGTATTGATTCTCCCCAACCTCCTTGTGGACTACCTCCTCCAAAGTATCCATCCTTTGATCCATCCGTGCTTGCCACATGCTGTTGGAATAAGACTCCATTGCATTTTCTCTTCTAGACTCTCGCATTTGCTCCTCATGATTTTCCACTTGACCCGCCAAATAATACATTGCCTCATACGGGTTGATGTTATGCATTTCCTCCTCTACCTCCTCTCTAGCTTAACTGCTACTCCCGGCTGCAGAAGTGGATCCCCTCCTTAAATTGGTGCCTTTCTTCAAAGTGATCGGAGCCCCGGCCTTTATGTCCTTGATATTACTCGCATAAGTGTACCCGGCCAACTCCACCAACTCAGTGACTAGAATAGGAAATTTATAGCTTGAGGACCCCATCCCTTGAGTCAACTGTATCATCCCCTGCCTTATTATTAGCCCGGTGTTTATCTTCTCCCTGAGCATCACCACATGCATTAGTGCAGCCCGCCGCCAATGTACATCCCCCTTGTGCGAAGATTAGGGATGGCAATTTGCCCGAACCCGAAGGTGATCCGCCCCGAAAAAGTAGGGTTCGGTTTGCAATTTTCATGACCCGAGCGGGTCGGGTTCGGGTTTTGATGTTGACCCGACCCGCACCTCCATATAAAAAATCAACATATGCTAGGTAATCATATTATAAGTGTTGTTAAATTTATTTTTTTAGTTGTTTGTGAGCGAGGTTTTGATGAGTTAAGACTAATTTGTATAACTCATTCAAATTAAGCTTAAACATAAATTAGGCAAAATCAAATATGGGATGGGAAAATTAGATTTTGTGCCACTCGGGTCGGGTCGGATCGGGTTCGGGTTTCATTAACTTCGGGTCGGGTTCGGGTCGCTCTCTTTGAGGTTAGGGTCGGGTTCGGTTTTGGAGAAACCCCGAACCCGACCCGTTGCCATCCCTAGCGAAGATGGTATTATCCGCTCACAAATAAAGCGGTGCAAATATTGCAACTCAGGTACCAACTCATTAGTCTTGAGAATATTTCCCTTATGGTACCTCCGAGGATCGATAGTCACCCCTAGAGTCGCAGAGAACATAAGGAGCTTTGCTTTTATTTTGTCAACAGTATCCATCTCTCTCAACAACTTTTGATAAGCACATTTCTCCTCAGTCGTCCCAACTGGCATACAGAATATTGATTGATTGTGCTACTAGTGTAATCAACCTCCACACCATGCACGAACGAATTGTCCGTGTCCCCTCTCCCAAAAACATTAGCATAAAAGTATTTGACCACAAGAGATACTCCTCGGGCCGTCGGATCCATAGCCAACTCTTTCCATTTATAAAAAGTGAACACATCCTTCATACAAAAGCTTTCCCAATCAAATTCTCTTTCAACCATGAAACTATTCCCCT
The DNA here is from genome assembly GCA_026119855.1 of Campanula takesimana. Taxonomy (NCBI): domain Eukaryota; kingdom Viridiplantae; phylum Streptophyta; class Magnoliopsida; order Asterales; family Campanulaceae; genus Campanula; species Campanula takesimana. The sequence continues at coordinate 1,788,330 of JAOWBW010000067.1, forward strand.
TGTAATCATTATAAAATTTCTCCGCTTTTGCATTCACGAATTTAGTGTGATCATACGGGGGTTCCACCGGGACATCGGGTGTGGGTGTATTTTTCTTAGTTCTACCCATAGTCTCAAGGGTTCACAAGAAAATGCTCTACACAAATAACTCAGAAAATCAACTTACTTGACCGGAAAAAGTTGCTGGAAAAGTTGCCGGAGTTGTAGAAGATGATGACCCTAGAGAGCTCTTGTTCCAACAACCACTTTTCCCTTCTGCAGCACCTTCTTAGGTTTTCTTTTAGTTTCAGGTTTGTAATCAAGATTGGGAGATTTTATTCACCATCAAGCGTATTATCCAGGTTTATGATTTTTAATTATTTGCTTGTGTTTATTGTTATGTCGATGAGTAGCTAATCTTCTTGATCATGGATTGGGAGTAACACTATCGGATCTCTATGCTAAATTGTGCTTAATTAATATCAATCTTGTTCTCGTTCTTGGGAATAGTTTTAATTCGTTTAGAGATTTCAATAATATAACTTGATATTCTTGGTCTTTAAATCATCTAGGTATAAATTGTTTCACTAGCGTGGATAGTTTATACATTTACTTTATTCCTTTGATTAGATTTAATTGAGGACTTAGCGGAAATCAAAAAATCTAAAATCAATTGTTCTTTGGATCTTAATAAATTGTTTGGGTGTGTTGATGACCTAGCGGAAAACATCACATAGAGGCAATAATAGGGTTGCAATCCGGCAACCGAACCGTCCCAACCCTTAACTAAGTGAATGATTTCTTGAACAAGTTTGATAACTTTATTATTAAAAATAGCATAGAGTGAAGATAGTTGTGAATCCTAATCTGTGAATCCTTGTCATCCTTGAGTACAATCGTAGCGTTATTTTGCTTTTTAATTTAGTTTACTTTTGTTGCTTAGTAGTAATTTCGTTTTAAACAAAAAAAAAAAAAAAACCCTGGTTACTTTACATTAATTAAATACACTTGTTTATCCACCAAGTCTCTGTAGTTCGACCTTACAAACATACATTGCTACTTCGGTACTAGTATACTTGCAAGGTTTTTATTACACGTGGGATTTTTCTCCATCGGACACTTATAATAATATAGCTCCAGCATCTAAAAGCAAGACCTAAGAAATGTGTAAGTAATGATTACATCAAGAAAAGTCAAGTGGTATGAAGCAAATGTAAGACTTAAGTGAGATAAGTAGGATAAAGTAAAGTGGACAGGGTAAAAACTAAAAAGTGGGTTCTGTATCGTTTATGAGACTCTTCCATATTGTGCACATTCAAATGAATTCTTCTTTTATTAAAAGAAAAATATATTAAGTTTGGTAAATAAGAATACTATATACAAACATTTTAAGACCACACTATGATATAGTTCGAGTAGGGAAACATATGGAAGGTACGGAATGATAAGTTTTCTGCTTTTTAATCCCTCCCTCCCAAATTAAAGGCCTTAATCACACGCAGATTAAGAAACTAATTTACTTCCTAAATTTCCCTTTTAATTAATGCAAAGTTGCGGGAGATGAAGAGTTATGTGTCTAATAGGAAATTCATGATAAATTAATGTTTCATATAGAAATAGGACATGTATATTGGGACATCCCAATAAAGGAAATCAGGACATTCGATTTGGGACAGAGGGAGTATTTTTCTACTTGAAACAGTAAACAACATACTACTTAAATAGGAAAATATTGGACCACCTAATCCCATACAACCAGGGACAAATACTCCAAGATTCCTACACAATCTGGACACTCCCGGAGTCCCACACAATATGGGACTGATTACAACTTCCATACTCTTATCTTCATCACATCTGTATCTAATCCCTACTAATTTGAACTTTCTGAATTAATCTACACTCCCTCTCAAGTTGATGCAAAGATGTTTATCATGACCAACTTGCTAACTTGAAGCTCAAACAGTTAATGGAATAGACCCTTAGTTAAAGGGCTAATTGCAATTTAGTTACCTGAGCTTTACAACAAGTTGCAAATGGCTATTAAATTTGTCAAAGTTGCGATCCGACTTTCCAGTTTGCTGAACTGGAGCAATCAGGTGTAAAACTCGTTAGCCAATTAAAAAGCTAAGAAAATGAATACCATGTGCGAAACATGTGACTTCTAATGAGGGCAAATATGTCACACAACCCATTGTTTTACGTATTGGTCACTTTCTAAATTTAATATACATTTTAGTATCTGACCTACTTATTTCATGTTCCTTCCATCATTCAGTCCAATATTCGTTAAATTTGATGTATTTGCTTATTTCCCAACAACCATCATCACCCCACCGAAGGCACCACCTCGACAGCCACCATGACAAGTGACAACTACTCCATCCCTACCACCATAACCACCACTCCATCACGAACACGACAATGAACAATACAATCGCCACCATTCAGCACACCAACATCATAAATCCAAATAAGATTTAACAAAAAAATCTCAGGTCAAATTAGATCAAAGAAATCAAATTGGAAAAAGTAGACGAAGAGTTGGCAACTGAGACTGGCGGCAGCAGAGGAGGACTTGATTAGGGTGTGCGGCAGCGGCGGCTGATCTAGGGTTAGCAATAGATGGAGGTTGGTGACTGGAATGATGATGGTGGGAGGCCATGAGAGGGATTTGTGTGTGTGGGGGGGGGGGGGTTTGTTCGGATGAGTGGGTAGGACTAGAAAGATTAGGGGTCCAATGATTTAATGGAGTGAGGGGGGGGGGGGGGAAGCGGCGGCGATGGCTAGGTGGTGGCAAATGGTGTCCGGTTGGTAGGGTTGGGATGGTGGTGGGAAGAGAAGAAGAGGATGAGTTTTTGATCGGAGGAAAGGAAGAGGATATGCGTTTTTTGTTTTTGATTTAGAGCAGGGGCGACATATGTGGGAAGGAGGGGTTACTTGTAAAATAAAATTGACACTTAAGCCCTTTTACTTAGGGAAAATATTATTAGGGTCTACAATTATTGTTTTACTTTTAAATAATGGGTTGTGTGACATATTTGCCCTCATTAAAAGTCACGTGTTTCGCACATGGTATCCATCTTGTTAGTTTTTTAACTGGCTAGCGAGTTTTACACCTGATTGCTCCGGTTCAGCAAACTGAGGAATCAGATCGCAACTTTGACAAATTTAATAACCAATTGCAACTTGTTGTAAAACTCAGGTAACTAAATTGCAATTAGCCCTTAGTTAAACATTTGAAACTTGTTGTCTAGTTGGTACCAATGGGATACGAACTGTTATCTCTTCAAACCTCTACTTCATAAAATCTCTGTTAAGACCCCCAATATTGTTGTACAACATAAACCACAGGGGTATCAGCTGTACATTTATCAAATTGCAAGGACAACTAAGTTTGTAAGTTTGTTATGTCAGTTAGGACTCCCAATATTGTTGTAATGTTGTTATAGTTTCGTCACTCAGTTACAAATCTGTTGTGATTTCACCGTTATATACAAAGTATGTACTCCTAAAAGATTTATTGAATGACAAATAGAAAAGCTATATTCTCTACGCAATCATGATTTCAACATCTAGGTTGGTATTAGAGCAATACTGTTCTTAAACCTTCTTCGCCATTGCTAAAGTTGATCTTCGGCAATGGCAGACGATGAACAAACAAGGTGCCCGGGGACATGAAATTTCACTCTATTTGATGGATTGAACCCAATTCTCGGCAAACAGGACATTCAAATGAGTATGAACTCGCGGATGTCAACCTTCAACTTAATCCCACACATCCTCTTTATGTCCATCCGAATGATCATCCTGGAATAATCATCGTTGCTGATTGTTTGAATTATTTTGAACAAAAAACAGCGGAAACGTACTATGACAATAGCTTTATCTTCAAATATGAAATTATAGCTGGTTATTGGGACAAATAAAGCACCTAATAGAAAGAATGACAGTCAACAATAAATGTCACTTGTCATGTGACCACTGTGGTAGTATAGGTTACATACTTACATCAAAGACAATTGTTTCTTCATACTAGGGTTTCTTAATTGGCATGTATTGTGTGGTACTAAGCCAGACACTAGTAGAATGCCAAAAAACATGAAATCAAAGCAAGAAGTTCTTGCCGCTGCTCAAACAGTTCAAGGACCTTCCACAATTGTTCAGGTCTTATCTAATGATACATATGAACAGCTTTTGGACAACGTTGATCACAGTCTTGAACTATTACAACAAATACCTCAGGTAATTACTTATCATTCTGAAGTGTTACAGTTTCTAGTTCTATACCTTTTCAATCCACAATTCACATATCACACACAAATGCACTATAAACTTAACCAAAGATATTATCTGTTTGATGTCTCTATGTAACATCCTTTCAGTTCAATCTCATTTCTATCCTTTCAGTTCAATCTTATTTTGACAGTAAGCCAACCCTGAACAATAACGTATGTTTGTCTTTCTTTCCAACTTACTGTCTTCAGGACTTAGCACACTAAAGACCTTGAAGGGAATCATTAGATTGGTAGCAGGCCCATACAAGCCGGTCTCTCTTTGTATCTTGTAGTTCATCTGTGTCTTCTATGACATTCTTGATACGTAGACCCAATCGTTTTCCTTTTCCCCTTACATTTATTTGGAAGTCTAAAACTCCATTCAAGATCAAAGCCTTTATGTGGACAGTAGTGCTTAACAAGCTTAACACTGATGACAAGTTGCAGATTCGACGGCCTGTTCAGTGTATTTCGCCTAATTGGTGTGTGAATTGGGAAGTCTTTAGATGAATCTCATGATCATCTATTTCTCCACTGTACTGTGGCTTGTTATATCCTGAATCGACTATTTAAGGTGGCGGGAGAACATTGGGTGTGCCCTACATCATTGATTTCTTTTTAGCAATTCCAGTTCTAAGGCTTTGGCAGAGGTAAAGATAGAGTACTTTTATGGGATTGTGGGGTCTCAGCTGTCTTTTAGTGTCTACGAATGGAGAGGAATAACAGGATTTTTCAAATCAGTGTCTTCCGAATCACATACTATGAGGGTGGTGGTTTTTATTTCTTTCAATTTCGGGATGAGCTAATGGGATTTTTCGTGGATTATCTACTTTTGATTTGAAGTGAGATTGGGCCGCTCCATTAGTGTAGTTCTTGTTTGTTATGTTATTTTTCCATTTTCTTTGTGGCTTTTTTTTGGGGTGGGGGTGGGGGGGGGGGGGACATCGTGTCCTTCTGTACATTCTCTTCTTTCATCTAATATACTTGTGTTCTTATCAAAATAATTAGGCCATCCTTCTATTTCATGTATTTCTCATGCTTTAGAAAGTATTCGGCTTGTGACATATGCTATTTTGTTAAACATACTAGAACTTACATTCCTATATGTGACAGTCATCGTTCTTCATTATTTAGACTCTTCATTGTGATGAATGGGGGCCATACAAATACTACACATATGATGGTTATCATTCTTTCTTAACTATTGCAGATGATTGTTCAAGAACAACGTGGACTTATCTTCTTAAATCCAAGTCTTAAGTCCCATCCTATCAACATTTCTTTCTAAAAATGACCCACACTCAATTCAAAACCGTTGTTCAAAAGGTTAGGCCTGACAATGGTGTAGAATCTTCAACCTTGATATCAATGACCTTCTTTCCAACCTGTATAATGAACAACAGTGCAGTTCTGTAGAAACCTCTCAACAAAATGGGAGAGATCAAAGAAAACATAAAACATTTATTGCAAGTTGCAAGAGCATTAATGTCCAAGCCAATCTCCCCATAAATTTTTTGGGAAGACTGCATTAACAAATACCCTACCCTTATCCTTGACCATAAAACCCCTTATGAAGTGCTTCTTGGTTTTCCTCCATCTATTCCTATCTCAAAATTTTTGGTAGTCTGTTGTACACCTACACTATCTGCTCATAGGGATTTCTTTACTGCAATATCATCCGAGTGCATTTTTCTGGGGTATCCTTATTTGAAAATGATTATAAAGTGTATGACCTCACCTTTTGAAAGTGCTTCTTTTAGGCGGAATGTAAAATTCTATGATTCTCAATTTCCTTTCTTTGATTATGCTCTAAATAAACCTGAATACCATGTGCCTTTATTTGTTGACAATTCCTCAATATATATAGATGATATTGTATCCTTATTGACATCTCTTTATGCAACTACTTTTGATAACACACACTCTAGTAGTCCTTCTCCTATTTTACCCACTCATACACATCATTCATCTCCTTCTCTAGTTATGCCCAGCCCTCAAAGGCATAGACATTTCAAGATTTCATGATTTTTAGATTTGCCTACTAATCTCTCACCCCCTCCAAAGTCGTTTTTACCCAGTCATTCTTTTCTATCCCACTCCACTATCTCCCCACAATACATTAAATATATTTGTAATTTTCCTCTATCACTGAATCAACATCTTATCACCAAGCTATAAAGGGCATTAATTGGTCTGCTGCTATGGCTACTGAGATAGAGGCTATAGAAGTGAATAACACTGGCAAAAAGGATGTGGGGGTGTAAGTTGATATACAACTTAAAGTTGAGGCATATGACATCTTGGGTTGATATAAGGCCAGACAGACACGTAGCCAAAGGCTTCACCCAAACCCCAGTCTTGGATTATTTGAAACCTTTTCACCGGTGGCAAAGATGACCTTAGTTAGACTACTATTGGTTGTTGCTACCATCAAATGTTGGTCCATTAGTCAAACAGATGTCACCAACGCCTTCCTCCATGGTGATCTCTCAGAAAACTCCCACAGGGTTATGTTCTTCCTTCATTTATGCAGTCTCACCGGGATTCTTAACCTATAGTATGCAAGCTCCTTGAAACTTTGTATGGTCTCAAGCAAGCACGGAGACAGTAGCAAGCAAATATGTTCACCAAGGCACTCTATTCTGCACATTTGGCTTGATTGCTATCCGAACCGCAAGTCATAAATTTGTTTGCGACTTCCAAGAGGTGGATATAGACAATCTTAGTTCAGTTGGTACAACCGAGACAACAGGGGTGTCGGATGTACATTTATCAAAGTGCAAGGGAAACTAAGGAAAAGTAAGGACAACTAAGGAAACTGAGGAAAAGTATTTTGTAAGTTAGTTATGTCAGTTAGGACTATCAGTATCATTGTGATGTTGTTTGAGTTTTGTTAGTATGTTAGAATTCTGTTGTGATTTCTCCATTATATACAAAGTCTCTACACCGAAAAGATTCATTGAATGAGAATGAGAAAGCTATCTTCTCCACACAAACATGATTTCAACTTTTAAGTGTTGACGCTGATTGCAAAGGAAATTTCAGGGGGTGTACATGACAAGTAGATCAGTCTTCAGACTAGCCTTTAGTATACACCCTTATCATCTTTAACTTCATCTATGACTTTCCCAAGTTCAACGTTAACTGCTATCAAAGTATCTGCAGGTTTGCAACCACTCATTCCAGTTTTGTTCAAATGGTCTAGAATGTATTTCCATTGTGAAACCACAATACCCTTTTCTGATTTTGCCACCTCCATCACAAGAAAGTACCTTCACCGACGTATTTAATCTCAAATCCCAAGGCTAAGTTTTACTTCAATTCACCCCTCTCTGTTCAAGATTATGTCATCCACATGACAAGTGTGAAAGTCGTACCAATCATTATGAAGTGAACTGTTGTGATGGAGACAGACGAACTGAGTATGCAGATCAGTTGGTGGGTCACAGGAGACGAAGACACTGGCCATTTATTTTCTACGTACAATGAAAGTGTTCCACGTACTGTAATGTAATTTAAAACGTAGTACCATAGCAGTTATTAATAATTAATATCTTATTTCATGAACTGAACACAGAAGATCCGGCATATCACAGCACTTCTTCCAAGACAAGTTTCATCCACGAATGCCCATTTGAATAGATATAACTTCCTCTAAGGGCCAGCACAAAATCATACCGCAAGGTACTGGGACAATTCTCTTATGCTTTAGCAATCTATGCCCTTCAGAAATTAGCTAAAATTCTAACTCAAAATGTCCTCATTCACACAATATTAACCACGAACCCAGGAATTAATCCAACAAGAAATCACGAAAGTTTAATTTCATATGTTAGCTAAAGTTTCAATGGCTAATCATCATCCTCTTAAACTCGTTTTCTGAATTTATGCCATCAAACTTTATATAAATTCTAACTCAAATAATCAAACATGCCAAGCCCATGTAACCCACAAATTAAGAATGGTGAGAATCACCAGCATTTAGCTTTAATAGGCATATGATGGTACAACAGAACCAAAATGAGGGCAAGAGATAACAAACCAAATCGGGTTTGGGCGGACGGGCAGGCTGATTAGGCGGTTCAGAAACCCCAATAGGAAGGTTCAATTGGCGCCACCGCGTGTAAGCAAGATGAGAAAGCTTGGATTTCATCAAAGGGTCAGTTGTTGAAAGAACTATACTCCCCATGGCGGCAAGTGAAGAAGCTGAACCCAATTGATCCTCTTTGAATTCGATTGAGGGTTGCACTGTTTCGGGACCCGTGGAGCCCCAGAACCGGTTGTCGTTGAGTGGACTTTCTCTCCAGGTTTGAAGACCAGACCATTGTGGGTGGTGGTGTTGAATGGGAGATAAGGAGAATGGCCTGGGTTTGAGATTGTGGAGTGAGAATTGGGAGTTTGAAAGGATAGGTTTCAGTTTGAAATGGTGGATTTTGAGATGTGGAAAATGAGACAGTCGGAATACCATAGTCGTGGCGGCGATGATGGAGGTGGTAATCCGCTGTGAAAACTTCAGCGGCTACATGGGGTTAAGAGAGTCACCCAACTTGGCTATCTGCACATAGCAACATTGGTTTGTAGTTTGTACCAAAAAGAAAGAATACGTATACTTCATTCTACCCTTTTTAAACTTCAAAAAAAATTATTTTCGGCGTTTAAACTTTAAAATTTTAAAAAAAAAAGTTTTTTATACTTCTTTAGTTGTACGCCCCACATGCCATACTCATAACAATTATCGATTAACTATTCTCTACCCCACTTTTTCTCTCTTACCAAACCATCTACACTCGCAACACATAACTTTTTTCTTAATTTTGAACTCAAACGTTTTTTTAAGTTTAAATTAGTACAGAGAGGGAGTATGTATCTACTCCATCAATTAACTACAACTAAAAGAAGTACACTCTCCATCTCATACTTAACGCTACTTATTTTCATTTGGGCGTTTCATACTTATTGTTACTTAATCAAAATGTTCACCTTTCTCTCTCCTATCCACTCACAACAACTATCTACTAGTAACTTATTTTCTCTCTCCTACCCACTCACAATACGTACTTTTCCAACATATTTTCTTAATCCTTGCGTTCTCCCATTTAGTAGCAATAACTACGGGTCGGAGGGAGTAACTGTTAACATCATCTTTTTAGGCCAATCGACATTTTTATCACTTTTCTTAATCCTTATGCTTTAGATACGCCTTCATTTTCCCCCAAAATACCATAGTACGAGGGTTAACAAGGCCAAAAAAAATGGCTTAAATTTTATCACTTTTGGGAAAAATGAGTGCGTATATAAATTACAAATGTTAAAACTGCTTAAAAAATACAAGAGGAGCTAAAAACGAAGCTCAACTAAAGTACGAGGGTTAAAAATGTCGATAGGTCCATCCTTTACACGCGGCAGCATTTAGTTAAAAGTTTTCCTTTTCAAAATCACTTATGTACAGTACTTTTGTTCTCTTTCTCTTTCTCTTTCTTTTCTTTTCTTTTTATTTTGTTTTTTTTTTAATCGGCTTAGTATTTATTTAGTCGAAATTAATGGTCCAAAAATCCAACTAGGAGAAAATGAGGTGCTGGCCTTATGCCTTTTTTTTTTTTTCTTTTTTACGCTTTTACCGGTATATCCTTTCGCCAAAGAAAAACAACCACTAAGTACAGACATTATCAAAACTAACCAAAAAATCATTAGTATATTTTTTAAACATAAGTGCCCCTAACCTCCTTCTAACACTTTCTTCTTTTCTCTTTCTTTTTTTTTTCACTCAAAAATATAAGACAATTTACAAACATTACCAAAAAAAAAAATCAAAACCACCACCATATTAATCATATCATTAAGACGAATTAAACAAGCGCACAAGAAACTATGTTTTTTTTTTTTTGTTTTTCACTTGTTAAAAATTGGGACATGCATTTTGTCACGCCCCGGAAATCTTAAAAATCCATAAATATAAAATTTACATAATATACATCTCCAAAATGTAATATACCAAACCGGGCGCGTGAATTCAACTATAAACCAATACCATCAAACAACACCTCAACGAGATTATAACTCGGAGATTAGAAACAAATGCGGAAGCAAGAACAACTATTAACAAAAATACCCAAAGTACAACCGTATATACAAACACTGAACGACTACGAACCCACAGTAAAATACATAAAGGCTCCGAAGAGCAACTATCTCAATTACGATCAACCTGCTCAGAAGATTCCCGCTACAATGGGCCTCACAACGCTACCACTTGCTTTCCTGGGGGTGTTAAGGAAAAACAATTTGAAACAAGAAACGGGGTGAGATAAAATCTCAGTAAGTTACTAAATGCATCTACATGGCATAATATCATGCAAATCAACGATATAACTGAACAAGTAAATCACATAACAACAAATGAGAAAGCTCCCTATCGCCAACTGTCCCATACCAGTTGGAAATAACGACTAACTCATCATGCAGCACATAAGACTGAAATAAACACGTAACAAAGGATACTGAGCCAAGGTTTCACCAAACTGATAGAACAATCGCTGCGCAGCTTCAACCGATCAACCAATCAACAATAGCAGTATAACAACTGAAGAGAACCCCGGTCAGAACCGACCAATCAATCAATCAACCCATCAAGCCATCTTCATAGTAGCATAAAAGCTGATGAGAAACCCGGTACCGGAACAATAACCATAAGAGTGTCACAAAGGACAAGAGCCATGCCACAAAGTCATGCTCGGTAGCTAGATACATTCACAAAGGAAGCTAACTTATCTCTTCCAAGGCCAATCTGGAAAATGGGTAAATAAGGGCAAAATAATGGTCAACATTATAATGGACTTGGCTTTGCCATTATAATCTTTCACATCGCCCGATGCAACAAATAAGCCAGCTGGGCTTTCAATTAAATGCTAGGTAATAAATACTAGCTCAATTAAACAACTTAGGGTTCCAAAGTAGGGAACCATACCAAATAATCACCATAAAGATGCAACGGTTACTCATGAAGAGTTTAACAACAACGATAACAAGAGTTTCTCATAAAGAGCACAACAACGATAAACAGAATTTCTCATAAAGAGTTCAACAACGATAAACAGAATTGGTCATAAGGAGCTCAACAACGATAAACAGAATTGCTCATAAGGAGCTCAACAACAATGATTATTAGAACACGATAATTCCATAATGAGGAACCATACCAGATACATTCCAAAGATGATACCCACAAGTTACTCATGAGGAACACAACCCAAGCGGTCGCTCACAAATAGTACAACGACTATAACCCAAAATTATCCTAAACGTTTACTCATAAAGATGTACTAAGACCATGAACTCAACCATCTCATCACACCTAGAATTCCAAAGTAGGAAATCAGAATGAATACACCTTAAGGTTAATCAAACCGTAAGTACCCAATCACCAATTCACGTCTTACATCCGTTCATCAACGAACCAATTCTTAACACCCGAACGAACCCAAAAGGTTACAACTATTAGTACATGATCACAACCGGACCAAACCCTACACTTTGGTGTTCAATAACAACCCTCTAGGTACTATAGGACATCGCCTAAAACCTAGACCAAGTCTTACTCGAAAATCAATTCGATTGGAATAATCACGAACACATCATAAGATGCCCAAACATTCCCAAACAATACCGGATCAAATTACATAACACCATTGTTCACAAAGGAACCAATTTTAATTACTAAAGTGTTCCACGGTGCCCAACTAAGTCAACTAGAATAGTACTACGGAACCTAGACCGAGACTACACCTTGATCTTGAACCTCAACAATAAGACAACCATTCTGATCTGGAACCATACGGACAATAGAACCATTGCGTAGTACTCGAAAAGAGCTTTCCAACGATAGTTTACACGTCCAAAACGGAGTCCGGACGAAGAAGTTATGGCCTCCGGAAGATTGAACGTAAGACGGACAATTTTTTATAAAGTGTTCGGCCGGACATTATGAAAAATCCCTGTTTTAGCTCCGAATTTCACTCCTTTCGTTCTAAATCTTAGGAGTACCTATATATACTTTTATCCTAACATTTAAAGACAAGAAAACTCAATTCATGTGCCTCTAAAACCCAAACTAAAAATACAACCTAGTCTTAAACAAACACAAATATGATTTTCAGAAAAACAGGGCGGGCGGGCGCCTGAATAGGGGCGGGCGGGCGCCCATTATAACAGAAGCTAAGGGTCAGAAAAGGGGAAAGTGGGCGGGCGCTTGGCAGGTGGCGGGCGGGCGCCCGATCGTCGGGCTGGGCCGAAATCAGCTGGGTTTTAACACATTCTTACCAAAATCAAACACAAAATCTTGCTAGCTCATAAACACCCAAAATCAACACTTCCAATACTCTTAACAATGTACTAAAACAACATATAAACCTCTAGGAGACCTAGATAACAACCTTTAACCACACAAATCAAGATTTAATCTAAACATTCATGTTATCACAACTTTTAACTAAAATCCAAATAAATTCTAAATAATTTCTAAACTCAACCAAAATGACATAGATATCAACAAGAACATCAATAGTGTTAAAGATGAGCATTTTCAACATAAATGGGGGGAAAGTAACTTACTTGAATTTTCTCAAAGTTGCCGGAACACGAATATTTTTAGCCCTCTACGATCCTAACGACGATCTAAACAAGTTTCATGTTTTAAGAAATGAGAAATAACAAGAGGAAGATGGTTAGATTGAAGAGAGAAGGTGGAGAAGAAAAACTTACCCAAATGTAGAGAGAGAGTGTGTGTGTGCTGGGAGAGAGAGATGAGAAGTGAGGGAGAAGGAGGGGAAAAGAGGGAGTAAGTAGGATGATTAGAGAATTTACACATAGACCCCCTCTCCTACACACTAACACAATAATCTTATACTCCCCACTAACAACCAAGACCTAACACTTCTACACTAGCACAAATGACCCAAATAAAATGCTAGTCATACTTTATTATAACACATAAAATGCACACATAAATTATTAATTAAATAATAATTTAAATAAATAAATAAATAAGAAAATAAATAAATAATAATTATTTATTACTAATAAAATTGAGCCTAGTTTTCGGGTCGTGACATTCACTCACCCTTAAAGAAAATTCGACCCGAATTTTAAATTACTTACCCGAAAGACCAAATAGGTACGGATACGATAGTTCTGCCATTTCTCAAATTCCTCAATTGTCCAATCTAACCCACTACAAGGTAACCTTAAATGATGCTTACGATAACACTACCTCTTGAACCGAATCATTCCATCATTATCTTCATTACTAGTCAAAATCCGTACTTAAAATCGAAGAATCCAAATTATTTCCACACATAATTCTCGAGATATCTCAAGCTCGCCTTATTCATAACCTTAACTACACCGCAAAGGTACTTCCATTTGTAAATCACATACTTAGTATTATCCCCAGAAATTCAAAACATTACCATCTCGAGCTTAATTAGCTTTTAAAATATGAAAGGCTAAAGAAATTTTCCATCCCCATAATATTCACCAAAGGCTATATCTCTAAGGATTCCCATTATAGTGCTCTCGCTCTAGGTAGCACCTTAAACTAGTGGTGTAATATAAACCCAAAATTTTAATACAAATGTCCACTTAAATCTACGCCATAATATCATCGTCATAACACTCCAATCCTTGAAAGCCTAAAATAATTACGAATACTCAATAGTCCGAAAATGATCTAAATTTTATCTTCAAGGGATTTCCTCTAACTCCCTTTTTAGTTAATAATCTGTGCTCATATACCCAAGGAAATCAACAAACCTCAAATCTTCAATAGCTAACCCAAGTTAGTCTTTCACGCATACATTTATTAACTTAATGATACTTAGGCTCAATAGTACTACCATCATAATAAGCCAATTAGCTAGCAACGTTCCGACTGACCCAATACCAAATCATGATATTCCATAATCATGCCCAAGTATTGATACTCAACTTTCTTCACATACCCTTGATCCAATTCGGGTAACGCCACCAAGAAGGGATTTAGAACCATAGAACCACTATCTAACCAAAATTTCAAAATGTCTTTAACATAGATTGAGAAATTATTACTCTCCCAAAATGTACTTAGTCCTTTCTAACTTAACACGCTTATCACCATTAATGATCATAACTCCTACAACAAACTCATCATCCCTAACAAATCGTACACCTCTCCATACTAATCCATTCCGATACATTCACGGAGATGTACTAAAAGTGACCAAAATTTTCCTCAAAAGATTCTCATTGAATCCTCAACTCCTATAACCCAACCGATACAATATGGATATTGATCTAAATATTAGCATTACAACCTTGTACCACAACAACCCAATTTAACCCGAGTTCCCTATCGATCAAGCGACATATTGCCCCCAATATAAATTATACCCAAGACTTCAAAATTAATATTGCCAACAGAATAAGCTAAATTCCCAGCACCACCTTATAATAAAGACTTTCTGACTTTCAAGATATAACCTGAACATTATATATACTTAGTATGATACTAAACAAAGTCAAACATACTAATATAGAAATATTCACCACCTATCGATGGCACACAAGAAATTCGTAACGCACGGAAAGCTAAACCATACCACTTAACTCATCAATATCTCGCATAGGTGACATAACCAAATCATCCCATATATACTAGTAACAATCACATAGTTCCGTATTCGAGAATACACCTCAACATAAATCCATGAATGATAACAATCAGGCGAACATAGCACAAAACGTTGTCCACTTTACGAAATAGATATGCCCGAGCCATCAGATTTGCATTCTCGATTCCCAAACCAACTCACCCCAAGGGGACCAACACTATTAATATCAATCTTATACTTGATATACCAGGAGAGAGGAACACTCGACGTCTACATCACAACTCATAACTCCACTAACTTCTACCTTAACCTTATCTTCCAAGAAAACTTAGTTTCTAAACCGCTCAAAGTTATAACACCCAAGTATTGAAACCTATTCAATATCAGAGTTCTTATTCTCTTTCAAGATCTAAAACCATTGCTCTGATACCAACTGTCACGCCCCGGAAATCTTAAAAATCCATAAATATAAAATTTACATAATATACATCTCCAAAATGTAATATACCAAACCGGGCGCGTGAATTCAACTATAAACCAATACCATCAAACAACACATCAACGAGATTATAACTCGGAGACTAGAAACAAATGCGAAAGCAAGAACAACTATTAACAAAAATACCCAAAGTACAACCGTATATACAAACACTGAACGACTACGAACCCACAGTAAAATACATAAAGGCTCCGAAGAGCAACTATTCCAATTACGATCAACCTGCTCAGAAGATTCCCGCTACAATGGGACTCACAACGCTACCACTTGCTTTCCGGGGGGGGTGGGTGGGTTAAGGAAAAACAATTTGAAACAAGAAACGGGGTGAGATAAAATCTCAGTAAGTTACTAAATGCATCTACATGGCATAATATCATGCAAATCAACGATATAACTGAACAAGTAAATCACATAACAACAAATGAGAAAGCTCCCTATCGCCAACTGTCCCATAACAGTTGGAAATAACGACTAACTCATCATGCAGCACATAAGACTGAAATAAACACGTAACAAAGGATACTGAGCCAAGGTTTCACCAAACTGATAGAACAATCGCTGCGCAGCTTCAACCGATCAACCAATCAACAATAGCAGTATAACAACTGAAGAGAACCCCGGTCAGAACCGACCAATCCATCAAGCCATCTTCATAGTAGCATAAAAGCTGAAGAGAAACCCGGTACCGGAACAATAACCATAAGAGTGTCACAAAGGACAAGAGCCATGCCACAAAGTCATGCTCGGTAGCTAGATACATTCACAAAGGAAGCTAACTTATCTCTTCCAAGGCCAATCTGGAAAAGGGGTAAATAAGGGAAAAACAATGGTCAACATTATAATGGACTTGGCTTTGCCATTACAATCTCTCCCATCGCCCGATGCAACAAATAAGCCAGCTGGGCTTTCAATTAAATGCTAGGTAATAAATACTAGCTCAATTAAACAACTTAGGGTTCCAAAGTAGGGAACCATACCAAATAATCACCATAAAGATGCAACGGTTACTCATGAAGAGTTTAACAACAACGATAACAAGAGTTTCTCATAAAGAGCACAACAACGATAAACAAAATTTCTCATAAAGAGCTCAACAACGATAAAAAGAATTGCTCATAAGGAGCTCAACAACGATAAACAGAATTGCTCATAAGGAGCTCAACAACAATGATTATTAGAACACGATAATTCCATAATGAGGAACCATACCAGATACATTCCAAAAATGATACCCACAAGTTACTCATGAGTAACACAACCCAAGCGGTCGCTCACAAATAGTACAACGACTATAACCCAAAATTATCCTAAACGTTTACTCATAAAGATGTACTAAGACCATGAACTCAACCATCTCATCACACCTAGAATTCCAAAGTAGGAAATCAGAATGAATACACCTTAAGGTTAATCAAACCGTAAGTACCCAATCACCAATTCACGTCTTACATCCGTTCATCAACGAACCAATTCTTAACACCCGAACGAACCCAAAAGGTTACAACTATTAGTACATGATCACAACCGGACCAAACCCTACACTTTGGTGTTCAATAACAACCCTCTAGGTACTATAAGACATCGCCTAAAACCTAGACCAAGTCTTACTCGAAAATCAATTCGATTGGAATAATCACGAACACATCATAAGATGCCCAAACATTCCCAAACAATGCCGGATCAAATTACATAACACCATTGTTCACAAAGGAACCAATTTTAATTACTAAAGTGTTCCACGGTGCCCAACTAAGTCAACTAGAATAGTACTACGGAACCTAGACCGAGACTACACCTTGATCTTGAACCTCAACAATAAGACAACCATTCTGATCTGGAACCATACGCAAAATAGAACCTTTGCGTAGTACTCGAAAAGAGCTTTCCAACGATAGTTTACACGTCCAAAACGGAGTCCGGACGAAGAAGTTATGGCCTCCGGAAGATTGAACGTAAGACGGACAATTTTTTATAAAGTGTTCGGCCGGACATTATGAAAAATCCCTGTTTTAGCTCCGAATTTCACTCCTTTCGTTCTAAATCTTAGGAGTACCTATATATACTTCTATCCTAACATTTAAAGACAAGAAAACTCAATTCATGTGCCTCTAAAACCCAAACTAAAAATACAACCTAATCTTAAACAAACACAAATATGATTTTCAGAAAAACAGGGCGGGCGGGCGCCTGAATAGGGGCGGGCGGGCGCCCATTATAACAGAAGCTAAGGGTCAGAAAAGGGGAAAGTGGGCGGGCGCTTGGCAGGTGGCGGGCGGGCGCCCGATCGTCGGGCTGGGCCGAAATCAGCTGGGTTTTAACACATTCTTACCAAAATCAAACCCAAAATCTTGCTAGTTCATAAACACCCAAAATCAACACTTCCAATACTCTTAACAATGTACTAAAACAACATATAAACCTCTAGGAGACCTAGATAACAACCTTTAACCACACAAATCAAGATTTAATCTAAACATTCATGTTATCACAACTTTTAACCAAAATCCAAATAAATTCTAAATAATTTCTAAACTCAACCAAAATGACATAGATATCAACAAGAACATCAATAGTGTTAAAGATGAGCATTTTAAACATAAATGGGGGAAAGTAACTTACTTGAATTTTCTCAAAGTTGCCGGAACTCGAATATTTTTAGACCTCTACGATCCTAACGACGATCTAAACAAGTTTCATGTTTTAAGAAATGAGAAATAACAAGAGGAAGATGGTTAGATTGAAGAGAGAAGGTGGAGAAGAAAAACTTACCCAAATGTAGAGAGAGAGAGTGTGTGTGCTGGGAGAGAGAGATGAGAAGTGAGGGAGAAGGAGGGGAAAAGAGGGAGTAAGTAGGATGATTAGAGAATTTACACATAGACCCCCTCCCCTACACACTAACACAATAATCTTATACTCCCCACTAACAACCAAGACCCAACATTTCTACACTAGCACAAATGACCCAAATAAAATGCTAGTCATACTTTATTATAACACATAAAATGCACACATAAATTATTAATTAAATAATAATTTAAATAAATAAATAAATAAATAAGCAAATAAATAAATAATAATTATTTATTTCTAATAAAATAGAGCCTAGTTTTCGGGTCGTGACACATTTATCAGTTGTTAGTATAATAACTGAGACATACATTTCTCAGTTGTTAGTATAATAATTGAGACATGCATTTTACAGTTGTTCACACATGAGTTTGAGAATTATAACAGGGACATCTATTTTACAGTTGTTCACACATGAGTTGAATATAATAATTGAGATATGCATGTCACAGTTGTTCGCACATGAGTATGAGTATTTTAATTGGGACATGCATTTTACAGTTGTTCACACATAGGTTGAGTATAATAACTGATACATGCATTTCACAGTTGTTTAGTATTATATATGCGCCATACATTTCACAGTTCTTCACACATGCATTTCTCAGTTGTTAGGATAATAATTCGGACATTCATTTCACAGTTGTTTACACATGAGTTTTAGTGTAATAACTGAGATATGCATTAGAATAACTAGGACATGTATTTCTCAGTTGTTTACACACTATTTTTACTATAATAACTGGGACATAATTTCTCAATTGTTAGTATAATAAAAGAGATATGCATTTCTCAGTTGTTAGTATAATAATTAGAATATGGACTTCCTATTTGTTAGTATAATTAATGTGACATGCATTTCTCAATTGTTAGTATAATAACTATTAACTAGGACATATATTTCTCAATTGTTCACACATGCTATCACATACTCTCTTTAGATAAATGATAAATTAATTTACCTCATTTTTCTTTTATTCAAAATTGAGCAATTTTTCAATTGTGAAAATACTACTAATCGGAAAAAAAAAAAGAGAGAGAAATGTGGCTTATTTTATGTTAAATATATAATAGTTTACCAAAGAAACAAATAAGAGGATTGGCATAGTGGTATAGAAGCATATTAGAGATCAAGAGGTCATGAGTTCAAACCTTGGTAATGACTAAGAATTTTTATTTGAAGTATTTGTGAACGAAAGTGTGTGGAGGTGGTAGTCAAATATCCGACATCTACGGCAGTGGATGTCCGACGGGGTTGACGGAGGTCTGATGACCAGCGGTGGTGGTCGGTGTGAGAGCCTGCACCCCAAAGCTCGCAGGTCGTTCGCGTAAGAGCGACCGGTTTGCCTCATGCGAATGCGGTTTGAATCCGCTCGGTTTCTCATAATGGTTACCCTCCTTTGGTTTTGAAAATCAGAAGAGTCGCCACCTCATTTTATTATGGAAAATATAGATAAAACCTTTTGTTTGAAATCGAAGTGGGTTCAGGGGCTAAGTTACGAGAAGAGAAGGTGATTAGCAGCACTCCGCTCGCCCTTACGGTCTCTAGCATGCTTCCGCCTAGGATTGATTTTAAGTGCCTATTGAAAATGCCTTATTATGTCCTAACATTGGAAAAAGTGTGTATTTATGTACGAAGGAGTCCTCCTAGTCTAGGTCGATTCATTTTGATCGCAACCGAGAATCGGTTTGGGTGGATTCTCGATCGGTTTTCGAAATGATTTGAATCAAGTAGACAAGTAAGAACATTTAAGAGGGAGAGGGGAATATGTACAAATAATACAAATATGAAAAATGGGAAATAAGTCCCATGAAATAAAATGTCTGAAGCCAAGGTATGTCCTCCATGTTCATAGACTGATGTGGATCGTCATGAAATTGTACCTATGGAAAACCTATCCAAAAAAAGATCTAAAACTTGGGATTCACTCCCAAGATGTTATAGAACATGTATGATTTCTTATTGGATTTTTAGGTTATTATTTCATGCTTAGATCATGCCAAGAACATTAATGTAATATCAGCTCAGAACAGTAAAAGATAGCATATCAGACTTTTATTGCAAATTTACGTTATCATAGCTTATGAATCTGGAAAAACACAAAACATGAAAGTTGAATATCATATATCAAACATGATGTGTACCACGTTTAAAGTCCAGAAAACAAGTTTTAATGCTTCAAAAGACCTCTGACATTTATATGTCAGAATCTGGAAATATTAATCTAAGAGCAGACACTTGAATTAAAAAATGGAAGGAAGCCTTTTATTACATATGACCTGATCGAGAACATTGCATTGAACCACTATCAGTGGTCTAATGAGAGGGAGCAAACGCAAGGGACCCCAGGTAAGTACAATGTAGATGCAGTTACCCTCCTCTCATCTAAAGTAGATATGCTTCTTAAGAAATTTGAAAACCTTAATGTAAACCCCGTTGCTAATATAAACATTTTTTGTGAGTTATGTGGGTCAAACTCACACAACTCCGAAGGTTGTGACTTGCTTGCCACTACTTCTAGTGAGCAAGCCAATTTCATTGCTTCTAATGGTCAAAGAGGGGGTATGTATTCAAACACATACAATCCTGAGTGGAAAAATCACCCTAATTTTTCCTATAGAAGCAATAACGTTTTGAACCCTCAACCTTCTAATCAACCAACGGGATTTGCACCTAAGAATTTCAATAATTCTTTCCCTCCCCCTAAATCTAAATTGGATCTTCTTATGGACTATATTGTAGAACAAAATAAAAATCAGGAGAAGATTAATAATGAATTTAGGGAAAATTTTAAGGTTATGAATAATAGGTTTTATAGTCTAGCCGCCCATAATAAAATGCTAGAGAAACAACACGTTTTTGATGCTAAGGCGGTAGTACTTAGGAGTGGAAAAGATCTAATAGATCCCCCTCCTAAAGAAATCATCAAATCTAATGAGGAGAACGTTAGTCCAACCCCACAGTTGGTTGAGACTAATGAAGAAGTAGAAAAGGGGACGGAATCCCCTAAAGTTTCTAAAAATTTTGACCCGCCAATACCTTACCCCCAAAGGTTGGTAAAGGCAAAACTTGATAAACAATTTGCAAAATTTTTAAAAGTTTTAAAATCTATTTACATCAATGTCCCTTTTACGGATGCTTTGCAACAAATGCCCTCTTATGCTAAATTCTTAAAAGATATTCTTTCTAATAAAAGGAAACTAGAGGAATATGAGACAGTTACATTAAATGAAGAAGTAAGTGCTGTTTTACAAAGAAAATTACCTCCCAAATTAAAAGATCCCGGTACTTTTTCTATTCCTTGTAACATAGGGAAATTTGATGTAGATAATGCTTTATTAGATCTTGGGGCTAGTGTTAGCCTCATTCCGCTTTCGGTTAGTAAGAAAATAGGTGTTGGGGAACTAAAACCCACCACCATATCATTACAATTAGCGGATCGCTCAATCAAGTATCCAATAGGGATTATGAAAGATGTCCCTTGTAAAATCGGGAAATTAATCATCCCGGTTGATTTTGTTGTTCTCGAGATGGAAGAGGACCATCACATTCCTAATATATTAGGTAGACCATTCCTTGCCACAGCTGGGGCAATTATAGATGTTAGAAATGGTAACCTTTCTTTAAACGTATAGAATGAGAAGGTAGAATTTAATTTGACAAAATTAATGAAAAATCCCAATCTTGAGAACCCTTGCTCCGATATTAACATGCTAGAATCCTTAAGCAAAGAGTTTGAAAAACCTCAATCTAAGGACCCGCTTGAAAGATGTCTTGTAGATGAGAAATTCTTAGATAGCGATGTTGATGCTTCAAATTATGCTATGTATCTTGATGCTAACGCTGCAGCAAAGAAAGGAAGCATTACATTTGAAAAGTTAGAAGCTAAAGCGGAGCCTTCTAACAATGAGGTATGTAAGGCACCTCAAGTTGAATTAAAACCTCTCCCTTCGAATCTAAGGTATGAATTTCTTGGACCTAATTCTACTTATCCAGTAATTATTAATGCGAGTCTAAGTCCTCTTGAGACTGAAAAGTTATTAAGAGAACTTAGATTACATCAAAAAGCTATTGGATATACAATTGATGATTTAAAAGGGATTCACCCTAAGATTTGTATGCATAGGATTGATTTAGAGGAGGACCATAAACCCTCCATAGAACATCAAAGAAGATTAAATCCTAATATGAAAGAGGTCGTGAAGAAAGAAGTCCTTAAGTTACTTGATGCGGGCATTATTTATCCGATCTCGGATAGTAAATGGGTAAGTCCCGTGCAAGTTGTCCCTAAAAAGGGAGGAATGACGGTAATAAAAAATGATAAGGATGAATTAATCCCTACTAGGACCGTCACGGGATGGCGAATGTGTATAGATTACAGAAAATTAAACAAAGCCACCCGAAAAGATCATTTTCCTTTACCTTTCATTGACCAAATGCTTGAAAGGTTAGCGAAGCATTCACATTTTTGTTACTTAGATGGTTACTCCGGATTTTTTCAAATTCCCATACATCCGGATGACCAAGAAAAAACAACTTTTACTTGTCCTTATGGTACCTTCGCTTATAGAAGAATGCCATTTGGACTTTGTAATGCTCCCGCCACCTTTCAACGTTGCATGATGGCAATATTTTCAGATTTTATAGAAAATATAATGGAAGTATTTATGGACGATTTTTCAGTTTATGGTTCCTCTTACGATGAATGTTTAAAAAATTTATCTAAAGTTTTACAAAGATGTGAAGAGGTAAACCTTGTTCTTAATTGGGAAAAATGCCATTTCATGGTCAATGAAGGAATTGTTCTTGGACACATGGTGTCCGAGAAAGGGATTGAAGTAGATAGGGCAAAGGTTGAAGTCATTGAAAAATTACCTCCACCCACCAATGTTAAGGGTGTGAGAAGCTTTTTAGGCCATGCCGGTTTTTACCGGAGATTTATAAAAGATTTTTCTAAAATTTCTAAACCTTTAACCAATCTACTTTTAAAAGATGCTCCATTTTTGTTCGATAGTTCTTGTCTTGAGGCTTTTGACAGGTTAAAAAAGGAATTGGTGTCCGCTCCTATTGTCCAACCACCCGATTGGGATCTCCCTTTCGAGATTATGTGCGATGCAAGTGACTATGCAGTGGGAGCAGTTTTGGGACAGCGGAAGGACAAGAAATTACATGCCATTTATTATGCAAGTCAAGCACAAGTAAATTATGCCACCACAGAAAAAGAGTTGTTGGCCGTGGTATTTGCAATAGACAAATTCCGGTCATATTTGGTGGGATCGAAAGTGATTATATACACGGATCACGCAGCAATAAGATACCTATTGGCGAAGAAGGATGCCAAACCAAGACTCATAAGATGGATCCTTCTTCTCCAAGATTTTGACTTGGAGATTCGTGATAAGAAGGGGACGGAAAACTTAGTAACAGATCATTTATCTCGTCTCCCCAAAAATATTATTGACTCCGATAAAGAAGATCTCCCTATTGACGATTCATTCCCAGATGAATATTTACTAGCCGTTAACAATGTCGATACCCCTTGGTTTGCGGACATTGTTAATTATTTGGCTTGCAAAATTATTCCCCCGGAAATGAATTATCAACAAAGGAAGAAATTCTTTTCCGAAATCAAAAACTATTTTTGGGAAGACCCCCTCCTCTTCAAACAATGCGCAGATGGAATCATTAGGCGATGTGTGCCTAATGAGGAGATAAATGACATCCTTCATCATTGTCATTCTTCTCCTTATGGTGGGCATGCAAGTTCATTCAAAACCGCCACCAAGGTTCTTCAATCAGGTTTCTATTGGCCGACTCTATTTAAAGATTCTCGAAATTTTGTTCTTACTTGTGATCGTTGCCAACGTACCGGCAACATCTCAAGGAGGAATGAAATGCCTCTTAACAACATCCTAGAGGTCGAGATTTTTGATGTTTGGGGCATAGATTTTATGGGACCATTTCCATCATCCTACAATAACAAATATATTCTTGTAGCAGTGGACTATGTGTCCAAATGGGTAGAAGCCATAGCATCTCCAACAAACGACTCAAGGGTTGTCATGAAACTCTTCAAGAACATCATCTTTCCAAGGTTTGGGGTACCAAGGGTGGTCATAAGCGACGGCGGTTCTCACTTCTCACACCGTCAATTTGAGGCTCTTTTAAAGAAATATGGTGTCCATCATAAAACAGGCACCGGATATCACCCTAAAACTAGCGGTCAAGTGGAAGTGTCGAACCGGGAACTTAAGTGGATCCTTGAAAAGACAGTTACAAGCTCAAGGAAGGATTGGTCAATCAAGTTGAATGACGCTTTATGGGCTTATCGCACCGCTTTCAAAACACCCATCGGAACCACACCTTTCCGTTTCGTGTATGGGAAGCCGTGTCATTTACCCGTAGAACTTGAGCACAAGGCATATTGGGCAATTAAAGCACTGAACTACGATTTGGTAAACACCGGTGAAAAGCGAAGACTACAATTGCAAGAGCTTGATGAACTTCGTTATGATGCATACGAGAGTGCCAAGTTATACAAGGAGAAAACGAAGAAATGGCACGACAGTCATATCATACGGAAAGATTTCAAGGAAGGGGATATGGTTTTGCTCTACAATTCTCGGTTAAAACTTTTTTCGGGAAAATTGAAGTCTAGGTGGTCAGGTCCGTTCCAAGTCCGGAGAGTATATCCTTACGGAGCCATCAATATTTGGAACGAGCAAAAAGGTGAATTTAAGGTCAACGGGCAAAGACTAAAGCATTATATGGTTGGTGACCCTATAGGGGTAGTATCAACCATCTCTTTTGGATGAATTTCAGGCCTCCAAATCAGCAACCACCGCCACCATTCTAGTCGGTACCTCTTTCTCCCTCTCCTTTAAATTATTCTTGTCCCAATTTTCATTTCTACTTTTCAAACATTAGGGACAATGTTTCATTTAAGTATGGGGGGGTAGTATCTATCTTTTTTAATTTCTTTTCTTTCTAAATTTCTTTTTCTTCTTTTTATGTTTTTCTTTTCAAAGAAAATGTAAGGGCAATGTTCCCGATCTTTTCAAAAAAAAAAAAAATAAAAAAATAAAAAAATTGCCAATGCTCCCATTGATGAGAATGTTATCTTTATTATCATTTGCCTAAGTAAAACTTTTTCCTTCTAACTTTTACTTCTTGAAAAATTTGATAAAAATAACACAGGATTGTATTGGATTATAAATGGAAAATTTTCAAAATTAATATGAACTTTTAAATCCTATTGAATAGAAGCATTACATTATTAATGAGTTTGTGGGCATTAAGTTTGGATACAACATACTTGTGAAACTTTTAAAACATTCTTGTATATGCATCTCAAAAACTTTCATTTCTACTCTTTTTCAAAGGTTTTTCATCTTTGTTATGCTTATGAATCACAAAAAATTTCACTTTAATCCATCTTTCCATTCCCACTTTTAAAAGGCTAATTAATCAATATATTCTTCTTTTGATTGTCCACTCAAATATCTAAATGAATATATCATTATAGAGTATGACAATTTAGAAGCAAGAAGCTCAATTGCCACGTCTAATTAATCAAATCTCGAACCTTATTCCACTATCATCCTCCGCCTTTCATCAATTTTTGTGATTCAAAATGCATAACGACATATGGACATCTTTGTTAAATGCACTTGGTAGTATGTTTATATATAATACAGGTTTTGGAGCATTATTATGAGCTTTGGACATCTCTTGGAGGAAGGTGAAACAAATAAATAAGGAGCAAATAAACTGGACAAAGAAAATTGAAGAATAAAAGTGTTCCAGCAGTTGCTCGGCCGAGCACCACCCTTGACTCGGCCGAGCATAGGCATCAGAAAGGCAAAAGTCATTTTCGAAGGCTTGCTCGGCCGAGCACCTTCCTTGACTCGGCCGAGCACCCCCTGTTCAGCAATTTTCCAGACTTCTCCAAAAGGCACCTTTTCAAGGAGGCATCCGGGAATAATCACTTCCCTTGGTCCAAGGCCTATATATAGAGGTAGATATCAGTAGTTTTAGAGATCGAGAAACATTGTAAACTTACTATAGTGAAAATTTGTACTCTCAAACATCAATAAATTCTCAGAATTTGTGAAAGATATTCAAACTTTTCTTGAGCAATATTCTGAGTTCTTCATCAATAATATTCAGAGGTTCTTTTCAAGTCTTTTATCTTCATTTCAATTCAGAATAAGTATCTCTTCTTCTATCTTTTCTTCTTTATCTTATTCTTATTGTTATTTATATGTCTTGTGAGTAATCCCCCATTTTCTTGGGGTTGGAAACTCAATAACATTTATGTTTATTAAGTAGTCATGCTCTGAAATTCTTCTCTTCATCTTAAACAATTCTAATATATCAAACTCTAACACCTACAACCATGATGACGTTCATGATTTGTATCAATCTTAGTTAATCAAGGGAAGTACTGATCGGAGAACCTTGATTAGCGGATCCATATAGTCAGAACTAAGTTCATTACTCACGAGAGTAGTGTAATGGCTTAGGGATGCTCCTTGAATGGAAAGTATGCTGATTTTTATAAAGAAAACTTAATGGATTCTTACTAATTATGGGCCATCGAGAGATAGGGCATAATTAGTATGCGAATACAAACGCTACTTTCTTGATCGTGAGAAGTAGTGTAGGCCAAGCATACCATCCTTGTTTTAAAATGAAACTTTAATCTAAATAGAGCATGGATAGTTGATGAATATATGTTGTTGATGTTCCAATCCCGAGGATTCCTTAAAAGATAAGAGTTTTTGTCTAAGTTATAGTAGTTACAATTTCATTTCTAGTTAGTGACAAACAAATTCTATACCCCCAATCATTTTCTTTTCTTTATTTCTTTTTCAAAGCAAAACAATTTTTTTTTTAAAAGTAAGTTGTCCTCGTCGGATCGACCCGCTCTTGTACTATCTATACTATAATAACCCGTGCACTTGCGGAAATAACCTAACAGACTTCTAGGGGGTTCGTCGGCCTATAAGTCAAATAGATTTGAGGGACTTCTAGGGGGTTCGTCGGCCTATAAGTCAAATAGATTTAAAGGACTTCTAGGGGGTTCATCGGCCTATAAGTCAAAGATATTGAAGGTGAGATTTTTGAGAGGAGTGTTGATCCTAAAATGATGATTTTTTGGAGGGCGAGACCTAAATTTTTGTTGAGCCTAAGGGATTGTCTAAAGTTTTGAGGAAGGCGAGACCTAAAGTTTCTCAAGCCTAAGGGTTGTCTAAAGTTTTGAGGAAGGCGAGACCTAAAGTTTCTCAAGACTAAGGGTTGTCTAAAATTTTGAGGAAGGTGAGACCTAAAGTTTCTCAAGACTAAGGGTTGTCTTTGGTTTTGAGGAAGGCGAGACCTAAAATTTCTCAAGCCTAAGGACGAATAAAATTTCGAGGAAGGCGAGACCTAAATTTTCTCAAGCCTAGGGTGAATAAAATTTCGAGGAAGGAGAGACCTAAATTTTCTCAAGCCTAAGGGTTGTCTAAGATTTAGAGGAAGTCGAGACCTAAATTTTCTCAAGCCTAGCAGTTTAATTGCAAATAAAAGCAACAAAAAGATAGCATGTGTATATTTCAAGGATACGCTGCAACTTGCTGTTGATGATTGGAGGATTGTTGCACGCTGGTACTCTTGAGAGAAGCTTAAACCCTTGCCTTGAAGTTGTTGTGTGATGAGATTTTTTATTCTTCTTGTTTAAGACACAGTCGAATGCATGGTCGCGCTTGTAGTGCCAAGACCTCCTTTGAGACGTTTTGATGCGTGTGTGGACAAGCAACCTTTGGAACATTTTGATGCGTGTTGTGATCGGGCTTATGGTGACAAGCTCTCCTTTGCAACGTTTCGATGCGTGCATGGTCGCGCCTGAGGTGACAGGCTGCCTACGTATCCCTTTCGGGAATCAGACCTCCGTAGTTCGAGTTTTTTGCGAAAAACTCGAAAAAAACACATTTTGATTGGAGAAGATTCTATTTGAGGGGACCTGACTTGGATGAGCACGACCTTGGAGATTGGACTTGAGTACCTGCATAAGACTTTCACAAGCATACATATATATCGTGACATTTATGTGCTTGGAAGTGTCATACACGTTATGGATGGCCAAAACTGGTTCCGGGCTCGGTTCCGGTTCGGCATATGTGTGACCCTGAACTGGCCCGTGCTTACCCCAGTTCCGGTTCCGGTTGGCACAATCCGGTTTCAGTTCCGTTATGGTTCCGGTCCGGTTCCGGTCCCCCCTTTAAAATTATTGAAAAACAAGGGATTTTCGGTCCTGTTCCGGTTCCGGTCCAGTTCACCATTTATGTGAACCGTAACCGGCCAGGATGAATGGCGGTTCTGGTTACTTCGGTTTCGGGATTTTCTGATCCGGTTCCGGTCTGGTTTTCCAATTCCGGTCCGGTTCCGGTTCCGTTTGGCCATCCCTAATACACGTGCAAGAAGAGCATACATGATTTAGAGATTTGAGGGATAAAGAACGCATTCTCTTCCTTTGGACAACTTTGATTTTGATGATCTTTAAATGATGATTTTTTATTTTTATTTTTTGACCCTGTGCATTGCTCTCATTTCAAACTTCACTTTGAATAAGATGAGAAAAAACGTGTATGTGTAAAGAGGGAGAATCAAAGAAGAGAATGATAGTTTTTTTTTTTTTTTTTTTTTTTGAGAAATGGAAGTCATTGAGAAGTATATATTTGAGAAAAGTCTAGCGTGAGGACTCAAAAAGTCAATTCCCGACACCCATTTGATCAAGTATTCTCGATGGTGCCTCTGGGGATGGGATGCCCGGATCAGCCCCAGTTGTCGGTTGTCGCAGCCCCAGTGTGCTTTAGATGTTGGTCGTGGATTTTGTACTTCGGTCCTCGATCTATCTATGCAAGTGTTAACAACTTGTGTTGATGTTAATCTTGTTAATTTGCGCACGCACCATGATAGTGGTGAATCTCAGTGTGTGTGTGTGAATACCGACTCTCCCTCTGTTTTCATACTTGGTTTAGTTTACAAAGTCGAGTACACCAGTCATCCCTTATTTTATTGATTTTGTCCCTTAAATAAGACATTCATAGAAAGCAAAATATGGGTACCTGTGAATACCCCTTTCCGAATGCGGGCGATGCACGGGAAGTCTTTTATTATTTTATCTTATTTTATCTTTTCTAAGGGATTAGGATATTCAAGTTGGAATTTAACTCATTACGAGTCGCCATGTTGTTTTATCGAGCTAAAACATTGAGAAAAACTAACAGAGAATGTTCGGGGATCAAGTTACGATAAGAGAAGAATAACAAGTGATCACTCCTATCGCCCGATAGATCGGACTTTCTATCATGATAATTATGTTAGTAGTGTGTTAGTGATTTTGACCGGATCCGAAGATTGCCTACGTTCCTCTCATTAAGAGAAGCTCAGGTCGATGTAGTTCGTACATAATCGGAATAGAGAGAAGAAGTGGGATCATGCATATGATGGGGGAGGAGAAAGAATCATACAAGATGATCACATCCTAGAATAATGATTATACCATTGATAAGATCAATGTGTAGTCATCACATTCATCACATGAGAGTTAATGATCATGGGAATATTTACCTACAATTTAGGGTTTAGAAGTAGTTCCTAGATATCGTTAATCATCATCGACTATGCATATATATATATGGATTACAAGTATAGATCGAGCAGGTTAAATCTAACATAGTAATAAGAACATCACGAACATGTATGCAATAACACATAAACATGAAGATCACTACCCTAGAAATAGAGAAGAATATGAATTCTAGCAAGAACATGAAGAACACAATATGAATCATATGAATATGAAGGGATAAACATAATGAAAACATGCATAAATCAGATCTATACTAGTAAAACATAGAAAACCTCACCAATCTTGACAAGAACGAAGCCGAATCTTGAATGTGGATTCGCCGGACCTTCGGGATTCCTAGAAAGGCTTGGAAAGAGAGTTCTGCCTTCAGTTTAGACTCTAGAACTCGGGGGAGAGAATTGTGTGTATCAAAATTATGAACTGAGGTCACCTATTTATAGGGTTTCTGACTCGGAGAGACCAGGCCGCCCGACTAAGGTAAGACTGGCCGCCCGGCCAACCGCGGGGCTTGGTGTGGTTTCCAAGGTTTTGATCAAATTGGACTTTGAGAAACCCTAGATAACATCTATCTTTGTGGCTAATCTGATCAGGTCGTCAATATCTTCTTATCTGGGCTTTTCGGGAAATTCCAGATAAGTCTTGCGCAGCTTGTAAATACTTGTAAGCTCCTTCTGAGTTCTGGAATGCCTAACAACTTATTTTCAGGCCGAGTACTAACAGTAGCCCCTCGGCGACGCTTCTTGCAAGGCATGGAGGGTCGTCGATTAAGAAAGGAACCGATCTGAAACATGAGTTCCAAATCGAGGGAGAGAAAGAAAGAAGGTGACCAGATTGGTCGAGTGGCTGAACCTTTGCCAGGCTACCTACGTATCCTAAGGGGAATCAAGCCAGTCGTAGTTCGTGCTCTGGTGGTAGAAATGAGACATCATCTTTCGCTAGGGATATGATCCTGTACAAAGACAAACATTCATAGGGGAGAGAGAGAAGAAAGAAATGAGACATCAGCTTCTGCTGGGGATAACAACCCTAAAGACACTATCCTGTATGAAGACTTGAACATTCGTTAAGGACAATAGAATCGTTGTTCGGACTCTACTGGGGAAAGGGGCCAAAGCCATATGCATGGCACGAGAAGAAGACTCAAGAATCAAGAACAAAATTAGGGATGGATTCTGACCTCTTATAGAGCGCGCGTATTTAAAGATGTGTCCGAAGACACTAGCAAAAATTACCGGAATTATGTCCAGAGACATCAGCAACCTATGCTAAAAATGAAACACACAGGTTATGAAGAAGAAATCTTATGGAGCGCGTGAATCAAACAATTTCTCGAACACTACGGTATATAGAGACACTGAAACCTCAGGATCGCAGGATTTGGTAAAACGATAACGTAGACGGTGTCTCCGGACCAAATTTTATTGATTTTGGAAATTATTGAGGTCTTCCGGACCAAATTTTATTGATTTTGGAATTTATTGAGGTCTTCCGGACCAAATTTTATTGATTTATGACTAAGGGCATCACTTTTTGGGTTAAAGCTAAGCTGGAGGGGCTAAAGTGTAAATTCTGGCGTCTGGAGGATTATATGGCCGCGTGGCCAGTCCTTCTGATTGGCTGGAATTCGATCACTAGGATTGCTGAGGAGCGCGCGCGATGGAGGGCTGAGATCGTGCCACGTCACCCTTGGCGAGACTGGCCGCGCGGCCGATCCTTCTGATGGACAGACCCTACAAATAGTCGCCGGCTGTTGCTTTCTTCTTCACTTTTCCTTTATCATTGTCGAGCAAAGAGAGGGAAAAAACGATTTTGAGAAGTTTAATCACTATTGTTGAGTGATATTTGGTATTCTAGCGATGGATTTTCAATATCTTTTTGGTGCGGAACAATATTTTGAGCAGGGTGAAGGCGCGGGGCAACATTTTGAGTAGGGTGAAGGTGCGGAGCAACCTCACCACGAAGGACAACTGCAGCAGCGGGGGAGAATGCCCGCGAGGAATTACCGTCCTCAAGAATGGCATTTTGTCATGGGACAACATTTTGAGTTGTACGTGGGGCCCGACAGGCACTGGTCCGGAGGGCAGATGATGGAGACCACGGAAGTAAGGATCCTGCTTCTTTATCGATTTTGGGCATTTTATATCTTTTATTTGTATTTGTCGTATTTTTAAGACTGATTAATTAATTAATCATTGTAGATTATTTAATTTCTGGATTTGTTGATTATTTTGGGGACGACTAAGAATACGCGCAAATTAATAAATAAAACATGCATGAACACTTTAAATATAACCCTGAGCACAGAGTTGGTATTTAACTGCTAGTTGTGTTGGTAGTGGTGCCCTAGGCACGTTTAATAAACGTTGTAATTGTTATCATTTATTTCATATCAATAAAAAGATGTTTTGATTATTATTGTTGTTCATGTTTACTTATAGTCTTCCACTTGATGAACATTATGTTTGACATATTCAAACGCTACCTTTAAGCGGGTAATTATAAAGGGTATGATTGGCATAATCGGACTCACGTAGGGAAGAGTAATAAGCTAAATTGATTTGTCCCTCTTCGGAGAGATGTCAAGCTTAGGCCTCTCGTAGGAATGATGTTGATGAAAATGTTCGGCCGGACTCAAATGAATTGATTAGATCAATGTCATTTGGATTATCAACATATTCGGAATCGAGAAAGTATTGAATAAAACAAGTTGACTTGTTGACCATGACTTGTGTTCAATGACATCGTGGACAAAAGGATTATGACATGTTCTAAAGGAATGCGAACTTGTATCTAGTTATACTATTTGGGTAGGTATGACGGTTTGCTGAACCTAATCATATCTTATGGTTTCATGTTTGAACCCATTGCCAACTTAGTGTAATCCTAGAGGGTCACACACAATAGAACGAATCTTAAATAAGGACTATATTGGAATATTGAGTCGAAGGACTTTGGAGGAAATTAGGGAAATCTGGGCAGGTGTGCGACCGCACAAAAGGGCTTGGGCGGCAGCACAACTTGGCTCAAAAAGTACAAGAAACCTTCCAGATAGATGTGCGACCGCACAAGTGTTTTGGGCGGCCACACACTATCTCGGGACTGGTTTCCTGATTTGATTTGGAAAAGAATTTTGGACGGGTTTAGACACAAGTTTCCTATTTGGAATAGGTCTAACTTGTATATAAACAACCAAATTTGGACCAGAACAATCACAAGCTTTTGTGCAAGTCTCCAAAGAGTTTGAGAGAGTTTTATTTTGTTCTAAGATATCCTTGATTGAAGAACAAAATTGTTGGTAGTGGTGCCCTAGGCACCTTTAATAAACGTTGTAATTGTTATCATTTATTTCATATCAATAAAGAAATGTTTTGATTATTATTGTTGTTCATGTTTACTTATAATAATATCCGTCCTTAGTACTTGTTAAGCACTAGTATAAAGGCTAAATGATCATGGAATGATCATGTTAGATTAATGGGTACTTGTTTGGAACAAGGTACTGGACATGACCCGCTCTATGAGATTTATGTCACGGTCTATGTCGTACATATATCTCATATTAGTTATGTCATTTGAATCCTTAGACATGAAGTTATTATAGTCTTCCACTTGATGAACATTATATTTGACATATTCAAACGCTGCCTTTAACCGGGTAGTTATAAAGGGTATGATTGGCATAATCGGATTCACGTAGGGAAGAATGATAAGCTAAATGGATTTGTCCCTCTTCGGAGAGATGTCAAGCTTGGGCCTCTCGTAGGAATGATGTTGATGAAATGTTCGGCCGGACTCAAATGAATTGATTGGATCAATGTCATTTGGATTATCAACATATTCGGAATCGAGAAAGTATTGAACAAAACAAGTTGACTTGTTAACCATGACTTGTGTTCAATGACATCGTGGACAAAGGGATTATGACATGTTCTAAAGGAATGCGAACTTGTATCTAGTTATACTATTTGGGTAGGTATGACGGTTTGCTAGAACCTAATCATATCTTATGGTTTCATGTTTGAACCCATTGCCAACTTAGTATAATCCTAGAGGGTCACACACAAGAGAACGAATCTTTAAAAGGACCATATTGGAATTTTGGAAATTCTGGAATCTGGGGAAGTGGGCGACCGCAC
Organism: Campanula takesimana; assembly: GCA_026119855.1. Classification (NCBI taxonomy): domain Eukaryota; kingdom Viridiplantae; phylum Streptophyta; class Magnoliopsida; order Asterales; family Campanulaceae; genus Campanula; species Campanula takesimana. The sequence goes on from JAOWBW010000067.1 coordinate 1,822,347, forward strand.
AGTATGGACTGGGCGGCCGCACACTTAGCTCAGTTTTGTACCAGTTTGTTTCAGATAGTTGTGCGACCGCACAAAATTTTCGAACTTTGAGAATTCTGCACATTCTGATCATCGTGGGCGACCGCACAGAATATTCTGGGCGGCCGCACACCTTTGGGCGACCGCACAGGTCTTTTTGGGCGGCCGCACAAAGGGATCAAAAAGTCTGATTTTGGTCAAAAACAGAATCTGGAATTTTTCGAAAAATTCAACAAAACCAGTAACAGTACCAGTCCAGACCTGCTGATCTGGAATGGGTTTTGGGTAGTTGGTTTGTGTGTGGATTTTGGGGTTTGATTTTCCTATTTGTTTTAGTCTTGTGATTCTAAGATTGGTTCAAGGTTTGGATGGCTAATCTACGTTCATCGAGATTGTGTTTCCCAAAATTGATCGCAATCAAAGTTTCAAAGATAAAACGAAGTTAGAATTACGAAGAGTTCATAATTGCTAAAATTGAGAAACAAAGTTCTTGATTCAATGATTGGAGATCCATGTGGAATTGTGGATGCAATTGGCCTACGTTCATCGAGACCATCTATTGCTTAGTTTCGGCCACATGGACTACTTTCTTGGTTTCTTGAATTAGTGCGGGATTGTGGTTGCCTTATGGCTTAGTTCGACCGCACTTCTTGTTGTCTTGATTTGGAGATAATAACCAAAGTTGAAATAGTCTCATCCTCATAATTATAGAGAAACTAATGACACATAAATATCATGCTTAAATTAATGGAGATTAATTTAGTGGCTAGACTTGATGTGTAACATGTTTATATTATGTGCTCATAAATGTGTAATATGCTATATGTGATGAACCTTCAAAGAAAGTTTTAAGTCCTTCATTGCCATGCCATGATTAAAACACTTGTTTATACATGGGTGATCTTGATGTGGGTTCGCCTCCGCGAGGTGCATTAATTTTATTCATGTATGAGCAAGATGAGGTTCATTAGTTTAATGTGGGCTTGCCTCCGCAAGGTACATTAAATTGAATGGTTCCTATGCGTTTAAAATGGTTGGACTTAATTAGGCGTCAAAACAGTTTTGGGCCTAGGCAAAAGATGAGATTAAACATGCTTTGGAAATTGGATTTCTCAAAGAATCTCATAAAAGACCTAAGAATCATATGGGATATGATTGACATGATCGTCTACCTAATTAATTTAGTTTTGAGCGGTCCGCCTCCGTGGACTCAAAAGTTATTTTGGGGAACCAAGTAATGATCATTTAGCATAGGAATGATGCTATAAAACTTGTAAAATGATTTCTTGCAAACTGGGATCACAAACAGTTTGTCCAGCTTCAGACAGAATACCCTGTTTCTGTTCTGAACTGGACTGTTCTTGAGCAAACTGTAAAACCCCAGAATTGCCTCCTCTAGCCGTACGGCTACTTTAGGTAGGAGGGCAAAATTGTCTGTTTTGCCCTCTGACCTTTATCTTATCACTCAAGGCCCCCTTTTCAGCTGAGTTTTCTCAAATAAAATGAACGACAGAATTTTTCCGTTAAATACACACACACACGTATGCACATTTTAACTAACTTAAGGAGACTCGGCTTTGTCTGAGGCAACTTGAGAGGACGTAAAAACTCCTCCCAAGTTGGTAACCTGACCTCCGAACCTTTGAACTCAAACCTTTGTCATTTTGTTGGGTTTAAAATTAACAAAATGTGGCGACTCCGTTAAATTTGACCGGTTCCCGTGTTTGGCATTTTGTCCTCGAGCGAACCTCGCTTGTTTCGCCCCGAGGACGGGATCCTTACAGTGGCGACTCCGCTGGGGAGTAGAGTGCTTTCGGACTTCTTTCTAGAAGGTTCGGGGGCATTCTTGTGTGGGTCAAACTCCCGTTCCCGTTAGTTGACTTCTTGCATATTTGTGTGTGTTTGCTGTTTCTGTTTGAACTATTTTGAGTACATACATTCTGGAAACACAATAAACTGGGGCTTGATGATCAGAAGTTGGAGAAACTGAGAAAAATATTCACCCTCTTGCTTTAGCCGTACGGCTACTTTGGGTAGGGGCCAGAATGTTGCCAATTAACAGTTTGGTGCAGGGCTGCAACATTCTGGGTGCCCCTCTGCTTCTACTTGTCTAGGTTCCAAATTTACAGTCTTACTTGTGCACATTACCTTCATTCTTTTGGCCAAAACTTGGTTTTAAAAGGTAATAAAACTTGGTTATGCATGATCTTTTGTCAATAAAATGGTTTCCAAAACCTCGTCGTGCATAACCCCTTTTTGTAAGGGGTTTTCTTGAGTCTCCTCGTTGTGCACAAATTGCTTTGTACAAAAGGGTTTCAATGTAAATATTTCTTTTGCAAAAGCTTGATTCAAAATTCTTTGTTGTGCACAGCTTGGTACATGTACAAGTTTTGGTCTTTGTTTGCTTATATTCTTTGATTTGTTGTGTATAGATTGCTCAATTCATGCTTGTTCATATCTTGCTTATGCCATGCTCATGATATCGAAAAACGAATTGAAAATCTCTCTTTTTACTCAAAAAAGGAGCATAGAATGACTTCACACCACGCGCACTTGACCGTGCATGTTCCAAATACCCTTTAAACCCGGGGTGGATGCCACGATGCAGCTCGTTGGGCGCTCTTGTTCCCTTCGATGCGCGCACGGGTCCATCCCACCTTCCCTTCCGAACCGAGTCAACCACACTTGTCCGTGACACACAAATACCGTGACTATGGTTGGTTTTTGGTCTAGATGACGTTACCACGTCCTTGATACGTGCTCAAAGCTAATTGTGGCCAAATTAATGCCCGAGTTGTGACTCCTTGATGAAATGCAAGCGTGGCCTAACCAGCCTCCAACTCGTGTGTTAGTGACGACCGCAATTAGCAAGGGCCATGTACTAAGGATAGGGTGACACTGTGTCGTTAAGCCCTAATGAACGAGTTATTTTAATCATCCTTAAGCCCATGGTCAAGGATCGAGACGCCTCATTCAAAATGAGGTCATGACGGAATGTCGGCGCAGCCTTCGGGGAAAAGTCTTGATTCCGACTAGGGCTTAACCATGATTAGGATGACCCGCATATTGGGAACCTTACGATGCACTAGACCCTAGGTTCACTTCTTTTGATCGGTGGAAGCCACGTGCCCTATAAGACCCTCACCCGGGATAGTCCGTCCTTGAGAGCGTGCAATACAGGTTAAAAACGAGGGGTCTATAGGCGTAGAGATGGCCTCCACTGATCCAGGATTTAGATTAGTTGCGAAAAAGAAGAGAAATCTTTTCCAACCATTTAGGAATAAAAATGTGTTTTAAGTAAACTTGAATGATTTATTAATCGCGCGTTGCATGAGCTTGCTCCGTTTTTGCTTCCTGTCTTTGATACATTGCATTGTTTCGATAACCAGTGTCACCCCCGTTAAGTCTTTGGAAGGATCCATGTTATCCTTCAAGACCTCCGTCAAGTCCCGTTTAGCCTTTGGACGGATCCATGTTATCCTCCATGACTTTTGATTAGTCCCGTTTAGTCTTTGGACGGATCCATGTTATCCTCCAAGACTTTTGGTTAGTCCCGTTTAGTCTTTGGACGGATCCATGTTATCCTCCAAGACTTTTGATTATTCCCGTTTAGTCTTTGGACGGATCCATGTTATCCTCCAAGACTTTTGATTATTCATGTTTAGTCTTTGGACGGATCCATGTTATCCTCCAAGACTTTTGATTAGTCCTGTTTAGTCTTTGGAAGGATCCGTGTTATTCTTCAAGACCTCCGTCAAGCCCCGTTAAGTCTTTGGAAGGATCCATGTTATCCTTCAAGACCCTCGTTAAAGATCCCCGTTGAGACCCTAGGCAAAGTCCCCTAGGTCCCCGCAAAGATCCCCGTTAAATTCTAAGAATAGTCCCCTAGGAAGCCAATCAAGTCCTTAGATGGATTCTCGTTAAGACATTAGTCGTGTTCGTCCTTCCCTCTTAAGATTCTAAACCCGTTTGAACTATGGTGACCTGAGCCTCTCATCACGTGGGACCCCCTCCCTCGTGGTGAGGGGAACGTAGGCAACTTCGGGCCGGTCAAATATCCCAAATAGAGACACGTGTTCACCCAATGTTTACCCGAGCCTAAACTACCTTTTTTCCGTGGCTTAGATGAAGTGGAAGAGAGCATACGTCGCCGAATGGTGCGTGTGGAGTCAGAAAGTTCCCCGGTCACTACAACCTCTCCGACCCGGTACCTTAGAAAGATCACTTCAGTGGACAGTAGCTTGAGAAATGACGACGTGGATAATTCGGATGGCCTAACGAACGAAGAGTTGTTCCAAGCTTCAGAAACCCCCGGGGCTGAGAAAGAAGCCATCACAGATAGCCACAGAGAAACGCAAACTCCGTCTGATAAGTCGACGAGGCAAAGAGGTGTTACAACTCTGTTTCAAATTGATGGGCCATTCACCAAGGTGACCAACCATAATGAAAGGGTGGAAGCTACCCGACCCCCGGATTGTAACCAAGGATTTCCCCCTCCATCTCATCAAATTACCGAGACCTCCATTTCTTCGCCCCAACACACCGTCGTCCACAACGAGCCTCTCGCCCAAATCCTCCTCACTCCACCTCGCCCCAAATCCACCATCTCCCATGGGACGCCTCCTATAAAACCCCAAGAACGATCCACTCAAAAGGCCCGCAAACCACCATCCACACCGGTTACGTCCCGAGCATCATACTCACAACACTTTTCCGATCGTATCCCTTCTCGGCTTGATGCCATCAACCAAGTCACCAGAGCTCAGTCACTGTTTAGACCGTACATGGGTACCCGAACCGGCATCACCAACTTGCCTCCACCAGGTTTTCCGATGAGATCCCACGGAGACCCGTATCATTTTTATAGTCCGAGACCTTTTGGACCACAAGCTCCTTGCATGCCTCCAATGTATATTCCTGCAAGCCACCAAGGTTATGGTTATGGGTATGCCTACACCCATGCACCTCCACAGAATCCTCATGTTGCACCTCAGTTGGGCACGTTGTTGGAAAAGAGAAAGCAAATGGAAGATAAGTTTGAAAGGACACTCGATGGGCACCCCTTTGCATCGAGTAGCGGTGATTCTCATCCCCACCACGCTCCGGTCAACAATGAACGAAAAGCCAAAGGCCGAGCCAAGCTCCATTTCACAAGGTACGAGGATTTCGGAATACCCATAAGCAAGGTATTTGAGAAATTGGTTAGGCAAGGCCTTGCAAAACCTCTTGTCAACTACCAACCCACAAACCCTAAGGGACGTCTCAACACAACTGAATGGTGTGCCTTTCACAACTACCATGGGCACGACACCAACGATTGCATTGCTCTGAAACGCATCATCCGGAAGTTAATCGCGCAAGGAAAGCTTGAACGCCCTGGTTTGGGAAATTGATGGTGCTGTGGTTGCCGTGACAGAAGATGAGCTTCAAAACCCTTTCCATCGCCCCTTTTTAGGAAGAGTCAAAGACCATTGTTAGGACGTGTGATAAGTCTTTAGGGAAAGTCGGTTAAGATGTCTGTTAGGTTTAGTTAAAGTCTTGATTCCCCAGTTGATGCCATGTGGTGACCATTTTGGGTCCATTGTCAATTCTCATTAATAAGATTATTATTGTCATTTTTGCCTTGTCAAAAAATTTACAAAAATGTGTGTGTGAGTTTTTCACCCAAAACAAGAAGTGTGTCTTTCAGAAAAAGAAAAATGGAGATCAAGTTTTCTCAAAATAAAAGGTCGTGTTTGCCTAAAAGGTTAATCCGCTAATGAAGCATGCTTCTCAAATCATGGCTAATAATTTCACCTTGAGGTTTAAAATGCTAAAGTCCTTTGCGGTTTTGTCCCCCGGAAACATCGTCCAAGGAGCCCACATCCGAATTGGCGTCCGAGACAACCATACACATGAGCGGGAAGACCAAACAATTGGGACACCGTCCACAAGAAGAGGTCCGAGCTTCAGGAGCCTGAGAGTGGCTACACCAAATGAAAGACTGTGCCCTCGTCAAGTTCCATACACGAAGGTTATGCACTTTGGAAAGGGAATCACCAAAAGTCTTGGCCAACAGGCAAGCTCCCAACTCGCCCTCATGAGTAGACGACCCCGGCAATTGCAACGCCAAGCCAAGTGGAGGCCTCGCGACATCTTTCCCGTCGACATGGAACCCGAGTTCCCCGTGGAAGACATGGAATATGCCGCCGACAACCCCTCCAACAACTGTGGAAGAAAATGGATCATCGTGCTTCATGGGACCCATCCTTAAAAAAAAAAAATGTGAGTCTTCCAGCCTCATAGGTTCTAGAAAGAAAAAAAAGGAGTCCATTCTGGACCGTGTCTTTTTATTTTTACATAGTTCCGCACTTGGACATGTATGTACAAAGTTATCTAAATAAAAGAGTCATTTTCCTTCTCTTCTCTCTAGACTTGAGACATTATTTGCAATATATGTTTACTCTTGAAATTACTTTGCTTGTTATTATCAATTGATTGCTACGTCCCCAAAATGACGAATTGACTTCTAAGCATACTAGTCAATGACGACTCATTAAGGATGAATGGACCTAACACAAATGAAAAGTGACAAATGCAAACAATTAATCTTTATATGAATAAATGTTGTGATCAATTGGCATGAAGAAACCATCAATGGCAAATCTTCCCTCATACATTACCCCGATACACAACCCGATACACCTTTCCTATACAAATCCTTGATGTGCATCAAAGGCATCCCGAGACAATGAAAAGGCGAGGATGTTGTTGCTCAACCACCAAGATTCAACCACGATCGCGCGTGCGCAACCAAGCAAAGGAATTCCCAGATCTTCAAAAGTCAAAGTAAGAAGTGGCAGAATTCCACCAAGGGGCTACAAATGAGCCAAGGTCCAAGATAGCAAGTTGGGGCTAATGTTTCCCCTCTCTCTAAAAAAAAAAAAATGATAAGAGAGAAAGAAATGGATAATGCAAAAAAGGAAAGCAAATGAATATTGGCAAAGAGGAAGTTTACCTCAAAAGCTCACCAAGTTCACTGCAAAAGTCCACCTCAAAGAACATCCCGAGGAGTTCACCGCAAAGAAAAGCGATCTACATCAGCAAAGCAACAACATCCTTCGAAAGGACACCAACCCCAGCAAAAGAAGGCCCCACGGCCGAACTACGGCGACCTGAGCTCCTCAAACTGAGGGGAACGTAGGCAACCTTCGGGTTCGGTCACAGCATGAAATGAATCCATCAAACCTCGATCCTCCCAAAATGACCCGGTTCTCTTCCCTTGGTCCCATCAATGACCAATTTCCCAAATAATGACCAATCTCCCCATAAACACCTTTTGATCTTGCCATTGATCGAATCTTAATCTTAATTGATCACAACATTTATACATGTTAAGGCTAATTGCTTGTTATAATCTTGACTTAATAATAAACATGGTCCATTCCAGCAATCATTTGATGATATTAACTAGGGCAAGTTTCAAATGTCTCAACAAGTCTTCTTCTCTCTACATCATAGGAAAGAGCTAAACACTTGTATTCTGTCGAGCAAGGTCTTCCTCCCGTTCCATGATAATACATTGTTCACCAAAATAAAGGGACTCTCTCCCGCCTAAATAAAGGCCCTTGCATGTCTCCTCCAAAAAAAAAAAATACTTTAAAGTCCCCGTTCTATCGAGTCGGCCGGATCACTCATAAAAAGGGAAAAGGTAAAGACGCAAAAAAGTAGCCCGCTAGGCTGAAAACCCGCAAGGGCGGCCTAGGCAAAAGAAAGGGTGCGTCATGAAAAAAGGGGATGGGTTCCTAACCTCACTTCAAAGGTCAAAAGACGATATTGGGTCTACGCCGCCACCGACGCCGACAAGGACATGGGGCTACCCCGACATCAACGACAAGAAGGACATGGGGCTACCCCGACACATACGATGACATTGGGGCTACGCCGCCACCAACACCGACAAAAACACGGGCTATGCCCCCATCGACGACAGCAGCAACAAAGATGACATTGGGCCTATCCCCACGACAGCGACAAGCCAATATCCTACCACCGGTGACTTCTCAGCAAATGGACCGAATCCAAAGGACTTTATGCATAACCAACCTCATGGTTAAGTTAAAATCAAAATTTTGATTAACATGCTTTGTTAAAAGATTTGCTTTTGGGAATAAGTACTCCCGATTTGCCCATGTGGCGTCATTTGTTAAAGACATTGTTTCAAGCAAAATGCTTTCGATCTCCTCTCTAAATGATTGTTCCAAAGTCTTAGACCATTTTTTCCACAATGAGTCTTGAAGGTCACCCCTAGGCTCTTTCCCGGTATCAAGAAAATGTGTCAACCATCCCGCAGTGTAGGCTTGACCAAATCTTTGTCCCTCGAGTGACCCTTTAGGTTAAAAAACCTTTGTCCCCAGAGTGACCCTTTAGATTAAAACCTTGACTCAGAATAGTCATTATAGGCTAGAGCCTTTATCCCGGCAGTCCTTAGTGGGATGTAAGACCAGTTTGCCTTTGTCAAACTCCCCAAAGGTGGAGTTGACTCAAATGTTTTGTCCCGGCAGTCCTTAGTGGGACCTAAGACCAGTTTACCTTTGTCAAACTACCCAAAGGTGGAGTTGACTCGAATGTTTTGTCCCGGCAGTCCTTAGTGGGACGTAAGACCAGTTTACCTTTGTCAAACTCCCCAAAGGTGGAGGTGACTCGAATGTTTTATCCCGGCAGTCCTTAGTGGGACGTAAGACCAGTTTACCTTTGTCAAACTCCCCAAAGGTGGATTTGACTCGAATGTTTTGTCCCGGCAGTCCTTAGTGGGACGTAAGACCAGTTTGCCTTTGTCAAACTCCCCAAAGGTGGAGTTGACTCGAATGTTTTGTCCCGGCAGTCCTTAGTAGGATGTAAGACCAGTTTGCCTTTGTCAAACTCCCCAAAGGTGGAGTTGACTTGAATGTTTTATCCCGGCAGTCCTTAGTGGGACGTAAGACCAGTTTACCTTTGTCAAACTCCCCAAAGGTGGAGTTGACTCGAATGTTTTGTCCCGGCAGTCCTTAGTGGGACGTAAGACCAGTTTGCCTTTGTCAAACTCCCCAAAGGTGGAGTTGACTCGAATGTTTTGTCCCGGCAGTCCTTAGTGGGACGTAAGACCAGTTTGCCTTTGTCAAACTCCCCAAAGGTAGAGTTGACTCGAATGTTTTGTCCCGGCAGTCCTTAGTAGGATGTAAGACCAGTTTGCCTTGTCAAACTCCCCAAAGGTGGAGTTGACTCGAATGTTTTGTCCCGGCAGTCCTTAGTGGGATGTAAGACCAGTTTGCCTTGTTAAACTCCCCAAAGGTGGAGTTGACTCGAATGTTTTGTCCCGGCAGTCCTTGGTAGGACGTAAGACCAATATAGTCATTATAGGCTAGAGCCTTTGTCCCGGCAGTCTGAGTGGACGTAAGACCCTCCTTTTAGTTAACCATCTCGTAGTCAGAGTTGACCAAAACCCCGATTTTGACCAATAGATGGAATGATGAAAAGGTTGACAAACCCTTTAGGTTGACCAAATGAGAGTCAAGCCCCTGTGAGATAGAGCCTAGGTCCCTAGAGTGACCCCATGTGAGAAAAGATTTAGGTCCTTTGGGTGACCCCCTTTTGAGACAAGTCTAGGTCCCTTGAGTGACCCCTTGTGAGATAAAGTTTAAATCCCCGAGTGACCCTTGCAAAGATAAAAATTAGGCCGTCCTTGACATAAGCCCAGTAGAACTCTTTGACTAAGAATAGTCATCATCCTTGGCCGTCCTTCGTAAGTCCAACCATTTAGTCAACCCTCTCCCATAGAGTCAAGTTGACCATGTCCCGTGTAAGTCAACCCTCTCCAATAGAGCCAAGTTGACCATGTCCCGGTAAGTCAACCCTCTCTGATAGAGCTAAGTTGACCATATCCCGCCTCTGACCCCGAGAGTCACGCTTCCTTATGTAAGTCAACCCTCTCCGATAGAGCCAAGTTGACCATATCCTGCCTCTGACCCCGAGAGTCACGCTTCCTTATGTAAGTCAACCCTCTCTCATAGAGCCAAGTTGACCATGTCCCGCCTCTGACCCCAAGAGTCACGCTTCCTTGTCTATGTCCTGGTAAGTCAACCCTCTCCGATAGAGCCAAGTTGACCATGTCCCACCTCTGCCTCGCCTAGAGTCACGCTTCCTTGTCCATGTCACGGTAAGTCAACCCTCTCCCATAGAGCCAAGTTGACCATGTCCCGGCCATACTTCGTAAGTCCAACCATTTAGTTGACCAGTTTACATAGTCGACCCTCCGCCATGAGATAAGTTGACCATGTCCTGTGTAAGTCGACCCTCTCCAATAGAGTCAAGTTGACCATGTTCTGCCTCTGACACTTAGAGTCACGCTTCCTTGTCCCGTGTAAGTCAACCCTCTCCAATAGAGTCAAGTTGACCATATCCCGCCTCTGCCTCGCCTAGAGTCACACTTCCTTGTCCCGTGTAAGTCAACCCTCTCCAATAGAGCCAAGTTGACCATGTCTCGTGTAAGTCAACCCTCTCCAATAGAGTCAAGTTGACCATGTCCCCAGCAAGTCAACCCTCTACCATAGAGCCAAGTTGACCATTCCCCGCCTCTGACCCCGCGAGTCATGCTTCCTTATAAGTCAACCCTCTCCCATAGAGCCAAGTTGACCTTGTCCCGCCTCTGAACTCGTTGAGAGTCATGCTCATCCCCTAGGAGAGGATGGTTGATATCCCCCTAGTCCTTAGGTTTGAGTAGCCTTAAAATCTCTCACCCCTCCCCAGAACTACGACCGGCTTGATTCCCCGCAAACGGGATACGTAGGAATCCTATACCACTAGGTCCAGCCATGCAACCAAAATCGGTTAAAGCCGTCGTCCCGTCAGATTGGGATGCTTATTTTTATCGACAACCCCGCTTCTTCGAAGCGACGTTGCCGAGGGGCTCTGTAAGTACCCCAATATGAAACCGACCTATCTTAGAGGTAGCCTTAGCACCGTTTCAGGGATAAGCAAATAGGCCAGGACCTCCCTAGGATAAACTATAAATTCCAGGACTACTCTGGTATAAAATTGGAAAAATCCAGAAGCTCGCCAGGCTGAGCCGTACGGATGATTTGGGAACTAGAGGGGCCTAGCCGTACGACTGGTTTGGGCGCCCTCAGTCCCTATAAATAGAACCCCTTGCTGATCATTTCAGGGGGGGGAGAAATACATATTAGGGAGGTCACTCTGCTGGAATTACCATAGAGTTAAAGTGAGAGTGATCACCAATTAAAAAAAAGGAGAGAAGAAAGGAAGATTGGCCATAACCATCATAGGTAAAGCCACCTCCCCCCTCCTTTCTCTTCATCTTACTCCTATTTTACTTCTTATATCTTGGTTATACATGTATTTACTATTCATTCATGCAAAGACTTGTCCATCTCAAGCACCTTTTCTTTCTTGCAAGACTTGTCCATTATCAAGCACTATATACCTATCTATTACATTACTATCTTGTCCAAGCTATGAGAAGTTCAAAGGTGCCCTCCATACTTTGTATGGAAGAGGTTCTAAACCTAGACACTCATAGACTTGTTGATTGTCATTTACATTCTTTATTTATTTAAATGTTGTGCTTGTTTGGCCATGATAATCATGAGGATGGTGGAACCTTAGTGTCCATCATTTTCCTCTTTGGTTTAGCCTCAAAATCCCACTTTTGGGTCATAAAGATTCAATCTTTATGTGTTATTTTGACTCTTGGAAGGATTTTAAGTCATAAAATGTCATCTTGGTGATAAAGTTCCAATCTTTATTCACCAAATGACCAACTTTGGTCCAAAGGGGACACTTATCAACTTTCTTGATTTTCTCCTATGATTGCTCATGATCACACCCAAATACTTGTTTTGGGGAACCAAGTAATGATAATTTAGCATAGGAATGATGCTAGAAAACTTGTAAAATGATTTCTTGCAAACTGGGATCACAAACAGTTTGTCCAGCTTCAGACAGAATACCCTGTTTCTGTTTTGAACTGGACTGTTCTTGAGCAAACTGTAAACCCCAGAATTGCCTCCTCCAGCCGTACGGCTACTTTAGGTAGGAGGGCAAAATTGTCTATTTTTCCCTCTGACCTTTATCTTATCACTCAAGGCCCCCTTTTCAGCCGAGTTTTCTCAAATAAAATGAACGACAGAATTTTTCCGTTAAATACACACACACATGTATGCACATTTTACCTAACTTAAGGAGACTCGGCTTTGTCCGAGGCAACTTGAGAGGACGTAAAAACTCCTCCCAAGTTGTAACCTGACCTCCGAACCTTTGAACTCAAACCTTTGTCATTTTGTTGGGTTTAAAATTAACAAAATGTGGCGACTCTGTTAAATTTGACCGGTTCCCGTGTTTGGCATTTTGTCCTCGAGCGAACCTCGCTTGTTTCGCCCCGAGGACGGGATCTTTACAGCAGGGACTAAAGAATAGGAGACTACTTAAAGAGGGTGAAGTAGACCTACGCGTGGGGAATGGAGCAAGAGTTGGTGCATTAGCCGTAGGGACTTATGAAGTCACTTTACCTTCCGGATTAATTCTTGTTTTGAACAATTGTTATTATGTTCCGGATTTAAGTAGAAATATTATTTCAATTTCTTGTTTGGATAATGAAGGTTTTAAGTTTCTTATTGAGAATAAGAAATTTTCTATTTATTTAAATGATGTGCTTTATGGTATTGCTAATTCATTTAATGGCCTTTATGTCCTGAATGTCAAGAATGAAAATAATGACAATGTCTATCATATAAATAAGAAATCTAAACCTAATGATGTAAATCATACTTATTTGTGGCATTGCCGTCTTGGTCATATTAATGAGAAGCGTATCTCAAAACTCCATGGGGACGTACTTTTGGGTTCATGTGACTTTGAGTCATATGATACTTGTGAGACGTGTCTTCTTGGAAAAATGACTAAGACACCTTTTACCAAGTTAGGTGAAAGGGCAAGCGACTTATTGGGGTTGATACATTCCAATGTATTCAGACCATTAAGTAGCAATGCTAGGGGAGGATTTCAATACTCCATAACCTTCACTGATGATTATAGTAGATTTGGGTATGTTTACCTAATGAAACATAAAAGTGAAGCATTTGAGATATTTAGAATATTTCAAAATGAAGTAGAAAAACAACTTGGCAAAAGTATTAAGGCACTTCGATCAGATCGAGGTGGAGAATACTTGAGTCATGAATTTGATGATCATCTAAAAAATTGTGGAATAGTTTCACAATTGACTCCACCCGGAACACCACAATGGAATGGTGTGTCCGAGAGGAGAAATCGGACTTTGTTAGACATTGTTCGATCAATGATGAGTCAAGTTGATCTTCCAATATCCTTTTGGGGTTACTCTCTAGAAACCGCTGCATTCACACTAAATCGTGTTCCAACTAAATCGGTTCAAAAGACTCCATATGAGATGTGGAGCGGAAAGAAAACTTGTTTATCTTTCATGAAGATTTGGGGTTGCGAAGCCTTTGTCAAAAGACTTGTCTCTGACAAACTTGCACAGAAATCTGACAAATGTATTTTCGTGGGATATCCAAAGGAAACTAGAGGATATTACTTTTACAACCGTGAGGACAACAAAGTTTTTGTTGCCCGAACTGGTGTCTTTCTAGAGAAAGAGTTTCTCTCCAAAGAAATCAGTGGGAGTAAAATAAATCTTGAAGAGATTCGAGACCCAGAAAATGACATTGAACCAATAGTCTAACAAGAACAAGAACCACAAGGAGTTGTGCAACCTGTTCAAAATACACAAGCAACTCGCAGATCTAGTAGGTTACGATCCGAGCCCGAGAGATATGGATTTCTCGTAACGGATAGTAATGAGGTGGAAATCATTGAGAATGATGAACCGACAACCTACCAAGAGGCGATGTCTTCTCCTGATTCGGATAAGTGGCTTGGAGCCATGGAATCTGAATTGCAATCCATGCAAGACAATCAAGTTTGGAGCCTGATTGATGCACCCGAAGGTGTAAAAACCATAGGATGCAAATGGGTCTTCAAGAAGAAGACTGACATGGATGGGAAGGTGCATACTTACAAAGCTAGGATTGTAGCGAAAGGTTATAGGTAAGTTCATGGTATTGACTATGATGAAACCTTTTCACCCGTAGCAATGATCAAGTCTATAAGAATTCTGCTTGCTATTGCCGCATATCATGACTATGAAATATGGCAAATGGATGTCAAAAACGCTTTCCTAAATGGAAAACTACAAGAGGATGTGTATATGACACAACCGGAAGGTTTTGAACAGAATTCTAAGGTATGCAAATTGTAGAGATCTATCTATGGATTGAAGCAAGCTTCAAGGAGTTGGAATCTCCGTTTTGATGAATCGGTCAAAGAGTTTGGTTTCATCAAGAATGAAGATGAACCTTGTGTATACAAGAAGATTAGTGGGAGCATAGTGCTATTCCTTATTTTATACGTGGATGACATATTACTCATTGGAAACGATATTCCTACACTTCAGTCTGTGAAGGCTTGGTTAGGGAAATGCTTCGCAATGAAAGATATGGGTGAAGCCGCATATATACTTGGAATTAAGATCTATAGAGATAGATCAAGGAGGCTACTTGGTTTAAGCCAAAGTACATACATTGACAAGTTCATTAGAAGATTTCGTATGGAAAATTCTAAAAGAGGAACCTTACCAGTATTACATGGAGTTTCTCTAAGCAAGACTCAATGTCCTAAGACAAAAGATGAGCGTGAGAAAATGAATGATGTTCCATATGCTTCGGCAATTGGGTCCATCATGTATGCCATGATTTATACTAGGCCGGATGTATCTTATGCTTAAGCATGAGAAGTAGATACCAATCCGACCCCGGTGAAAATCACTGGATGACTGTAAAAGCGATTCTTAAGTACTTGAGAAGAACTAAAGATTCGTTTTTGGTCTATGGAGGAATGGAAGATGATCTCGTGGTAAATGCTTACACGGATGCAAGCTTCCAAACCGACAAAGATGATAGTCGATCGCAATCGGGTTTTGTGTTTATGTTAAATGGTGGGGCTGTAAGCTGGAAGAGTTCTAAGCAGAGTATAACCGCTGATTCTACAACGGAAGCTGAGTATATTGCTGTATCGGATGATGCAAAGGAAGCTGTTTGGATTAAGAAGTTCATTACTGAACTTGAAGTGGTTCCTAGTATTGCTAATCCAATAGACCTTTATTGCGATAATAATGGTGCTATTGCTCAAGCAAAGGAACCGAGAGCACATCAGAAATCCAAACACATACTTAGGCATTTTCATATCATTCGAGAAATCGTTGATAGGGGAGATGTAAATATATGCAGAGTACCTACTGATGACAATGTTGCGGACCCGCTAACAAAAGGACTTCCACAAGCTAAACATGAAGGTCATGTTAGGTCCATGGGTATTAGATACATGGGAGATTGGGTCTAGGGCAAGTGGGAGATTGTTGGTAGTAGTGCCCTAGGCACGTTTAATAAACATTGTAATTGTTATTATTTATTTCATATCAATAAAGAGATGTTTTGATTATTATTGTTGTTCATGTTTACTTATAATAATCTCCGTCCCTAGTACTTGTTAAGCACTAGTATAAAGGCTAAATGATCATGAGATGATCATGTTAGATTTATGGGTACTTGTTTGGAACAAGGTACTGGACATGACCCGCTGTATGAGATTTATGTCATGGTCTATGTCGTACATATATCTCATATTAGTTATGTCATTTGAATCCTTAGACATGAAGTTATTATAGTCTTCCACTTGATGAACATTATGTTTGACATATTCAAACGCTACCTTTAACCGGGTAGTTATAAAGGGTATGATTGGCATAATCGGACTCACGTAGGGAAGAGTAATAAGCTAAATGGATTTGTCCCTCTTCGGAGAGATGTCAAGCTTAGGCCTCTCGTAGGAATGATGTTGATGAAAATGTTCGACCGGACTCAAATGAATTGATTAGATCAATGTCATTTGGATTATCAACATATTCGAAATCGAGAAAGTATTGAATAAAACAAGTTGACTTGTTGACCATGACTTGTGTTCAATGACATCGTGGACAAAGGGATTATGACATGTTCTAAAGGAATGCGAACTTGTATCTAGTTATACTATTTGGGTAGGTATGACGGTTTACTAGAACCTAATCATATCTTATGGTTTCATGTTTGAACCCATTGCCAACTTAGTGTAATCCTAGAGGGTCACACACAATAGAACGAATCTTAAATAAGGACTATATTGGAATATTGAGTCGAAGGACTTTGGAGAAAATTAGGGAAATCTGGGCAGGTGTGCACAGCTTGGCTCAAAAAGTACCAGAAACCTTCCAGATAGATGTGCGACCGCAGAAGTGTTTTGGGCGGCCGCACACTATGTCGGGACTGGTTTCCTGATTTGATTTGGAAAAGAATTTTGGACGGGTTTAGACACAAGTTTCCTATTTGGAATAGGTCTAACTTGTATATAAACAGCCAAATTCGGGCCAAAACAATCACAAGCTTTTGTGAAAGTCTCCAAAGAGTTTGAGAGAGTTTTATTTTGTTCTACGATATCCTTGATTGAAGAACAAAATAATACACAAATAAAATTCCATATAGTTCATATTGATTGTGGAAACGTGTTTCACAATTTTTGTCTAGCAACCAAGATCAAGTGTTCTTGATATTTGTTCAAGGTGTGGATACCGCTAGAGGGTGAAGCTTATCATCTTCAAAGTTCGTGTTCTTAGTTGCTCGTGATTAATGCTTCAATTTCTCCACCAAGATCAAAGACCAAATTCAAAGTCATCAAGGGTTAGTTTTCTAGTATTCATATTGCAAGTATTTGATTCAATCATATGAACGGATCTATGGGCTTTGGGTTTCATAATATTTTAAATGCTATTCTCCGCTGCGCATGTCACATGGAAACCCAACAAGTTGGTAACATACATTTGCTGTGTTTACCTGCAGAGAATGAAATATTGGGGGTATACCAAGTTGGTAGCGGAGGTATGGAGCATGTTTCCACCGGGAGGTGTTGTGAAGGATAGGATCCGAGCTCTGGGCTTTGGTCCATTCTTTGATGCTGTGCAGGCTATTGGAGGGACCCAGAAGGTGATGGGTCTGGTAGACACTATGCGGGAGTATTGGTGGGACACCACTCATACATTCCATTTCAGTTGGGGAGAGGTCACTATTACTATCACCGACTTTGCAGCTATCACTGGGTTGCAGTTTACTGACGTGAACTTGCCTTTTGATGAGAGCTTGTCTGAGGATCCACAGCGTCAGACTGATCTGATTGGGATGCCATTAGGTCGAGGTGTGAAGGGGAACGGCTTTGAGGCGGGCCATTTGAGGACCTTGCTTGATGGAGCCATTTGGGGCTTTGTAGAGGGTGTCAGTGATACTGACTGTCTGGTGCGGGCCATTTTGTGGTATAGTCTATCACAGACTTTGTTCCCGAGTACCGGCACCTTCTGTCGGTTTTTTTTGTTGGGTGCTCTAGATGATCTAGAGTAGGCGAGCTGGGTCTCTTGGGGCGGAGCCAGGCTAGCGGAGATGTACAGAGCCCTTGATTTCTGCTCGAGGTCCAGTACCTCGCCTTTTGACTGTTTCCAGTTTGCCTTTGAGGTAACTTTTCTGACTCACTCTTTTATGCCATATTTGTCCTCCATTTAGAACTGTATAGACTGAAATGTTGCTCTTCCACAGGTGTGGGTTTACGAGCTCTTCCATATTTTTCCCTTTGGTGTGCAAGGGGTGAAGAAGGATCCAGTAATGAGGTTTTGGGCGAAGAGGAACGGATTGGAAGGTCGTGGCAAGGCCAGGAAGACACCCGATTTGGGGACTTTTGCTGCGAGGCTACAGGGTCCATTGCATGAGGATTTCCAGTTTTCCCTTGGTCTAATAGGGTTCTAGCAGGGGTAGGCCTTGCTTAGGTGTTTACTACTTCTCGATGCTTCTTGGTGGGTTTGACTGGGGATGCCATGTATCTTGGCGAGAGGGTCTGCAGGTGTAGACACCCCGCCTTGGACCTCTCACCCCGATTGCATACAAAGTATTTTGATTTAACTTATTTTTGTTGATTTATGTTACTTCGGTTAAGTTCCTAACTGATTCCGTTAGTTTTGGACTAAACTGCATAACAGAGTTAACTTTTAGGGTCATTCTGTCTTTCTGTCATTCTTCACCCGCGGGCGCTTCCGGCACTGCCAGCGAGCCGCGCGCGCGTCCCACCCCAAAAGCCGGACCCGCGCGCTTCCCACTTTGGCAGTAACGGATTGCACCTTATTTCCCTCCCTTTTCTTATTTACAAACATCTTTTCTTGATCACAAAAAACCATCTGTTTACATCCACATTCATCCCCCCTTTTCTCATTAACTCCCAATCCCAAATTCTAAGCCTTTTCCCAAAAACTAATATTTCTTTCATTTATTATTTGATTTCTTTTATTTCTTTTATTTTTCTTTTATTCATTTATCTTATTTGTGATTGGCTCATTCCATTTCACATGGATGACCAATTTCCATCCATCATTTCCCTCTCTTTTTTACCTATAAAAACCATCATCTCCTACCTTGGAAAAGGACTTCTTTTTGGACTCCAACCTTGATTCACCAACTACATTATACACAAATTCTCCCAACAAGAGTTCTTAGTAACAAGACTCTACACAAATTGTTCTACAATAATTTCATTACAACAACAACACTTTCAAGTCAAGGTTTCAAGTCCTCTTTCTCAAGGTACAACTCCATTTTCTTCCTTTGTTTTCTTCTTCTTGATGTATGCAATCCCCATTAATGGGACATGACCAACATGACTACTTCACATATTGAAGTTAGTTAAGGTTATCTCCCTACATTTTAATCTTAACTTTAATTCACCATGTTAATTTCTCTTCATCTCTTAATGTAATTCTTTAACATTACTTGTTATATGTAATCTTTATCATTAAATAAATAAAACAATTCTATTTTATTTCCCCTTTATTTCCCCTTTTCTTCTCATCACAATTGTTAGCACATTTCTATTTAATTAATTGAAGGACATGTAAATATTAGAACACCAATAGTAGCAAGACCCGCGTAAGCGGGGCGGAGTGGGTGTTTAAGTACTTCCCACTCCGTCACCTAACCCCCGAACCCTTCTCTCCCGAATCTCTGGTTTTGTACATAAATTAGGCTATTTTTAGGTTTTTCTTATGTTCCTTTAAAAACATAGGTGGCGACTCTAAACAATCTAAAACAAGTTAGACATCCTAGGATAATTCACCGCTCTAGCCAAGCCGTGGTTCCCCGGGGTATCTACAGTGGCGACTCTGCTGGGGAGTATTTAGAGGGTTAAACTTGCGTTCTTAACTTTTGGTGTTCTTATTACTGTTTTCTGGGCATTCTTGTAAAAAGGGTGGGAAGCGCGCGCCTCCGGCCTTCTTGGCCTAAAGCGCGCGCGTCTGACCCTTATTACCAGAATCGCCCGTCTTCCTTCTTGTCCTTCAATTCCATGTTTCTGTGCTAACAAATTCTGCAGGGGAAAGTTTTCTTAATTAAGGGTCAAGGCAATCCCTTGAACCCACTGATTTGCAGGTTCTCACCCAGAAGCGGGCGCCTCTGCCCTTCTTCCTCTCACGCGCGCGCCTTCCGCATAGGCAACCCAATGCGCGCGCTTCTGGGCGCATTCCCGGAACAGAACAGTGCAAAGAAACAGAACAGAATGACAGTGTGTGGGCACCGGGCCTGCATACAATTTCTTTTACTTTCTGTTTATTTTTATCGGTCACACGAGTGATTCGAAAGTTGTAAATTACGTGCTTATTTGTTTTTTTTATTTCCTTTGAAGAAAAAAAAAATATTTTGTCACTTGTTAGACCTCACACTACATGCACATATTCCTATCAACTGCTCACAATCGAGTCGCACAAGTCCAACCCCAAACCCGTCGAGGCCCGTCCTAGGAAGTTTCAAGCTCCACCCGACCTTGACTCTTCCGAAGCGGTAAACCTCAGCCCGTGGCGTAGTTCACGACTACATGCCGGGGGTGACCTTTAAGCCTCATATTCAAGCCGAGCACAAACCACACAATTCTAGTTTAGGGTCTAACACTCCGTGACTCAAGTCGGTTTTCATGTACCGAGATTTCCCTAAACTAATGTCTTCAAATCATACATGCCAACTTGTTGAAATGGACGAAATAAAAACTCCGTCCCCAAAAGTGGCTATCTTGGACGAAAATAAAAAATCCGTCCCCGCATGTATGATTTACTACATTAATTTAGTTTAATCCCGTCACATGTAGGTATCACAAGCGTGGTGGAATCCGATGAGTATATGGGACCGCGAGAAGGTCTATATACTAGTGTGACGATTCCACTATTTTTTCTAGAAACCCCAAAAAGGACTCCGTCCTTCCGACTTTGTAAATAAATAAAAAAAAGAGTCATTTTTCTTTATGTGGTTGAGTCTTTTCTTGTTTGTGGGTGAAATCATTTTACTCAAAAGGTGTTTGTGGGGCCATCCTAAGATCGACCTTGTTCTCTCAATAGGTCCAATGGCTTCAAACGGCAACGACAACGGCATTCCCGTGTCCAACGAAGGGTTATTCCGCATGGTGGAAGCATTGAAAGAGCAAGTTGATACACTAGCCGAGAATGTCCGCCGCAAGGATGATTTATGGCGAGCCCGTTACGAGAATGTGAAAATGGCCCACAAGAAAGAAGTTGCTAAACTCAAGAACCAATTGAAAGGGCTCACGGGTGAAAGAAAGGTCCAAAGCATTGATACCGGTTTGGTCAACACTCTCATGTCCTACATTGACCAAAGGCTTAGTGGGTTAAATTTGCACAAGGGCCCAAACACCGATCCTCATCAAGCTTCTCTCCTCATGAACACAATGGAGGCTCTTCCCGAAAAGTTCAAGATGCCCGATATTGGCAAGTTCAACGGCAACTCTTGCCCCAACGCTCATGTCGACTCCTACATTTGGGCCATGCTACCAAAGAAAGTGTCTCCTCAAATAATGGCACAATGCTTCCCGCTTACTCTCGAGGGGGTCGCAAAAGATTGGTATATGGGTCTTCCAGTTTCCACCCGCCTCAATTGGGATGCCGCTATGTTTGCCTTCAAGTCACAATATCAAGGCAACTCCATATTCCGCCCCACCAAGAAGTAATTGGAGAGCACCGTGCAAATGGGTAATGAATCATTTGGGGACTTCTATTGTCGTTGGAATGACAAGCTAGCCGAGATGGTTGATAGGCCTTCCAAGAAGGAACAAATGGACATCTTCTTGAAGTGTTTGAAAATGGACTACCGCACTCATCTTAGTGGGGCTTTTCACTCCGATTTTTCAAGCATGTATGATGCGGGGGTTAGAATTGACAATTTGCTCCGAGAAGTGGCCGAGTCCTCTTATGACACAAGCTTCAACGACAAAGGGTTCCTAAGAAATGACATGGAAGAATGTAGTGACATGGAAGACTACAATGACAATGAGGACTACAACGACATGGGGGATGACGACAACAATCTCCGTTTCTCTTACTCTACCTAGAAATAGGATAAAAAAAAAAAAGAGTCAAAAGTCCTCTAATGTGTGCATTAATGTTTTCTCTCGTCCTATGTTCGAGTCCTTTGAGTCATCAAATAAAAAGTCGTTCTTGTCCTCATACACTCTTCCAAGTTGTTCGATCTAATTCTTGGCAAAATGATGAAAAAATGTCTAAACAAGTTTTAGAACGAAGGCCATCGCTTGAACGCCTAGGGGCTAAACATCGTGACGAAGGCAACGACATCAACAACAACGGCGAATCCAAGACATCAAGCATGGAGAAAAATCAAGCAAAGTTTTCAAAGGGGGATCAAAAAAAAAAAAAAAAAAAAAAAAAAAAGCTCGCTAGGTTGAAACCATCAAATCAACCTAGGCAAAAGTTAGAGCACAAAAAAAAAAAAAAAAAAAAAAAAAAAAAAATCCCCCTCAATCAAAGAAGTTCACATCAAGATCAACATCATTCCATCCACCAAAGGAGGACGAAGCTACACGACGAAGCAACAATTCCATCCCGAAGAATGGAGAATTCACAAGAACTACGGTGACCTGAGCCTCTTCACTGGAGGAACGTAGGCAACCTGCGGGTCCGGTCTCATGCAAGAAAGAAGATATGTTTAGCCCTAGCGCCTTATGGTGATTGGCCTTCATCTCGAACTTGTCAAGACATCTTTGTACGATTCATTTGCCAATGAATTAATCACCAAAAAGATTGAACAACTTTCTTAGATTTGGAATCATTTCGCGATCCTTGTCGAGTCTAGGGACTTCTATCCTTTCTGCATACTCCCAATTTCTTGCAATCAAATTGGGGCTTTCCTTCTCTTCTCTCTTAATGACTTACTTGCCTTCGCGAGTCATTCAATTCAATAAAAAATACATGTCAATACTAGGGACACTTCCCTAGTCAAGTCAATGTCACTCACCTTTAGTGACAAGAGGTCTCCACCGCAAAATCACATGTCTTATCTTCTCAGCTAGAGTCAATGCACACTTCCTCATAAATTGAGTAAAAAAAAAAATGATGAAGACGCAAAAGAGATGCCCGCTAGATTGAAAACCCGAAAGGGCGGTCTAGGCAAAAAACAGGGTGCGTCATAAAAAAAAAAATGAGAGAGTGAGAGAGAGAAGGGAAAGAGAAATGGAGATCCCCGGCCTCTAAAGAAGACAAGTTCTACATTGAATCTCCTCAGCAAGTCAATTCCCCACCGAGTCAACTTTGGGATTGCAAAAGGCTCGACAAGATATAGCACCATCAAAGGTTGTCTTGGGTTATCGGCATCATTCTCCAGCAGTGTGCATTTTTGGGTTCATAAAAAGAAGGCCCGTGGTAGCCAAGACCCATCCGAGAACGAGCCCATCATAAAAGGGCACGAGGTTGCACAAATAATCCCTAGCTAGTCAATTGGCTTGGGAAGAAAATAGCAACAACATGTGTCTCAGTTTTCAAAGCTTCTTCAAGTATGTGCTTCTAAAGTACGCCGAAAGGCTCCCGAGAAATGGAGTAGCTCTTGCCATATCCTCTCATGTTTATTCCTTCACACGAGGACGAGTCACTCTTGCTTTGCTCAACAAATGGTGACGCCCTAGGGGCTATGTGACTCAAGAACAAGGGATTCTTTTGCTTCACTTGACAATCAATACACCCTAGAGGCTATGTTCAAGAAAGATGTGTGAGACTATCCTCAAAGTCTCTCAAAAGGGATGTCAAAAAGCCCTCTTGTCATGTGTTCCCGTGCTCGTTTCCCCAATCAAGGGTGGACCTTTCTCGCAATCAATGATGGCACTCTAAGGGCTACGGTCAAGTCTTAAAGGCTCCCTCGGCAAAGAGCAATTAACTCCCCAGCGGTATCCCCAGCAAAGTCATGTGCAACATTGGAAGCTTCCTCAATTCGGCACCGAAGGTCTCAACGGGCTTCGCAATCTACAATCTTTTGGGCTACGACATTACAGTAATTCAAGCAAAGGGCAGTATTAGGGCTTCGCGACCGACAGTCTTTTGGGCAACAATACTCGAGCAAGTGCAATGTGGAGTAGTCTTATGGCTCCATGAGAACAATCAAGATTCAAGGGTCTCTCAACACTTCAAAGGCCTCTTGGTTTTAAATGAAGACTCCGATGTTATGAATGAAGTTGATGATTTTTGTTAGAACTCACAGCGAGATTTTGAAGGAAGTCTTAGAGAAAAGGAAAAAGATTCAATATGCTAAACTCTAATCAAAACAGGGTTATAGCGGGAAATGCCACGGCCAATCCCAATGTTTCTGCAATTCAGCACCCCCTTCTCCAAGATCAAAAGCACAAGGTGCAGCTCAGATAAAGTTGGGCCACAGCACTAGTTGCATCCGAAGATCCGTCATTAGTTCAACTCAAGAAGAGTCAAGCAAGCATACTCATTTGAGAATTTATCACGCCAAGACCTTATCCTCCGCGACCTCGACGGCACCGCAAGAAATTACTGCATCCTTTGACATAAGCCCTCAGCCATTTGGGTATCGACCACAATGAGGCCATTCATCTCCCCAGTAAGAGCAAGAAGGAGATCTCTATCAAGAATTCTACCAAACGGTACATCCGCTCTCAATGCCGATCCAATCACGAGATAATTTGGGGCTTTACAATGAAAGGTCTTCACATCCCGCCATCCAAAAGTCCATGACATTTGGGGCTTAGAAATTTCTCGAAGCTTGGAATCAACGATCTCCTCTTGGGGCTTGCTCACTACAACAACAAAGGGCGATTTACTCGAAGGGGCCAAGAGCTGATTTATCTTGGAGCTATGCAAGTCCCTCAAAATTTGGCATCAAAGGCATTCTAGGGGCTTCACAATCAGCAACCCCTTATCTTGGCATCAAAAGCCTTTTGAAGCCCCGTAATCGAGAAATCTCTTGGGGCTAGACATCAATCTTCGTTGGGCACACCAGCGACAACAGAATTCAAGCAAGGCAATCCGGGCTTCGACTGAACATGACTTGATCTTGGGTTGGCTTCACAAGCACACAATGGTTAAAATGCTTCACCCACGAACTAAAAAAAATAAATATATTTTCCACACATGTGTGCATATTCTCTCCTTTCTAATCTAAAAAAAAAAAAAAAGATTTTTCTTTTTCTTTCTCCTTCTATGTGCAAAAGTATGTGCTTTACTTTGCTTTTCTCCTAGCTTCTCCTCCAGCATTCTCTATCATCCTTGAACTACGCTGGTCTGATTCTCTTAAAGGGATACGTAGGCAGCCTTTTGGCACGACCAACCCATCATCCAGAGTACCATCTCGCCAACCCAACATCAAGGGCATTCTCTCATCAACATCCAAAGAATGGACATTCTCCATCAAAGCATCCTCCGCGGACATCAGAAATCCATCTCCACTCAAGCGGCAATGGTAAGTGAAGGTATGAATACATCCAAAGCTTTCCTCAAAATCACACCGCACACAAGATCACTCTCTACATTCTTACTTCTCTCTCATTGCAAGGGTGTTCCAAAATCCCATCACACCAAGAGAACAATTTCTCTCTCTCTTCATTTCACACTTCATGCATCTTCTTGCAAGAACACATATACCTGTCAAGCACACACATAACAGGTACCACCACGAAGTCAACAGCATCCGCTACTCAAGGCACTTCATCCCCACCAGAAAGTGGTCAACCGTGCCCACACCCATCAAGGTCAACAACATAAGCAGATGCGGCTCCAAGTCGGCAACTCGGTCATATCGAGACAAGCTCCCATGAGCCCCAAGTCGGCAACTCGGTCCATATCGAGACAAGCTCCCATGAGCTCCAAGTCGGCAACTCAGTCCATATCGAGACAAGCTCCTATGAGCTCCAAGACGGCAATTCGGTCCATATCGAGACAAGCTCCCATGAGCTCCAAGTCGGCAACTCGGTCCATATCGAGACAAGCTCCCATGAGCTCCAAGTCGGCAACTCGGTCCATATCGAGACAAGCTCCCATGAGCTCCAAGTCGGCAACTCGGTCCATATCGACACAAGCTCCCATGAGCTCCAAGTCAGCAACTCGGTCCATATCGAGACAAGCTCCCGAGACAAGCTCCCATGAGCTCCAAGTCGGCAACTCGGTCCATATCGAGACAAGCTCCCATGAGCTCCAAGTCGGCAACTCGGTCCATATCGAGACAAGCTCCCATGAGCCCCAACTCAACAACTCGGTCCATATCGAGACAAGCTCCCATGAGCTCCAATTCAACACTCCAGCAAAAGTCGCTCATGCAGGGAGCGCACCTCTATCAATCGCAATTTCAAATTCCTACTTTTATCGAGTCTTTGTTTTCTTTTCTTCCTTTTTTCTTTGTCGATGTCCTCGGCGGGTGTTTTTACTTTCGTCGACGCGTTTTGATTTGCAATCCACGTCGCCGAGGGGCTCTGTAGACACCCCGCCTTGGACCTCTCACCCCTTGCATACAAAGTATTTTGATTTAACTTATTTTTGTTGATTTATGTTACTTCGGTTAAGTTCCTAACTGATTCCGTTAGTTTTGGACTAAACTGCATAACAGAGTTAACTTTTAGGGTCATTCTGTCTTTCTGTCATTCTTCACCCGCGGGCGCTTCCGGCACTGCAAGTGAGCCGCGCGCGCGTCCCGCCCCAAAAGCCGGACCCGCGCGCTTCCCACTTTGGCAGTAACGGATTGCACCTTATTTCCCTCCCTTTTCTTATTTACAAACATCTTTTTTTGATCACAAAAAACCATCTTTTTACATCCACATTCATCCCCCCTTTTCTCATTAACTCCCAATCCCAAATTCTAAGCCTTTTCCCAAAAACTAATATTTCTTTCATTTATTATTTGATTTCTTTTATTTCTTTTATTTTTCTTTTATTCATTTATCTTATTTGTGATTGGCTCATTCCATTTCACATGGATGACCAATTTCCCTCCATCATTTCCCTCTCTTTTTTACCTATAAAAACCATCATCTCCTACCTTGGAAAAGGACTTCTTTTTGGACTCCAACCTTGATTCACCAACTACATTATACACAAATTCTCCCAACAAGAGTTCTTAGTAACAAGACTCTACACAAATTGTTCTACAACAATTTCATTACAACAACTGTCGCGACCCCGAACCCCGCGGCCCGAGATCGCGAGCTGGACATCGACTTAAAACCAAAACTATAAAATATAGAAGTTAAAAATTCCATTTTGAACCAAAAGATGATAACACAAGGTTTTACAAATCCAAGTTTGATAAAAACCAATTACAACTATCATAAACTTCCACAAGTTTATGCCCAACAAAATAAAATATACAATTCTTAATGACGTCAATAAGGGTAAAACTATCCCCAAAAGGTTATACATTTAAATAATGTAAACCGATCCACAACAACCTGCCCCAAAATCTCAATCCTCTCGACGTCCTCCTTGAACCGCGAATCCTAATCCTTTTCCTCCTGGGGGGGGGTTAAGGAAAAACAAAGATGGAAATAAACGGGGTGAGATAAAATCTCAGTAAGTTACTAATGCAACTACATGACATGCTATAATGCAATAAGCATTAAACAATGATAAATATCACATAGCATGTAACAATTAACAGTCAACAGATAGCAGCGGAAAGTAAACACATAACAAAGGATATTAGCCAAGGTTTCCCAACTGAAAGAACCAAATAAAGGTCGCTGCGCAGCTTCAATAACCAACCATTCATCATCTTCATAATAGCATGAAAGCTGAAGAGGAATCCCCGGTCAGAAGCGACCAATCAACCCATCAATCAAACAATTCATCTTCATAGTAGCATAAAAGCTGAAGAGAAACCCGGTACCGGAACCAATAACAATGATAAAGTGCCACAAGGGGCGGGAGCCATGCCACAAAGTCATGCTCCAAAACGATTAGCTAGAATACCCACAACGGAGCTAGCTCATCCCAACCAAGGCCAATCTGGATGAGGACAGAAGGACCAATGGGCGATGCTATACTGGACTTGGCTCGTGCCATTATAGCATTATCCATTGCCTGACTCGATACACAATTTAACCAGCTGGACTTTCAATCATGCTAAGAAATAAAATACTAGCACGGTAAACAACTAAGGATTCCAAAGTAGGGAACCATACCAAATAATCACCATAAAGATGTAACGGGTACTCATGAAGAGTTTAACAACAACGA
This sequence comes from Campanula takesimana, assembly GCA_026119855.1. Taxonomy (NCBI): domain Eukaryota; kingdom Viridiplantae; phylum Streptophyta; class Magnoliopsida; order Asterales; family Campanulaceae; genus Campanula; species Campanula takesimana. The sequence goes on from JAOWBW010000067.1 coordinate 1,850,068, forward strand.
TAACAAGAGTTTTTCATGAAGAGCACAACAACGATAAACGGAATTTCTCATAAAGAGCACAACAACATTGATCATTAAAACAAGATGATTCCAAGACAAGGCACGTATCAAATACATCCTAAATATGATACTCACAAGTTACTCATAAAGAGCGCAACCCAAACGGTCGCTCACAAATAGCACAATGACTATTACCAAAGTGATCATAAACATTTACTCGAAAGATATACTAGGACTATGAACTCAACCATCTCGTCACACCTGGAATTCCAAATAAGAGATCCGAATGAATACATCTTAAGGTTAATCAAACCGTAGGTACCCAATTGCCAATTCACGCTTTATCTACGTCCATCACGAACCCATTCTAAACACCCCAAACTAATCCAAAAGGTTACACTTATTAGAACATGATCACGACTGGACTAAACCCTACACTTTGGTGTTCAGTAACCATCCTCTAGGTACTATAGGACATCGCCTAAAACCTAGACCAAGGCTCACTCGAAAATCTATTTGATTGGAACAATCTCGAACACATCATAAGATTCCCAAACATATACCAAATGATCATCACAAAGATAAGTCAAACCAACAATACCTCAATAAGATGTTCCAAATCCCAATTAACACTTAATTAATTTCAAACACAAACTTGATCACAAAGGGCCCAATTCTATCACTAGTGTATACTACAATGATCACTAAGGTCGACTAGAAGGGCACCCAAGATTTGGATCACAACGCATTCTTCAATCACACAAATTAACAAAATGTAAACTTTCAGAGGACTGTGCGGCCACCCAAAGTGGGTTGTGCGGTCGTCCAAAAAGCCTCAAAACAAGAACAAAAGCTTTCAGAAAGATGCGCGGTCGCCCAGGCAATTTTGTGCGGCCGCCCAATATCCTGAATTTCCAGAAATCGGGAAGAACAACATGGGTTCTTCCATTTTCAAACCCAAAACACATTCAACCCAAAATCCAACATTCCAACTCACATACTAATGTACCAAAACAACTTATAAGTCTAAAAAGGCTCCTAAAACAACATCTAACAACCAAAATCAAGAATCAAACCCAACATTCAAGATTTCACCATTTTTGATCAAAACCCAAAATAAATTCTCAATAAATTCAAAACCCAACCAAACTTCAAATATAACACATCAAACATTATCTAAACATGATATGAACATTTTAGCATCAAAATGGGGGGAAAAGTAACTTACTTGAATTTTCTCAAAGTTGATGGATTTCAAATCTTTTTGATTCTACGCAATCCTATCGACGATCCAAACAATGTTCACGTTTTAAGAAATGAATAATAATGAGAGGAAGAAGGAGTAAATGAAGAGAGAAGGAAGAGAGAAATTTGCTTACCTTTTGGAGAGAGAGAGAGATGGCTGGGAGATGGAGTGTGAGAATGGGGGTGGTGAGGGAAGGAGTAGGGAGGGAGTAGGGAAATGTTTAAAAGATTTACACTTAGGCCCCCTCCACTACACTACACACAAACACTACACTCCCTACTAACAATTAAGACTCAACACTTCCACACTAGCCCAAATAATTCGAATAAAATGCTAGGCATAAATATTATAACACATAAATTGCACACATAATTATTTAAATAAATAATTATTTAAATAAATAAATAAGCAAATAATTAAATAATAATCATTTAATTACTAATAAAATAGAGCCTATATTTCGGGTCGTGACAACAACAACACTTTCAAGTCAAGGTTTCAAGTCCTCTTTCTCAAGGTACAACTCCATTTTCTTCCTTTGTTTTCTTCTTCTTGATGTATGCAATCCCCATTAATGGGACATGACCAACATGACTACTTCACATATTGAAGTTAGTTAAGGTTATCTCCCTACATTTTAATCTTAACTTTAATTCACCATGTTAATTTCTCTTCATCTCTTAATGTAATTCTTTAACATTACTTGTTATATGTAATCATTATCATTAAATAAATAAAACAATTCTATTTTATTTCCCCTTTATTTCCCCTTTTCTTCTCATCACAATTGTTAGCACATTTCTATTTAATTAATTGAAGGACATGTAAATATTAGAACACCAATAGTAGCAAGACCCGCGTAAGCGGGGCGGAGTGGGTGTTTAAGTACTTCCCACTCCGTCACCTAACCCCCGAACCCTTCTCTCCCGAATCTCTGGTTTTGTACATAAATTAGGCTATTTCTAGGTTTTTCTTATGTTCCTTTAAAAACATAGGTAGCGACTCTAAACAATCTAAAACAAGTTAGACATCCTAGGATAATTCACCGCTCTAGCCAAGCCGTGGTTCCCCGGGGTATCTACAGCAGGCAGCATAGTGCGCACCCTATGATATGGGCTCTGGCTGAGCCGCCTCGGAATATGCTATATCCTGCTAGGCTCCGGGCGAGCGGTGATTACTTTGTGAGGACTCTGGCTAGTCAGTACCAGAGTGGTGGTAACTATGCTTGGTATGTAGAGCATATGCTGGTGAGCCCGCATGTGGCGGCTAGGAGGAAGGCAGGTGGTTATCCGGCCAGTTCTAGTAGGGGGCTAGACATGCCATGGATATGCTACGGTTTCCAGGCACCGTTAGGGTGCAGAGGGGTGGCATTGATGTGGACTTTGACCTTACTCCAACCGAGGCTGATAAGGTTACTAGGGCCCATCTTCCTCCTCTTGGAGCTACGATATGATACCCTTTTGTTTTCATTGTTGTCTTGCACACACACACTTTTAGACTTATTATCTCTGATGGTGGCTATTTGTCCCAGGTGACTCGAGAGGCTTATATCCGCTCTGTCCGCCGAGGCAACATCTTTGAGCATTTGTTTCAGAGCTTAGCTGCTGCTTGTACCTGCCGCCAGGAGGATGTGATAGCGCCACAACGTCGAGGGAGAACGCCTACAGAGGCTACTTCCTCGTCCCATGCCCGTTGAAGGTCTGTCAGAGGTAGAGGCTCGGGATCTGGTGGATCCCACTATGTGCAGCAGCGGGGCTATGGAGATGGTGATGCTAGTGATGACGAGGAGGAGAAGGTAGAGATCGAGGAGAGCTCGGACTAGATGTAGTCCTTATTTCCTGTATTTGTTAGAGAGAGAGAGAGAGAGAGAGAGAGAGAGAAAACAAACAAATAATCTATGTACATTGTTTTATTTGCTTTCTATGTAAATATTTAATTAGCATTTAATTTACATGTCATTGTCATTACATTTGGTACAATGCATGAGCCTTAGGGGTAAAATGGGGATTGTACACACTGCTTGGGTACTATCACCTTCTTCCTAGACCTTTTTTGTGACTCGTAACCTTTAAAATATCTGAAATGGGTCCATTCCGGCGCTTGGTAGAAGTGGGACCGTAAATCTGCTGATGACGGATGAAGTGGCCGCTTGGCCAGTTATCCGGAAAGACTGGCCGCACGGTCAGTCTCTGCTCTGACACGTTTTTTGCCAGATTTTTTCCTTGTATGATAAGAACTCGAACTCCCTATCCTTTTTAACAGCACCCTGCGCAGACAGACGGGATAGACAACAATTTTTCTTGCTTTTGCTCTAGATTTCGACCTTTTTGCATTGTTCTGATGGAGAGACATCCCATGATTTCTGTGGAGAAGCAAAGCCACTTTGTCAAAAGCTTGAAGATATGGATCCGAAAGCTTTCTAGGACGACTCGTGCATCTTTTGATAGGAGATTCGGGATCAAGTGTCTTTGGTTGCTGTTCAGAGTTAAGTTAGATGAGAACATGATTCGTGCTGCTGCCAAGTTCTGGGATGAGGACCACCACGTGTTCAAATTTTCTTATAATCAAATCACCCTTATGTATGAGGACTTTGTGGCTTTGTGCGGCGGGAGAGTGATAGACAAGGTAGCCATGCCACAGTATCAAGTACCTCCGGAGATTCGGGTTTCTCAACTGCTCAAGATCTCTGTTGAAGAAGCTAGAGGCTTATTCTTGGGGATGATGTTGATATCTACGAGCATCCCATCAGGTTCATCAACAGTGTGGTGGATTCTAAAACAACTCTGGATTGTCTAGCTCTTTGTCTGCTTGCTTCGGTTCTGTTTCCTCCTTATGTAGGGGTAGCCATGATGGGTTGTATTGACATGGTGGACCAGGCTCGGGCTAAACGCAGTATTGTCCATGTCTTGCTTGGGGAGACTTTACATGGTATTAGCGAGTTAGCTTCTGGATCTCATAAGATGTCTCGAGGTAGTACTCGGTTATTACACTTGTGGTTGCAGGAGAGGCTTAGAGTTTTGGAGGAGCCTGTTGGTCAGGTGCCGCCTTGGGCTTGTCAGAGTAGGCGGGTAGTGGAACCATTTGTAGGGATGGCTCAATCTGCATGGGTATCATTTTTGGCACAGATGGGCACAGCTCAGATCAATTGGGTGGTACCTCATTGGGAGGTTACTAGAGCACGGTGGACCCAGGGTGAGTTTTGCATGATTCGTGTCCCTGCTTTCGATGAGACCACTTACTACTATGCGGTGCGGGTTTGCCGGCAGTATGGGATGCCTCAGGTTATACCTCCTTTGTGGGATCATACTTGCATCAGGATTAATGTCAAGATGCTTCCCATGAATACTGGAGTTACAGTACTTTTGGAGCAGTGTTGGTCTTATGCTCACATGCCCAGTGTTTTCTGTATACAGCAGATCCATGACACACTTTTATCTCAAGAATACTTGGACTTGTACCAGACGACTTTGGGGGGATTTAGGCAGATTCTGAGACGACTGAGATGTAGGGTGGTTATCCCTTATGTCTCGAGCAGGCGCTTGAGGAGGGAAGAAACTCTTAAACATGAAGTTGAGGCCGAGTTGGTTCAACTAGCACCTTTAGATAGGAAAAGAAAGAAGGAAGGTCCTAAGGGGGTGACCCAGTTTAAGAAGGATTTATTTGTGGATCCTACTAGACAGGCTAAACACAGACGACGAGATAAGAAGCCAAAGAAAGAAGAGGAGGAGTGACTCCGAGTATCCAACCACAGTCATTGCAGACACATAGTTTAACTTTAGTTTGTTTTTAGTTTATTTGAATTTCATAGCAGGTTGTGTAGTCGCAGGTTACGTAGTCGCAGGTTCTTTCGATCTTAGACTCATCAAATAAATGTTAACGTGTAGTGACTTATGGAAATAGAGATTTTTCTTTCAGTTATACACAGATGTTTGCTTTATTGTATTTGCTCAAACCAGATTTGGATTTTTATTTATTTTTGAGACCGCACCATTGAAGGCTGCCTACGTTCCCCTTTTACAAGTAGGGCTAAGGGGCTCAGGTCACCGTAGTTCATTTCTGATTGTAGAAAGGAAAGATAGAAGAGGGGGAAAATTAGGGAACACGATTTTTTTTTAATTTTTTTAAGGGGGAGGCCGTTGTAGAAGACCGCTTGATGGAGAGTGCCACTTGCAGGAGGGCGCTGTTGGAGAGTATCGCTTGCAGGAGAGGACCGTAGTGGTCAGTTGTAGTAGCGGCGGAGAGTGTAAATCTTGACGGGGAGGAGGCCATTATCGTCCATATATACAAATTCTTCATTCTGTTTGATTAAACGACCCATCTCGATGAGCTGTCGGACCTTGTCTTTCAACTCTTGGCAATTGTCAATACCATGCCCTTTATTCTAGTGATAGGAACACCTTCTGTTTGGCTCGCAGGTTTGTAGCATTTCAGTTTTTGGAGTAGCATTTACTTTTTGTATTGGTTGTAGTTTACCGAGCTTCACCAGGCTTTTGAATATAAAATCCAAGGGTAAATCCGAGCTTGTGTAGTGTAGGAAAGGGATGGGGGATTTGATTTGGTTATAAATCTGTGGCTTGAACCTCCCTTACGGTGGTCGCAACGATGGGGTATTCACTAAGTGATTCTTCATTTGAGTCATGGCTAACTCGCACTTCTGATTCCAAACTTCGTGTGGACATCTTTCCATTTATCTGATGGTAGGGTCTCCTGCTGTTGTGAGGCGACTGATGTATCGTAGTAATCCCATGAGCTTGGTCCTTTCATATTCTTGGCGAGGGGGTGACATCGTTATTAGCTGTCTGATCTTGTTGGGGTCAGCCTCGAACTTCTATCCTAATATGTACCCTAAAGCCCTTGTCTATACCGTACCAAATCTAAACTTGGCAGGGTGAAGGAGAATTCTCTGTCCTTTCAGAATGTTGAAAAGTTTCCTTAACTCCTTGATGTGCCGGCCGTAAGGTCTCTTCGAGTGTATCACCAAGTCATCTAGATAAACATCTGAATCTGTCGGTGTTGTAGTAGGCACGTGGTAAGAGACACCAATACCTTTCCATACTAGGAGTTAATTGGCGTGACAATAAGTATCCCATGGAGTGTGAAAGAATAACTTCTCGTCTGTCTGCACTGCGGCGGGTATTCGATTTATTTTGGGGAAGCCTTCAAGGAATGACCGCACTTCTCTAGTTTCGGTAGCTTCCAGCAGTGAGTCTATGTCAAAGGGAGGAAAATCATGCTTGGGATCCATCTCGTTAAGGCTCATGATGTATAGGTGGACTGTCACCTTTCTTTCGTACTTCTTTGCGGAGATAATGTCAAGTAACCACTTTGGCCAGTATATGGTTCTGATGAGGTCCATCTGTAACAACTTCTCGATCTTGGTTGCATGCGTGGTGACCATTCTGGCTTGATGCGGCGAAGTTTCTGTTTGTCTGACCCAATATCTAGCGTTGTCATTTGTTCCCATTCTTTGTCTGGCGTGTCATCAGATGTCGTTGCAAAGATGTCATCATACTCTCTGAGCAGCCTAATCAGTGCTTCTCGCTCTTCACCTTGAAAGAAGCTCCCAATCTGAGTCCACTCCGGGTTGTCTTGTCTTCCCAGATTCACACATGTTAACACCTCATCGGCAGCTTGGGATCGGCTTTCCCTTTGATTCATAACTTTCTCTGAGATTCCGCGGATGTATTTGTCATTTAATTCATTTGTGTCTGCCTCTTTTAATTAATCGTTATTAATTATTTGTATATCATTAGGTTGATTAGTTAATTTATCATTTATAAGGGTGGCTATGGTGGGATACTCGGAAAGGTCGAGACTTTCATTAAGCGCATGAGGAAAAACAGTGTTTGCAATTACATAGTAGTCTTTTGACTTGAGGTCATTAGACTTAGACAGAGACACGAACTCATAAGTGAGAAAGTGGGCCTAAACGACCTAATGGGGAATGACTCTTTGGGAGACTTAGGGAGTGGACTGACAAGCCCCAGATTCTCAATAGCAATAGTCACAAATTCGCTTTCAATAATAGCCACGATGTCATCTTCTAGGCTCAAGTGCATGGGTCCTTATAAGTTCTTACCTAGCCCCAGCCCCGGTATAAAGCCCATGTTTTGAAGTATCTTGTAGACAGAAAGCACTTTGTCAGAGGTTCTGGTGAGATCGTCATCATATATCTGAGCTTGTGCTACTATTTCGAACCCACTGAAGAGTCTACGACGGTCTTCATCATGCTGAATTTGTAGCACGGGTATCCCTTTCGTGTCTGTGCCTTGGGCTGTCACTAAATCACTATAGATAACTGTCACCTTGTTCCCTGATTGGAACTTAACACACTGATGCAGGGAGGATGGAACGGCATTAGATTTATGGAGCCAAGGGCGTCCTAGCAAGATGGTGAAAGTAGACGGTATGTCAATCACATGAAAATCTGTAGACAGGGTTTGAGTTCCCACGGATATGGGCAGAGTTACGACTCCTAACACTGATCTGCATGTAGAATCATAAGCCTTAATTGTCTGCTTGGAGGGCCTTAGGCTAGTTGGGTCCACACCCACTACGTCCATCATTTGTGAAGGCAATACGTTGATGGCGGATCCATTGTCAACAAAGGCTCTAGGGATTATCTTCCCGCTTATCTCGATGGTGATGTGCAGAGGTTCATTGTGATCAATGCCAAATGGGGGTACATCGAGTTCTGAAAAGGTGATAATATTCCCGAAGTGGATGTTGCCAATCATTTGCGTGACATTCTCGGGAGTAGTATCTGATGGGACCATAGTGGCGTCCAGGTTCTTCTCAAGCATTTGGCGGTGGGCCAGAGATGAGGTGAGTAGAGACCAGAGAGAGATGTGAGCTTGAGTTTGCTTGAGTTGTGTAAGGATGGGATCCTCTTTTTTAGGGTCTGCTTGCTCTGACTCTTTATTGAAGACTTTCTTTGCACCCTTGGGGACTGACTAATAGATATGTCCGGACCTTGTGAGTAAGTTGATTTCTGCTCGTGTGTCATATGGAGACTGTGGCATTTTCATGGATTCTGTGAATATTTCGGCAAGAGATAATGGTGGAGATTTAAGTGGACCGGAGTCGTAATCTCCTAGAAGAGAGGCTTCTAGAGACAGCTCCTCTAAAGACAGCATATAACAAGAAGAATTACTATCATTAATGAATTTTGAAGTACAACCTATCTCATCATCACCAAATGATTCGGAGTCTGCCACAATAGGTTCGGCCAGATCACCGAGGTTTATTGCTACACTATATTTATCTAGGGAGAGCCTAGGATCTTCGAGAGAACCATCTTGAATGAGCTTTAAGATGTCTTTCTTCAAGGCAAAGCACTCTCTTGTTCTGTGACCAGTGGCTTGGTGGTAATGGCAATACTTCCATACATTGCTTCCCATGTGCATCGAGTAGCCCTTGAGTTGTCTGACCAGTCCTTTGTTCATAAGGTCGAGGAGAAACTTCTTCATGGATATTTTCAATTGCTCGATGGAGTCTTCAATCTCTAGCATGGTGATTTGATCAGTCCCTACCATATTGACATCCATGGCAATGATTTTTGTTGGGTCGGCAATGACATTGTCTTTGATGAGGTTTTGAATGATCTTCTTGATGGTGAAACACTCGTTGTTGGTGTGTCAGGATGCTTTATGGTAGCCACAGAACTTTGACATGTCGCAACCGTGCTTAGGCCATTGGAATCTGCGTTTTAACGGTGAGATAAGTTCGATTCTGACTAGTCCTCCGAACAGAGCGTTCATGTCTAGCCCTAGTTCGGCGAAATCATCTACCATTTCGAGGATAACAATGTCGCCCTCGATGAGTTCGACCATGTTTGCGCCTCCATTGTTTGGGAGTGGGTTCGCTATGGTGTTCGGACCTTTAGGCTTCTCGATCTTTCTGTTGGTTATGAGCTTTTGGATGGCGCGCTTGAGATGCAAGCAGTTGTCAGTATTGTGGACCATGTACTTGTGGTACTTCCAGAACTTGGTGGCGTCAAGGTCAGCCCTTTTGTTTATTGGTTCGTAGTTATCAAGTGGCTTGATCAAGCCTTTCTTCATTAAAACTTCAAAGACTCGGCCAGTGGGCATGCTGAAGTCATCAAAATGCTCTTTTTCACGTGGGAAATTACTTGTCACTGCTTGGACATCAAAGGCGGAAGAGTTCTGAACCATACTCACTTGACCGGCAACCTCTTTGGCCTTAGGAGCGGTGCTTGTCGGAGCTTTATAGCGGAAGGAGGTGTTTCCACTTTTGGTAGTTTCTTTAGGCATACCAGTAATACCGGCTTCATGTCTGACCCCAGCATCGACCATTTCTCGCAGATCGGGAAAGTAGCCATTACCAATCGCCACCCTAAACTCAGGCAATAAGCATTTGTAGAAGATTTGCTTTTGTTCCTTTGCCTTGGAAGGGTATTGTACTTCAGCTAGCTTGTGATTCCATCTCTTGTAGAAGTCATAGATAGGCTCACCGGGCCTCTGCATAGTGTTTTCTAAATTAGTACGGTTGACGTGCCAATCGAGATTTGACTGTTACTTCTCACAGAAAATGGTGGTGATTTGATCCTAGGTCTCTCTTTCGGAGGGGTCCAAACTCAAGAACCAACGGAGAGCGATTCCGTCCAAAGTGGTGTGGAAGACTCGGGCCATCTGTTCGTTGGTGCAGTCTCGGGCTCTCATAGCTAGAACATAACTGTCAAGGTGAGTCTTGGGACAAGTAGTACCATGTAAAGTAGAGACTTTTGGCATTTTCAAGTCTCTAGGGAGAGCACACCCACATTGCTTGGGTTAATGGTTTTGACTATCGGAGGAGCGGCTTGCTTACTGACCGTATCGGAGAGCTTGCAGATCTGTTCTTGCATAGGGACCACTAAGGGGTGATAGGAGAAATCAGAACTGTCGTAGGCTTGAGCAGCGGGAGGAGTAGTGGAGATTGTAGGCATGGCGGCACCGATGCTTAGTGGCAATGATGGCGGAGGCAACTTGGTAGAGGACAAGTAGCTACCCATCAATTCTGGTGACGGCTCATATGGACCCTTGCTGGAGGTTTCTCTAGTACCATAATCAGGAGGAGGGACCCTTTGGTAATTGGGCACCTTGAGAGGGATAGCATCCTTATTGGAAGGGTAGGTGACATGCACTTCTTCATCTTAGACGAAGATCACTTCCTCATTGTGGAAGCTAGTTTCCACACCCTTCTTCTTCATTTCAGTATGAAGATGGTCTCTGAGCTCTTGGTTGACCCTTTCTAGATATTTGATTCGATCCTCGAGCTTGGATATTTGCAGCATGATATTAGTGAAGAAAGCATGGAGAGGTGGCAGAATATTTGAGGACTTGATGCTGGCGGTGATATCTGGATCAGTAGAGGCAGCGGAGACTTACGGAGTGGAGATACTAGGAGTAGAAGGCTCAGATGATGACGGAGACATTGTTGGAGCTGAGACTGAAGGCTGAAGTTGCGGAGGGCTCGAACGTTGTAGTCGACCACCGGAACGGACTTAAGTTCGCTTCTCTGTAGAGGTATGGTAGGTTAAGTTTAGGACGGGTAAGGCTCATGCAATGTATTTTGTTATTTACAAAACAGTACATTATTTACATCCTAATTGGTTGGAAGGGGTACCCCTTTTTAGGTTACTATCTACAAAACTTGGACCAGTGGAGGTCATCACTACATCTATAGACCCCTCGTTTTTCACCTGCATTGCACACCTCCAAACGGACAATTTGGGCGAGGGTCCTATTGGGTAAGCGACTTCCACCGACCTAACGAATAACCCTTGTTTAAAGGCATTTAACGTAATGTTGATGTTACTTCCGTTAAGTTTTTAATGAGTTGAGATCCTTGTACAAAGTATCACTTGGCTCACAATATGCACACCCTTGTAGGGAATTTCGTTTTTTTTGTGCTTCTTTCTCTCAAAGGATCTCGACTCATTAATGACTTAACGGATGACGGCATGAACGACACGTTAATTGTCTATAAAGAAAAGCTAGTCAAACTAACCGATCGACTTTGGAGTGTCCTAGACTCTATGAGAGTGCATGGTTTTAGACACATACAAGGCTAAACCTCAACCGCTCGCAAGCGTACACGGTGAGTTAGATAAACCAGGTGCCACGAAGACAGAGACGACAGGATCGCCTAAGATGTGCACTCAGCGGATTATCCGGAGTAAGGTGTGCAGTGTGACACAAACTAGTGGTAGTGTGCGGACAACAACTAGTTATTTTTAGAGAGAAAACAGAGAGTTTTTTGTTTTTACATGTATGCAATGCAAAACAGTTAAGAAAGTACAGTAGAAAACAGTTAAGATGTTAGCGCACTAAAGTATAAGGGAAGCAGATATGTACAGAGATAAAGTACAAGGGGGAAAGATACAATCATGATATTGACAAAAGTTTGACCCTCTATGTTTGAAAATTTCAAAGCTAGTCCCCAGCAGATTCGCCACTGTGAATACCCCTTTCTGAATGCGGGCGATGCACGGGAAGTCTTTTATTATTTTATCTTATTTTATCTTTTCTATGGGATTAGGATATTCAAGTTGGCATTTAACTTATTACGAGTCGCCACGTTGTTTTATCGAGCTAAAACATTGAGAAAAACTAACAGAGAAGGTTTGGGGATCAAGTTACAATAAGAGAAGAATATCAAGTGATCACTTCTATCGCCCGATAGATCGGACTTTCTATCATGATAATTGTGTTAGTAGTGTGTTAGTGATTTTGACCGGATCCAAAGATTACTACGTTCCTCTCGTTAAGAGAAGCTCAGGTCGACGTAGTTCGCACATAATCGGAATAGAGAGAAGAAGTGGGATCATGCATATGATGGGGGAGGAGAAAGAATCATACAAGATGATCACATTCTAGAATAATTATTATACCATTGATAAGATCAATGTGTAGTCATCAAATTCATCACATGAGAGTTAATGATCATGGGAATATTTACCTACAGTTTAGGGTTTAGAAGTAGGTTCTAGATATCGTTAATAATCATCGGCTATGCATATATATAGGGATTACAAGTATAGATCTAGCAGGTTAAATCTATCATAGTAATAAGAACATCATGAACATGTATGCAATAACACTTAAACATGAAGATCGCTACCTTAGAAATAGAGCAGAATATGAATTCTAGCAAGAACATAAAGAACCCAATATGAATCATATGAATATGAATGGATAAACATAATGAAAACATGCATAAATTAGATCTATACTAGTAAAACATAGAAAACTTCACCAATATTGACAAGAACGAAGCCGAATCTTGAACGTTGATTCGCCGGACCTTCGGGATTGCTAGAAAGGCTTGGAGAGAGAGTTCTTCCTTCAGTTTAGACTCTAGAACTCGGGGGAGAGAATTGTGTGTATCAAAATTATGAACTGAGATCACCTATTTATAGGGCTTCTAACCTGGAGAGACTGGCTGCCCGGCCAAGGCAAGACTGGCCGCCCGACCAAGCGCGGGGGGTTGGCGTCGTTTCCAAGGTTCTGATCAAATTGGACTCTGAAGAAAACCTAGATAACGTCTATCTTTGTGGCTAATTTGATCAGGTCGTCAATATCTTCTTATCTGGGCTTTTTTGGAAATTTCGGATAAGTCCTGTGCAGCTTGTAAATACCTGTAAGGTCCTTCTGAGTTCTGGAATGCCTAACAACTCATTTTCACGCCGGGTACTGTAAGTAACCCAATCAAAACTTAAACCAACTTAGAGGAATTCTTAGTACCATTCAGGGATAAACTGATAGGCTAGGACCTCACTAGGATAAACCAAAACTCTTGGACTATCCTGGAATGAAACTTAGAAAAATCCAGAAGCTCGCCATGCTGAGCTGTACGGATGGTATGGGTACTAGAAGGGCCCAACCGTACGGCTGGTTTGGGTGCCTTCAGTCCCTATAAATTGAGACCTTGTTGATCATTTCAGGGGGGTAGAAATATTAATTTCAGAGCATAAACTTTGCAGGAACACGAGCAGAAACACAAACATTGTGAGAATTGAGTGAAAGAGAGGAAGATAGGCTAGAATCAAACATTGGTGAGGCCTCGTTCACCCCCATCTGCCCTTCGCTCTTCTTTATTTACTTATCTGTGATCTTGTCTACTTAATGCTTATATACTTCTTGTAATATTATTACTTGGAACCAAGCATTTGAAATGATTCATGGTGCCCTCATACCTTGTGTATGAATAAGGGTTAAAACCAAAGATAATCAAGGCTTGTTATGATAAATGCAATTTACTTTATGTCATTTACTTTCATGTCAATATATATTTATGTCATTTAATTCTATGTCTTTACTTTTGGCTTGGTGATCCATTGCACATCTTGGAGAGAGCCTTTCCATATTTATGATGTTTATGTGTTATTGTTGAGATGATCAAGTTTGGGTGGTAAAGTCCCAATCTTTACCATCCAAATAATGTCCCTTTGGATGATAAAGACTCAATCTTTATCCATCCAAAGGTTGATTTTTGATGCCTCATGGCTTTTTATCGGATGAATCAACCATTTGGGAGGTTAAAGTCTCAATCTTTAACCATCCAAATGGTTATTTGGCTCAAAGCCATGTTCATCAACCTTGTTCTTACTTCCCCAATTATTGCCTTGATCATGCCCAAAAACCTTGTGTTTTGGTGTCTAATTAATGGTCAAAGGCATAGGGATGTTGTTATGCATGTTTTGGTACCACAAAAATAAACTGAAAAGATCACATTCTGTCCAGTTTCAGCATCAGCAGGATGCCCTGTTTCTGCCTGAACTGGACTGCTTTCTGATAAATCTGTAAAATTCCTAGGACAACCATCTCCATCCGTACGGATGGTTTGTCCAGAGAATTGTTTTTCCAGTTTTTCCCCATTCTATTAAAAAGCTTTGCAAATAAACCACTTTTCGTTAAATCCTAAATTGTTTTATGTTAAGTCAGTTTCTCCCATTTTAAAATACACACACACACACTTGCACGTCTTGGTCAACAAACTAGGGAGACTCGGTTATCCGAGGCAGATTGGGTGAACGATGAAAAGTTCTTCCAAAGACGTAACTTGACCTCCGAACTCACCTTCTCTAACCTTTTCCGTTAAATTTTGGTTTAAAATTAAATTAACGTGGTGACTCCGTTTTCTTGAACATAAAGTGCCGTGTTTGATTCTCGAGTGAAACCCTCTGTTTTCCCGCGGGTATCTTACAGTGGCGACTCCGCTGGTGAATAAGTTGTTTCCAAACTTCTTTTTAGAAAATTTGGGGGCATCTTTGTGTGTGTCAAACTCCCGCCCCCTTTTGTTGACTTTATGCATATTTGTGTGTATTTTATGTTTCTGTTTGATTTCTGGAAATGAAACTATTCTGGAAACACAATAAACTGGGGCTTGAAGGATCAGAAACTGGAAAATCACAAAAAATAATGGGACACCTCGACTAGCCGTACGGCTGGTTTTCCCGGGCCCACAGAATGTTTCAAGTTAACAATTTCTTGCAGGGCAGAAACATTCTGATGGTCCCCTTGCTTCTGCTTGTCCAGGTTCCAATTTACAGCCTTTATTTGTGCACATATGCCTTTGTTTTCATAACCAAAACTTGATTTTAAACCTTGGTTATGCATAAATTTCGGACATAAAATTTTGGGTTTCGCAAGGCCTCATTGTGCATAACCCTTTTTCATAAAAGTTTGATTTTCCAAATACTTTTTGTTGTTGTGCAAATCTTCTTGTACAAATTGATTTTCAAGGGGCCTTGCTCCTCTTGTAAAAATTTCTTGGTTTTCAAAACCTTCGATTGTGCACAAGCTTTTCCATATACAAAATTTGATTTTCAAGATTCTTACTTGTTCATATTCTTGTTTGATTACTTGTGAAAATTACCTGTTCAAATTGCTTGTCCATATCTTGTATATACTCTTGTTCATGATATTAAAACGCATTGCAAAATTCCTATTTTAACTCAAAAGGGAACATAGAAGACTTCACACAACGCGCACTCGACCTTGTGCACGTCTCAAAAACCCTCAAAACCCGGGATGGATGCCACGATGCAGATTGATTGGCACTCTTATGCCCATCTCTCGCGCACGGGTCTAATCCACCTCCCCTTCCGAGCCGAGTCAACCACACTTGTCTGTGACACACAAATACCGTTACCATGGTTGGTTTTTGGTCTAGCTCATGTCATCACATCCCTATTACGTGTCCAAACATTAATTATGGACAAGTTAACGCCCAAGTTCATGACTCCTTGTGAAAGAAAGTGTGACCAAGGTCATCTTTGACCCGGTCCTTGACCTATGCGTTAATGCCAGCCATAATTAACCAAAGTCATGTATTAGAGATAGGGTGACACCGTGTCATTAAGTTCTATTGCTTGGCCCGTCCTAATCATCCTTAAGCCCAGGGTTAAGGTCCGAGATCCCTCATTAAAATGAGGTCATGCTGGAATTTCGTTGTAGCGTTAAGTCAATATTGACCTCAACCGGGGCTTAATTATGATAAGAGTGGCCCGCGTATCGGAACTTTGTGACACACTAGACCCTAGGTTTGATTCTTTTGGTCGGTGAAAGCCGCGTGCCCTATAGGACCCTCGCCCGGGATAGTCCGTCCTTGGGGGTGTGCAATGCAAGTGAAAAACGAGGGGTCTATAGACGTAGTGATGGCCTCCACTGATCCAGGGTTTAGAATAGTTGCGAAAAAGAAGAGAAATCTTTTCCAACCATTTAGGAATAAAAATGTGTCTTACGTAAACTTGAACTGATAAATGGATGCATAACTTTGAATTGCGTGCTAACGTTTGTTCATGTGAAAAGATCATTCAATGAAAAATGCTCTTTTTTAATAAGATGGCTAAATTCACCAGAATGAATAGCTCGGGCCTTTCCCTTAAAATTTAATCTTAGAATCAAATCAGTTTTCCCCATTGAGTCAAATCTCCTTGTGTCAGAGTCTTCCACTTGCTCAAAGCATGTCTTTTTCGAGAACCCTTCCAAAGTTCCCTTATGATTTAGTGGTCCTCCGTTTAATAGGAAGCAATGGAAATCAATCCCCCCGTGATGGAAGCTGAGACAGGAACGGACGTCCAATCCCGACTGGAAGCCCGGTTAATTTTTTTGGAGAAAGCGTTTGGTACAATGGAAGACTGGGTTCAAAAGGCGGAAGCTATCCAAAATGGATTATCCAATACCGTCCGACAACTCTGGGAGGAAATCACATAAATCCTCCAGGGAAGGTTCGAGGAAGTATAGGGGAAACACAGTAAGAGGCTCAAGGAAGCCATTGAGGATGAGTGCAACCGTAAGTATGAGCTCATGCACAGACGGGCCGAGTTGACCGATGAAATGGAGAGGTAAAACTCAAGGCACACCAAGGAATGCCTTCACAAGATCATGCAATCCATCAAAGAGATTAAGGAATCCACACAACGGCCATCATCCCCACCAAGGGCTTCCCCCATTACCCTAATCCAAAGAGAACAAGGGCCTCATGAGCAATCCCAATCCATTGCACTGTGTCACAGAAAACCCGCGACTGTCGTAGGAGGTTTCCTTCCTCACGGTAAAGGAGCCTATTACCGTTGGTTCCATGATCTAGGAATGCCCAGGGACCAAATGCTGGACCATCTGCTGGAGATCAAAAAGATCGAGTTGCTCAGCCGCAATGTGATTTGGAATGAACCTCCCTCCCAACATCATGATCAGAAGCAACACTGCAAGTATCACCAAGCCTTGGGCATTCCAAGGAGGCATGCCCAGCTTTGAGAAACAAAATCCAAGAGCTCATTGATGAGGGGATCATTACCAAGAAAGGAAACCGCTGGGTTTGAGCCCGAGCAAAGGGCAAGGAAGCAGAGTTTGAGGATGTGAGGAAAGGAGGAGAGACAAAGAGGAAGAAAAGTAGGAGTGGTCTAGTTTCATAGGTCCTAGAGTTCCAAAAGTCCATCTTGGACGTTGTATTTTATTTTTCCTTAGGCAAGGTTCGTGTAAAAGGCACCAAAGTTGATTCTGTAAGAAAATTAAGTCCTTTATGAAATGAAATAGTCATTCCAGATAGATGTGCGACCGCACAAGGGTTTTGGGCGGCTACACACCATGTCGGGACAGGTTTCCTAATTTGATTTGGAAAAGAATTTTGGACGGGTTTAGACACAAGTTTCCTATTTGGAATAGGTCTAACTTGTATATAAACAGCCAAATTCGGGCCAGAACATAGCATAGCTTTTGTACAAGTCTCCAAAGAGTTTGAGAGAGGTTTTATTTTGTTCTAAGACATCCTAGATTGAGGAACAAAATAATACACAAACAAAATCCCATATAGTTCATATTGATTGTGAAAACGTGTTTCACAATTTTGGTCTAGCAACCAAGATCAAGTGTTCTTGATATTTGTTCGTGGTGTGGATACCGCTAGAGGGTGAAGCTTATCATCTTCAAAGTTCGTGTTCTTACTTTTGTGATCAAAGCTTCAAGTTCTCCACCAAGATCAAAGACCAAATTCAAAGTCATCAAGGGTTAGTTTTTCTAGTATTCATATTGTTGTATTTGATTTAATCATATGAATGGATCTATGGGCTTTGGGTTTCATAAAATTTTAAATGCTAATTTCCACTGCGCATGTGACTACGAAACCCAACAGAAATTGCCTGGCTTATTATTATCAAATGATTGCTACGTCCCTAAAATGATGAGTTGACTTCTAAGCATACTAGTCAATGATGACTCATTAAGGACAAATGGACCTAACACAAATGAAAAACGCTCGATGCAAGCAATTAATCTTAATATGAATAAATGTTGCGATTAATTGGCATGAGGAAATCATTAATGGCAAACCTTCCTTCATACACATATCCGATACACATCCCCGATACACTTTCCCTATACAAATTCCTGATGCACACCAAAGGCATCCCAAGACCATGAAAAGGCAAGGATGTTGTTGCCCAACCACCAAAATTCACCCGCGACCGCACGTGCGCAACCAAGCAGAGGACTTCCCGGATCTTCAAAATCAAAGTCAAAAGCGACGGACATTCCACCAAAGGGCTACACATGAGCCAATGTCCAAGATAGCAAGTTGGGACGGATGTTTCCCCTCTCCCAAAAAAAAAAAAAAAATAAAAACTGAATGTATGGAAAGAAGGAAAGGAAATGAATACATGGAAAGAAGGAAAGGAAATGAATATGGAGGAAAATGAATTCATCCCAAGAGAAAGCCACCTCCGAGAAGAGTGCACCTCAGAAAAGGCCCAGAAAGGCAGCAACATTCTTCCAAGAGATACCAACCCCGGCAAAAGGCGGTGCAAGGCCGAACTACGGCGACCTGAGCTCCTCAAACTGAGGGAAACGTAGGCAACCTTCGGGTCCGGTCATGACAAGAAACAAAACCATCAAACCTTGGTCCCCTCAATATGACCAAGTCCTTTTCTTTCGGTCCCATCAGTGACCAACTTCTCAGACAGTACCTTCACATCCAAGACCAATTCCCCTAAACACATTCTCCTTCTGATCTCGCCATTGATCGAATCCTAATTTCAATTGATCACAACACTTATACATGCTAAGGCTAATTGCTTGTAATAATCTTGACTTAATAATAAACATGGTCCATTTGAGCAATCATTTTGATGATAATAATTAAGGAAAATTTCAAATGTCTCGACTAGTATTCTTTTCTACATCTTAGGAAAGAGCCAAACACCGACTTCTGTTCATAGGCTTCCTTCCTCACAAAAGGGACTCACTCCCGCAAATGCCTATGTCTGTTTTCTTTGATGCAAGCAAACATAATTTACTCGCGTCCGTGTCTCGAGTCGACTAGACCACTCCTAGAAAGGAAAGAATAGGAGACACAGAATGGATACCCGTAAGGAAAGATGCTCGTGATGTTGACTAGGAAAGAAAGGGATGAGCGAGAAAATCGGTCCCCTAACAACAAGTAGGAAAAGCCCAGGTTTGTTGATAGAGCAATTCTCAGTCAAAAGAAGACTGGGGCTACTAAGTCGTAGGGGCACATTTAAGGTGATCAAAGGAAAGATCATCCCCAAGAAGGTCGAAGCCTAGAAATTGATTCCCAAACGAAACGGGGCTGTCAAACCATAACAACAAGTTGAAGGGGTTAGCGGAATGGTCATGCTTTGGTAAGACCAGTCTAAGCCAAAACCCAGAGTCCCAATATCCCAATAAAATCCCCATATTTTCAAAATTCCCCAGAGGTCCTCAGAAAATTTTGGTAAAAAAAGGTCAAACCTCTGCGCCAACCGTACGGATACTTTGTCCTTTGTAAAAATTCAGATCAGCAGCCCATACCAGCAGACTGCCCATAAGTGAAACTCAATTTCCCTTGCTCAAAACCTGTCCCAATTGTACATAATCGAGTCTAAACATACTTTGGGGAATCCCCAGCAAGCCATAACATCAAAAACCCCTCTTAAGGCCCGAGCTATGCATTTAAGTGAATTTATAAATAAAGAACGTTTTGAATATTAATAAAATTACAAGTTATTTATACATATAGTTTTCAAACAAATAAGAACATAAAGATGTCTAAACAAATACATCTACTCAGAATCTGGGTCCGAGTCAACTGGAGGTGAATAGGAAATGCCCGACCCGCGAGACGGATAAGCAATGGGGTCAAAGTGGAAAAGGGACTCCGCTAAGCTCATATCATCACTAGCAGATGGCTGAAAGGAGCGCCAAGTAAACTGGGAGGAGGTACCCGGACGGTCAGCAGAAGATGGCCCGGGCCGTTCTAATGATAGGTGGACGAAAGGATCCGGAGCAATTTCATGGGTGCCCGTGTCCTGGAGCGAGCCTCGAAAAGATGCTATATCCACAGTACTCATAGACTGACTGCGGAAATTAGAGGGAGGCAGCTCCAGGACATTATTTGCAAATTACATTAACTCTTGAAATTGTTGGTAGTGGTGCCCTAGGCACGTTTAATAAATGTTGTAATTGTTATCTTTATTTCATATCAATAAAGAAATGTTTTGATTATTATTGTTGTTCATGTTTACTTATAATAATCTCCGTTCCTAGTACTTGTTAAGCACTAGTATAAAGGCTAAATGATCATGGGATGATCATGTTAGATTTATGGGTACTTGTTTGGAACAAGGTACTGGACATGACCCGCTGTATGAGATTTATGTCATGGTCTATGTCGTACATATATCTCATATTAGTTATGTCATTTGAATCCTTAGACATGAAGTTATTATAGTCTTCCACTTGATGAACATTATGTTTGACATATTCAAACGCTACCTTTAACCGAGAAGTTATAAAGGGTATGATTGGCATAATCGGATTCACGTAGGGAAGAATAATAAGCTAAATGGATTTGTCCCTCTTCGGAGAGATGTCAAGCTTGGGCCTCTCGTAGGAATGATGTTGATGAAAATGTTCGGCCGGACTCAAATGAATTGATTGGATCAATGACATTTGTATTATCAACATATTCGGGATCGAGAAAGTATTGAACAAAAACAAGTTGACTTGTTGACCATGACTTGTGTTCAATGACATCGTGGACAAAGGGATTATGACATGTTCTAAAGGAATGCGAACTTGTATCTAGTTATACTATTTGGGTAGGTATGACGGTTTGCTAGAACCTAACCATATCTTATGGTTTCATGTTTGAACCCATTGCCAACTTAGTATAATCCTAGAGGGTCACACACAATAGAACGAATCTTAAATAAGTACTATGTTGGAATTTTGGAAACTTTGGGAATCTGGACAAGTGGGCGTCCGCACAGGATGTATTGGGCGGCCGCACAGTTTGGGTCAGTTAGTACCAGAAACCTTCCAGATAGATGTGCGACCGCACAAGGGTTTTAGGCGGCCGCACACCATGTCGGGACAGGTTTCCTAATTTGATTTGGAAAAGAATTTTGGACGGGTTTAGACACAAGTTTCCTATTTGGAATAGGTCTAACTTGTATATAAACAGCCAAATTCGGGCCAGAACATAACATAGCTTTTGTGCAAGTCTCCAAAGAGTTTGAGAGAGGTTTTATTTTGTTCTAAGACATCCTAAATTGAAGAACAAAATAATACACAAACAAATTCCCATATAGTTCATATTGATTGTGAAAACGTGTTTCACAATTTTGGTCTAGCAACCAAGATCAAGTGTTCTTGATATTCGTTTGTGGTGTGGATACCGCTAGAGGATGAAGCTTATCATCTTCAAAGTTCGTGTTCTTACTTTTGTGATCAAAGCTTCAAGTTGTCCACCAAGATCAAAGACCAAATTCAAAGTCATCAAGGGTTAGTTTTTCTAGTATTCATATTGTTGTATTTGATTTAATCATATGAATGGATATATGGGCTTTGGGTTTCATAAAATTTTAAATGCTAATTTCCGCTGCGCATGTGACTACGAAACCCAACAGTGGTATCAGAGTCCCGTTCATGTTGATTATTTCAATACTTAGATCATGTTGTGTGTATATAAATTGTTTATGTGCCCTAACATGATATGAATATTGGATTATATGATGTTTATGTGTTATGTGATTTTATGTGGTTTATTGTTTTGCAACTTTAATCGCACGATTCAATCGTAATAAATATAATGATGGATTCTGAATTGTTTGATTATTAATTCTGATTGGATCATGGTTTTAATAATCGGGGAAAAACAATTTTGAGACAAATTTTCGAACTGAAAAATACTTTCTGATCTCACAGTGCGACCGCACAGAATGACCTGGGCGATCGCACAAAAGTTGGGCGACCGCACAGTAACTCTTGGGCGGCCGCACACAATGATCAGAATCTCTGATTTTTGTTAAAAATCAGAATTTGGAATTTTCGAGAGGTCCAACCGAACCAGTGACAGAACCAGACCAGACCTGCTGATTTGGAATGGGTTTTGGGTAGTTGGTTTGGGTGTGCATCTTGGGGTTTGATTTTCCTATTTGTTTTAGTCTTGTGATTCCAAGATTGGTTCAAGGTTTGGATGGCTAATCTGCGTTCATCGAGATTGTGTTTCCCAAACTTGATCGCAATCAAAGTTTCAAAGATAAAACGAAGTTAGAATTATGAAGAGTTCATAATTGCTAAAATTGAGAAACAAAGTTCTTGATTCAAATTGGAGATCCATATGGAATCGTGGATGCAATTGGCCTACGTTCATCGAGACCATCTATTGCTTAGTTTCGGCCACATGGACTACTTTCTTGGTTTCTTGAATTAGTGCGGAATTGTGGTTGCCTTATGGCTTAGTTTCGGCCGCACTTCTTGTTGTCTTGATTTGGAGATAATAACCAAGGTTGAAATAGTCTCATCCTCATAATTATAGAGAAACTAATGACACATAAATATTATGCTTAAATTAATGGAGATTAATTTAGTGGCTAAACTTGATGCGTAACATGTTTATATTATGTGCTCATAAATGTGTTATATGCTATATGTGATGAACCTTCAAGAAAATTTTAAGTCTTTTATTGCCATGCCATGATTAAAACACTTGTTAATACATAAGTAATTTTAATGTAGATTCGCCCAAGCGAGATGCATTAACTTTATTTATGTATGAGCAAGATAGATAATGTGGGCACGCCCTAGCGAGGCACATTAACTATACGTTTAAAATGGTTAGACTTAATTAGACGTCAAAACAGTTTTGGGCCTAGGCAAAGATGAGATTTAACATGCTTTTTGAAATAGGATTTCTTAAAGAATCTCATAAGAGGAACTAAGAGTCATATAAGATATGATTGACAAGAGTTGTCTACCTAATTAATTTGATTTTGTGTAATCCACCCGGACTTAAAATTAAATTAAAGCGGGATCTTAACCTATTTAAATTATATTATACATTGGATGTATAAGAAGGTTATATAATTTAGTGGGAGTATTTTCGTTTGAAAAATACATTGTTTATTCTTTAATGAAAATTGGTACTTATTAAATTTTGGAAATTTTGCACATTTGTAGACAATGACTGCTAACATTCAATCAATTTCGTTGCGATCGATCCTTGAGAAGGATAAACTCCAAGAGAATGGTATGAACTTTATGGATTGGATCCGTAGCCTAAGAATTGTTCTAAGGCAAGAAGATAAGTTGTACATTCTCGATGGGCCACTTCCTGCTGAACCAGAACCTACTGCCCCTAGGGCAGAAAGAGACAGTTACAAGAAACATCGTAATGATTCTAGAGATGTAAGCTGTCTCATGCTTGCTACTATGTGCTCAAAACTCCAACAAAGTTTGGAACATTTGGAATCCTATGAGATAGGCGCGGAGTTAAGAGCCATGTTTCAAGAACAAGCTAGGCAAGAGAGGTACAAGACCATTGTTGCATTCACTACTTGCAAAATGAATGAAGGGCAACAAGTGAGTCCTCACATGCTGAAAATGAAAGGTTATGTAGAGCACCTTGAGAAACTTGGCTATCCAATCCCATTGGAGCTAGCCACGGATCTCATTCTTAATTCATTGCCTAAAAGTTATAATCAGTTTGTGATGAATTATAACATGCATGGAATGGATAAGAATCTCTCCGAATTGCATGGGATGCTTAAAACTGCGGAGATGAAGATTGCGGAGAAAGGTTCTCCCGTGCTCTTGGTTCATGATGGGAAGAAGGCTAGTGCCAAAGGAAAGGGTAAGAAAGTTGTCAAACCCAAGATAAGCAAGGCAAAGGTTGCCAAGGCTTCTGAGGCAAAACCCGATTCACAAAAGGATGCGACCCGTGAGCTTTCTGAACCATTTTTTGGCCCGTCCCCGGAAGCCAGGCCTCCTCAGCAATGCTCGCCCTGCAACCTGTACATGAAAATAACAAAGGCTCAGCGAAAGAGACATAATTAAAAGATGTGTGTGTGTGCAAAGCAAAAGAGAAAACATACCGCCTCAATCGGGATCTCCTCAGCCGGGGCTCCCTCCCCTGGTGTAGACAAGTCTACCTTGTGAACCTTACCATCAACACAGACGTAAGAGTAGTCCATCAAAACCGAGGGAGCTACCCCCGAAGCCACAACCTGTGGCGACCTAAGCCATTAGAGGGAGGCAGCTCCAGGCTCGATACCCTCTTGCGAGGCCTCTCCTCGCCACTTATCGAACTCCTACCCGGTACAAAATTGTGCTCGATTTCCCTTATATGAGCGACCCGTGAGCTTTCTGAACCATTTTTTGGCCCGTCCCCGGAAGCCAGGCCTCCTCAGCAATGCTCGCCCTGCAACCTGTACATGAAAATAACAAAGGCTCAGCGAAAGAGACAGAATTAAAAGATGTGTGTGTGCAAAGCAAAGGAGAAAACATACCGCCTCAATCGGGATCTCCTCAGCCTGGGCTCCCTCCCCTGGTGTAGACAAGTCTACCTTGTGAACCTTGCCATCAACACAGACGTAAGAGTAGTCCATCAAAACCGAGGGAGCTACCCCCGAAGCCACCACCTGTGGCGACCTAAGCCGTGTAGCCACGAATCGTCCATATGGCTCATCAGTGATCAAACCAGCTGCATCCGCCCCCATCAGGTAAGGTTCATTCCAATGGTCAGAAAGGTACATGACCTCAGGAGGATCCACCGGTCTCCTCTGCACGAGCTCCAACCCATGCTGCCATAGGACCCTCTCCCCCAGATAGAAGGATTCACCTCGGAACCCTACCAACAACCTCCTCTGCCTAGTCACCCTCTGGGCCTCTCTCAAATCAAAGCCGATATCCGGCCTCTCATACCTGGACCATGGGTACATATTCAACCCCTTTGGCATGGGCCCCCTCAATACCACCTTCACATCGGCATGCCAGACAAAGGTCCTCCCTTTGGACCCCTGCGGCTCTCGGGAACTCCTTGCCCAACAGATCATAGCCGGAAAGTTGAGGTCCCGATCCAAGGATGGCTTCCACAAATAGCCACCAAATATCTCATAGTACCAGACCTGAAAAGGAAAAACAAGGCGGCATTAAGTACATAAGAATGAGATGAGGCCAAAGCAGAAAATAAAGCAAAGGCAGAAAAGAATAAAAGAGGAAAGAGGCATACCTTGAGGGAAAATTGTAAGCAGACCAAAGACTTGCTCGCTTTTCGGCTAAATTTATCGAGCTCCATATATAGCTCGGCAAGGCCCGCCTCACCCCAAGCGATGCTCCTAATACCCTTAGGCGTCATAAGGGAGCCGATGTCGCGACCCCGGACCCCGCGGGCCCGAGACCGCGATCTGGACGTCGACTCTAAAACCAAAACTGTGAAATACCGAAGATAAAAATTCCATTTGATACCAAAAGGTGATAACACAAGGTTTTGAAAATCAACTTGAACAACAAGGTAAAACTAGTATAAACTCCATAAGCTTATACACCAAAGTTACAAAATACACAAATCCTAATGACGTCAATGTTTGGTACAAATATCCCAAAAGGTTACACATTTATATAATGTAAACCAACCTATAACAACCTTCCCCAAAAGAATATATCCACACTCGACGTCCTCTTTCTCGTGATCAGCGAGACTAATCCTTAACACCTGGGGGGGGGGGTTAAGGAAAAACAAAGATAAAAGAAAGGGGGTGAGATAAATCTCAATAAGTTACTAATGCAACTACATGACATGCTATGATGCACGAAGCGATAAGCAATAATAAATATCACGTAACACACAGCATTTATCACATAACAGATAGCAGCGGAAATAAACACATAACAAAGGATATAGCCAAGGTTTTCCAAACCGGTACATCCAAATAAAGGATCGCTGCGCAGCTTCAATAATCAACAAATCATCATCTTCATAATAGCATGAAAGCCGAAGAGAAAACCCCGGTACCGGAACAAGAACCATAAAAGTGTCACAAAGGACAAGAGCCATGACACAAAGTCATGCCCGGTAGCTAGATACATTCACAAAGGAAGCTAACTCATCTCTTCCAAGGCCAATCTGGAAAAGGGTAAAGAAGGGGGCAAAACAATGGTCAACATTATAATGGACTTGGCTTTGCCATTATAATCTTTCCCATCGCCCGATGCAACAAATATGCCAGCTGGGCTTCCAAATAAATGATAAGTAATAATAATTTAGCATGAATAAACAACTTAAGGTTCCAAAGTAGGGAACCAATCCAATTAAATCACCACAAAGGTAAACCAATAAAAACCGCACATCGAAGACGAACCACATTCTCAAAATGATGCTTAAACAAATTCCATATCATATTTATTCACAAAAGAATCAAATCCAATCAATAAAGTGTTCCACGGTGTTATCGTAAGTTAATTAGAAGAAATAAACCTAAACTAGTTAAGCCTTAAGCCTTAGACCAAGCAAAAAGGGCAAAAATCCAAACAAGCGGGCGGGCGGGCGCCTGGGAATAGGCAGGCGGGCGCTTGTTTGGCCAGTAGGTTTGGGTCGCTGGAAAAGGGGTGCAGGCGGGCGCCTGGGTCAAGGCGGGCGGGCGCTCGGCCTGGGATTTGGCCGGGAAGAACAGAGCTGGGTTCTTCATTTCGACCCAAATTTCACCAAAACACAAAATACTCCATTTCAACTCTTTCTACAAGTTCCCCAATGTACCAAAACCAATTATAACTAGGGTGGGGATCCAAATACACCATTTATCAACCCA
Source organism: Campanula takesimana (assembly GCA_026119855.1). Classification (NCBI taxonomy): domain Eukaryota; kingdom Viridiplantae; phylum Streptophyta; class Magnoliopsida; order Asterales; family Campanulaceae; genus Campanula; species Campanula takesimana. The sequence goes on from JAOWBW010000067.1 coordinate 1,876,899, forward strand.
AAACCAAGAATCAAACCCAACATTCATCAATTCACCATTTTTACCCAAAACTCAAATAAATTCAAAATAAATTCTAAACTCAACCAAACTTCAAATATAACACATCAAGCATTATATAAACATGATATGAACATTTTAGCATAAAAATGGGGGAAAAGTAACTTACTTGATAAATCTCAAAGTTGACGGAATTCAATTCTTTTTGATTCTACGCGATCCTATCGACGATCTAAACAAGGTTCATGTTTTAAGAAATGAGAGATTACAAGAGGAAGAAGGAGTAAATGAAGAGAGAAGGAAGAAGATGAATCTTACCCCTTTTTCTTCTAAGGGAGGAGAGAGAGATGGGAGAGAGGGATGGAGGTGGAGTGTGAGGGTGAAAGAGTAGGGTGAGGGAGGTGAGTAGGGAGAAGATGAAGATTGAAATGTTACACCTAGCCCCATTCCCCCACTAACTAGCACAATTACTTACACTCCCGACTAACAATTAAGATTCAACACTTCCACACTAGCCCAAATAACTCGAATAAAATGCTAGGCATAATTATTATAACACATAAATATTTAAATAGATAATAATTTAAATAAATAGATAGGCAAATAATTAAACAATAATCATTTATTACTAATAAAATAGAGCCTATATTTCGGGTCGTGACAGCCGAGGAGAGGAAACATGCATGTAGTGTCGGCATTGGCAAAGATGGTGTTTCTAAGAAGGAGCCACACGAAAGAACGCCCTATCTGCTAAGCTGTCACCCTGCCGGCCAGGTATTCCAGATAGTTGGCATGAATGGTCCTCTCAACATTCAGAACCAAGATGCCTAAACCCTTGGTAGGGCCCGAGAAGCCGATAAGTGACCTAATCTCCTCAACAGTGATCCTATCCTTCCAAACAACCGGGTGCCAATCAAAAGAAAGCCCGGTGATCGCTGAGAAATCGACGGGAGTCACAATCACCTCCCCTCAACTCAAATGAAATGTGTGGGTCAAGTCCCACCAGTACTCAGAAAGGGCATTGAGAAGCCCCATACTCATGTTGGTCTCCACCAACGTGCCTAAACCCTCGATAAATGGCACCAAACCGGTACGCTCCACCCACTCCCTCGGACGGGCCCACCATCAACGGACTCTGGCATAGACTGCCACAAGGAGAAGCAAGCATCCGGAGACCCCCATGATTTATTATCCTTGCCTTGCAGGTAAACACATCAAAGGTATGAATAACCCAGTTTCAAAGTACCAATGCGTATATTGAGTGCAAATCATAAATTAAAAATGCTGAACAAATTATGTTCCGCGCCCCCTTTCAAATTGCATAGACATTTGAGGGTCATTTGAAAATTATGTTCCGTCCCCTTTCAAATTGCATAGACATTTGAGGGTCATCTTGAAAATCATGTTCCGTCCCCTTTCAAATTGCATAGACATTTGAGGGTCATCTTGAAAATCATGTTCCGTCCCCTTTCAAATTGCATAGACATTTGAGGGTCATCTTGAAAATCATGTTCCGTCCCCTTTCAAATTGCATAGACATTTGAGGGTCACTTTGAAAAATATGCGCCGTCCCCTTTCAAATTGCATAGACATTTGAGGGTCATCTTGAAAATTATGTGCCGTCCCCTTTCAAATTTCATAGACATTTGAGGGTCATCTTGAAAATTATGTTCCGTCCCCTTTCAAATTGCATAGACATTTGAGGGTCACTTTGAAAAATATGCGCCGTCCCCTTTCAAATTGCATAGACATTTGAGGGTCATCTTGAAAATCATTTCAATGACATTTTTCAAAAAATAGTCGTTTCAAAATCCGTCCCCTTGTTAGGACCAAATTCTCTCATGATAAACGATTTCTCAAGACATGCAAGAACGCTAAGTACAAGCACTTTATGCACAAACTTAGCGTAACACACTTTGATTTTCAAAAGCATAGCTAGGCATGTCCGATTGAAAAAACGAACACGTGCCCATGATCCTTGTAACTTCAATCTCATGAAAATCAAGTCAATTTCGCAAAATAACACCAAGAAGAGCAAAAATCCCAACTTGCATGAACATAAACCCAAGGTCTAGAAAATGCATAAATGGGGCACAAATTGAAAAGGGAATGGCTTAAGAATGCTTACCCCATCACCTTGGCACAAATGCACGAGAGGAGACTTGTAGAAGCCCACTCTCGCATCCATGAGATCAACGGTGTAGCCCCGAAAGTTTTGAACCATGTCAAGCCTTTTGTCCGCTCCTCTAGGATAACCCACGCGTGCCCGTCCTGCCATGAAAGATCTTCAAGAAATTTACGAAAGAAATTTGAAGTTTCCCTCTCAATTTCTCTCTTTTCTGTCATCTGTTTTCGCAACAATGGGAGAGGAGCCGTAAGGCTGCTGCATTTTCAGAAAAAAAGGGAGACGACCGACCAAACCATACGGATGGTTTGGGCGATAAAATTCCCTGCCCAGAATTTACGCATTAGCCCCTGGAGCCTGGAATCATATTGTCCCTAGGTTTCTAAAAATATAACTTAACAACGGTGGTCCCCATATGACGTAAGCCCATTGTTTTGAGTAAAAGAGTTGTGCAGAAAACGCCAGGCGGTCTTTGACGTAAGCCCATTGAATGTTGGAAAAATGTCCCGGCAGTCCTTAGTCGGACGTAAGAGTAGTTTTCCCGTCAAACTTCCCAAAGATGGAGTTGACCAAAGCCTTGACACAGAGTGGTCATTTTAGGTTGAAGCCTTTGTCCTAGGCGGTCCTTGACGTAAGCCCATTTGCCTTAGCAAAAGAAGGGTCCCGATTTTGACCAAATGAGAGTCAAGTCCATCCTTTAGTCAACCCTCCCCGTAGAGTCGAGTTGACCAACTCCCGATTTTGACCAAATGAGAGTCAAGTCCATCCGTTAGTCAACCCTCCCCATAGAGTCGAGTTGACCAACTCCCGATTTTGACCAAAGGAGAGTCAAGTCTAGTCCCCGATTTTGACAAAATGAGAGTCAAGTCCATCCTTTAGTCAACCCTCCCCGTAGAGTCGAGTTGACCAACTCCCGATTTTGACCAAATGAGAGTCAAGTCCATCCTTTAGTCAACCCTCCCCGTAGAGTCGAATTGACCAACTCCCAATTTTGACCAAATTAGAGTCAAGTCCATCCTTTAGTCAACCCTCCCCGTAGAGTCAAGTTGACTAACTCCTGATTTTGACCAAATGAGAGTCAAGTCCAGTCCTGATTTTGACCAAATGAGAGTCAAGTCCATCCTTTAGTCAACCCTCCCCATAGAGTGGTTGACCAACTCCCGATTTTGACCAAATGACAGTCAAGTCCAGTCCCTGATTTTGACCAAATGAGAGTCGAGTCCCGTTTCTAGGATAGTATGACAGATATCCACATAGGTTTAGGAGAGGATGACAGATATCCACCTACCAAAGCATTTTCTAGGAGAGGATGACAGATATCCACCTATGCCACCCGACCTTAACGGTCACCCTTAGGTTTGAGACGCCAAGTTACTCGCCCGACCTTAATAGTCACCCTTAGGTTTGAGACGCCAAGTTCCTTGCCCGACCTTAACGGTCACCCTTAGGTTTGAGACTCCAAGTTCCTCACCCAACCTTAACGGTCACCCTTAGGTTTAAGACGTCAAGTTCCTCACCCGACCTTAACAGTCACCCTTACCTTTGAGACGCCAAGTTCCTCGCCTGACCTTAACGATCACCCTTAGGTTTGAGACGCCAAGTTCCTCACCCAACCTTAATGGTTACCTTTAGGTTTGAGACGCCAAGTTCCTCACCCGACCTTAACAGTCACCCTTAGGTTTGAGTAGCCTTAAAATCTCTCACCCCCAAACTACGTTAGGCTTGATTCCCCGCAAATAGGATACGTAGGAATCCTATACCCCTAGGTTCAGCCATGTAACCAAATTAGTCAAGCCGTCCTCCCATCATAAAAAGATTGGGATGCTTTTTAGGTCGATAACCCCGCTTTCCTAAAGCGACGTTGCCGAGGGGCTCTGTAAGTACCCCAATCTGAACTTAAACCAACTTAGAGGAATTCTTAGCACCATTCAGGGATAAACTGATATGCTAGGACCTCACTAGGATAAACCAAAACTCTAGGACTATCCTGGAATGAAACTTAGAAAAATCCAGAAGCTCGCCATGCTGAGCCGTACGGATGGTTTGGGTACTAGAAGGGCCCAGCCGTACAGTTGGTTTGGGTGCCTTTAGTCCCTATAAATTGAGCCCTTGTTGATCATTTAAGGGGGGAGAAATATTAATTTGAGAGTATAAACTCTGCTGGAACACGAGAAAAAACACAAACATTGTGAGAATTGAGTGAAAAAGAGGAAGATAGGTTAGAATCAAACATTGGTGAGGCCTCGTTGTCCCCCATATCCCCTTCACTCTTCTTTATTTACTTGTCTATGATCTTGTCTACTTAATGCTTATATACTTCTTGTAATATTATTACTTGGAACCAAGCATTTGAAATGATTCATGGTACCCTCATACCTTGTGTATGAATAAGGGTTAAAGACAAAGATGATCAAGTCTTGTTATGATAAATGCAATTTACTTTATGTCATTTACTTTCATGTGAATCTATATTTATGTCATTTAATTTTATGTCTTTACTTTTGGCTTGGTGATCCATTACACATATTGGAGAGAGCCTTTCCATATTTTGATGTTTATGTTTATTGTTGAGATGATCAAGTTTGGGTGGTAAAGTCCCAATCTTTACCATCCAAACTTTGATTTAAGCCTTAATAATGTCCCTTTGGATGATAAAGACTCAATCTTTATCCATCCAAAGGTTGATTTTTGATACCTCAGGATTTTTATTGGATGAATCAACCATTTGGGAGGTTAAAGTCTCAATCTTTAACTATCCAAATGGTTATTTTGGCTCAAAGCCATGTTAATCAACCTTGTGCTTACTTCCCCAATTATTGCCTTGATCATGCCCAAAAACCTTGTGTTTTGGTGTCTAATTAATGGTCAAAGGCATAGGGATGTTGTTATGCATGTTTTGGTACCACAAAATAAACTGAAAAGATCACATTCCATCTAGTTTCAGCAGGATGCCCTGTTTCTGCCCGAACTGGACTGCTTTATGATAAATCTGTAAAATTCCCAGGACAATCATCCTCATCCGTACGGATGGTTTGTCCAGGGAATTGTTTTTCCAGTTTTTCCCCATTTTGTTAAAAAGCTTTGAAAATAAACCCATTTTCGTTAAATCCTAAATTGTTCTCTGTTAAGTCAGTTTCTCCTATTTTAAAATACACACACACACACACACACTTGCACGTTTTGGTCAACAAACTAGGGAGACTCGGTTTTCCAAGGCGGATTGGGTGAACGATGAAAAGTTCTTCCCAAGACGTAACTTGACCTCCGAACTCACCTTCTCTAACCTTTTTCGTTAAATATGGGTTTAAAATTAAATTAACGTGGCGACTCCGTTTTCTTGAACATAAAGTGCCGTGTTTGATTCTCGAGTGAAACCCTCCATTTTCTCGCGGGTATCTTACAGGTACTAACAGTACCATTTATTGATTCTTAATGCACAAAAGGCATCCCCAAAATTTTGTTATTGAAATTTCTCATGCACAAGATTATGATTAAATTAAAAGGGCGAGGAAGCCCCTTGCTTCGGATTCGAGCTTGGGACGGACCATAGCGGCAATAAAGCTCTTCCTTCATAACGCTGCTGCGTACCCAGAAATCTAGTTAAGTTAGTGTTGGTCCTAAAGGGCAACAAGGGTATGAAAAATATCTATAGGGGGGGTGAATAGATGTTTTAAAATTCTTTTCGTACCCTTGATAAACTCAATTGCAAATGCACACTTTATCAAATAAGCGTTATGATATGCGCCTAAGTGAGTGAGTGAAATGCACAGCAGAATTTAGTAATGTAAATAGGCGCAAAGTATGATAAAGGGGGCGCACACACACTCTAAGTATTTTGGCTCAAAGTGGGTGAAATAAGAAACTAAGGCAAATGATATAACAAACACAACACAGTTCAATCAATAAATCTACAATGAATAAACAATCAAATAGTTAGATATGATATGACTTGAAAGTAAATAGCAAGATAGTAAGTACGCGCTATTTGGAGAGGTTCGATCGGGAAAATGATCTACGTCCTCTACCAAGATGGTTAGTCTTGGATTTCTAATGAAGATCTTATATTATGAGTGAGTGTTACAAATTACAATCATTTGAGCTTATACACTAACTCAAGATCTAATATCTATGAAAGAACAAATCCTAGACAATAACCGGTGTATCTCTTAAAGAAAGATCTAAGTGATCAAACTTAAAGAGGTGCGTGTGTGATTTTAGAATCAAGGCTCTTTAGATCTTTGAGATTGAAAGAACAAGAAAACTAAAGTGTTTTTGCTTGAGGATCTGGGCTAAGGATGCAGGTATGAAGATGTTCTTGAGAATTCTGGAAAAACAAAGGCAATCTTCAAATCTTCAACAATTGCTTGAGAGAGAAATTCTGAGATTCTTAGAAACTTCAAATGGTTGAAGTTATGGGGTATTTATAGTAGAGCCCCAAAAACTAGCTGTTGGAAATCCTTGGTGAGTCAGAGAAAGGACGGATGTGTTGTCGCTCATTGAGTGGAGCACGTGTCCTTTTATAGCCGTTAGACACATAACACAAATATGACCGTTATGGACAGGTGTCCTTAGATGCAGGTGCATACGTATTATTTAACCACCGTTGGATCATTGGCGTAGTTTGAATCTCTTCAAGTTTTCGAGTCTTCATTAAATCACTAAGTGTTAATTCAACATTTATGCGCGTTGAGCTAAGGGGCGCATAGATATAGCGCGCGCTAAGCCATCTGGGGCGCATGAGCTAAGCTAGGCGCATACTCATGTGCGCGCCTAAGGAGGCGCATGGCACAAGAGAGAGGCGCGTAGGCGTGAGGCTTAAACTAAACTTGTGATTTATTCTGAATCTTGATCTTCTTGCCCTATTCCTAAGCCTATTCTATTACAATGGACAACCTAAAAAATGAAGTATAAATACTTCTTACATGTGGGTCTAAATTCCATGAAATAAAACTTAGGTGATGGATCAATCAAATCTAATCAATCCTATTACATTGAAACTGAGATATACGTGGGCATACCCAACAATCTCCCCCTATTTGATTGATGCCATTACCTACTATATCAGGGACAAACATTATACTTGATAACAACATGTCTATATAAATGATATTGGTAAATCATGTCTCAAGTTAATGCACACACTAGTCCAAGATATAGATTTCTAATCTATTCCAATAAAGATTAAACATTTCAAATGGAAAGATAGAAATAATTGTTTAACACATTCAAATGTATATGAGGTTTAGTTTTGAAATGTGTTTAAACAAGGTTTAAACTCAATGCATGAAAATATGAAACAGTTCAAATATGATGCATATGATTTTAAACAATATTCAGTGTTCTTCAAACAAGGAGTTTGAGTGAACAGGGTTTAAGAGAAATAGTGATGCTTTGTTCTCATTAAAACTCGAAATATAAGAGTTGAGATTACAAGTTTTCAACAGAACAAAATCAAAAGATGTGCTAAAACATTTTAGCACTAAATCACTAACAAAGAGTTCTAACAAACAAAACAAAAAAAAAAATTCCAACAACTTACAAACCTAATAAAAACTAAGGGTTAGGAGGCGCGTTATCATCCTTCAATCCTTCTTCTATTTTTGAAACTGAGCGCTGAATTTGTTTGGAATGTTGGTGACAACGGTTTACAACACCATGAGTGTCTGTGACCCCATCTCTGATATAGTGCAAATGATCAACATTGATGGATTGATACTCATCAATGGTGCGTTGAGAAATAGCTTACTGTTGAGATAGATTTTCTGCAGCAATTTGAAAGTTAGCTTCAACAGCAGCTTGCGCGGTGACAATATCAGCAGAAGTTATTTCTGCGCGCTTGTCTGCGCTAGAATGCGTGGCATTGAAGTGAGTAACAATCAACTCCTTCAAAACATCCAACTTTGAAAGTAAGGAGCGAGAGTTAAATGGTGCGGCGCTAGAGGAGGGCGCAGAAGAGGGCGCGGTGTCAATGTGCGCGCTTGGAGCATTCTCGAACTCATCCTTTATTTCCTTCAGCTTGTCCATCACATTTACTAACTTATCACTTTCACCAGTGACTAAGTCAAGAAATTTCTTAATATCTGCAGCCACACTGGTCTATACTTGCTTAATTGCATCAATAAAATCTTGACCATCAGTGAGCTTGATTCCTCCTGCAATTCTTTTGATGAAGCTCAGCAAGTGTGTCTTTGAATAAATCATTCATTTGCACGATAACATCACTCCATTGCTGAGGGGTCAGAAAATGCTTATCCCTAATATCAGCGCTAATGTGCATTATCTCCCCCTTAATGGCAGCAATCTCATCTGCCTGATTCGTCAACATAGATGTATGAAGCTCAAATTGAGATTCAATGCGTTCTTGACCCTGTTGAAGTTTCTGAAACAAGGAGATTACCATACTCATATCTGAACTAGGAGGAGTAGGTTGAGGCGCAGGTGAGTGTTGAGACGCAGGAGTAGGAGAGTAGAATGGTTGATCCAGTGTGAATAAAGGAATGAGTCCAGTGGTGTGAAGGGTTGAGATGATTTCAATCCCTATTGGATCAAGTGAGAGCTAAGCAAGATCAATCGTCTCACCGGGTCTGAAATTTGCAGGATCCTGAAAAGTAAACATTTGAGTGAAGTTAGTAGTGTATTAGGCGCATAGAATCATAATGATGAGCTAAGTAAAAAAGGCGCATGACAATATATAGGCGCATAACAATAGTAGGCGCATACTATTATTAGGCGCATACATGTTGAAGGCGCAAATAAGTATGAGGCCCATATCATGGTTCTATGAAAATATACTAAGGAAAAATTAAACATAAAAATTTGACTAAGTATGAATTTAGGCGCATAAAATTTTAGGCGCGTAATGGCTTTAGGCGCATGAATGATTGAGGCGCATAAGGACATAGGGCGCATAAGAAACTAGGCGCGTAAAATGATACTTAGACGCATAACTGTGTTAAATTCAAACTTAGCATAAAAACACACAAAAACACACAAACACGTAAACTATATAAACATGCAAGCAAAAAAGATCAAACATGAAAAATTTTGAAAAACAAGTTTTGAAGATTTTGAAACCCAAGTCATGCAAAAATAACGAAGAACACGAAGAACATGTCTTGAGTGCTCGAAGAACACCAAGAACACATAAATCATGAAACTTCACCAAATCAAGCACACAATAGAAGACAAGGATCACAAAAATGTAAATCAAAACAAGAAAAAATTAACAACAAATCCAAAAAATGGATTCAAAGATCCAAAATTTCGAAATGTCCAAAAATTTAAGATTTTCAGATTCACAAAATATAGAACATTGATCGTCAAAATGTTGGTTTCAAAAGATTCGTAAACACGAAAAGAACACAACCCAACAAACGATTTTGAAAACGGAGAATCAAAACAAGTTTTATCAAAGAAATGGATTTCGGTTTTTGAAAATGACAAACCCAGAAAAATCAAAAAAATTCAGAAATTTAAAGTGGTTTAGAGTTTAGGAATCATACCATTTCGTCTTGATTAGCCTTTGTTGTTCTTTTAGGACCCATATATATATAGAGAGAGAAAAATGGAGAAGAAAAAGATGAAGAAATAGAGAGAGAAAGAGAGGTAGCGTCTGAGAGAGAGAGAGAGAAACTGGGAGAGAAGAAAGAGAGTTGGTGAGGGATTTTGTAGGGTAAATGATTGAAAAAGAAAAAAATAGGGGTGTAAGGGATTATATAGGGTAGATTTTTGGATAAAAATGGAAGATGAAGGGATAGGTATTTATGAGGGGTTTTAAGAAAAGATGGGTATTAATTGTAAAGGACGGCGTATTTATGAGGGGAAATTTTGAAAAGACAGCTCCATAAATGGCGAATGACACAAGGTACATCGATGTGACATTTTGGGTAAAGAGAAATTGTCCTACTTCCCTCATAAGTGTATGAACAATTATGACCAAATTTTTGCATAAACCCCAAAAACATCTGTTTTGGTGTAAGTTTGGGGTGCAAGAAATGTATCAAAAAAAAAATAAAATTTTTGAAAGACGAAAAACGAGGGAAAATTAATTGCACAAGTACCCTTGAACAATTATGGAATGCCAAAAGACAAAAATTCCTATAATAAATGAATAGAATCAACATACCTGGTACTTGTGAGTATTGAATACGTTCAATCATTGAAATATTTAATTTTGAGTATTGATTGAGCCGCAATCATTAATGAGTGCATGAGGGGCGCATGAGCGCATAAGGAGCATTGAATGCTAGGCGCATAAAGAGAGTGGATCGCTCAGATGTGGGAATTTGGCGCGCAGTAAGTGAGGCGCATAGCGGCGCATAGTTTCCTTGAAACTTTGAAAAATGATCTAACATTTGAACCTAGTATACTCATAACTCAACGAAATATAAAATCATTAGTAGTAACAAAACTATATTGGATTTAGTTGAGTTCAAGCATACCCATTTCACCTCTTAAAAAGATGAACCGTTTCGCGTCAAGTGCTTTCGTTAGAATGTCGGCGATTTGATAGTCGGTTCCCACGTGTTCTAGATGAATATTACCTTTTTCCACGTGGTCTTTGAGAAAGTGATATTTGATGTCGATGTGCTAGGTTTTGGAGTGCATGACAGGATTTTCAGAAACGGCAATGGTTGAAGTGTTGTCGCAGTAGATGGGACAATTTTCTTCGATGATATCATAGTCCACCAATTGCTGCTTCATCCATAGTATTTGACAGCAACAACTTCCCGCAGCTATATATTCAGCTTCGGTTGTTGAGACAGATACTGAAGCTTGTTTCTTACTCGCCCATGACACAAGTCGATATCCGAGGAAATGACAAGTGCCACTTGTGATTTTCCTATCAATTGTGCACGATGCATAATCCGCATCTGAATAACCTACAAGTTTAAAGTTCGAATCTTTGGTGTACCAAAGTCCAAGGTTAACAGTACCGGAGAGATATCTTATAATACGTTTCACAGCAATTAAGTGCGCTTCTCTAGGGTCAGATTGATAACGAGCGCAAACACAAATACTAAACATTATATCAGGACTACTAGTAGTAAGATAAAGGAGTGAGCCAATCATACCTCGATAGAGCGTTTGATCAACACGTTTACCTTTTAAATCTTTGTCGAGTTTGTTGCCGGTGGCCATTGGAGTATCATAAGCTTTGGCGTTTTCAAGTCCAAATTTCTTGATTAAATCCTTTATGTATTTGGCTTGGTTGATAAATATTCCTTCATTCATTTGCTTGATTTGAAGCCCGAGGAAGAATGTGAGTTCTCCCATCATGCTCATTTCAAACTTGCTCTTCATTAGTTTCTCAAAGCGCTTCCACAACAATTCATTAGTAGAACCAAATATAATATCATCAACATAAATTTGAACAACTAATTTATGACCATTATGTTTGGCAATGAAAAGAGTAGTATCGATTTTACCGCGAGTGAAGCCCTGTTAAATGAGAAACTTTGATAGTGTATCGTACCATGCTCTTGGTGCTTGCTTGAGCCCATACAAATCTTTCTGGAGTTTGTACACATGATTTGGAAATTGTGAATCTTCAAACCCAGGTGGTTGAGCTACGTAGACTTGTTCTTGGCGTACACCATTTAGAAACGCGCTTTTCACATCCATTTGATATAACTTGAATTTTTTTTAAGCGGCTGTAAGTACCCCAATCTGAAACTGACCTACTTTAGAGGAATTCTTGGTACCATTTAGGGATAAACCGATGGGCCAGGACCTCACTAGGATAAACCTAAAACTCCAGGACTGAACTGGAATTAAACATAAAAAAATCCAGAAGCTCGCCAGGTCGAGTCGTACGGATGGTTTGGGTATTTGAGGTCCCTAGCCGTACGGCTATGTTGGGTACCCTCAGCCTCTATAAATTGAACCCCATGCTGATCATTTCAGGGGAGGGGGAAACATTTTGTGAGCTGAAACTTTGCCAGTTTGAGAGCAGAAAGTGAGTGATATACACATTTGAGTGATTAGAGAGGAAGATAAGCCATAACCACAATAGGTGAAGCCTCTTTCTCCCCATCTTCTTCTTCATATCAAACTCTCTTTTATCTTTGTTCATATTACTTGTTTATCTTGTGTTATTTCTTCTTGTTCTTGCAAAGTCTTGTCCATTTCAAGCACTTTACATTTCTTGCAAGTCTTGTCCATTTTCAAGCACTATATCTATATATTATACAAGTCTTGGCCCTCCAAGCTATATATATTATGATTATATATGTATATGATCCAAATCATGAGGTGATTCAAGGTTCCCTTCAAACCTAGTGTGTGATTATGGGGTAAAACCTAAAGATGATCATGGTTTGTTACATTTTCATGTTGATTTTGTTTTTTTTTTTTGTCCATAAGGGTCATGATTGGGTGATAAAGTTTCAATCTTTATCATCCCAATCATGACCTAGCCATAAAATTACCAAACATGGGACATAAAGACTCAATCTTTATGTTATATTTGTGTCCCTAAAGGTTTAATCTTGTATAATAAGTCCATTTTGGTGGTAAAGTTTCAATCTTTATCCACCAAAATGGTCATTTTGGTTTAAATGCCATGATCATCAACTTTTCATAAATTTCTCCAATGATTGCCTTTGATCACACCAAAATCTTTGTTTTTGGGGTTCCTTTGATGATTAAAGTGCATAGGAATGAACTTTTCAAAGTTTTGTTGTTAATCATAAACTGGAAATCAACATTCCAGTCCAGTTTCAGCAAAGATACTCTGTTTTGACTGAAACTTGACTGTTTTCTGATAAACTGTAAAAATGCCCTGGAGAGCCCTCCCCATCCGTAAGGCTACTTTGGCTGGGGAGGGCATTTTCTAGTTTCTTCCTTTTCTGACAAGAAAGTTTGCAAAATAAACCTTTTCTGTTAAATAATTAACTGGTTTTGCCAAAACAGTCAGTTTCTCCCATTTTGAAAACACACACACACACATGCACTTTCGTTAACTAACATTAGGGAGACTCGGTCCTATCCGAGGCGATTTGGGTGACGTGAAACTCTTCCCAAGGTGTAACCTGACCTCCGAACTAATAGAATCTCTAACCTTTTCTTTGTTTGGGTTAAATAATTAACAAAAGTGGCGACTCCGTTATGTTTTGTGAGATAACCGTGTTCGGCTTTTTCGCCCCACCACTCGTCGCGTTTTCCGCGCGGGGCGGGGATCCTTTCAGTGGCGACTCCGCTGGGGATTAAAGTGTTTGCAACCTTCTTTTTCGAAAATTTGAGGACACTTTTGTGTGGGTCAAACTCCCGTCCCCCGTTTTCGTTAACTTTTGTGTTTGTTTTGTGTGTGCTGTGTTTCTGTTTGAACTTTCTAGAGATGATACTATTCTGGAAATGAAATAAACTGGGGCTTGATGATCAGAAGCTGAAAAACTGCAAAAAATAATTGCCAGCATGCTATAGCTGTACGGCTATGTTGGGCAGGGAACATAATGTT